>CM055271.1:31554461-32180173 GCA_029237695.1 Conchocele bisecta
GTGGGGTTAACCTCACAATGTAGCAACTTATTCCGTTATTTTCTTCCTTAACGATTCTCTTACGGAATAAATCGCATAATATGCAAATGAGCTAGCCATTAGTTAATTATATTTGAAAAACACTTATCCAAGTGTCTTAAATAGGGCGGTGGCTGGGTTTCAGCACAACACAGCAACCTCACAATGTAGCTCTCGTAAGTACGGACGGACGGACGGACGGACAACCTGACTCCAGTATACCCCCCCTCAACTCGTTGCGGGGGGTATAAAAAATACGCCCGTTATACAATGTACACTCATTTAGTAATATTTATTTTACTGATAGTGACTTGCGGTGGTATCGGGCTATTTTCATATGTAAATGAGGCATGGTAGTTTTAAATTATTTATACTAATTAAAGGCGTCACATGAAAAAAAAAATCGACAGATTATGAAGTCTGATCATTGCACATCAAACAATAAATACAGTCAATACATAGTAATGTCCGTTAACATTTTAAGGAAACACGGTTATCGCCCCTGATATTAGTGTGGATATGTACGTCTGATATAAAATGTATAATAATGCCAATCAATACGGGGGTAATGATGAATTAATTTCTTTGGCCAGAAAATGTCATATCTACAGAATATAACAAAACTATCGAATTTAATTCCTATACAAAACAGTTTGTACCTACTGAGTGGGCATGTACCTTTAATATATGTATATACATACATTGTAAATGTTCCAAAATTGTACTGCAGCAAGGGCGTCATCTGTGTGTGTGTGTGTGTGGGGGGGGGGGGGGGGGAGTCCGTACGAACCCCCCTTTTTGAGCCAACATGATTTTTTTTAAAACTAAAAATGGCAAAAATACAAAAATATATTTTTGTGTGCGAGTGAGTAAATAGGGTTTAACGTCCGCTTTTCTGACATAGAGGTACAAAATGGCCGCCGAAGTCCATTATTTTGCTACATATTTTCTTGCTGATAGCTAATTAGGTAACTGTCACATTCCAGAATGACATTCTTTAATACAAGAGAGAAGCTTGAGTAGTATTAGCAATATATATTGATGGCTATCACATTAGAACATTAGAAGAGAGAAGTTGATGAAGTTGTCCAAGTATGGTTGGTGTAGGGCCAGGAGTATTCCATATACAAGCTTGACTATAAACCTTAACCAAGTTTGAGTACAAACCTTAACCAAGGGGAAATAAGTAAGTAATTCAAGGTTAAATGTAGGTCAAGGTAAAATATAGGTTAGGGGTTATTGATGTACATCCCTATGAGAAAAGATTGTCCAAGTATGGTGTCTGTATGCACAATAATATTCCATCTACAAGCTTGACTAAAAACCTTAACCAAGGTTGACTAAAAGCCTTAACCAAGGTCGACTAAAAACCTTAACCAATGGGAATTAACTAAGTAATTTAAGGTTAAATGTAGGTCAATGTCAAATATAGGTCAGGGTTTGTTTATGTACATCACTAGGAGATGAAGTTGTCCAAGTATGGTGGGTGTAGGGCCAGGAGTATTGCATATACAAGCGTGACTAAAAACCTTAACCAAGGGGAAATAACTAAGTAATCCAAGGGTAAAAGTAGGTCCGACGCCTGGGTGACTACATAAGCTCTAACTATTCTTCGAATAGTCAAGCTAAACATAGAATACAGGCTTCACATTACATAGGATACATTTTCCCATGACCGGAATATTGTCAACTCATAGGGAAAGGTACCTTATGATCATTGACACCAGCCTAGGAATGCTGGTTAATAATGTTATAAGGTACATTGTCCCATGAACTGAATATTGTCAACTCAGGAATATGTATATTATGATAATTGACATCAGCCTAGCTATGCTGGTTGAGAATTTTATAAGGTACCTTTTCTCATGAACTGAATATGGCCACCTCATAGGAAAATGTACCTTATGATAATTGACACCAGCCTAGCTGTGCTGGTTTGCAATTTCATAAGGTACATTTACCCATGAACTGAATATGGCCAACTCCTAGGAAAGTGTACCTTATGATGATGGGCACCAGCCTATGAAATTCTCAACCAGCATAGCCGATACATAAGCTACGTTTTACTATAACTGAATATTGCCGACTCATAGGAAAATTTACCTTATGATAATGGATCAGTCTAGCGCTGCGGCTTGTAATTTTACCAGTACCATTATCAAAATCTGAAATCAGCAGACCTGAGGAAATAATTTAGGAAATGTCATTTTGTCAGGTACGTCTTTCCTACGAGCTGTTTATTCTCATCTGGTGGCTGAAGATAAACAGTTTGATTGGGAGAGCCAGAGTACATCTCTTGCTCAACCACACAAAGTGCTTTATAAATCTCAAAATAATTTTTGGTGAACCCGAGTACAACTCTTGCTCATCTATCTGCTTTATGTTTGGAATGAGATTTTGTGTAAATACTGATATATGTTAGAATCATGTAGCCTGATCTAATGCCAGATCCAGGGGGGCCGTTGCATTACATTTCGTAAGACTAAAATGTTTGTAAGTGCAAATTTAGGATCGTCTGTAAATTTAAATTGATGGATTTACATTTATTGAGTATAGGCTCATAATTTTGCACTTACGAACATTTTAGTCGTGCAAAGTTTAGTGAAACGCACCCCTGTACACTGGTAGACCAAATTACTCTCCACCAGGATGCAGGATGATCTGGGTCTATGCTGTTAGTCAACCCCGACTTGTTTATTCTGCTATTATAAAACGTTCTGAGCATGTTCTCAAACATTTGTAATCAAATCAGACAGTTGGATTGGTCGAGACTGAGCCTCAATCACGTGCTCAGTAACTTTTATAAACTCGGACCCAGGTATTGTAAAACTTTCTGCACATTAACTCTAATCTTGTTCAGTTTGATTTGTAGAGACGGAGGTCAACTCAAACTCAACCAATATAACGGTTTGAATTATGATTCAAGCTCGGCTGCATGTGTAGACTGTTTTATAACCATATGAATGCGCGGGGGGTGGTGGGCAAATATTGTCGTCAGCCGTTTCTTCAACATTGTTTTTAATAAAAATATGTCTTGCCGGCACATACAAATCAGCTCCTATGGAGATGAGTCTAAGGTGCTGATCAAGCATGTTTCATTGAAAACAATAGAACAAAGACAACAGTAGACGACACATGCTACTCCGTGTTGGACGGAATAAACACAGGACCTGGGCACATGAGGAAGAAAATATATGCTGATAAACAAACACAAAAGAATAAAAAATACATTTAATTGTCTTGCAAATGTAATATATAAACAAATGGACAAATGCACGCTTAACCCTTAGACACTACTCACAACAATTTTCGTCTGCTGTTGTTTATATCTTGCCTTATTTCTCAATAAAAACATGTTTTGACAGCACTTCAGAATCATTTCCATTGGAAATGATTCTGAAGTGCTGTCAAAGCATGTTGTAAATTATTATAAAGTACTGTCAAAGCATGTTTTTGATGATACAAATGGAAATAGAAAATAACAGCAGACGACAAAAAAATTAAGATAGCGGTCTAAGGGTTAAATGCACAGGCATATGTAAAACACAAATTTGACAAACATTTGCCACAATTCAGGATTACGTATGACCCTGCCCATGAAATACACGTAACAGTCATGTGTACTATCTTCAAACATTTAGAGTCAGTTTCAGTAACAGCAGACATTTTATTTTTAATTGTAAATGTTAGAGGCAAACCAGCTGAAAATCGGGAATTTACGATGTTTACAATTGTAGATCCTGATCACACAGTAATACTACCAGTCTTATAAATAGGTTACCAAACTTGGGAAATCATGAGTGATTTCCCTTAGAACAATTTCCTGGGCATCATCAGTGTTAGAATTGGCAGAATTTGTCGGTTTGACGCCACGATGCTTAGTTTAAACTAAGAAAAGTGATGTGAAACCGACAATTCTCACCCAGTCTATTGTCAACGATGCCACAGTAATGCATGTAGTTCTAAGGGAAATTACTCATGATTTTCCCAGTTTTGTAATCTATTTATATAACTGGTCTATTTCGTGACAATGGAAAGGAATGGAATGGTGCCTAACGGCCCATCAACACAAAAGCGTATCATTTAGGGCCAAGCAATGTCGATGAAGAATAAAAATAATAGTAAAATAGTATGTTAGATGTGGTAAGCAATCAGACAGTAAAATATGATAAACAATATAAATGAGCACCATGTATACAATGATAAAAATATAGAAATGAGAAACAGTATTCTGTGACAAACTGGCGAACAGTGTATGGCTACATCGAGTGCAAACAACGTAATATCCCTATTGTAAGTCGGTGTCCAAGTTGTACTTTACAATATCTTTATTGTTATTAAAAGAAAAAGGATTTATTAATTTATGGAGAAAACTCAAAACGTAATATAAACACAACTTGACTACATGTAGTTTGTGAATCATGGAGTATCCCAATAAATGTGGCTGTGACTGGAGAAACGGTGCATCTGCACAGTTCAACAGTCCATCAATGATTTTGATTTCATTTGATTTATTGGTGTTCCACGGCCTATCAACAGATACAGTCATTTCGATCCCGCATTTAACCTGCTGCATTGGAGGGTGGATATTTACATACAAATGTATATTTAGCCCCGACATTCGAAAACCGGACCTGTAGCCTATTTCACCAACATTGCAAAGTATACTTTGAGGGAGAAATTTTCAATTTTAGGATAAATTTATAAATTTTTATTATACTGAATTTATTACATTATCACAGCCATTTTGGCTGTGATAATGTAATACATGTAAATTCAGTATAATAATTCTGCATAGTTTTAATCATCAACTATATGCAATCCTTAGTTCTGTATGAAATAATGCATTTCGGAAAAAGAAATGATTACTGCCTCAAAGTATACTTTGCTAGATAAGTATACCGGTACTTTGCAATTTTGATGAAATCGGCTACTGGTGCCAGGTCCATACCACACCAAAGTCCATCAATGAAACATCCGCCATGCTTCCAACAGGTAATATAGATCGTTATCAGACTACAGGTGTGTGTTATTGATCAAGAGCTACACTGGTTACAAATCCCGTATGTCCCATTTCTCCAGTCACAGCCACATATGAGTGTTATGCGTGATCCACAATGACATACATGTGCTTACAGTGTTTGCGACTACTGTCTGTTTCACGAAACCTGCTCAAATTTTACGGCCGTATAAAGAATGCAAAAACAATATTTTCTTTGATATTAAATTTTATCAAAATTTAAGAACGAGTCTTCTTTTTATTTCGAGAAATTCGGTCAAATATTGATTTTATTACGAAAAATTAATTTGTTTATGGGAATTTAACATGGGGGAAAAAGGAGGGGGAAAAAGAAGGTTGAGGAGTAAAAAAACGAAAATATTTGGAAATTGACTCCGAAACCTAGCTAGATAGCTTGGAAATAATCTAAGAAAACAAGTTAAATTTTGAAAATCGGTCCAGTATTTCTGAAATTATAAAAATTTCCCCATGTTAAAATGTCTATGGGGATTTAACATGGGGAAATTGTTTTTTCCACTTTTTCCCCCCATGTTAAATTCCCATAGACAAATCAATTTTTCGTAATAAAATCAATATTTGACCGGATTTCACGAAATAAAAAGAAGGCTCATTCTTAAGTTTTCATTTAACTTAATATTATCGAAATAAATATTGTGTTTGAATTGTTTATATAGATGTAAAATTTGGGCAGCTTTCGTGAAACAGACAGTAGTGTAGATCCATATCCAGCTGCCGGAGTGTGCTAGATGATCAAGAGCAACACTGGTCATAAACTCAATAAGCCCATTTGTTGTCATGGTCAGTTTTGGTCGGCCTCCAACCTCCCCTTATAGCCGCCCTGTCACGTCCATGTAGTAATTTTGTATACATTTATCAATAGTTAATAATAATTTGTGGCTGTGACTGGAGAAATTGGGCTTATAGGAATTGCAACCAGTGTAGCTACGGAGAAAATGACACATTCGTGTGGCCTGATAACGATCTATATTATAGGAATGAATGGCCTTTTTGTGGAATTTATCGGGGTATAAACTTGGAAAAGTCGCGGGAATACTGGACGATAAAAATAAACAATTGGCGAAAAAAAAAGACAATTTTCGAAAAAAAATCTTTTTTTTCTTCTTTTTTTTCGATTTAAATTTCGATTTTTTTATTTTCCCCAGCGGAATCCCTGGTATAAATTTGGAAAAGTCGCGGGAATACTGCAGTATTCCCGCAACTTTTCCAAGTTTATATCCCAGATAAATTCCACAAAAAGGCCTTTCATTCCTTATAATTCCAGCATTTGAAATAAATCATCAATAAAATGTGTTTATTTTCCGTTTTCTTAAGAATTATTTTAAATGCGCCTCATGGTTATGGAAAGTAGTTCGGAGTGGGAGTTTACTGGGATATAAATTTTGGACAGAGACTTGCTACGAGCCAATCAAATGTTAGGGAATTGTGTAAATATTTTTGTGCAGGACAGGTGATTCACTGATGGAATAGCAAACAGTGCAGATCCTGATCAGACTGTGCGGATGCACAGGCTGATCTGGATCTACACTGGTCACAAAACCGAGCCGGCCCCATTTTTTCAGTCACAGCCATAATTAATATTACTGTTTTGTTGAATGAATCATGAACCTATTTATTTATGCATAATTATATATTTTCTAGTTACTGTTTTGTCACATCTAAATGAATATCTGTATTTTATTTTTGTTTTTGCTTCGTTTATTGAATTTTATTTTTTCCTTTTTATTGTTGTTTCGTTTAATGAATTGTAATTGCATCTTGTTTGCTATGTTTGCTAGTGGATTGTACCTAAAGGTACATGCCCACTCAGTAGCCACAAAATGTTCTCTATAGGAATTAAATCAGAGATATTTTTGTATATTCTGTAGATATGAATTTTTTTTGCAAAATAAACATTCATTCACCATTAACCCACGTATTGATTGGCATTATTATACATTTTATATCAGACGTAAATTTCCACACTGATATCAGGGGCGATAACCGTGTTTCCTTAAAATGTTAACGGACATTACTATTTATTCTCTGCATTTATTTTTGATGCGCAATGATCATAATTTATAATCTGTCGAAAATATTATTTTTTCAGGTGACACATTTACATGTAATTAGTATAAATAATTGAAAAATATCATGCCTCGTTTGCATATGAAAATAGCCCGATACCACAGCGAGTCACTATCAGTAAAAACATATTACTAAATTATTTTATCTGTATGTTGGGCACCCAGTATAGTTATTTAATTCCTATAAAGAAGGTTTTGTCATGTGCCTATCGAGTGGGAATGTACGTTTAACTCTGACAATTCTGAATTAAATTTTGTCATCTCCTGTTATTTTTTATATTTTCCATTTTACAAGATGAAAACATGTTTGACAGTACATGTGAATCATCTCTTATCGTTATTTGTGGCTGTGACTGGAGAAATTGGGCTTATGAGTTTAGCGATGAGTACATCCAGATCAGCCTATACATCCACACAATCTGGTCAGCATCTGTACTGTTCGCCATTCGATCAATGAAACACCTGCCATGCTTCTAGCAAGCAATATAGATCGCTATCAGGCTACAGACGTGTGCTAATTGATCAGTAGCCTATTTCACCAACATTGCAAAGTATACTTATCTAGCAAAGTATACTTTGAGGGAGAAATTTTCAATTTTGGGATAAATTTATTAATTTTTATCATACTGAATTTATTACATTATCACAGCCATTTTGGCTGTGATAATGTAATAAATTCAGTATAATAAGTCTGCATACTTTTAATCATCAACTATATGCAGTCGTTAGTTCTATATGACATAATGCATTTCGGGAAAAATAAATGATTACTCTCTAAAAGTATACTTTGCTAGAAAAGTACACTTTGCAATGTTGGTGAAATAGGCTACAGGAGCTACACTGGTCATAAACCCCATTTCTCCAGTCACTGCCACATACATGTATATGGTCGGCCTCCAACCTCCCCTCACAGCCGCCCTGTCTCCGCCAAGTAGGTTCCGCATAGAATTAGCAAAATATCAAATAATAATTTATACGATCCTTCATTAATCACAAACCCACTCTTCCAACATTTTGGCTGAAGGTCTGTATCAAGGAATTGGTTGTCTACATTCTAATATTACTAATTCCTTGATAAAGGGCTTGGACCGAAATGTTGGAACAGTGGGTTCATCATTTATGAAGTATTGTTCAGAAAATCTGAATTACTGTACAAACTTGCAAATAATAATAATTGTATATTTTGTTGTTGTGTTGTTTAATTATATTTATTTGAAGGTAATTCCAGCACACAAATATTTACACAATTCCCTAACATTTGATTGGCCCGTAGCAAGTCTCTGACCAAAATGTATATCCCAGTAAACTCCCACACCGAACTACTTTCCGCAACCGTGAGGCGCAGTTAAAATAATTCTTAAGAAAACGGAAAATAAACACATTTTCTTGATGAATTTATTTCAAATGCTGGAATTATAAGGAATGAATGGCCTTTTTGTGGAATTTATCGGGGATATAAACTTGGAAAAGTCGCGGGAATATCTACGAAGTTTTGAAATTACTTGTTTAATGTTTTTATCTTCAACTTTCATTTTAATTACTAAATGTTTTGAGTACTTGTCTGTAAATTGTTTTATAGCCTTATGGGCTTTGTGACCAACGTAGACCCAGATCAGCCAGCATATTTGATCAGGGTCTACACCATTCAGTCAGTGAAACACCCATCTTGTTGACAAACAATGCAGATCTTTATCAGACTGCGGCCGTGTGCTAGTGGATCAGGAGATAGACTGGCCACAAATGTCATAAAACCCATATATCCATCACATATGAGACAATGCTGATACTTCCTGTTATGAGGTTACACTACACAACCGCCTACATTAATCTTGCCCAGCTTATCAATGTTTCTAACATGCCAAATCGCAAATCAACCAATTTGATTGTCTGAGCCTGAGTTGTTGCACAGCTCAGGCTCAGCCATTGAAGCTGCTTGACTTCAACCACAATATTCAAGTATTCTGCAATAAATAAATTGACAAATGTTGGCAAGATTAGCGCAGATGGAGTTGTACTGGGTAGAACCAGTACTCATACATTTTTGAAGATAGAAATATTTGTATGCACGGTGTTTACTACCAATCGCTATGGATGTGTAATGCATAATGTGAGGTTCGGGCGGCAGACTTGCTAACATTGCAAGAAAATCAGAATAAAAACCCAAATTTAAAATGACTTCAGTTCATTATCTTGGAGTTGGCAATTTCATGTCGTAGCTAGACACAAATACCCAAGAAGCAGTTTCCTTTTTGACAAGTAAAACAACCAGTTATTGCCGAATGGTTGCCATGTCACTGTATACATCGCATACAAGTTGAACCTGATGAAAAATGCTTGTCCAGAAATGACACGACGGCCAATCAAGAATAACCAGAGAATAGCAAGATGGTAATGAATTCCCAGCGTATAGTGAAAGTAAGAGACATTTATGTCACTACATGCATACCGACCAACTCTCAAAATACATTTGATATATTTTTTTCAGTAATGCACATAGTGGAACCTCTCTAAACCGGACACCCTGGCAAGCCAGGGTATCCGGTTCAGAGAGGTACCACTACACAACATACAACATCCAGTTTACCACCAGTGTAGACCCAGATTTTCACGCAAGCACGGGCATTTGGATCTGGACCGGCCGGATTACACGGGTTGTAAACAGAAAGCTGATGCATTGTCATACATTACGGTATTCCTTTACTTATCCTATATACATTCCTCAATAAAAATGAAAAACAAAAAAAATGGTGAAAATATGTTAGGTGCATAAATATGAGAAAAGCTATAGGAAAAGTAAAGGATTTAAATAAATTAAGAACATTTTTTTTTCTTCAAATTTATATGAATTTTTTTATTTTATTAATTTATGTTGTTACCGCTCATTTATCAAATGTGCAGTCACAACATAATACTTTTATCAATTTTGCTTTTGAATCAGTAGATATGCTATAAAATAAGTGACAGGACATGTTTCAGACTTTCGGGAATTCACCACCAGCTCACCGGGCTCTGACCACTCTAGCGCGTCCCCCGTTTCATTTCTGGCCAACCATTTCTCCCCAGACTCGGTGTGTATGCCATATAGATGGCGGCATGGAAAACATCAGGAAACAACGGACTGTTTTATTGATAAAAAGGAGAGCGTTTGATGAATATCTGTGTAGTAAAAATGAAATCAATTCATATACAATACTCTAAATTTCTCATTAAATTTTGTCTTTTTGAAACCATGTTTTTGATTTACAACATTCTATAATTCTATAATATATTTTAAGGGGTTATTGGAAGAATACGTCCACTAACCTCTTTGTATTAGCATGACCGGTCGTCGTAGGGGGTCACATGAGACATATACACACCATTGGTAATAAAATACAAGTATTTCAGCTCCAAAAATGTAAGATACAACAAGGCGATCGCCAGCGAATGTCTCGCCCATGGAAGGTCAAGGTCACCCGGATGGTCATGACTGTGTGGAAGCTATCGATGATGTTTGGTAATGATCCAAATGCTCAACATTTGGACGTACGTCGATAATGTTTGACGCCAGAATTGTGACCTCTGTCTCAATGTCCACTAACGTGGGTGAGACAAAAACTGTACATGAGTAGCTTTAGTCAAGATCAGTAGCCGATTTCATAAAAATTGCAAAGTATACTTTGAGGGAGAAATTTTCAACTTAAAAATAAATTTATTAATTTTTATTATACTGAATTTAAATGGCTGTGATAATGTAATAAATTCAATATAATAATTCTGCATACTTTTAATCATAAATATATGCATTCGTTAGTTCTATATGAATTAATGCATTTCGGGAAAAATAAATGATTACTCCCTCAAAGTATACTTTGCTAGAAAAGTATTCTTTGCAATTTTGATGAAATAGGCTACAGAGTGTACACAGACTGATATCTGTTAGAGTTGCTGACAGTGTAGATCCAGCAGCCGGCTCATATTTCCATTTTTCTGATTAATATATAGGATATTCATATTTTTGCAACGAATATGACATATATGGACATGTCACACCACGAGATATGAATATTCTATTTATTATATACCGCTCCATGCAAACTAGCAGTTTGTTATCATGTATACGGTAATGAGTGTGTATTTGCAGCCTATTTGCAGTCCGGCACTGCAGATATAGATAGCGAAAGTAGTCGTGTTTTCACCGGAAGTTGTTTATTTCATCGATGAGAACATAAAAAAATTATGACTTTTATTTACATCGTATAACTATGTATTTCTGTAGATACATATTTTGTAATGGTAACTTGTGAATTTATTTTTAGATAAGGATGACTATGAAGGACCTTAACCCAGAGATTCCGCTGGGGAAAATAAAAAAAATTGCCACTTCAAAAAAAATAAATAATTGGCGATAAAAAATTACAATTTTCAAAAGAAAACAATTTTGTTTTATTTTTTTTCCGAAAATTGTCGAATATCGCCAATTGTTTATTTTTATCACCAATTGCGAAAGTGGCGATCGCCAGCGGAATCCCTGTTAACCCCAATTAAACATCATTAGGGAGGGCTATAACTAATGTTGATATAACATGTAGCCCAACCGATTTGCATATGTTTTAGTCCTTACTTTTTAGTAGTATCATCCATCCATGCCGTTAACAGCTGCAATGAACTAAATGTTTTTGGAAAACAACTACCGGTAGTCAAGTTGTGTTGTCTTATACATTTATCAAACATTGCATGCTAGGTCTAGTAATATATTTAGCACATTGTAAAGCAGGCTCAAATCAAAGTATTGGCGGAATTACAAAAACTATATACATGTACCAAGCATACTGTATATGCTGGGTATAACAAGCAACATATGACTCATGATGACAAAACAGGTATACAACATTATACGTTGTGACCACTCATTTGAACCGTCTCGTCGAGACGGTTCAAATGTGTGGTGACAACATATAATTCTGTGCATACATAAAATAATTTATTTTACGTATGGAAATTGTATATATAGTCTCGGCATGTAATGGGCGGTTAACTGAGACGTGGCCTGTGTAGCTCCGGATCAGCTAGCAAACTCATGTAGCGTGTTATGGATCTATATATAGTTGTGCAAACTGATCTGGAACACTGGGTGCAAATTTTACTTGGAATACAATGTATTTACATTGAGAAAAAATATATTCAGCCCTGACATTAGAATAACCTGACCTGGTGCCACGCACACACCTGTGACTAGATAAGGATCTATATGTGTCACTAGCATGACTGGTATATCATTGACTGAATAACAAACAGTGCAGAAGACCCTGGTCAACTGAGCTTATTGGTTTTTGACTAGTGTCTCTTAACCCTTAGAATGTGGGAAACGTAAATTTCCGTCTGCTGTTGATTATGTTTTGTCTTTTTTCTCAATAAAAACATGTTTTGACAACATTTTAGAATCATTTCTTATGGAAATGATTCTGAAGTGTTGTCAAACCATGGTTTTAATGATAAAAATTGGAAACTAAAAATAAACAGCAGACGACAAATATTAATTCACAATTGTAAGGGTTAATTGATTGCATATAACTAGTGAGGCAGTATGTGTGCATGTTTATGATGCCAAGGACATATATGGATATACACATGAACAGTTTACAAGGTCACATTTCTGCAATACCAGCATCCATTTATCTCAGTGTCATTAATTGTATTTAACACCATTATCTGAATATGAAACTACTAGTAGGTACTGATACGTATCATTAAAATTGGCAAAGTGATTTATCAGTTACAATGTATTAAGAAACATGCATATACATGTACATATGTACGTACGTGTGCATGCATATACAATGTACATGGACAAATGCTATATCCCCTCTTGTTTAACAGCTTGGTAGAACCAGTAAACCATTTCGAGGTAAATGTTTTATAATTTGCTTCTATTATGTAACATGACAATGAGAAAATGGAGTCCGGTTTACAGTTGAAATATCATTTGATAACTTGTAGAAGTCCACCATGTTTGTGTCATAAATGTTCGTTTGTAACACTCGCTGAAGTTGTAGATCTGTGTTGAAGTTGTAGAACTGAATGAATCTGTAATTATAGCAGAATTGTGTAATTGGGAGATTATTCCACTTCTAGACCAGTCTTATAAATAGGTTACCGAAGTTGAAAAATTGGGAGTAACTTCCCTTACTACTTCTGGGGCGTTATTGGCATTATCACTCACGTGTTGTCAGCAGTGGCGTAGCCAGGCATACGTACGCACGCGTACGAGAAAAAATAAAAGATTAAAAAAAAAGGCTTATTTTTCGAAACATGCAATAAAATTTTGCGGGTGGTGGGGGGGTGGGGGGGTTGCTATCGAGTCTGGAAAAGAACGCATTACAAGCAACTGGTGCCGTAAATAATGCAGGAAAATTCGTTAGATAGGATCTCCGTTTAAAAAAAAATCAGGGGGGGCATGCCCCCGGACCCCCCTAGCACTCTCCCTCACTTCGCTAGGTCGACCAGTGAGCCATGCTCACCCAATGTTCTACCATTTGATATGTGTGCGTATCAGAAATTTGTCCCTGGCTACGCCCCTGGTCGGTTTATATTTCGGAATATACCTTTACGGGTATGGAATTTATTAAATATTTTATTTTTGTTATTTCTCAATGAAAGTATATGTTGCGACCACTCATTTGAACCGTCTCTATGAGACGGTTCAAATGGTGGTCGCGACATATACTTCTGAGTGCATAGAAGGAAAATATTTAGGATTTTCCACAAACATAATAGCATATCCTCAGCATGAAAAGGATTAATGACTTAAAATTAAGCAATGTGGTATCAAATTGACAGATTCCATCAATTCTAAGGTCAATGATGCCCTGAAAGTTGTTCTGGGGGAAGTTGCATGTACTCATGATATTTCAAGTTTTATAAGTTATTTATAACACAAGTCTATAAGGAACACAATCTGACACAACCAGGCTTGTTTCATTCATGAAAAGTGTAGATCCTGATCGTTTGTGCAGTTACACTGCAAACTGCAAATCTTTGAAAGCTGGTGATGGATTAATGGATGATTCGTTGACAGGGTTGCAAACAGGGACGCCCCAGATCAGACATCTGTTGCTTGATTGGTCATAAATATAATACACCTGGGGCCCATTTCACTGAATTTCCTACGACTAAAATGTTCGCAAGTGCAAATTTAAGATCGTCTGTAAATTTCAATTTATGGATTTACATTTATTGAACATAGGCTGCATATGCAGCCTATGCTCAATAAATGTAAATCCAATAATTATTTACAAGAAAACATTGTTAATGTGAAATTTACAGACTATCATAATTTTGCACTTACGAACATTTTAGTCGTAAGAAGTTTAGTGAAACGGGCCCCTGGTTTTGTAAGATGATGATCCAAATTATATTTACAGATATTATATAGAGATGTGGGTAAAATGTAACCACATGTAGTTTGCAGCCAATGTAGACGCATATATTATCATATATAACACAGTGCGTATGTGTCGTGAAACATTTTTGATATCCTGTCAATACGACCTAATCACTGCGTATGAATATGTGCGGCTGTCATACTAGTCGATTCTCCGATTTTGAGGATGCGGCTCGGGTTATTTTTTGCATTTTAAAGCTATTTGTAGGCAAGCCTCGCCCATCCCGTTTTTTTATTTATTGCCATGTACACATTGTATGCATATTGTACACATGTATGACGGTTCACAATTGCATGGGCGGATTCAGGGGCGGACCCCGGCCGAAATCCTGGATCCGCGCCTGAATTGTACATGCATGTGACTGCTGTGACTGGAGAAATGGGGCCTATGGGTTTTCTGACCAGGGTAGATCTAGAGCAGCC
Organism: Conchocele bisecta; assembly: GCA_029237695.1. Classification (NCBI taxonomy): domain Eukaryota; kingdom Metazoa; phylum Mollusca; class Bivalvia; order Lucinida; family Thyasiridae; genus Conchocele; species Conchocele bisecta. The sequence goes on from CM055271.1 coordinate 31,569,430, forward strand.
TGTGCATGTGTACAGTCTGATCAGGATCTGCCCTGTTGGTATAGCCAGCCATCAATGAAACACCCATCATGCTTCTAACAAGCAATATAGCTCCTGATTTAAAATATCACATCCCTGTAACAGGGATGTGATCTTTTAAATCAGGAGCTATACTGATCACAAGGTCCATACGCCCCATTCTCCCATCACAGCCACACAGTATAAGTGGTTAAAGTGGGTAACTACGTATGCTCTTATTGCATGTGACATGTCTTACGCCATCATGTACACATGTGTGTAAAGGGAAATGAAGATGGAAATGACGTGTATGTTCTATCAATAAGGACCTAAACCAACATGGTGGATGTTGTGTCGAAGGGAAGTACAACATCCAGTTGTCTTTCTCGCACATGGCACATAACAAACATAAAAGTTTTAAGAGGCTGAAAAAAATGAGGAAAAACAATTTTTAGTCTGTATTTTTGTGAACTATAGATAAAACCATATAATAACATGTTATCACAACAAAACAAAAATGGGACAAACAGATGGGCGGATAGACACAGTGAAAATAATATGTTTCCACTGATTCTTGTCAGGGTCCTAATAATTGCGAGGTGCACAAATTGTGTTTTACTTACAATTCAGTAAACCCGCAACTCTGAAGTTGTGTCCATGAGTTGAAGTTGAGTTGAAGTTCCCGTCCGTCCTGCATCTACCATAGTAATCAGAATTTTTCAATGTAAAATTAGTTTCTGTGAGTACTTACCTGTTATATGTTGCTATATAGCTTCTATTGGGTTAACCATTCCGAATACAATTTATTGACCCGCATTTAGTCCGCACTTATACCTGTCCCATCACATCTCGACCGCGCATGCGCGCACGGGAGACTTCCTCTTTGCGATAGAGTGAGTGAGTGAGTGAATAGGGTTTAACGTCCGCTTTTCTGACATAGAGGTACAAGCCTCAGGGAGTCTACACGCAGACGGGTCAACGGGGTCGTGTCCCGTATCCACCTGTCCGAGGGGGGTAAATCCCAACTTCAGAACTCAATATTTACAATCAAAATATATATTCAGTCCTGAAATTAGAACAACCTGATCTGGAGCCAGGCCCTCGCCACACCAGCATCATTTATCCCATACCCCTAAAAGTAATAGGATTAGCGCTAATCTTACTTTTATATATGGGGCATAGCCCGACTCAACTCTCACATACAAGAAAGCCAAAAATGTACATGAGGGCCAAATCCGGTATAGTGGGTTCCGGAAAGTATGAACCTAATCGTTAAGCCAGTTTAGTCGCCTTTTACGACAAGCAATGGCTACTGCAGCACTATTCTCAGGATCAGTTGATCCCGCCCCGGTGCCTGCACGGGGCCTCTTTGCGATAGAACAAATCTCTCACCTTGCGGGGTGGGAGGTGGGTGTTAAATACATATAACAGGTAAGTACTCACAGAAACTAATTTTACATTGAAAAATTCTGATTTCCGTATCATACTTCCCTGTTATATGTTGCTAGAATTTGTCTCCAAGGCGGGAAGGTAAGGTGATACAGAAATCAGAAAAGAATAATTCGTTCTGTGAATACTTAACCTAGGATCAATAAATTACTCACCAAATCTTTGTAGATGACTGCTGGGCCTCGTCTTAAGCAGCGACCCCCTTATTCGCTCACAGAAGATGACTGTGTCACTCTAGTAATGCCAGTAACGTCTTCTGGACTGCTTGATTCTCGTCTCCATCCGTGTCTCAACATACTGAATGTGACAAACTTCTAGCAGTTTTAGCGTAATGTCATCCACACTTAATGTCTTACAATAAGATTCCCAGTCTCTACACTGAATCTAATAATGTCCACAAGTCTCTTAATTTATCATTCAATTCCTCACAACTTCATTGACTCCATTAATCATCCATATCTATTGACAATCACATACATGTATTATCACTAATTTACAATACATATTATCAGTGACCCTAGATGACTGATCATTTCCGTCTTCGAGTGTCATGATAATGATACGGTTAGTGCACCGGAGCACAGGGAATTCCCTGGTACCCTCTCCGTACCTTACAATCCTTGTTCACAATACACAATTGTACAATACACAATTGTACATACAACAGTAATTCCTTATCCAGACTGGCATTATTTAACTATGTAAGACAGAAAACAATTTTGAAAACTTTTCTAAAACATAACTCTAGCTAGTTGAGAACTAGCTATTATTACTGCCAATCTGAATATATTACTAACTTTGTTATCCTGAACTGGATCCAATAGCCTAGAATAACAAATAAGGCTTCGAAGCGAGCATTTTTCACACATTATGTTCCTCACTCGCGACAACCCTGCCAGCCGCGACTAAGGGACCCAATGTGTAAATATCTGCACTCTGTGAAGTCAGTGTGCGCAAATAAAACCTAGAAAAAGTAGAATGAGATCTCCATGATGACGCTTCCATTATCTTCTCCATTGGGTACTCTATTGAGGAAAGCCAAAGAGGTCGAAACTGCTCTGACCTCATGTGCTTTGACTTTTAACTTTCTGAGTGTCTTACCCGAAGATGATTGATATGCTCTGCGAATCGCTAGAGATATCCACCATGAAACCGATGCTTTGGACAGGTCCTGATCACCCCTGCACGTGATAAAAAGCCTCCTGCGTCTACGTGTCAACCTTTTAGTCATTGAGACGTAGTGCCGAATTGCCCTGACTGGGCATAGTGTGGTCTCTGTCACAGATAACTGACCTGATTTGGACAGGGCAGGAATCACGAATGGTATGGGATGCTTACCTGGAACCAGAGTTTTAGCAAGGAAACCTATTTCGCAACATAGAGTAACGGAGTCCTTGCTAAAAACCAGATTCTGATCTTCCATAGACAGAGCGTGCAATTCCCCCCTCCTTTTCGTCGAAGCGAAAGCGAGGAGGAACACCGTCTTGATGGACCAGTCGAGGAGGGAAGCATGTGACATGGGTTCATCCTAGGATCTGACCCGACGTTACATGTCGGAGCCTGACTGAACCTCAAACAGCTGGCCAATGCCGACCTGTATCCCTTAATAATTGATGCCGATGCTTTCCTGTCATCAAAAAAAACACCTAAGGAATTCCCCTACTTCTCCTATAGCTGGACTGAGTGGATTAACTTGCCTCTGTTTACACCAATTAACACAGACCCTCCATTTTGCGTCGTAGCAAGCTGCAGTAGAGGGTCACCTTGCCTGTGCAATGATTGCTGCAGCTTGCTGCGAAAACTTATCCTTTCTGACTCCCTTCCTGATAGCCTCCAAGCGTGAAGGTTCAAAATGTGAGGATTTGCATGTAGTGTCTTCCCCGCATGCTGAGACAGCAGCCTGGGAGACACTGGAAGTACCGCCGGATGTTCCACTAGGAGATCCAGTATGTTGGAAAACCAACTACTCGTTGGCCAACATGGAGCCACTAGTGTGACCTGGCAGTTTGAAAGACAAATCTTCCGCAACACCTGAGTCAGTAGGACAAATGGAGGAAATGCGTATCCGTCCACTTGGTTCCACGACAAGGACATTGCATCTACCCCCCATGCCCTGGAGTCTGGTACTGGAGACACATACATTGGGAGCTGATTTTCATCTTGGTTGCAAACATATCCAGCCAGGGGTGGCCCCACCTGTTGATTACCTCGTTGGCAACTGTCCTTGACAGCGACCACTCGGTAAGAACTGGTGACCCCACCCTCGACAGATAGTCCGCCAGAATATTGGACTTCCCCGTAATGTGTCTCGCCTGCAGTACTATCTCGTTCTGGTGACACCAGATAAGTAATGCCCTGGCCTCCAGACATAGGCTCACAGACCGAGTGCCACCTTGCCTGTTCAGATATGCCACGGCCGTAGTGTTGTCCGTGGCTATCTGCACTACTTTTCCCCTTACCTGGGAAAGTGCCTTTGCTAGGGACAATGTTACTGCCCTCAACTCCAGCATATTGATATGGCACCCTGTCCATTCCTCCAACCATATCCCTGAGAATACCAGTCCCAGGGGCTCCAGGTGAGCTCCCCACCCTGAGTTGGAGGCGTCTGTGGTCAACACCAACTCCGGATCGGGAATTGACATGGGAACCCCTTGGAGATACCACTTCCTCTGAGCCCAGCGTCTGAGATGACGTTTGAAGTCTTTGGACAGCGGTATCAACCTGTCCAGAGGGTGATAGTGAGGTTTCCAGTGGAATAGCAAATATATCTGCAGGGGTCGTAGATGTAGACGCCCTAGACACATCATATCTGCTGCGGAATTCAAGACTCCCAGCAGTGACAATAGTTTCCTGGCTGGTAGCTGAACCGAGTCCAAGACTTTGAAGACCAGCTTCAACATCCTGTCCACTCTGTCAACTGGCACCCTGACTATACCCAGATTGGTCAGGAAGTAAATTCATTCCTACATAGCAGAAGTCCTGAGTCGGTACTAGTTCCGACTTCTCTATGTTCGGTATGAACCCCAAACCTGTGATCAGATCCCAGAACACACGTAGATTGATCAACAGTGTTGCTCTGGACTGATCGTGCAGCAGCCAGTCGTCCAGGTATTGTAGTATGGAAATACCTCTTCGTCTGGCTTCCGCTGCAATTACCTCCATTAGTTTTGTGAACACCCTTGGAGCCGTGGTTATTCCAAAGGGTAGGACACAAAACTGATATACCCTGCCGTCCGATTGAAAGCGTAGAAACTTTCTGGAGGCAGGGCACATCGGTACATGCAGGTAACCGACCTGTAGATCTATGGAGACTGCCCAATCGCCGACTCTTATAGTTTGCCGTATTGATCGAGCAGTCTCCATCTTGAAGTGATCTGTTTGAATGAACTGATTCAGCAATGACAGATCCAATACGGGGCGCAGCTTTCCGTTTCGCTTTGGAACCACGAAAAGCCTGCTGTAGAAGCCCGGAGATTGCCAATCTCGGACTTCCACAATTGCGTTCTTCGCCACAAGGGATTTCACTTCCGCAACTAGTGACTCCCTTTTCAGCGAATCCCTGTATGGTTCCCACTTTGGTGGCATCCATCTCAGGGGGCGATTGGAGTGGAATGGGATGAAATTTCCCACTACCTGGATGGTCCATTTGCAATCCATTATTTCCTTCCATATCGGAAGGAAATCCGATATTATCCCTCCTACAGGCTTGTAGGATGCGGGAATGAACCAGTCCCCCAAACGCAAAACGCCCCGCGTACCCCTAACATGAATGCCCTCGAGGCTTACCCCTGGAGAAATTACCCCTACCCCTGCCCCTGCCGCGCGTTGCACCACCCCTGGACGCACCTCCCTGTTGGTGCGGCATTGGTGGTAAAGGTTGTTTGAAGGCACCCGCTCCTTTACTCACTGAACTCTGAGATGGGGAGGCCGAAGCTGGCTGTTTGTATCCCCCTCTCCTTCCTGCATTCTGCTTCCTAGCGGTGAACTGCTTTGCCGAGGAAGCCACTGGCAGTCTTGCTAAATGTTGACTCTGTCTCTCAGCTGCGTCCGCAGTAGCGACCTGCGAACATTTATCACCAAATAAAGTCTCCCCTGTCCGAGAAGAATGGACGACGTCGCCATCGTGGCGTCCCTTTTTGATACCACTACGTCTGCTGACATCGTCAGAGCTGTAGCCATAATATGCTTAGTGGCCCTGGCTGATGACTGAAGGAGAGACTCCACTGCTCTGGCGTCTCCCGCCTCAATGGCCGCTCTGGCCGCTCCCAGGAACAAGTCTGTGTGAGACGCCATGGACACAAGCGATCTAGCTCTCGCATCCAATGTCTCCAACAGGATGTCCGGTGCCTTGGGGAACGCAACTTTGTTCACCCCAATCCTCTGAGCATCCTCATCTAATGCCAGGTGCTTCAGAGGCCACGTTTCCGTATGTGGCACATAGTACTTTAGGCCCTGATGCGACAAAACAGTCTTGTGCGTCAGAGAACCCACCTTCTTGGGGTCAAACCCCTGTGCCCTGTTCAGATCCTCTAACAGTGTACAAACTGTGGGTGACTGTGGCAGTCTAGGAATTTCCTTAGGTGCAGATACTGCATCTGCCTCCCACAAGGACTTAGCCCTCGGCACCGGTGCCGGCTGAGCTGGGCAAATATCTTGAGGCAGATACTGATAGACTGCAGTCACTGCCTCAGGATAAGAAGGTGCACTGTCATCGTCAGCTACGCTAGCTGCCGATTCCATTTCCAAAAATTGGCCCCCTTCTTCCACCAATGCCCTCTCTTGAGGATCGGTAACTTCCACACGAACTGGTGAAGTTTGCCTTTCCTCCGCCATGCCTGGCGCATTCTGCCTAGTAAAATTCTCCATCATCTTGGAGATAGACGATAGCAACATCATAGTCTGTCCCTTCGCAGATGCACTGTCATCTGACCGTGACCTAGACCTGCGTCTGCTATGTCCATGCCGACTTCTATGTCTGTAACTTTTACGAGACCCAGAACGTCGCCTATGTTTCCTGGATCGATACGACCTCGGGCTGGTAGACGAGCTCCCTGAAGAAGAACTAGAATTCGACCTAGTTCTCTTCCTAGACGCCCGAGATCTACCAGTCCCACACGGTGAATCCGGTGTCCGGTGTTCTTGCTCGTTGGGTGGCAGACCACCCTGAGCAGAACTAGCGACGTTGGGTGCCTCAGTCATAAGAGACACCCTGTCACTAACTGGACTTGGACCTGGCGAGGATTCAGAAACAGTCTTACGTTTCTGAATCCTGCCCAGCGCTGACTGTTTCTTATCCTGATAAGACCTCACAGTCAGCGCCTGACTCCACGTTTTGGGACCTCACAGTGCCGAAACATGACACGGTTTCTCCCGTGAGCAACCGTTCTGCTTCTGACAACACCGAAAACAAATGATTTCATGGGAATCCCAATTCCCTGCTTTGTGACCACATCCTAAACTCTTCTGACCCGCACTGGGCTTAGGCGTCCCCTTGCCCATAGTGAATGCGGCACAGAAACTCGAGTCAAAATATCGAACAACCAAAATCGGGAAAAAAAAAAAATATATATTTCTTGTCGACAATAGGTACGTCCGACAATAGGAAATTCGCGAGTACGCGCTCTGTGGCCACACAAAGAAAATTTAGAAAAAAAATTTCAAAAGAAATTTTTTCGACTACCAACTCAACGAACTGACTAGCCCACACTCTATTTCATAATATATTATCTACTTACTGACAATAATCATGAATAGAACGCAAAAAACAGCAAAACGAAAAGGTGCACATAAAAAGGATACGTTCCCGCCAGCCGTCTGAAGCAAAGAGGAAGTCTCCCGTGTGCGCATGCGCGGTCGAGATGTGATGGGACAGGTATAAGTGCGGACTAAATGCGGGTCAATTTAACAATTTGTTCCCTCAAATTAACAATTCATTCCCACGAATTAACAATTCGTTCCCACGAAATAACAATTTGTGCCCTCGATTTAACAATTTGTTCCCACGAAATAACAATTTGTTCTCTCGAAATAACAATTTGTTCCACAAATTAACAATTCGTTCCCGTGGGACAATTAACAATGTTTTCTTGTAAACAATTATTGGATTTACATGTATAGAGCATATGCTGCATATGCAGCCTATGCTCAATAAGTTTAAATCCATCAATTGAAATTTCCAGACGATCCTAAATTTGCACTTACGAACATCTTAGTCGTACAAAGTTTAATGAAACGGTCCCCAGATTCTTAGTGTGGCCCTAATAATGAATATAACCACGAATTTCAGTTGTGAGAAACACAGAATGTTTGTTAGGTACTTACAATTCAGTAGACTGGCTTCTCTGATCTTGTCTCCATGGAAACGTCAATCACAGTCCGTCCTTTTGTTACCATAGTAACCGAGGCAATTTCTCTTAGCTACGAAGTAAAGGAAATCTCTGCATTAACCTGTAAAAGGCAGGAATTTACAATTGTCTGCTCTTTTTATTAGCCGATCTATTTATAGATCGGCTAATATATTGGTCATCCATCGAATTCTGAAAAAGTTTGTAGCAACCCTTTTCTCCGCTATTCGGTAATCTACGAATGCGAATTTTGCTGTATCACTTCCAAATTGCATCAACCGATAAAGTTTGCATTTTTGGCAATTATCTCCGTTTAAAACTTAAGCCAAATAACACAATTTTGAATACGTAATGAACTGAACGCCGGAAGAGATTGAACCCGGAAGTTGTTGTTGAAGTCCATAGTTGGCTCTAATGACCATATACGCCGATTATTGGGCTAATTTAAAGCTTTTATTTATTAAACAGAACAAGTTTCAGCCACGTATAATCGCGTAAAATGTGTTTATTCGGCTAATTTATAATCGACCTCTGCTCAAAATCTCCTCCGACTAGCAACCCCAGCATCTCAGGTTTATCCCATTGGATCGCGTATGCGCGTCAAATTGCGCGTCATTTGACGCTAGTTAATATTCACAAAATTTTCCACCAATCAAAACGAAGAATTGCCCTTCATAGCGAACTTTGATTTGTTTACGTATCATGCAGGGATGGCAGGGATGGCAGGGATGCATCCAGCACGCGCGATTGCGGCAATCCCCCTTAATTATTGTCAATGCCGCAAATTATTGATTGTCTTGCGCCCGACATCGCGCAAAAAATCACGGATGGGCCCCTTTTTAAATGACCAGTGCGCACATTAAAAAAACGTAATTGACTATTTAAACGCGCTGCATATTTAAATCATTGGAAGGCGTGCAGTTCAATCGAGTTTGTGCGGCCGTTGAAAGTAAGCTTCGAGTCGATTTAAACCATTTAAATCGATAAACAAGGGATAAACAAAGGATAAACAAGTGACAACGTTATCAAGGCCAATCTGGGCATGTGCCTGAATACGCATGACGTCAATTCGACTGGTACATTTTGTTGAGTACGTTAATTAATGGTCACTTTGTTAAGTAAGATTTGTATTCGACTGGACTGGTGAATGGGATATCCCTTTGCTAAAAATATGTTTCTGCATGCCTAACTAATATCATGACCGTAGCTCCGTGTTAACTAAAAATATCGATAAATATAGGATGATGTTGTTTTTTTTTTCAAGTTTTTTTTCCAAATGTTTATTTTTTTTTCTTCAATTTTTTTTTAAAAATTGATCAATTTTTTTTCTACATCAAATTTTTATTTCCTACTAATATTTTTTTCGTGGCCCCAATTTTTCTAATAGAATTCAATTTTTTTTCTTGAGAATTTGGTTGGGGAGGAAATCAACACTTCTGGCCTTCGTCCAGTATTCCCGTGACTTTTCCAACTCTCACTTTTCCCTGAGATTCCGTATCTACTAAAATGTGGACATATATTGAACACTGATTTGATCGGCTAATAACATCATGCTCTGCATGACTTTTCATTTCAATATTTGTCTAATTTCTTAACAAAACCTGTTTTGGCAGCACATGCGAATCGTCTCCAGTGTAAACGATTATCATGTGCTGTCAAAACATATTCTCAGCAGGAAAACATAATAAAATTAACGGCAGATGACAAAATGTAAGTCAGCAGTTTGAAGAGTTAAGAACAGACTTGAAATATTAAACTAGAAATGGCCCGTACACATATTGTTTTCTGTTATTTATATCAGAATTGTTATTTTTCTTTACAAAACCTTTTTACAGCGTATCAGATCATGACACCGATAGGAGAAAAATGAAAATGAAACGACAGTAACTGACACAATTTAGTTAGACTATTGGAGGTTCAACACGAAAATGTGTGGATATGACAGGCAGCGCATCTCAGATGTCGTAGGTATTCAAAATGATTGCAATTCTTTACTGTAAGGACCGCAAATGGGACTGCCTTATTTTTGCAATAAGATCACACAAACGTTTGTATTTGTTTGTTTGTTTATTGGGGTTTAACAGCCTATCAACAGCTAAGGTCATTTAAGGCCGGGTCAATGGGTTTAGTACTAAATCCACGTTTGTAACATCATACAATGTATATGTATCATACATGTACATACAGTTGCACGAGACTAGCAGCAAATCTTGGAGATCGTGTTTTCGTGATATAAAACTGAATTTAAACTGACCGGGAACATTAACGACGACCTGCGGGGCAGTACACATCCTTCACGATATCATCCCAGACTGTGCCACCACGTCATAGATAGAAACACGGCTGCTACATGTGAAACTGTAAACACCAAGGTACATATATAACTGTTAAACCGTAGAATGCGGGAAACATACATTGTCGTCTGCTGTTGTTTAAATGTTGTCTTAAATCTCACTAAAAATATGTTTTGACAGCACTTTAGAATCATTGCCATGGAAAAGATTCTAAAGCGTTTTCCAAACATGTTTTTGATGTGAAAAAATAAAAAGAAACAGCAGACAACAAAATTTAAATCAGCATTGTAAGAGTTAACACCCGAGCGTTAACGCATTGAATTGTAAACAGTTTAGATCCAGGGGCCCGTTTCACTAAACTTCTTACGACTAAAATGTTCTAAGTGCAAAATTATAATAGTCTGTGAATTTCACATTAACAATGTTTTCTTGTAAACAATGATTGGATTTACATTTATTGAGCATAGGCTGCATATGCAGCCTATGCTCAATAAATGTAAATCCATCAATTGAAATTTCCAGACGATCCTAAATTTGTACTTACAAACATTTTAGTCGTACAAAGTTTTGTGAAACGGGCCCCTGATGAGTCGGCTCCTATTGAGCTTCTCGTCATGATCTGCACTATTTGTGATTAAAAGTTACCTTCCTGTGCATGTACATTTCATCGTGTGGCTCCACCTGTCAATTACCTGTCTGACATTGAGACTAGGATCACTTGAACATGCATAATAATACATCTATACATGTGTTATATAATATATACATATCGGGGTTATATGCTATACCGGTATATTATATATATAACTAGAAAATGGACGCTTGTCGACAAGCGCATGTGTATCCCCCTCCCCAGATACACAAGTAGTTTGAAAAAAGGGTGTTCGAGTTATGCTCCGGAGACAAAATCAATGACGGAAAAACAAAGGGAGATAACTAAAAAATTAGTGATGCAAGAGTTGTCATTCTTGCGTGACACACCTTTAGGGTCATGGTCTATGCATGTGTGAAGTTTCATGAAAATATTCCAAAGGGTGTTCGAGTTATGCTCCGGACACGAAATCAGTGCACGAAACAACAAAGGGAGATAACTAAGAAATTAACGACGCAAGAGTTGTCATTCTTACGTGCGACACACCTTTGGGTTGTCTTCTATGCATGTGTGAAGTTTAATAAACTAGAAAATGTGTTCATAGAACACGGATGTCCCACATATCGCATGGATAATAAATGAGGCCAAATTCTAAGTCAAAATTTTCTTTTACCTGAGCGTTAAAGTTTTTGAAGCACCAAGTATGTGATATTAACCCTGGGCTTGGCGGGGGCATGACGAACGTGGATTTGGCACAGGGCGGTAGAGGACCATTAGAGCAATGTGTATATGAAATATGAAGGAGATCGGTCGAAGGATGAAGAAATTATGAGACATTTACCCGAGTGTTAAAGTTTTGTGACGGACGGACGGACGACGGGAGGACGGGAGGACGGGACGCATGTTCCTACGAATGAATACTTGTTGGGTTTTTACTCTATAAAAATACCCAACAAGAGTACCCAACACTATCCTAAGCCTACCCAATAAGATCTCCTGTACGCTTACAACAAGTACCCATTCGTGTGTGCGGACGGACGGACGGACAAGGGTAACACTAAATGCCCCCTCCACTATCGTGGTGGGGCATAAAAATATTCCAAAGGGTGTTCGAGTTATGCTCTGGATACAAAATCAGAGCACGAAACAACAAAGGGAGATAAGTGAACAAGAATTCCGCGGAATCAAATGCCTCGCCTTGTCCCGCCTTGACCTCGAGCCTGGGCCCGAAAGCAATTTTCACTGGCCCGAACATATTATACAATTATTGACTAGTGAGCCATAGAATATCAGATTATATTCTATGGCTCACTAGTCAATAATTGTTTTATTATATGATAATAGTCTGTATATAGCACTTACAACCTTATGCTACTAGACAAAAATTGAAAAAGAATTTGAAAAAAAAAATGAAAAAAAAAATGGAAAAAAAAAGTTTAAAAATTAAATTAAAATTAAATTAAATTAAATTAAATGCTTGCTACTGAATTTTTTTTTAATAGTCCTATATTTATCTACATATATCTGCACAGGTCCAATAATGCCACAATATTTTCAACACAGTTTACGGAAATGTAATATCCAATGTAGTAATTTACCTGTATAAATTACCTGTGGTCAGACTGGTCAAGACTGGACATTTGCACATGCTAGCACATGCACAGGTGAATGGTTCTCCCAGTCTCTATTGTTCTCTCTACAAGTAAGGTGTACAGAGCACACGAGAAAAGGTGTACAGAGCAGACGAGAAAACGGGTCTTCATGCATTATTGTCCAGTTTGTAGAGTGCGCAAAACAAAAAAGGGAGATAACTCAAAAATTAGCTACGCAAGAGTTGTCATTCTTGTGCGCGACACACCTCCGGGTCGTGGTCTATGCATGTGTGAAGTTTCATGAAAATATTCCAAAGGGTGGTCGAGTTATACTCCGGACAGGAAATCAGTGCGTGAAAACAAAAAAGGAGATAACTCAAAAATTAGCTATGCAAGAGTTGTCATTCTTGTGCACAACACACCTTCGGTTCGTGGTCTTATTGAATGTGTGAAGTTTCATAAAAATATTCCAAAGGGTGGTCGAGTTATGGTCAATCAGTGCACGAAACAAAAAAGGGAGATAACTAAAAAATTAGCTATGCAAGAGTTGTCATTCTTTTGCGCGACACACCTTCGGGTCGTGGTCTATGCATGTGTGAAGTTTCATAAAAATATTCCAAAGGGTGGTGGAATTATGCTCCGGACACGAAATCAGTGCGAGAAACAAAAAATGGAGATAACTCAAAAATTAGCTATGCAAGAGTTGTCATTCTAGTGCGCGACACACCTTCGGGTCGTGGTCTATGCATGTGTGAAGTTTCATGAAAATATTCCACAGGGTGTTCGAGTTATGCTCCGGACAAGAAGTGTCTGCGGCTGACGCGGACGCGGCGCGCTGTCAAATCCATAGCATCCCCCCGACAGAGTCCGGGGGATACAATAATATATATAGGAAATATAGGTATATAATTATGGTATATATACATATAAGACATAAAGGTATATAAGTATGGGCCATATATATAAATCGGAAGTAAAATGTATACAAGCATGTGCATGGCATAACAAACAACAGAACATCATTAACATGTACATGTAGTAGAACAAACATCAGCATGTTAACATACCATTGCATAAACTGTCATTTTGTCATTTATAATACATGTACATACAGTCCCATGAGATAAGCAACAAGTCTGCGAGATCGTGTCTTCATGATATAAAACTGAATATAAACTGACCGGGAACATTAACGACGACCTGCGGGCGGGCAGTACACATCCTTCACGATACCACCCCAGACTGTGCCACGACGTCATAGATAGAAACACGGCTGCTACATGTGAAACTGTAAACACTAAGGTACATACATGTATATAACAGTTACCCTTACAATGCGGGAAACATAACTTGTTGTCTGCTATTTTTTAACATTTTGTTTTAAATCTTGATAAAAACATGCTTTGACAACACTTGAGAATCATTTCCATGGAAAAGTTTCTAAAGTGTTTTCCAACCATGTTTTTTATGTGAAAAATTGAAAATTAAAAAGAAACAGCAGACAACAAAATTTAATTCAGCATTGTAAGAGTTAACACCGAGCGTTAAAGCATTGAATTCTGCAAACAGTTTAGATCCAGATGAGCTGGCTCCTAATGAGCCGTCTCATCAGGACCTGCACTATTTGTGATTAAAAGTTTACCTTTGACATACTATGTACCGAAGCATTCCTGGGCAAGTACATTTCATCGTGTCTGACATTGAGACCAGGAGAACTTGAAGCATGCATAATAATAAATATATACATGTGTTATATAATGTATACATATCGGGGTTATATACTATACCGGTATATTATATAGGACATATAGGTATATAATTATGATATATAAACATATAATTCCAGCACAAAAATATTTACACAATTCCCTAACATTTGATTGGCCCGTAGCAAGTCTCTGTCCAAAATGTATATCCCAGTAAACTCCCATGCCAAACTACTTTCCGTAACCGTGAGGCGCAGTTAAAATAATTCTTAAGAAAACGGAAAATAAACACATTTTCTTGATGAATTTATTTAAAATGGTGGAATTATAAGGAATGAATGGCCTTTTTGTTGAATTTATCGGGGATATAAACTTGGAAAAGTCGCGGGAATACTGGACGAGGCCTTCCAGCCTTTGTCCAGTATTCCCGCGACTTTTCCAAGTTTATACCCCGATAAATTCCACAAAAAGGCCATTCATTCCTATAATAATTATGGTATATAAACATATAAGGCATACAGGTATATACTAGTTATGGGCCAGTAATATATAAATCTGGATTAAAATGTAGTAGAACAAACATCAGCATGTTAACATACCATTGCATAAACTGTGATTTTGTCATGTAATAACATAGTGGCATGATACACTTGATTTAAATAAGCAAATGAGACAGCTACAGAAAAACAAATTAGGAGATTATTACAGCTTCCATACATGATGCTGCACTTACACAATAAATAAATCTAACATGTATGTTGGTTTAAAATGATATTTATTAACTCAGGTAAGATCCTCTCTATATACTGACCTGCTTCATGGTTGCTATCTCTGTCCCCACTAACACTGCTACATCTGACTGCTGAAATTCTGTAGGCTGCTTCCTATTGAAAATTGGAACATCAACAACAGCATGTCGAGATACTCTGTAATAGTACACTTGATATAAATAGTATCTTATATGTACCACCTGACCAGGTCCTGTAACATTCAGACTGGTCATGCTGGTAATTATCTGGAAACAAATCCTCATGAAATCAAACATGTGTTAGGCCAGGACCAATAGAATGTAACAAGACAAAAATACCATTAGCATTATTTACAGAATTGGTCCAAAAGGATTTTCTGCAAAAGTATAGTAATTACAAAGTTTATCTTTTATACACTACCTATCCATGTATGCCTGTACATGTACAACATTCCATCTTGTAGTGCCTGGCAATTGTCTGGAAAAACACGTGGTAATGATATGCGAACATGATTTAAATATTAATTAATCTTTCAGACGAAACTTTGTGATGCCAAGTCAAAACATTGAAGTAAAACTGATTCTCAAATATACATGGAATATAGCATTATTTACAGAATAACGAACAACATAACATATCATTAACATGTAGTAGAACAAACATCAGCATGTTAATATACCATTGCATAAACTGTGATTTTGTCATGTAATAACACAGTGTATCAAAATCATGATACACTTGTGTAATAAGGAAGCAAATGAGACTGCTACAGAAAACACATTAGGAGATTAGTACAACTTCAACATGATGCTGCACTTATGCAATAAATAAATCTTACATTTATGTTGATTTAAAATGATATTTATGAAACTCATCGACTCATTTCAGGAGAAACTTGGCCACAATTTCTTATGAAATCAGTAAACATGTTTAATAAATATATTAACTCATCACTCAGGTAAGATCCTCTCTATATACTGACCTGTTTCATGGTTACTAGGCAACTATATCTGTCCCCGCTAACACTTGTACATCTGCCTGCTGAAATTCTGTAGGCTGCCAATTGTTTTCTTGTTTCCTCTATTCATCTACAATAACATGTTTTGACAATACATGCGAATCATGTCATATGAAAATGAGACACTACAGAAAACACATTAGGTGATCAGTACAGCTTCAATGCATTATGTAATAAATATAATCTAATTTTATGTCGACTAAAAATTATATTTTTTTAAATTCGATGGTCTCGTAACATAAGGTCGTAACTGCTAAAGCATAGCAGTTACGACCTTCTGTTACTAGACCATCGAATTGTTCACTGATTTCAGGAGAAACGAGGCCTCGGTTTCTGATGAATTCAGTAAACTTG
Organism: Conchocele bisecta; assembly: GCA_029237695.1. Lineage (NCBI taxonomy): Eukaryota > Metazoa > Mollusca > Bivalvia > Lucinida > Thyasiridae > Conchocele > Conchocele bisecta. Next base: position 31,585,525 of record CM055271.1, read on the forward strand.
TTTAATAAGTATATTACATCATCACTCATCTAAGATCCTCTCTATATACCGACCTGCTTCATAGTTGCTATGCAACTATCTCTGTCCTTACTGACACTTGTGCATCTGCCTGCTGAAATTCTGTAGGCTGCCAATTTTTCTTCTCATTTCCTCTATTCCTCTACAACGACATATGTTGACGCTACATGCGAATCATACAAACATTTGTAATATCATACAATGTATATTTATAATACATGCACATACAATTGCAAGAGATTAGCAACAAGTCTTCGAGATCATGTTTTCATGATACAAAACTGAATATAAACTGACCGGGAACATTAACGACGACGGCACTTCCTTCACGATACTATCTCGGTTTCATCAGACTGGGCCACGACGTCGTAGATAGAAGCACGGCTGCTACATGTGAAACTGTAAACACTAAGGTACATATATAGCTGTTTACCCTTAGAATGTGGGAAGCATAAATTGTCGTCTGCTGTTGTTTTAAATATTGTCTTAAATATCACTAAAACATGTTTTCACAGCACTTTAGAATCATAGCCATGGAAATGATTCTAAATTGTTTTCCAACCATATTTTTGATGTGAAAAATTGAAAATTAAAAAGAAACAGCAGACAACAAAATATAATTCAGCATTGTAAGTTAACACCGAGCGTTAAAGCATTGAATTCTGCAAACAGTTTAGATCCAGATGAGCCGGCTCCTAATGAGTCGTCTCATCAGGACCTGCACTATTTGTGATTAAACGTTTACCTTTTACATACTATGTACCAAAGCATTCCTGGGCAAGTACATTTCATCGTGTCTGACATTGAGACAAGGAGAACTTGAAGCATGCATAATAATACATCTATACATGTGTTATATAATATATACATATCGGGGTTATATGCTATATCAGTGTATTATATACATAACAAGAGGCCCAAATGGGCCTGTATCGCTCACCTAAAAGCCTCCATAGTGGTCATCTTGATTTCACAAAGACTCTTCACTTACAACTTCAAATGTTCCACAGAATGTGTTGGTACCTTCTGATCTAACATATATTGCAAATGTGCATGTGATTTACTGCTATACCTTCGATTTGATATATAAAATGACCATATTCGGTCAAAAATAAAATTTGACCCCTATTTGACCCCTCGGGGCACGCCCATTTTTGACCCAGGGGCCACCATATGAACAAATCTGAAACAGCGGTAACTATCAATCATTCTTACCAAGTTTCGTCGATATCGGCCTGGAGGTTTGTGAGAAGATTTTTTGACAATTTGACCTACTTCTCAACGGCGGCCATCTTGGATTTGGTGATGACCTCCATTTTAACAAAAATGAACAGGCTTCACCCACAGACCATTACAGTTAAGTTTGGCCAATATCGGCCAAGCAGTTCACAAGAAAAAGACGTTTGAAATCTTTAGTAAAATAATGACTTTTTGAACTATCAGTGGCCATCTTGGATGACATAATCATCTGATTTAGACAAAAAATTCTCCAGAGTGATCGTCTCGTCAATACCTTCGATTTGATATTTATTGACTATATTCGGTTTTAAAAAATAAAATTTACCCCTATTTGACGTCGGGCGACGCCCATTTTTGACCCCAGGGGCCACCATATGAACAAATCTGAAACGCCGCTAAAAACTATCGTACATACCCAGTATTTCGGAAATCGGACTGGCGGGTTCGTGAGAAGAATTTTTTAAGAATTTGACCCACTTCTCAACGCGGCCATCTTGGATTTGGTGTGACCCCCATTTAACAAAAATGAACAGGCTTCAACACAGACCATTACAGTTAAGTTTGGCCAATATCTGCCAAAGCAGTTTACAAGAAAAAGACGTGAAATCTTTAGTAAAGAGATCATTTGAACTAATCGGTGGCCATCGGGACGTATTTCATAGATTTAGACAAAAAAGTTTCCAGTATGATTGTCTCGTCAATACCTTCGAAATTTGATATATTATATACTATATTTCGGTTCAAAAATAAAAATTTACCCCCTATTTGACCCTCGGCGACGCCCATTTTTGACAGGGGCACCCATGAATCTGAAAACAGCGCTAACTATCGATATTCGTACCCAGTATCGTGATCCGGACTGGCGGTTCGTGAGAAAGAAATTTTTTTAAGAATTGACCTACTTCTCAACGGCGGCCATCTTGGATTTGGTGATGACCCCATTTTAACAAAAATGAACAGGCTTCAACCACAGACCATTACAGTTAAGTTTGGCCAATATCTGCCAAGCAGTTTACAAGAAAAAGAGTTTGAAATCTTTAGTAAAAGAATGATCATTTGAACTATCGGTGGCCATCTTGGATGACGTAATCATATGATTTAGACAAAAAATGTTCCAGAGTGATTGTCTCGTCAATACCTTCGATTTGATATATTACATGACTATATTCGGTTAAAAATAAAATTTGACCCCTATTTGACCCCTCGGGCGACGCCCATTTTTGACCCACGGGTCACCATATGAACAAATCTGAAACAGCGCTAACTATCGATCATTCATACCAAGTATCGTCGAAATCGGCCTGGCGGTTCGTGAGAAGAAGATTTTTTAAGAATTTGACCTACTTTTCCATGGCGGCCATCTTGGATTGTCGATGACCTCCATTTTAACAAATCTGAAATGGCATCACCCATATATCATCCCTGTGAAGTTTAACCAATATCGGCTCAACAGTTCGGGAGAAGAAGATGATTGAAAATGTTCACGGACGGACGGATGACGGACACTTTGCCATAACAATAGCTCACATGAGCTTTGCTCAGGTGAGCTAATAATATATATAGGAAATATAGGTATATAATTATGATATATATACATATAAGACATACAGGTATATAATTATGGGCCATATATATAAATCGGGAGTAAAATATATACAAGCATGTGCATGGAATAATGAACAACAGAATATATCATTAACATGTAGTAGAACAAACATCAGCATGTTAATATACCATTGCTAACATGTGATTATGTCGTGTAATAACAGTGTATTAAAATCATGATACACTCGTGTAATAAGGAAGCAAATGTGACCGCTACAGAAAAGAAATTAGGAGATTAGTACAACTTCAACATGATGCTGCACTTATGCAATAAATAAATCTTACATTTATGTCAATTTAAAATGATATTTATTAAACTCATGGACTCGTTTCAGGATAAACTTGGCCACAATTTCTTATGAAATTAGTACACATGTTTAATAAATATATTAAATCATCACTCAGGTAAGATCCTCTCTATATACGGACCTGCTTCATGGTTGCTAGGCAACTATATCTATCCCCGCTAACACTTGTACATCTGTCTGCTGAAATTCTGTAGGCTGTCGATTTTTTTCTCATTTCCTCTATTCCTCTACATGTTTTGACACTGCATACGAATCATGTCAAATGAAAGACCACTACGGAAAACACATTAGGTGATCAGGACAGCTTCAATGCATTATGCTATACTTATCTAATAAGTATAATCTTACATTTATGTTGACTTAAAATATATTTATTCAACTTGTTCACTGATTTTATGAGAAAAGAGGCCTCGTTTCTTATGAAATCAGTTTTTTTAATTGTTTATGTTTGTCGGGGTTTAACGGCCCATTAATAGCTAAGGTCATTTAAGGCCAGGACAATGGGTTTAGCACTAAATCCCATATATACTGACCTGCTTCATGGTTGCTCGGTAACCACCTCTGTCCCCACTGACACTGGTGCATCTGTAGTAATTTCCTCTATTAATCTACATGTTATGATACTGCATGCAAATCATGTCAAATGAAAATGAGACCACTACAGAAAACACATTAGGTGATCGGTACAGCTTCAATGTATGAGGCTATACTTATGTAATAAATACAATCTGACATTTATGTTGATTTAAACTATTTATTAAACTCATTGACTAATTTCATAAGAAATGTGGCCACCATTTCTTACGAAATAAGTAAACGTGTTTAATAAATGTATTAAATCATAACTTGTGTAAGATCCTCTCTATATACTGACCTGCTTCATGGTTGCTATCTCTGTCCCCACTAACACAGCTACATCTGACTGCTGAAATTCTGTAGGCTGCTTCCTACTGGAAATTGGAACATCAACAACAGCATGTCGAATAGTAGCCGAACATGGAATTAAAAATACTGATAAAAGACATTGAATTTATCATTATTTACAGAATTTCTTTATTATCGATGAGATTCTCTGTAATAGTACACTTGATATAAATATTATCTTATACGTACCACCTGCCCAGGTCCTGTAACATTCAGACTGGTCATGCTGGTAATTGTCTGGAAACAAATCCTCATGAAATCAAACATATGTTAGGCCAGTATCAATAGAATGTAACAAGACAAAAATACCATTAGCATTATTTACAGAATTGGTCCAATATCAACAGCATTTTCTGCAAAAGTATAGTAATTACAAAGTTTATCTTTTATACACTACCTATCCATGTATTCCTTGTACATGTACAACATTCCATCTTGTAGCTCCACCTGGAAATTAACTGTCGGATGTTCAAGAGCCGGGAGTGCCCGGCAATTGTCTGGAAACATGTGGTAATGATATGCGAACATGATTTAAATATGAATTAAACTTTCCGAAGAAACTTTGTGAAGCCAAGTCAAAACATTGAAGTAAAACTGATTCTCAAATATACATGGAATATAGCATTACATTGTATTTACAGAATAACGAACAACGCAACATATCATTAACATGTAGTAGAACAAACATCAAAATGTTAATATACCATTGCATAAACTGTGATTTTGTCATGTAATAACAGTGTATTAAAATCATGATACATCGTGTAATAAGGAAGCAAATGAGACCACTACAGAAAACACATTAGGAGATTAGTACAACTTCAACATGATGCTGCACTGATGCAATAAATAAATCTTACATTTATGTGGATTTAAAATGATATTTATGAAACTCATCGACTCGTTTCAGGAGAAACTTGGCCATAATTTCTTATGAAATCAGTACACGTGTTTAATAAATATATTAACTCATCACTCAGGTAAGATCCTCTCTATATACTGACCTGCTTCATGGTTGCTAGGCAACTATATCTGTCCTCGATAACACTTGTACATCTGCCTGCTGAAATTCTGTAGGCTGCCAATTGTTTTCTCGTTTCCTCTATTCCTCTACAATAACATGTTCTGACAATACATGTGAATCATGTCATATGAAAATGAAACCACTACAGAAAACACATTAGGTGATCAGTACAGCTTCAATGCATTATGTAATAAATATAATCTCATTTTTATGTTGACTAAAAATTATATTTTTTTTAAATTTGATGGTCTAGTAACATAAGGTCGTAATTGCTAAAGCATAGCAGTTACGACCTTTTGTTACTAGACCATCGAATTGTTCACTGATTTCAGGAGAAACGAGGCCTCGGTTTCTGATGAATTCAGTAAACTTGTTTAATAAGTATATTACATCACCACTCATCTAAGATCCTCGCTATATACGACCTGCTTCATTGTTGCTATGCAACTATCTCTGTCCCTACTAACACTTGTACATCTGCCTGCTGAAATTCTGTAGGCTGCCAATTTTTTTCTCATTTCCTCTATTCCTCTACGACATATGTTGACACTACATGCGAATCATACAAACATTTGTAATATCATACAATGTATATTTATAATACATGCACATACAATTGCAAGAGATTAGCAACAAGTCTTCGAGATCATGTTTTCATGATACAAAACTGAATATAAACTGACCTGGAACATTAACGACGACCTGCTGGGCAGTACACGTCCTTCACGATACCATCTCAGCTTCATCAGACTGTGCCACGACGTCGTAGATAGAAACACGGCTGCTACATGTGAAACTGTAAACACTAAGGTACATATATAACTGTTACCCTTACAATGCGGGAAGCATAAATTGTCGTCTGCTGTTGTTTTAAATATTGTCTTAAATATCACTAAAACATGTTTTCACAGCACTTTCGAATAATTGCCATGGAATGATTCTAAAGTGTTTCCCAACCATGTTTTTGATGTGAAAAATTGAAAATTAAAAAGAAACAGCAGACAACAAAATTTAATTCAGCATTGTAAGTTAACACAGAGCGTTAACGCATTGAATTGCAAACAGTTTAGATCCAGATGAGTCGGCTCCTATTGAGCCGTCTCGTCATGATCTGCACTATTTGTGATTAAAAGTTTACCTTTTACATACTATGTACCCACGCATTCCTGTGCATGTACATTTCATTATGTGGCTCCACCTGTCAATTACCTGTCTGACATTGAGACTAGGAGAACTTCAAGCATGCATAATAATACATCTATACATCATTACATTTATACATGTGTTGTATAATAATTCCAGTACAAAAATATTTACACAATTCCCTAACATTTGATTGGTCCGTAGCAAGTTTCTGTCCAAAATTTATATCCCAGTAAACTCCCACGCCGAACTACTTTCCGTAATCGTGAGGCGCAGTTAAAATAATTCTTCAGAAAACGGAAAATAAACACATTTTCTTGATTAATTTATTTCAAATGCTGGAATTATAAGGAATGAATGGCCTTTTTGTGGAATTTATCGGGGATATAAACTTGGAAAAGTCGCGGGAATACTGGACGAGGCCTTCCGGCCTTCGTCCAGTATTCCCGCGACTTTTCCAAGTTTATACCCCGATAAATTCCACAAAAAGGCCATTCATTCCTATAATATATACATATCAGGGTTATATGCTATATCGGTATATTATATATATAATAATATATATAGGAAATATAGGTATATACTTATGGTATCTATTCATATAAGACATACAGGTATATAATTATGGGCCATATATATAAATCGGGAGTAAAATATATACAAGCATGTGCATGGAATAACGAACAACAGAACATATCATTAACATGTAGTAGAACAAACATCAGCATGTTAATATACCATTGCTAACATGTGATTATGTCGTGTAATAACAGTGTATTAAAATCATGATACAATCGTGTAATAAGGAAGCAAATGAGACCGCTACAGAAAACAAATTAGGAGATTAGTACAACTTCAACATGATGCTGCACTTATGCAATAAATAAATCTTACATTTATGTTGACTTAAAATGATATTTATTAAACTCATCGACTCGTTTCAGGATAAACTTGGCCACAATTTCTTATGAAATCAGTACACGTGTTTAATAAATATATTAAATCATCACTCAGGTAAGATCCTCTCTATATACTGACCTGCTTCATGATTGCTAGGCAACTATATGTCCCCGCTAACACTTGTACATCTGCCTGCTGAAATTCTGTAGGCTGTCGATTTATTTCTCATTTCCTCTATTGCTCTGCAACATGTTTTGACACTGCATACGAATCATGTCAAATGAAAGACCACTACGGAAAACACATTAGGTGATCAGTACAGCTTCAATGCATTATGCTATACTTATCTAATAAGTATAATCTTACATTTATGTGGACTTAAAATATATTTATTCAACTTGTTCACTGATTTCATGAGAAAAAGAGGCCTCGTTTCTCATGAAATCTGTTTTTTTAATTGTTTATGTTTGTTGGGGTTTAACGGCCTATTAATAGCTAAGGTCATTTAAGGCCAGGACAATGGGTTTAGTACTAAATCCCATATATACTGACCTGTTTCATGGTTGCTCGGTAACCACCTCTGTCCCCACTGACACTGGTGCATCTGTAGTAATTTCCTCTATTAATCTACAACATGTTATGATACTGCATGCAAATCATGTCAAATGAAAATGAGACCACTACAGAAACCACATTAGGTGATCGGTACAGCTTCAATGTATGAGGCTATACTTATGTAATAAATACAATCTGACATTTATGTTCGATTTAAACTATTTATTACACTCATTGACTAATTTCATAAGAGTGAGTGAGTGAGTGAATAGGGTTTAACGTCCGCTTTTCTGACATAGAGGTACAAGCCTCAGGGAGTCTACACGCAGACGGGTCAACGGGGTCGAGTCCCGTATCCACCTGTCCAAGGGGGGTAAATCCCAACTTCAGAACTCAATATTTACAATCAAAATATATATTCAGTCCTGAAATTAGAACAACCTGATCTGGTGCCAGGCCCTCGCCACACCAGCATCATTTATCCCATCCCCTAAAAGTAATAGGATTAGCGCAAATCTTACTTTTATATATGGGGCATAGCCCGACTCAACTCTCACATACAAGAAAGCCAAAAATGTACATGAGGGCCAAATCCGGTATAGTGGGTTCCGGAAAGTATGAACCCAATCGTTAAGCCAGTTTAGTCGCCTTTTACGACAAGCAATGGCTACTGCAGCACTATTCTCAGGATCAGTTGATCCCGCCCCGGTGCCTGCACGGGGCAATTTCATAAGAAACGTGGCCACCAGTCCTTACGAAATCAGTAAACGTGTTTAATAAATGTATAAATCATACCTTGTGTACATGGAAGAAAAACTGATTCTCAAATATACATGGAATATGCCATTATTTACAGAATTTGTTTGTTATCAAGTGAGTGAGTGAGTGAGTGAGTGAATAGGGTTTAACGTCCGCTTTTCTGACATAGAGGTACAAGCCTCAGGGAGTCTACACGCAGACGGGTCAACGGGGTCGTGTCCCGTATCCACCTGTCCAAGGGGGGTAAATCCCAACTTCAGAACTCAATATTTACAATCAAAATATATATTCAGTCCTGAAATTAGAACAACCTGATCTGGTGCCAGGCCCTCGCCACACCAGCATCATTTATCCCATCCCCTAAAAATAATAGGATTAGCGCTAATCTTACTTTTATATATGGGGCATAGCCTGACTCAACTCTCACATACAAGAAAGCCAAAAATGTACATGAGGGCCAAATCCGGTATAGTGGGTTCCGGAAAGTATGAACCCAATCGTTAAGCCAGTTTAGTCGCCTTTTATGACAAGCAATGGTTACTGCAGCACTATTCTCAGGATCAGTTGATCCCGCCCCGGTGCCTGCACGGGGCAGTGTTTGTTATCAAAGAGATTTTCTGCAAGACTGGGAATTGCAAGGTTTACCATTTACATATTATCTACCCAAGCATTCCTGTACATGTATAACATTAACCCTTAGACTGCTACTCACAACAATTGTCGTCTGCTGTTGCTTTTATATTTTGCCTTATTTCTCAATAAAAACATGATTTGACAGCCCTTCAGAATCATTTCCAACGGAGTGCTGTCGAAGCAAGTTGTAAATTATTCTAAGGTGCTGTGAAAGCATGTTTTTGATGATAAAAATGGAAAATAAACAGCAGACAAAAAAAATATGAAGATAGCGGTCTATGGGTTAAGTCATGTAGCGCCACTTGGGAATGAGCTGCCAAACATTCAGGCTGATCGTGCTGGTAATTGTCTGGAAACAATTGGTCATGGAAATGGTCATGAAATGTGGACATACATATGTGTTAGTCCAATGCATAAACATATGAAAAGATGGAAGTTGGTGAAAATTACACCTCTCAGTTTGCATCAATGTGCATGGAATTTATCATTATTTATATTTATTACACTCTTGCAAATTATTTGCACGGGTTTCGCTGCGGGAGAAAACCCGTAATCAACTCCTTACAAATAATACACCGTGAAAAGAACACCCGTAATTGCGCGCCTGTTTTCTTGGAAACCACAAGCTAACATGCAAAATGTTTAATTTTATAACAGTCAAAATAAAGTTGTTTGATAATTTGGAAAGGGTCTCGACTAATCTAGAATGTTAATGTGATTGAACACATTCCAAACATCCACTCAAATATATCTGGCTCATAGAAACAGCTGCGTAATTTGGATTTAAAAAAGTTTACATGACGTCACATTTGACGTCACACAACGTAACGTCAAAATGCGGGAAAACACGTCATTGTACATGTATAACTATTCATGCGTACATATCACAATTCATTGATTATAATCTCAAAAATAGACTGAATGTGGAAGTGTAGTAAATAGTATATTCCATCGTACATGTTTGAATAGCGGAAATAATACGCTCGTGTCCGTCGGCATCCGTGCAAGCAACTCGTTCGCTACGCTCACTCGTTGCTTGCGAGGAAGCCGACGCATACTCGTGTATTATTTCCCACTATTCAAAATGTACGATGGAACATCCTCTATAAATTCCTGATTATTAATAAGATTTTCTGTGAAATGTTGTCTTTTTACATCTTACCTACCCAAGTATTCCTATACATGTATGCCATTCCATCATGTCACATTGTACAAAACCTGAATATATTTACACATAGTGCAGATCATGAAAAAGACGGCTCATCAGAATATACATTATAAACATCTGAATAGATGTTGATGGTGTTGAAAGGATTAATGAATATGGCATACAAGTTGGTGAATATGACCCAAATCGGCCTGTCCATCTGCTGTTTGATCAGGATCTACAATGTTTACCATTCAGCAAGATCCTTATCAGGCTGCATGAGTGCGCCAACAGATACAGAAGTAGACTGAAGCTTACAAGTTACATAATCTACACATGTCACAGACTTTACACATACATGTATATTACATGTACATAAATCCATGTGCATTTGCAATGCAAAAACAGTGTGTTAAAAATCATAGAACATTATAGACATGCAAGTGAGACCGCTACAAAGACATGTTTTATGTGATCGGTACAGCTTCAATGATGTTGTACTTATGCAACAAGTATAATCTAACACGTGTGTTGATTTAACCCTTTGAACCCGAAAGCCCGCTATATCGGGGTTTGCAAACAGTGCTGATCCAGATGTGACGGCTCATAATGAGCCGTCTCATCTTGGATCTGCACTTTTTGCAAGTAATATTCATATTTTTTAGAACAAAGACACCCCCTTTTCATAAATGGACTAATTAAAATCATTTTGTGACGATTGGATTTGTCGGGCAATTAGCATATAACAGTCGATTCCAGTTACTAGGGTTGAAAGGGAATATATAATAGTTATTGAACGAATTAACATATTTCAATAGAAACATAGCCTAGTTTCTAATGAAATATGTAAACATATTCAATAAATATATTACTAAATCTTAAATCATGATGTACTTATGCAATAAATAGAATCTAAAATTTGTGTTGATTTAATACAAATGTGTAATATTTATTGAACTCACTGACCAATTTCAAAGAAACTAATGAAATCAGTAAACGTGTTCAATAAATATATTACTAAATCATGAGCCATGATGTTGTACTTATGCAATAAATAGAGTTTAACAGTTGTGCTGATTTAATATAATATTTATTGAACCTTGACCTTGGACGAACGGACGTGGGTCGTATGCAAAAAAAGAGAGCAGCATCCCTACACACACATTGTGATTAAATATTATCAAAATCGGTGCAGCGGTTCATAAGTTATTGAAAAATGAAAGATGTTACTAATGCATGCACGTACGTACATATGTACACACGTACATGGACTAACACTATATCCGCTCTTGCCTATTTACGAGGGGATACTAACAAACATCAAGCATGTAATATACGGACCTTTATAGTTGCTAGGCAACAATCCACCGGCGCATCTGACCATCTCTGACCAAATGAACATTTTGTCGTCTATTTTTTCTGGGAAACTTGTGGGCTATAAATAGTTCAAAACTAGCGGATAAAAATTCATCATATTTTCTGGTATTTCTCCCCGTAAATATCACGAATATGTCTTGGAATTTCATTACAATTGAGTCCTGAGGACTCGATTCTAATGAAATTTCAAGACATATTTACAGAGAGAAATAAGACATACACTCCTAATTCGTTTGGCGGATATTTTCGCCGCTAGCATGCAAAGAGTTAACATGAGCTGTCAAAATAAAATAAGTACGAGAAAAACAGCTGATGACAATATTTGTTTCCCTATATGTATGTACGTATGTATAGCGGCTATGAATAACCAAGCAAAACAATATTGTCTTCTGTTTTTGTTTGAAATTGTTAAAAATTCTAAGTGCAAAAGGGGCAGATAATCCATGACCCGGTGTCTAATAAAGGAACTACACTTTCCGTGCATCTACACATCATGAAGAAGCTACATCTAATATGATTTAAATGTTTCCGAGTTATAAGGTTTGTGTCAGACAGATGGACAACATGACAGACAAGGGTAAGAGTAAATGCCCCCTCAACGATTGTGGTGGGGAATAAAAATGGCTAAGTTGTTCAACTTACTTAATTGTGAAGATAAAACGGACATGGCCATGTTAATGGTGTCACATACATGTATGTTAGATGTATCAATTGTCAAGTGAAATTGAAGTTATGGCATGATTGAGAAACTCTTACAAACCTTTTGACGTCAATGACCACAGACGGACAGACGTATGGACGGAACGTCAAGAACAAAGCAATACATCTCCCTTGGTATTGTATAGGTTAGTTTACTACGGAAGCCTATTAGGGCCACTTCACTTTTTTTTATCTTTTGTTGAATTTTCGAGATATCTTGAATTTTCAAGATACTTTCTTGAATTTTCGAGATGTTTTCTTGGAATTTTCAAGATGTTTTCTTGGAATTTTCAAGTTCTTTTCTTGAATTTTCAAGTTCTTTTCTTGAATTTTCAAGATGTTTTCTTGAAAATTCAAGAAAAGGTCTTGAAAATTCAAGAAAAGAACTTGAAAATTCAATATTTCAAGATGTTTTCTTGAATTTTCAAGTTCTTTTCATGGATCTTGAAAATTCAAGAAAAGAACTTGAAAATTCAAGAAAACATCTTGAATAAATGGAAATTAAAAACATGTGAAGTGGCCCTAATGGGCTTCCATAGTTTACTAACTACATTAGTATTTGGCCTGGCGGATGAGAAAAGTTACCTTACAGTTAGCCCCAGATCAGATGGCTTGGATTCATATATCTACATGGTAAGTCGCCCGTCCCTAAATATGTTCCCGCAGCGGGGTGGGTTGTGATATTATTCACTGAATATTATATAATAATGTGACAAAAGCTAAAGGTTTTGGCCCTCACATCGGCAGTGGTTGCTGCGCAACCTTGGGCTTTCATGAAAAATATTGGGGTGGGAGAGGGTGATGGGGTGGGGCGAGGTCATTATTTTGAGGGAAACATGCAATTTTATAAATAGGCATCAAAACAGAAATTTGCATAAATTCGTAAAATGCAGAATACATTACCTTACAGCCACCCACCCCACCAGATGTGAACACTTCACTGGCTCTCTGTACAATGCCACTAATCCTTGTATAGGCGGGAAACGATTGTTAGGGGATTAAGGTTCACTCGCTAAAATGCAGGTGTGAAAATAAACAGAAATACAATGTACCGGGTATTGTATACTTTCATCAAAAGTTTAAAACTCTAAACATGCAATTCAATGCATATAATTCATTATGTGAACACCAGTGGAGAAATGTGGCTTATGGCATTTATGGTCAGTCTAGCTCCTGATCTATGACTGGAGAAATGGGCTTAGGATATTTACAGTCAATTTAAATGCTGTAATCAGAGGCTGGATAAAAATGGATTTTTTACTTGACCCCCCGTCATGGATTATCTCCCCCTTTTGCACTTAGCATTCGCCAATTTTGCTTGTAAGAAGTAAAACTTTTTAACCGTAATAGGTAGAGACTTCTAACTTGGATTATACCTTCCTTGTGTAGATGTGCAAAGTGAATTTTGATTTTTGATATGGCAACCGGTCATGGATTATCTCCCCCTTTTCGACATTCAAATTTGGCAATTTTGCCTTTTAAGAAGTTTTTGTTTTTTGTTTGTCTGTTTGTTGGTGTTAAATGGCCTATCAACAGCTGAGTGAGTGAGTGAGTGAGTGAATAGGGTTTAACGTCCGCTTTTCTGACATAGAGGTACAAGCCTCAGGGAGTCTACACGCAGACGGGTCAACGGGGTCGTGTCCCGTATCCACCTGTCCGAGGGGGGTAAATCCCAACTTCAGAACTCAATATTTACAATCAAAATATATATTCAGTCCTGAAATTAGAACAACCTGATCTGGTGCCAGGCCCTCGCCACACCAGCATCATTTATCCCATCCCCTAAAAGTAATAGGATTAGCGCTAATCTTACTTTTATATATGGGGCATAGCCCGACTCAACTCTCACATACAAGAAAGCCAAAAATGTACATGAGGGCCAAATCCGGTATAGTGGGTTCCGGAAAGTATGAACCCAATCGTTAAGCCAGTTTAGTCGACTTTTACGACAAGCAATGGCTACTGCAGCACTATTCTCAGGATCAGTTGATCCCGCCCCGGTGCCTGCACGGGGCACAATCATCAACAACTGAGGTCATTTGAGGCTGGGTCAATGGGTTTAGTACTAAATCCCATATATTACCTGCACAAATGGGGAGAAAATCCCAAAATCAGAACTGAATATGTACAATCAAAAATCTATATATTCAGCTCTGAAATCAGAATAATCCTGTCCTTGTAAGAAGTATTTTTTTTTTACTGTAATAGGTACGGACTTCTAACTTGGTGTGTGCCTTCCATATGGTCTGTAGATGTGCAAAGTGAATTTCGATTTTTGATTCGACCCCTGGTTATCTCCCTCTTTTCGACTTAGAAGTTGCCAATTTTGCCTTGTATTGTGCGATGGCGCCCCATCAACTTTACTCTAGTTTATGCCGTGGCATTTGACCATAATATGATCATGGGCATGTGCTAAAGTAAGCATCAGAGAAGTGCATGCTTAAAACACGAAAAAGGTCAAGGTTGAAGAAACTTTTTGACATAAAAAAAATGGAAGTGTTTCCACAACTATGTGAAGGTCAAGGTCATGTTAATGGCAGCATGAGTGTGTTCCAAATATATCAAGTGTACAAATATTGAAGCAATCCATCAAGTAATATCATGTTATACGATGATGAAACTTGTACAATCTTTTTGACGCAAAAAATGGCTAAGTGTTTCCACAAAAATGTGAAGGTAAAAAAGGTCACGGTCATGTTAATGGCAGCACAAGTGTGTTCCAAATGCTCACATGTATCAAGTGTCCAAATATTGAAGCAATCTGTCAAGTAATATTAAAGTTATATCATGATGAAGAAACTTGTACCAACTTTTTCACACAAAAAAATGGCTGTTTCCGCAAAAATGTGAAGGTAAAAAAGGTCAAGGTCATGTTAATGGTGGCATGAGTGTGTTCCAAATGCTCACATACCTCAAGTGTTCAAATATTGAAGCAATCTGTCAAGTACTATTAAAGTCATATAATGATGAAGAAATTTGTACAAACTTTTTGACGCAAAAAAATGTCAAGGTCATGTTAATGGTGGCACGAGTGTATTCCAAATGCTCACATGTATCACGTGTCCGAATATTGAAGCAATCCGACATGTAATATAAAGTTATACCATGATGACGAAGCTTGTACAAACTTTTTTACATTTCTGAAGATGACGATGACGGAAAAAAAAAGGCAACTATATTAGCGCCTTCTGCTAAAGCAGGCGTGACAAAAAATAGGGTCGATATTTTTCCAAATCCAATATGGCCGCTAACACAATAGAAATACGAGAATTCCGCCACGGAAGTGGTGTCGCGCCACCCGAGGCATTTGACCGTGAACATTACAAGTAAATAAATTACCTTCACCTTCTGAATTTGGATGTGGGGGTGTGCATAATGAAGCATCATCCGTAGACAAACATTGATGTGAAATATTATCAATGTCTGGAAAGGGGTTAAAGAGATATTGTGAAAAAACAATAACTTTAACGCATTTGCCTTACAAAAAAACCGGACAACGCGGACGACGACGGAAAAAGCGCCGACTATAGTCGAGCCTCTGCTAAAGTAGGCGCGACAAAAACACATGTGCTGCAATTTGACTTCCAAAGTAACTAAAGTATTTATTGAACATGTACACTGACATATCCTTAGATTTGATTTATTTGTGTTTAACGGCCTATCAACAGCTATGGTCATTTAAAGCCCAGCCAATGGGTTCGATCCCGTATTTAACCTGTTGCATCGGGGCGTGGGGAAAATGCCAAAATCAGAACGGAATAAAGTAATCCACTTACAAATAATCTTAATACTCACAAACATCACAACTGATTCAACTGTCACATTCGACAAAGATGTATGAGGGCCAAACCAGGTCTCGGGTCGGGATTCCGGACCCCGATCGTTAAATTACCCACCGCAGGCTCCAACCTGCCACCACGCAATACAATGTGCAGGCGCGTAGCTGCATTAAGGCACTGCAGGCCCGGGCCTGCAGAATTTTCGAGAAAATGGAAAAATAAAAACGACCAGAGTGCATCATTTACCTTCTATCGAGATCGAGAATGTTCCACAGTGGCACAAAATACTTAGGGGCCTTTATCCCATGTCATCTGCACTCTGTTTATTGGGAATTATACATGTCGACATGATAAAACACAACTGGGTAGCCGAGCCCCCTTTAAGGTGCGTAATTTGGGGGTACATTTCTTATTTGTCCATACAAATGGCAAGTTGGGAGTGCTTTAGAATCGTCTCATTGGGACTTAACTTTTTCGAGTGGAGAAATATGAAAATACTCCATAAATTGTATACTGGTGGCTGGTCCACAACTAAGCTGTCACCTTGTCGTGTAGTTTTATAAAAAAAAACACTTGTTTTTATTTGTTTGTTTGTTTCCAATGAAAAAGTCATCATATCAATTCTCAGAATAAAAAGAAACTGGACATATTTATTGAAAAAATGTGTACATATGCTTTCAATATGGTAATAATGGTATATACTATACAAATCCAAAAGTTAATGATGGAAAACATACATTTCCTTGACTGGAAATAGAAAACCCCTCTAAACCGAAAACCCCTATAAACCGAACATTTCGGTCTGTCCCCAGGGTGTTCGGTTTAGAGGGGTTCCACTGTAGTTTTGACTTTTTTTTCGGGGGGGGGGGGGGGGGGGGGGGGGGCATGCCACCAGAACCCCCCCCCCCACATACCCCCCCCCCTAGCATACTTGCACCAATGGTGCTCGAAGTCGTCAACTGGTCCTGCAGATTCAAATTGGCTAGCTACGCCCCTGATGTGTATCCTATTAATTTGATCAAATTCAATTTTAAAAAAATGGCCGCTTACATTTGATATTTCGACATCTTATAGTATGATTCCCACAAACTATGCATCGTTGTTGCTCTATATATATTGTATTGGATGATCCAAAAGAAAATATACATACTTGTACAATTATGAGAAATATATGTTCTGTATATGATGCAAAAATCTGGAAATCCTTTCACACTTGATATTGTTTTTATTACTAAAACATCAAAGTAAATTGCCGTAGTTATTAATTGCCATAGTTGCCTTGATGGTGCTGATAACTTTCTACACCATTCGACTAGTATGGGTACAATAATATAGAAATGATGTAGAAATTCTACATCATTTCTATATTATTTCCCCATATCGATGGTCTAGTAACACAAGGTCGTAACTGCTATGCTTTAGCATAGCAGTTACGACCTTATGTTACTAGACCATCGATATTTGAAGAAAAAAAGTTGCTATTGTAGTGACGCATATGTCTCGTAGATATAACTGTGCCAAGCGGTATATGAATACTCTAGAAAGGCATGTACATGTATATCCTGCTGAAGCAAGCTCAGTAGTAAGTTGGCACCAACAGGATACACATGTGTCAGGTATTTCAATGTAGAGATAGCTTTGTCAGTTTCCAAAGTATGAAAATATATTGATTAGTGTATAGTTTATAGCCATATTAACCCTCACTACGCGGGAGACGAAAATTGTCGTCTGCTGTTTTTTATTTTTGCCTTAATTCTTTAACAAAAAACCTGTTTTGGCAGGACATGAGAATCATCTCCAGTGGAGATAATTCTCATGCGCTGTCAAAACAGGTTTTTATATAAAAATATTGAAAATAAAACATTTCCAGCAGACGACAAAATTTAATTCGGCGTAGTAAGGGTTAATGTGTGCAGCAAAGAAAAACAGACATACAACGCAATAATTCCAGCACAAAAATATTTACACAATTCCCTAACATTTGATTGGCCCGTAGCAAGTCTCGGTCCAAAATTTATATCCCAGTAAACTCCCACGCTGAACTACTTTCTACAGGTGCGCTGTCAGTGCTGTCAATGTAAACAAATGGCTGCCGCCTGTCAAAATAAACACATTTTCTTGATGAATTTATTTCAAATGCTGGAATTATAAGGAATGAATGGCCTTTTTGTTGAATTTATCGGGGATATAAACTTGGAAAAGTCGCGGGAATACTGGACGAGGCTTTCCGGCTTTCGTCCAGTATTCCCGCGACTTTTCCAAGTTTATACCCTGATAAATTCCACAAAAAGGCCATTCATTCCTATAATAAACCAAATGATAATACAGTGGAACCTCTCTAAATCGGACACCAAAAAAATACCTGTGATTTTATTTTTGACGAGTTTCTTGGTCATTTATCTCAGGTTATAGGGTCTGATCGTGATCCCATAGCACACAACTATTACTCGGAATGATCGAATGCCTGATTTACAGTGACACCTCTCTAAGCTGGACACCCTGGGCGGTCCCCAGAGTGTCCGGGTTAGAGAGGTTTCACTGTACACTGTATAGTCTATTGTTTCCAGGTTTATGTAGCAATTGTGCATTCCATATTCGGATCTAGCAGGTTTGGCATGTACACATCCAGATAACTTTGATATGATTTAATGGTGTTTAACTGCCTGTCAACAAGTTTTTGTTTGTTTGATTGTTGGGGTTAACGGCCTATCAACAGCTAAGGTCATTTAAGGCCGGGTCAACAAGTAATATATTAGGCCGGAAACAATATGTATTCAGCCCTGAAATTAGAATAATCTGACCTGGTGCCATCTTATTATTTTTATAATAGATATAACCGGATTCAACTCTCACGTATCAGAAAGCCAAAAATGTCCATGAAGGTCAAACCAGGAATATCGGGATTCCATTAATGATGAAAGCCCGCTATAGCGGTTTATGCAAACAGTGTAGATCCAGATGAGCCGGCTCGTAACAAGCCGTCTCATCAGGATCTACACTTTTTTTAAAGTAATTTTCATATTTTTGAGAACAAAGAATACCCCCTTTTCATAAATTGACTAGTCTGAAAACCATTTTGTGAGAGTTGGATTGGTTGCAAAATTAACATATCAAAGTCCATTCCAGGTACTTCGGGGTGAAACGGTTAAATGTACACTGTACATGCTCTCAACCAAACGCCCACTCCAGATAAATTAAATTTGCCAATGATGAATGAGTATTGTAAATTCTTGTTGTCTACCCGTATACATTCTACCACAGGTTAAAGTAACGGACTGAGGTCTATAAATACATTAAATATGCCTAAAAGCATCAATAAATGGAAAAAAAATAAGCTAATTTTTTTTTTTTACTCCGTCCATATACTCCATTATATAATGGAGTATATGGAGGGAGTAAAAAAAAAATGTTAGCTTATTTTTTGTTCATTTATTGATGCTTTTAGGCATATTTAGTGTATTTATAGACCTCGGTCCGTTACTTCAACCTGTGCATTCTACTGCTGAGAACCAAGTAGCTGGATTGGCTGACACTCGTTCTCGACCAATCAAACTATAATTGTTACTTAACATTTTGTGTATCTGCTAAGAACTTTACAGGGATTCCGCTGGGGAAAATAAAAAAATCGCCACTTCAAAAAAAATAAAACAATTGGCGATAAAAAATTACAATTTTCGAGGTACATGCCCACTCAGTTGGCACACAATGTTCTTTATAGGAATTAAATAAGTGTATAATTATGTCACTATTCCACCAGTTCTAAAAATTATGTGTGCCCGCTATACAGACATAATCATTTAGTAATAGTTATTTTACTGATAGTGACTCGCTGTGGTATCAGGTTATTTTCATATGTAAATGAGGCACTATATTTTTTTAATTATTTATACTACATGTAATTAAATGTGTCACCTAAAAAAATAATATTTTCGACAGATTATAAAGTATGATCATTGCACATCAAAAAATAAATACAGAGAACAAATAGCATTGTCAGTTAGTAGTTTAATGAAGTCAGTTAGTAGTTTAATGAAGTCAGTTAGTAGTTTAATGAAGTCAGTTAGTAGTTTAATGTAGTTTAATGAAGTCAGTTAGTGAGTAGTTTTAATTGAAGTCAGTTAGTAGTTTATTGAAGTCAGTTTAGTGTTAAGTTTAATGATGTCAGTTTAGTTAGAATTAATGAAGTCCAGTTTAGTAAGTTTAAGTAGTTTAATGAAGGTCAGTTAGTAGTTTTAATGAAGGTCCGTTAGTTGTTTAATGAAGGTCAGTTTAAGTAGTTTAATGAAGTCCAGTTTAGTAGTTTAATGAAGTCAGTTAGAATGAAGTCAGTTAGTGTTTAATGAAGTCAGTTAGTAGTTTAATGAAGTCAGTTAGTAGTTTAATGAAGTCAGTTAGTAGTTTAATGAAGTCAGTTAGTAGTTTAATGAAGTCAGTTAGTAGTTTAATGAAACACGGTTATCACCCCTTGATTTCAGTCTGAAAATTTACGCCTGATAAAAAATGTATATTAATGCCAATTAATATGTGGGATACCGTGAATGTATGTTTATTTTGTCAGAAAATGTCTCAGATGATGTCTCTGATATAAAGAACAGTTTGTGCCTATTAAGTGGGCATGTACCTTTAACGTATATATTAGCGTAACAATAGTTATTATTTTACAATTTCTAGTTTGATTTAGCATGTACAATGTACATGCTAAATCAAACTAGAAATTGTAAAATATATATATTCCTCTACACTGTACATTATAGTCATATTGTCCAAATTGCCAGAGGAATATGTGTGTTAGGGTAGATGTCCCTTCCGATGAACATGTGTAAAGTCGTCAATTACTAATTAACCATTTATATGTGATGTGAAAGTATGTACGCAGATACTCCCATCAATATAAATACACATCCTATTGTAATTTGCAAATACAGTGGAACCTCTCTAAAACGGAAACCAAGAAAACACATATTTTTGAAATGGGTTTCTTGGTCATTTATCTCAGGGGACAATGTCTGTTCATGATCGCATAGCACACTATGGCTTAGAATGATGAAATGCCTGATTTACTGTGAAACCTCTCTAAGCCGGACACCCTGGGGACTTAGAAACAAAATTGCTACCCCGCTCCATACCTCTCGCGAGGGTAGCAATTTAACCCCATCTCTTTAATGTAACACATGGAAGACTGATTTTTGCAATCGGTTATCCGGCGTGTTTGATAAAATTATGTTAGCGATATAAAACTGTCAAAGTTGTATCAATAAATTATTAATAAAGAACATACACATGCAGAAATTGGTTATTTTACCGTGTCGAGGTATGTATATCTTGTAAATTTGAACGCTTCATTTCATTATGTTGAATGTTGAACAATATCAAGAGAAAAGATGGCTTCCATGGGAAAATGAATTCCCTGTTCTATTATTTTTGGCAATTTACTAGTTCTACATCAAAGATTATTTGGTTAAAGGCATACATTATACAGTTTACTAAATTTTTACTTACATGCAACAGGTTTACATATGACACTTCAGTTGCTCACATTTTTTGAATGGGTCAAATTGTAGCCGTAGATAACATATCAGAGGTGAATTATTGTAGCTACCTGGGCACCTCACAGGGTGTCTGGTTTAGAGAGGTTCCGCTGTAATACATATATTTATTTACTTGGTAAATGTATATTTCATATCTACACAGATTTGTGGATGCGCATGGCTCATTCGCAGGAACAGTTTGTTACTTTGTTTATTGGTGTTTAACGGCCGATCAACAGCTAAGGTCATTTAAGGCCGGGCCAACTGGTTCGGTCCCGCATTTAACTTGCTGCATTGGGGAAAAATCCCAAAATCAGAACGGAATAATAACATCGAGATAAATATATATTCAGCCCTGAAATTAGAATAAAATGACCAGTAGCCTATTTCATCAACATTGCAAAGTATACTTTACTAGCAAAGTATACTTTGAGGGAGTAATCATTTATTTTTCCAGAAATGCATTATTTCACATAGAACTAACAAATGCATATATTTCATGATTAAAAGTATGCAGAATTATTATACTGAATTCATTACATTATCACAGCCATTAAATGAAATGGGTGTGATAATGTAATAAATTCAGTATAATAAAAATTAATAAATTTAAAAAAAAATTGAAAATGTCTCCCTCACTTTGCAATGTTGATGAAATGGGCTACAGGTGACAGGTCCATACCATACCAGTCACTTGGCCTCTCCCCCTAAAAGTAATACCGGTAGGCTTACTCTTATAAGGGGTATAGTATAAACAGATTCAACTCTCAAATACAAGAAAGCCAAAGACGTACTTGAGGGCCAAACCAGTCGCGGGAACAGATAAGAGGGGAAGGCACGGTACAGGAAACAAGACGCCTGGGGGCCGTTTCACTAAACTTTGTACGACTAAAATGTTCGTAAGTGCAAATTTAGGATCGTCTGGAAATTTCAACTGATGGGTTTATATTTATTGAGCATAGGCTGCATATGCAGCATATGCTCTATACATGTAAATCCAATAATTGTTTACAAGAAAACATTATAAATGTGAAATTTACAGACTATTATAAGTTTGCACTTACGAACATTTTAGTCGAACAAAGTTTAGTGAAACGGGCCCCAGATGACATATTCACTCACATAAACGCACACATAGACTCATTCAGAGTGACGGAAAGTCGTTACAAAATTAAGGATTCTCTAAGAGGGGATTATGGAGAAAAGACCTATCTACAGAAAGATATGAATAAACAACAAGCATGTACAAATGTTTTATTTTGTATCTCAAGGCCGGATATGGAAGACCAAATCCTGTTGTTTCTATTATCATGGTCATTTATACTATACATGTATATGTGACCATAAATTGACAATACCACAGACTACTGTCAAACTACACGTTTTGCTGCCGACAAACTTTTGCTATTAAAAAATATTTAATTGCAAGTACTTTTTCATCAATAACAAAAGTCATCCTCCCCAAACTTTTTTATTTGATGAAATTCCATCAAATATTGATTTTATTGTGAAAAAACGATTTTCCTATGGAAAAACATGGGGAAAAAAGGAGGTGGGGAGTGACAGTGAAGGTCGAAAATCCAAAAATTTGGGGAATCGACTCATAAACCTGGCGAGATACATGTAGCTTGGAAATCACGCAACTAAGAAAACAAAAGTTAGATTTTGAAAATCGGTCAACAAATTCAAAATAATCCCCATAGGAAAATCGTTCTTCATAATAAAATCAATGGTTGATGGAATTTCATCAAATAAATGTTTTTGGGAGAGTGACTTTTTTTTATTATTTATGAAAAAATACTTACATTTAAATATTTTTACATTTAATGTGTTTAATAGCCAAAAGTTTGTCTGACAGCAGAAAATCGTGGAACAGACAGTAGTGTCTTTTGATATCAAAGTTCATCAACATTACACCAAAATTGCAAAGTATACTTTTCTTGCTAAGTACACTTTCAGGGAAAATTTTTCAATTTAACATATAATATAACATAAATTCAGTATAATAAAAATGAATAAAATTGTTAAATTTATTCATTTTTATTATACTGAATTTATTACACTCTTGCAAATTATTTGCATGGGTTTCGCTGTGAAACAAAACCGGTAATCAACTCCTTACAAATAATACACCGTGAAGAGAACACCCGTAATTGCGCGGCTGTTTTCATGGAAACAGTCAAAATAAAGTTATTTGAACATTTGGAAAGGGTCTCGACTAATCTAGAATGTTAATGTGATTGAACAAATTCCAAACATGCACTCAAATATATCTGGCTCATAGAAACAACTGAGTAATTTGGATTTCAAAAAGTTTACATGACGTCACATTTGACGTCACACAAACGTAACGTCACGCGAAAATACACGCCGTCATATGTTTTAATACTATCCATGCGCAACATCACATTCATTTGATATAACTATTCATTGCGCACATCACAATTTCATTGATTATAATCTCAGAAATATATTAAATGTGCATATATATCCGCGTGTGGAATTGTAATAAATAGGATATTCATCGCGTACATGTGTTGAATAGCGGAAATAATACATGTGTGCCCGTCTGCCATCCGTGCCAAGCAACTCGTTCGCTACGCTCACCTCGTTGGCTTACGCGGGGAAGTCGACGCACTCGTGCTTATTTCTCACTATTCCAAAATGTACGATGGAATATCTCTAATATTATTACATTATCACAGCCATTTGGCCTGTGATAATATAATAAATTCAGTATAATAATTCTGCATATTTTTAATCATGAAATCATTATTTCTATATGAAATCATGCATTTCGGGAAAAAATATGGATTACTCCCTCAAAGTATACATTGCAATGTTGGTGAAATAGGCTACAGAATCCCTACCATTTCCAAGCAGTCGGATAAACTTGATATCAGATGACAATACCTGGCGTTCTTTTTTTCAGGTAACGTTTTATGCGATATGATGCGCAAACATGTGGCTGTGACTGGAGAAATTGGGCTTATGGGATTGTGACCAGTGTAGCTCCTGATCAATTAGCATTCCTGATAACGATCTATACTATTGTTAGAAGCATGACGGGTATTTCATTGATGGAATGGCGAACAGTGCAGATCCTGATCAGACTGTGCAGATGCACAGGCTGATCTGGATCTACAGTGGTCGCCGAACCTTTAAGCCCCATTTCTCCAGCCACATTTAAGCTGGTTTTCATTGAAAAAGCGAACTTGTCAATGTTGCGACATTATACTAATATCATTCAGTAACATCATGTGATGTTCGACCAATGATTGATTGCTAGTTTTTTTTTACGTCGACAATGAAACTAGTTTTGAATCTGTTCCGACCCAGACACATGTGTATTTATCCAATGTATGACAATTGTTATCACTTGGTATGTATTCGGCCAATACAAAGTTTGTTACCTGGTAAAAATGTGATAACATGAAGGTTTATTTCACTACTGTCTGTTTCATGAAACCTGTCCAAATTTTACGGCCATATAAACAATGCAAAAACAATATTTTTTTTTATATTATTATATTTTATCAAAATTTAAGAATGCGCCTTCTTTTTATTTCGTGAAATTTGGTGAAATATTGATTTTATTACGAAAAATTGATTTATCTATGGGAATTTAACATGGGGGAAAAGGAGGTGGAGTTGTGGGTGGAGTAAAAAAATTGGGAATTTGACTCTGAAACATAGCTAGCTTAGAAATGATCTAAGAAAACAAGTTACATTTTGAAAATCGGTCCAGTATTTCTGAAATTCTAAAATTTCCCCATGTTAAATCCCATAGACATCTTCACTCTTAACATGGAATTTGTGTTTTTTTTCGAGATAAAATCAATATAGGACCAAATTTCAATAAATAAAAAGAAGGCTCATTCTTAAATTTTGCTTTAATTTAATATTATCAAAAAAACTATTGTTTTTTAATTGTTTATATAGCCGTAAAATTTGGCCAGGTTTTGTGAAACAGACAGTAGATCAAGTGAGCGGGTGCTTACAGATACCCCAGGCCGCTTGGACAGTTTTGTTTGTTTGTTTATTGGTGCTTAACGGCCTATCGACAGCTAAGGTCATGTAAGGCCGGGCAAACGGGTTCGATCTCATTTTAACCTGCTGCATTGGGGGGAAAATCCCACAATCAGAACATAATATTATATCGACCACAAATGCCAAATCTATATACCCCTCTAAATGGTAAATGATTTGATATTTTCCGAGCACGATGTTCGATTATTTCTCCCAACTTATGTGGGCACTGACTCACATGTTTTAACACAGCTGTCTTTCAGGTTGTCTCAGTGATTGATTAATTGGTTTATTTGATACGGACTGTCGACAGCTGAGGCCATTTTAGGTGTCAAATCCCATTGTTATATGACTGCCGTTGTTTGACATTGCTCTAGCGTGTGCTATAGTAATGCTCATTCCGGGGCCAAGCCAACAACTACGTAATGCATGTATTTCATGGCATTACTGGAACGCGTCATTACGTCAGCACAACAGTTCACAACGTGTCACAGTGAAATTTTTAAATTGATGTGGCTGCATCACGCGACGTGTACTTCGGCCCAGGAACATATATGTAAATCAGCTATTTGAATGGAGCAGATCATCAAAGTACCGAAACTACTGCTATATGCTCAAATTACATGATATTTCGGACGGAAATGTAACAATAACGTTCGACCATGTCCAGCCGTGGGTAAACGTTTGCTGTGGCCCGAGGGAACTGTTTGAACCCGCGGCCTACGGCCTTGGGATTCAAACAGTTCGCTCGTGCCACAGCAAACGGTTACCCACGTCTGGACATGGTCAAACCTTATATTTTTCGCTTGCTGTGATGGGGAAAATCTGTGATGTGACTGTGACGAGTCTCAGTGATTGAAATAAATTGTCGTCATAGACTTTTCTTTGTAACTATGCTATTTGCGAACTTAAAACAACAATAATCAGGGAGCCGTTTCACTAAACTTTGTACGACTAAAATGTTCGTAAATGCACAATTATGATAGTCTGTAAATTTCAAATAAACATTTTGTCTTGTAAACAATTATTGAATTTACATTTATTGAGCATAGGCTGCATATGCAAATTGAATTTTCCAGATGATCCTAAATTTACACTTAATACGAACATTTTAGTCGTACAAAGTTTAGTGAAACAGGTCCCAGTAAGCCAGTCAGCAAGCGAGTCTCAGTCGTCCTCATCGGGCTTCAGTTCCCCGAACACCTCGGTTGGAATCGTCTGTTGTTGTACCTCCATCTCTGCAAGTAAACGTCACAATGTCATCAATATATGTGGCTTATGCGTTTTGCGACCAGTGCAGATCCAGATCAGACTGAAAACTGTAATTGCACAGTCTGATCAGGATCTTCACTGCTCGCCATTCCATCAATGAAACACCCGTCATGCTTCTAATAAATAATGCACATCATTATCAGGCTACAATAGTATGCTATTTGATCAGGATCTACACTGGTCACAAATCCCATAAGCCCCATTTCTCCAGTCACAGCCACATAAAGTTTTCAAGCTCACACAAGGTAAATGGTATGATTGAAATAAAAGTCTGATTCCACTACATTATTAGTTATTGTTACAGCGCGTGCTGTTTGACCATGGCTGTAGACACTGCTAATGCTCATTCCGGGGAAAAGCCAGCACCTACGTAATGCATGTGTCTCATGACGTTACTAGAATGCGCCATTAAACACCAGACCAGTTCACACCAGACCTATCGGCGAGGGGATAATACCTACTCATGTAGTGGAATAACACCTTTATTTCAGTATAATTCCAGCACAACAATATTTACACAATTCCCTAACATTTGATTGGTCCGTAGCAAGTCTCTGTCCAAAATTTATATCCCAGTAAACTCCATGCCAAACTACTTTCCATAACCGTCAGGCGCAGTTAAAATAATTCTTAAGAAAACGGAAAATAAACACATTTTCTTGATGAATTTATTTCAACTGCTGGAATTATAAGGAATGAATGGCATTTTTGTGGAATTTCTCGGGGATATGAACTTGGAAAAGTTTATACCCCGACAAATTCCACAAAAAGGCCATCTTTTTCATTCCTATAATATATTTTGAATGTTCAGTTTAGAGAGGTTCCACTGTACAGCTCCGTCATATTGACTTCCCATCCCAGTCTAGAAAGGTTCCACTGAATACTGCGATACTGACCTTCGACCTACTCGTCATGATCGCTAGAGTAATCTTTAAGCCCGTCATAATTGACCCCACATTTGTTTCTTTTTTTTCCCTTTTTTTATCACATGCGATAGTCTTTTTTTTTATTAATCTTTAATGCTCGTTGTTACATGTATATAATACATAACATACAATCATACACATAGTTGACATGGTCAAAATAATATAGTGTACACATGTATGCTTAAAGAAAAAAAAAGAACGCGATCTGACAAATTGTGCAGATATGCATGTAACAATGAGTTTTAATTTTTTAAAGTGGTCTATATAGGCTATTGGATTATTGGATTGGGGGTAGGTGTATTTATATCGGAAGGTATAAATTGTTCCTGGCTGCACAGTTTAGAGAGGTTTGACTGTACTGACCTTCGACCTGTTCATCCTCGTCGCTGGAGTAATCTTCGTCAATGTTGATCTCGTCGGGGTTGGTTGTCTTGGTCAGGTCTCCTAGCTCCTCGTCTGTCGTGTTACTCCTGGAGGTGGATTGCTTTTATCATCAATTTGTTCACTTTTCAATATGGCATGTATATGCTATGGTTAACTCTTCAGGGTTGATACAAACTTTCACTAGCAAAATTTAAGGGTTTTGTAAGGGTTTTTCAAGACATTTAATTTCAAATTTAAGGACTTTTTTCTTTAAAATGACCCAATTATTTAGCCAGAGCCGATTTTGGCCATTGTATTTAAGGCTGGTGTCGTTTAGACCAATTAATTGAATTTGGTGTTGGTGTTAATGGTTAATATTCAAAGGTTATTATTGTTTTTCAAGGGTTTTTCAAGTCAGATGTCAAATTCAAGGGTTTTTCAAGACCTGTCCTCTTACAATGTTAGTTTTCTCAGCAAAAACATGATTTGACAGCAGTTTAAAATCTTCGATTTTAAAGTGCTGTCAAATCATGTTTTCCAATGGAAATTATTTTAAAGTATCGCCAATTATGTTTGCATTGAAAAAGATAAACAATAAAACAATATTATTTTTCCTTAAGAAGCCAAGCAAATCTGAAATCTGAGCAGACAACAAGTTCCCGTTTCCCGCCGTTTTACCTGACGAAGAGAATGCCCTTGTCAGGCCGCGTCTGGTCCTTCATGGATTCCTCGGCCAGCTGTCTCGCCTTCTCCTCCAACTTCTGCATCTCGTCCGGTTCCGTGGACGTCACTGTGAACAATTGAAACCCATAAATCCAGTGGAACCTCTCTAAACCGGACACCAAGAAAACACAAGTGAGTTTCTTGGGTCATTTATCTCGGGTGATAATGTCTGTTCGTGATCGCATAGCACGCAACTACGGCTCAGAATGATCAAATGCCCAATTTACAGTGAAACCTCTCTAAGGTGTCCGGTTTAGAGAGGTTGCACTGTAGATAGATAATACCCGCCGAGTGTCTTTCGATATCAAGTCCAGTTTGGAGAGGCTCCACTGCATCACAACTGATTATAATGAGAGATGATTATAACGAGTGAACATTTTTGCAATCATACTAGGGCTGTATAGAGAATACAGGGGGCCCGTTTCACTAAACTTTGTACGACTAAAATATTCGTAAGTGCAAATTTAGGACCGTCTGTAAATGTCAATTGATGGATTTACATTTATTGAGCATAGGCTGCAAATGCAGCCTATGCTCAATAAATGTAAATCCAATAATTGTTTACAAGAAAACATGGCTAATGTGAAATTTACAGACTATCATAATTTTGCACTTACAAACATTTTAGTCGTACAAAGTTTAGTGAAACGGCCCCCAGGCTACTGTCTTTGATATCAGGTTTAACGGGCATGGCTAGGAATTGCATAGGAGAAATCCTACAGTTCCTGAGCCGAGCCTGATAAACTTGATATCAACAAACACTAGGCTGGTATTCTATTTATCAGGTAACGTTTTATTTTTAAGAAATAAAACCATGGACTGTTGCATTTACAGTAGTACACAAATATTTAAACAGACCAAATGTTGTTCATACTACAGTAAATGCAACAGCCCATGGTTTTATTACTTATATTTACACTGCATTTTCTGATAGTTTCGAAGACGTAAATAACCAAAATACGGCGTTAAAATTAGGAATATTATTGTTTTACGTAATTTTTTCGCAAATCAGATCAGGTAGGGCTAATGTAATTTACTGGGATGTAAACACAATACGTTGAATGGGAGTTTCTATTATGATTTTAAGGACGCTGTAAATATTAGCCAACGATCAAATAAATAAAGAGGTTATTGTTGAAAAGAATGCAGATGTGTTTATGTTGAGTACCTACATTGACGTCATTCGGTAATGACATGTGACCCCGTACGACCTATTCAGTTTTCATTTCGTTGTAAATCAAATATTTGCATCATATACCTGATACGACATTATGTTATCATTATGCACATAGGGGGCAAATGGCAAAGATTGTTACCTGATAAAGGATCTTACATGAATGATGATGATATGACCCTTACAATGCTGTAAAATTGTCGTCTGCTGTTGTTTCATATTTTATCTTTCTTGTCAATTAAAACATGGTTTGACAGCAATTTAGAATCATTTCCATTGGAAATGATTCTAAACTGCTGTAAAACCATGTTTTTGTAGAGAAAAATGGTAATTAAAAAATTAGCAGCAGACAACAGTATTTAATTAAGCATTGTAAGGGTTAATATATTTATTAAATGAGTTATGAAGGACAGTGACAATCACATATTTTACTGAATATTTTACTGGATTCCTGACGAATTCCTATTCAGCTAACAATTCCAATTCAGCTACAAGCAGAAGATACTGCATAAATACATTTTCAATTTGTGCCGGTTACTAGATGAAAAACGTGTTTATCTGAAAGCTCTAAGTGGAGCTCAGCGGCATCTCATAAGGCAACCGGTGCATTTTATGACGTGAAATATTTTACACCGGCGCGGATAATCTTACCTGGGTTGTCCCCCTTGGCTGTCGTCCCCGCCCCCGCCGCAGCCAGCATCTGTGAGGACATAAAGTCCACCTGTGTGTTGTACATAGCCTGCACGCTCCGCTTGATCCGCAACATTTCCCGCACCGTGTCCTCGTTGCCATGCTTGATCTCAAAATCCTTCCACGCCTGCCAGAAGGTCGCCGTTCTCTGGAATGTCCGTATATGTGGCTGTGACTGGAGAGCTTATTGGTTTTGCGACCAGTGTAGATCCAGATCAGCCTGTGCATCCGCACAGTCTGATCAGGATCTGCACTGTTCGCCATTCCATCAATGTAATGTAACGTGTTTCATGCTTCTAACAAGCTAATGATCAAATACATTTTTTGTTTTGCGACCAGTGTAGATCCAGATCCGCACAGTCTCATCTGGATCTGCACATCAATGAAATGGCCATCACATCATGCTTATAACAAGCACTATACATAAATAAACTCATATGCGGCTGTGACTGGAGAAATGGCGCTTATCGGTTTTGTGCCAGTGTAGATCCAGCTCAGCCTGTGTATCTGTCTTTCTTCAAACAAGTAATATTATACAATTATTTCGAAGGTCCGTAAATCTTGTGTACACGGACTCAAAAGACAATGATTATTTTATTATATGACTTCTGGTTTTGCTGAAACCTGACTGACATTATGTACAAGTTTGCTTCAGTTTGCACCCATTCTTGTTTTGCTGTCAAGTGCGAAGTACATTTGTAAGCTTGTTGGTAATTGGATGATACTATTTGTGAAGTTTTGTTCAATTCGCTCGTCGTTGAACCGTGTCATGTTTCCGTTGCGTGGTCAGTGACTCAGCACCCAGGTCAGTATCACATTTAGAATATCACTCTCGGACTCATCCAAGACTGATATTCAGGTGAATATCATATATGTCCGCAATCATGTGACCCTCTATTGGACAATCTCATTGGCTGAACTTCTCAGTCATATAATAAAGATCGTTACCTAGAAATGTGGCTGTAACTGGAGAAATGGGGCTTATGGGTTTTGCGACCAGTGTAGATCCAGATCAGCCTGTGCATCCGCACAGTCTGATCAGGATCAGCACTGTTCGCCATTCTATCAATGAAACACGTTTCATGCTTCTAACAAGCTAATGATCAAATAACACATTCATGTAGCCTGATAACAATCTACATTCCCTGTTAGAAGCATAATTGGCGTTACATTGATGGAATGTGCAACGTGAGAAGTTAATCTATTTTTAGCACATGTGACCTTGAACTTGGTGGAACAAACCACACTTTCAATAAGTTACTTCCTTGATCATTATCAATGTACCTGTGAAGTATGGTGGAAATCGGCCGCAGATTATTCAAGTTATCGTGCGGAAAAGTGGGAAATAAAAAATGCACAGGTGACCATGAACTTGTCGGGCGGAAATAAGTTTGGACGTACAGAAGGACGAGCCTAACACATGCCCCCAGCACCATTTAGTGTAGGGGCATACACAACAATACCTTGAATTTGAAATCAAATTTACCAAGCCCAAGAATATCACATGACAACCAATCAAATGGATTGTGATGTGGCTGATGTTTACAAGAGATGTTTGTTTACAACAGAACAGTTACCCGTGGATCACAGATCTGGGAACAGTGGGCGTATATGGCGCGGGCGCGGTCTATCTCGCCCAACTTCCGTTCCAGGTCAGCAAATCGCAGGCACATCTCTCTGTGAAGTAAAAGGTCATATTCCAACACTGTGAAACAATTTATTTATTCAATGGTGTTTAACCCTTTCACCCACAAGTAACTGGAATGTACTTTGATATGTGGATTTTCCAACCAATCCAATCGTCACAAAATGATTTTGAGACAAGTCCATTGATGAAAAGGGGGTGTTTTTTTTTTTGTTGTAAAAAATATGAAAATTACTTGCAAAAAGTGCAGATCTTGATGAGACGGCTCGTCACGAGCCAGCTCATATGGATCAACACTTTTTGCCAATACCACTATACAGGCCTGTTGTGTTGGAAGGGTTAATGGTGTTTAACGGCCTGTTAACAGCCGATGTCATTTTAGGTCGTGTGTGAACAAAAGGTCATATTCCAATACATTTGTTCAACATATTTAACCAAACATGCATCCTTTCTCAAAAACAACTCAGAATGTGACAACTCCTTTGTATTCTGTCTTAGCCAAAGAAAATTCATGATTTTGAGTTCAAACGTAACCCTGTCAACCATAAATAACTGGAATGGTCTGTGAAATGTTAATTTAACGACCAATCCAATCGTTACAAAATTATTTTCAGTTTTATGATAACAGGGTGTTTTTCGTTCTCAAAAATATGAAAATTACTTGCAAAAAGTGCAGATCCTTATGAGACGGCTCGTCACGAGCCGGCTCATCTGGATCTACACTGTTTGCAAACACCGTGTTGAAATTGTCAGACCTCCTGTAACCGAATAACAATCTACAGTGCAACCTCTCTATAACAGCCATCCATGGGACACAAAACTGGCTGTGACATAGGTGGCTGATGTAGGCAGGTTAAATATAGAGGCAATTGTTCATTTGGGGATATAAAATATCAGCTGTTACAGAGAAAGGGTTTTTGTAGAGTTGTTTGTTTGATGGGGTTTAACGGCCTATCAACAGCCAACAGTCATTTAAGGCCGGGTCAATGGGTTTAGTACTAAATCCCATATATTACCTGTACAAGTACATGTTCAAGTACATGTACAAATGGGGAGAAAATCCCAAAATCAGAACTGAATATTTACAATAACAAAACTATATATTCAGCCCTGAAATCAGAATAATCCTGATCTGATGCCAGGTTCTTGCCACATCAGAATCACTTGGCTCCATCCCAAAAGCAGTAGGATCGGTAATAATCTTACTACTTTTATAATGAGGTTGTTGTACAGAGGCCAGGCTCTATACGAGACAGGCCATGTGATTTTGTACCTCTAGACATCTGCATAATTAATACAAAATCCCATGACGTGTCTCACATTGATTGTTAGAAGCACGACGGGCGTTTCATTGATAGAATGACGACCAGTGCAGATCCTGATCAGACTGTGCGAATGCACAGGTTGATCTGGATCTACACTGGTCGCAAAACCCATAATCCCCATTTCTCCAGTCACGGCCAGATTTATCGCACTGGTCAATACCTGGCTTGTTCGTGGTTGAGAATCTCAACAGCTTTCTCAAAGATGGGTCGAGTGTACGTGACGCCGTATATCTCAGCCGCCTGCTTGATGTATATGTTAAACATCTGCAACGTACAGACAAATACAAGTGAATATAATGTTGTCAAAGGATAACCATGTCCAATCAATGGCATTTTTGGCAAGAAGAAAACAAGGGTATCGTTATCACTAAGCTAATCCGCCCACTGGCAGCCTTGATAAAAATAATTGGTGAACACAAGTCCTCAGTAACCTTGACCTTGGGTGGTCGGACAAGGCTCGTATGCAAAGCAAAGCATCGTCCCTAGACACACATTGTGGCCAAATATTATCAAAATCAGTAAAGTGGTTCATAAGTTATTGAAAAATGAAAGGTGTTACTAATGCACGCACGTACGTATGTACATGGACTAACGCTATATCCCCTCTTGCCTGTCGGTATTCAAAATACTTTCTAATTTTCCTCATTTCTCATCCAAAGTATGTGTTGTCACCCCTCATTTCAACCATCTCGATGAGACGGTTCAAATGGTGGTCACAAAATATACTTCTGAGAATAAAGAAAATAATTAGAATTTTCAGTCATGAAAATAATGTACCCTCAGCATGTAAAGAGTTAACCCTTATTTTTTGTTGTCGCATGCTGTTTATTTTCAATTTTTATCATCAAAAATATGCTTTGACAGCACTTTAGAATCATTTACAACATGCTTTGACAGTACAGTCCTGTCAAACCATGTTTTTATTGAGAAATAAGATATAAAAGCAACAGTAGACGACAATTGAGAGTAGCGGTCTAAGGGTTAATGTTGCCATTTTCCTCCAACTTGTACGTATAACATCAGCTAATGGTTTGTACTGTGTTTTAACCCTCCCTACGCTGCAGACGTAAATTGTTGTCTGCTGTTTTTCATTTTTGCATTAATTCTTAACAAAAACTGGTTTTGACAGCACATGAGAATCGTCTCCAGTGGAGACGATTCTCATGCGCTGTCAAAACAAGTTTTTGTCGAGAAATATTGAAAAGAAAACATTTCCAGCAGACGACAATATTTAATTCAGTGTAGTAAGGATTAAACATATTATACGACTACTACAAATGAGATTTATTACATTTCACGATGTTTACGCGGCAGCCGACATACATTCGTGTACTATTTCACGCTATTCCAACATGTACGATGGTATATCCTCTACGTCTTTAACCAGATTGGAGAATTGAATTGTCATCTCAGTGATGAAAATATAAGACGAAACGAGGAAAATCCACGAAAATTACTAAGCAATTCAATGCGGAAGAAGTAGGTCAAAGTGGAATGAAGCTCATATTATGTCGTACTGAAGTTTATGATGTACACCCTTGGCAGATGCTGATGTCCAGTTTGATGGTAGTACCAGTTACCGTGAGTGTGATATGGACATAAACATGAAAACCTGACATTTAAAATTACTTTTAAAGTAACTGATGCAGAGAAAATAGGTCATGGTCAAATGAAGGTCAGATGGCATACTGCTCTTTCTGGTGTACACGACTAGCAGATGATGTTGTCCAAGTTTGGTGGTTATAGCCGTTAAAATGAGTAACAAATGTATAAACGAAAGTCATCGAAGTGGAAAAAGTATGTATTTTTAGAAGCAGCTATATTATGATCCAGTTAAAGCCCATACAAGATTTGCTTAAAATCGGTTAGTAATATAAAAAATATCACCTGAAAATGGACCCTTACAAATTTGCTAAATGTAGTAACTGGACATTGTGGATACCGCCACTGCCCGCCCTTCTTCATCAATCTAATAGCCATTTTTGTTTTCGTTTTTTTCTTATGGCTAATTTTTGGTAGTTTTTTTCTTAAAACAATGTGCACATTGGGGACTACTGGCCCATCGCTATAGCAGTACCTCGTATTGTTCCTCGGGTAGAACGGCCTGCGTAGAGCGGTCGTAGACGGCCATCGCGTGTCGCGCCAGTCCGTAGTCCTCCTCCAACTTCGCATACAGCAGGTAGATTGCTGTAACACGGAGAACTGGGGGTCATAATGCCGATAACATGACAAAATGATTGTGACTCCAATTTCAGAAATAGTGGACCGATTTTCAAAACGTAACTTTTGTTTTCTTAGTTTAGATCATTTCCAAGCTATCTAGCTGGATTTCAGAACCAATTTCCATTTGTTTTTCGTTTTTCGACTCCTCCTCCAGGTTCTTCACCTCTTTTTTCCTCATGTTAAATTCCCATACAGAACTCATTTTTCGAAATAAAATTTAAAATGATAAAATTTAATATTATCGAAAAAAAGAGTGTTTTTGCATTGTTAATATGGCCGTACAATTTGGGCAGGTTTCGTGAAACAGACAGTAGTGGGTTGGTTACATGTTATATTTTCTCATGGGCAGTTTGTATGCATTTTGACTGGCAATTTTACATTAAATTGTCAATAAATATAGATATGCTTAATATATATTTTTATAGTTGTCAGTTAGGTCAGTTTTTTTATGAACAAGTACTTCTATATCCTAGATACCAATGTCACCTACCTTTAGTAAACTTATCAGGACAGTTCTCCAAACATTGCTCAAATAGGTCCCGGGCCCTTTCCAGCTTCTTACCACCCTGCAAAATAGTAAATACGAATGCTGTACAGTGTAAATAACGATTATATTCTACTCAGAAAAGACACTGAGTTTCTTAAAGATTCAGGGGCCCGTTTCACTAAACTTCTTACTAAAATGTTCGTAAGTGCAAATTTAGGATCGTCTGGAAATTTCAATTGATGGATTTACATTTATTGAGCATAGGCTGCATATGCAGCCTATGCTCAATAAATGTAAATCCACTAATTGCTACAAGAAAACATTGTTAATGTGAAATTTACAGACGATCATAATTTTGCACTTACGAACATTTTAATCGTACAAAGTTGAGTTAAACGGCTCCCAGATCCCAACTTAAGAAGATAGCTCTGCGTCTGGTTTAGCAGAGTTTTCAGTTGTGACCATTTGGGCCATGTATCCAATTTATCCCGTCAACACAATGCGTATGTGCCGTGAAACACGGTGCCGTGAAACATTTTTGATATCCAGTCAATACAATTTTTGCATTTTACAGCCATTTGTAGGTGTTCACGGGATAAATAGAATAGTAGGTTAGTGCTGTGAATGGGAAAACATATCTGGCGCGGAACGGAAACGGGATGTGCTCGGCAGAGCCTCGCCCATCCCGTTTCCTGAGCCTTGCCAGATATTTTTTCCCATTCACGGCACTAACCTACTATTCTCTATATCTGTGGATATTGAATATAAAATTGTATGTATTTCGCACAGAAATAGAGGATATTCCATCGTACATTTTGAATAGCGGGCAATAATACAGGAGTGCGCGTCGGCTTCCGTGTAAGCAAAGAGTGAGCGTAGCAAACGAGTTGCTTGCATGGAAGCTGACGGACACGAGTGTATTATTCAAACATGTACAATGGAATATCCTATTTATTACACTTCATGGCAGATATATATGAATATATTTTGAAATTATAAGCAGAAGAATTGTGCTGTGCGTATGAACAGTTACACACTAACGTGTTTCCTGCGTTTTGATATCACGTTGTGTGACGTGAAACGCGATGTCATGTAAACTTTTCTAATTCCAAATTACGCAGCTGTTTCTATGAACTAGATATATATGAGTGCATGTTTGGAATGTGTTCAATCACATTAACATTGAACATTAGTCGAGACTCTCTCCAAAATTTCAAATAACTTTATTTTGACTGTAATAAACGAGGGTGCAATTACGGGTGTTCTCTTCACGGTGTATTATTTGTCAGGAGTTGATTACGGGTTTTCTCTCACAGCGAAACCCATGCAAATAACCTGCAAGAATGTAATAAAATTCAATTACTCCATCCTAACCCTTGAATTCTGGAGACAGCTGAAAACCATGATTTAACTTCATGTTAACATAGATGGAATATACAGACGGGTATCTTGATAGAGTTAACCCTTTCACCCATAAATATCCGACATTCCAATGCTCACTCCTGGACTAATCCGTTAATCAGATAATGGACAGTTTTTTTTAAAATACCTGAAAAATACTGACAAACACTGCAGATTCTGATGAGACGGCTTGTTACAAGTCGGCTCATCTGGATGTGCAGTCTTTGTTTGGTCTGGGTGTTGAAATGGATAATACCAGTTTTATTAATGCCTTCAACCCAAACATTTGCAAACACTGTAGATCCAGATGAGCCAGTTGAAAAAACCGTCTCATAAGGATCTGCTATAGCGGTTTATGCAAACAGTGCAGATCCAGATGAGCCAGCTCGAAACGATCTGCACTTTTTGAAAGTAATTTTTGAGACCAAATAACCCCTTTTCCATAAATTAACTAGTCTGAAATTCATTTTCATGATTGGATTGGCTGCAAAATTAACATTATATCAAAATCCATTCCAGTTACATAGGGGTGAAAGGGTTAATGGAATAGCCCACAAATGAGCATGTAAAAACTATCAACAGGTTACAAATACAGTGCTTTGAGAAAATTTTGGAACATGAACAGCTGGATGTGGTACATACGTATCTGTGTATGAACTTTGTGAGATAGGTGTTCCAGATATCGTAGACGTTCGGCCACTTAAACAAGGCAATCCCCTTCTCATAGGCCTGGAACAACAGATAATACACGTGTATATAGAGAATATCAGGCTGGTATTTATTAACATTTTCAAATGGCTGTTAAACGAAGCTTATCCCCTTGCTGGCAGCCTTGATAATAAAAATATACAAAAACACAAGTCCTCAGTGACCTTGACCTTGGGCGGTCGAACGTGGGTCATACTGACAGCCTTGATAATAAAAAGAAAGGAAAAAAAAGAAAATTTTTGCCTTCAGTACCAATTTGCCTTACAAACAAGGTGAACATAAGTCCTCAGTGACCTTGGGCGGTCGGACGTGGGTCGTATGCAAAACAAAGCACCGTACCAATACATACACTGTGGCCAAATATTATCAAAATCATGAGTTATTGAAAAAAGAAAAAACTTTTAACATTTTTGCCATCCAAATTTGCCTTACAAACCAGGTGAACACAAGTCCTCAGTGACTTTGACCTTGGGTGTCGGGCGTGAGTCGTATGCAAAACAAAGCACCATCTCTGGACACACATTGTGGCCAAATATTATCAAAGTCGGTAAAGCGGTTCAGGAGTTATTGAAAAATAAAAGTTGTTACTAACGCACACACGTACGTGCGTACGTATGTTCATGGAGTAACACTATATTCCCTCTTGCCTATCGGTGAGGGGATCATAACAGGGGCCTAGGGCCCGTTTCCCTAAACTTCGTACGACTAAAATGTTTGTAGGTGCAAATTTAGGATCATCTGGAAATTTCATGCAGCCTATGTCAATAAATGTAAATCCACTAATTGTTTACAAGAAAACATTGTTAATGTGGAATTTACAGACTATCATAAATTTTGCACTTACGAACATTTTACTCGTACGAAGAATAGTGAAACGGCCCCCAGTTTCGCTAAACTTTTACGTTAAAAATGTTTGTACCATACACAGGTACATAAAGAATACCAGGCTAACGTCTTTCTTTGACACCATGTTTTTACATTTTTTTACAGTAGTCTTCCTTTAATATCTTTCTAACGGAATTACGTTTTGTCAGGAAACAGGTTGCCGTTTATTGCACAGCTTGCTTTAATCTCATAATTCTGTCGTTTTCACGAAGAATTGGTTACCGTTAATGTAAATAAAACTCTGAAAAAAAACACTAAAAGCTTTTACAGTTTCGTAAAACTGATACAATTTTATGTTTACTTGCCTTGAAAGCTTCTT
Organism: Conchocele bisecta; assembly: GCA_029237695.1. NCBI lineage: Eukaryota > Metazoa > Mollusca > Bivalvia > Lucinida > Thyasiridae > Conchocele > Conchocele bisecta. Next base: position 31,625,333 of record CM055271.1, read on the forward strand.
CGAAGTAGTTGTTCTCTTCCAGAAACAGTCCATAATTCATGATTATCTGGGGTGTGGCTATCCGCAGATCTATAATTCTGTCATATACAGCCTTACATGTCTGTAACACAAACATAGTCCATGATTATCTGGGGTGTGGCTATCCGCAGGTCTATAATTATGTCATATACAGCCTTACATGTCTGTAACACAAACATAGTCCATGATTATCTGGGGTGTGGCTATCCGCAGGTCTATGATTCTGTCATACAGCCTTACATGTCTGTAACACAAACATAGTCCATGATTATCTGGGGTGTGGCCATCCGCAGGTCTATAATTCTGTCATATACAGCCTTACATGTCTGTAACACAAACATAGTCCATGATTATCTGGGGTGTGGCTATCCGCAGGTCTATAATTCTGTCATATACAGCCTTACATGTCTGTAACACAAACATAGTCCATGATTATCTGGGGTGTGGCTATCCGCAGGTCTATAATTCTGTCATACAGCCTTACATGTCTGTAACACAAACATAGTCCATGATTATCTGGGGTGTGGCTATCCGCAGGTCTATAATTCTGTTATATAGTGCCTTACATGTCTATAACACAAACATCGTCCATGATTATCTGGGGTGTGGCTATCCGCAGGTCTATAATGCTGTCATATACAGCCTTACATGTCTGTAACACAAACATAGTCCATGATTATCTGGGGTGTGGCTATCCGCAGGTCTATAATTCTGTTATATACAGCCTTACATGTCTATAACACAAACATCGTCCATGATTATCTGGGGTGTGGCTATCCGCAGGTCTATAATGCTGTCATATACAGCCTTATACGTGACGAGCCGTTTCATCAGGATCTGCATTTTTGCAACTAATTTTCGAGAACAAAAACACCCCCTTTTCATAATTGGGCTAGTCTGAAAACCATTTTGTGATGATTGGATTGGCTGCAAATTTAACACATCAAAATCCATTCCAGTTACTTAGGGGTGAAAGGGTTAAATAAATAATTGACAAACCTTGAACGTTCCGAAGCTTTCCTCCAGGTCGGCGTACAGGGACCAGAGTTTGAGGGATTTGTGAACCCGGCTCTGCACGGTCTCTGTCTGCAATACAGTTAGTTACTGTCTGTTCCACGTTTTATTGCCGACAAACTTTTGGCCATTAAACACATTAAATCCCAAAAATATTTCAATGCAAGTACTTTTTCATCAATAATAAAAAAGTCACCCTCCCCAAAAAAAATTATTTGATGAAATTCCCCAAATATTGATTTTATTGTGAAAAAAAACCAACAAATTTCCTATGGGAATTTAACATTGGGCAAAAAGGAGGTGGGGTGTCCTGGGTCAAAAAAGCGAAACATTTGGGAGTCCTGGACAGATAGCGTGGAAATGGTGTAAATAAGAAAACAAAAGTTAGATCAGTTAAATTTCCATAGGAAAATCGTTTTTTCGCAATAAAATCAATATTTTACAAAATTTCATCAAATAATTTTTTTTGGGGAGGGTGATTTTTTTATTTATGGAAAAGTACATACAATTAAATATTTTTCAGATTTAATGTGTTTAATAGCCAAAATGTTCGTCAGCAGCAAATCGTGGAACAGAGAGTAGTTAGTTAGTATAACAGTATATTACATGCTACCCAGTGATTTACAATCATTACGAAAAGATTTATTTCAAAATATTTCCTCCTAGACGTTTGCGAAACGTAATTGATGTCACGTTTTGACGTCATTTCCGGCAAAGAAACAATTCATACGCTAACGTAGAATTGTCAATTGTGACAACGTTATAAGCTGGTCCAAGAGAAAATTTCATATTTTTCAAAGAGCATGTAATATACAATGTATGCCACTACCATTTTGGATTTATTTCACTGGATATCTGTAAATCTGACAAAGAAACTTGTGCTCTGCACTCGTTTCTTTGTCGGATTATCCAGATATCTCATGAATTAAATCCGGTGTTTCAAAATGAACAGTCTGGATGTTTTGGCTGCTTCATTGGAATGGGTTTCATCGTTATTGAGATCCAATATAATCAGAGCTCCAGGTAAGCTTTGTGTCTAAAGCGTACTATACCCCCTGATTTCAAAATCATTGCTTATTTTACTTTTACAAATTTTTTCATTACTTGGGAACAAATGATAAAACTATAACAAATTTAAACATTCACTTATTTGAGCTGCAAAAAGCAAACAGTGTTTGCTTTTTGCAGCTCAACTAAGTGAATTTTCAACTTTATGACAGTATTTTCACTACAGTAACTCAATTTGAAAATCAATGCATATTTTCACATTGCTGTGCGTATTTTGTACTCCCACTTTTGATATAATCAACGCGTATTCAGCTAAAATAATTGCGTAAAATACGCCAATACGCACCTTATCTGGAGCTCTGATATAATTACTCTTCATGAATTTGTGCGACAGAGTGACCACAACTTTGGTTTACAGTGGAACTTCCAGGGGTGTCCGGTTTGGAGCGGCTCCTCGATTCTAACGAGTGAACGTGTTTGCAATCACACGAGAGATCTATATTTGTAACGTGGAGTTACCTCATCATGATAGGACACCTTCTTGTGTGGTGGGGTCGTGGCTTTCTGCATTATCTTCAACGCCTCTTCAAAGTTCCTGGGGGAGATATGATTGTATTGTATTGTATTGTATTGTATTGTATTGTATTGTATTGTATTGTATTGTATTGTCTTTATACCTTAACCCTTTCAACCCTCAGTAACTGGAATGGACTGTGATATGCAAACTTTCCGACCAATCCAATCGTTACAAAATGATTTTCAGATTAGTGCATTTATGAAAAGGGGGTGTTTTTGTTCTAAAAAATATGAAAATTACTTGCAAAAAGTGTAGATCCTGATGAGACGGCTCGTCACGAGCCGGCTCATCTGGATCTACACTGTTTGCAAACCCCGCTATAGCGGGCTTTCGGGTTCAAGGGGTAACAAAATAAGTGAAAGGGTTTGACGTCCCACCAACAGCTAGGGTCATATGGAGACGGGACCACAGTTTAAAGCATCATCCGACAGACAAGTGGGATGGCAATACTATGAAAGTATTTTTGATGCCCAAGGCGAGGCTTGAACCCACAAGTCAGGTGTTCTAACCACTAGGCCACAATCCATCCCTGAACGTGTACGAGAAGTATGAACTTCATTAGTGGAAAACTGTAGGACCACTGTCTGTCCCACGCTTTTGTGCCGACAAAATTTTGGCTATTATACACATTAAATCTAAAAGATATTTAAATGTAAGTAGTTTTTCATCAAGAACAAAAGTCACCCTCCCCATTTTTTTTTATTTGATGAAATTCCATCAAATATTGATTTTATTGCCAAAAAATGATTTTCATACGAGAATTTAACATGGGGGCTAAAAATAGTTTGTTTTTTTAAATATCTTTTTATTTGTGGACCGATTTTCAAAATCTAACTTTTGTTTTCTTAGTTACATCATTTCCAAGCTATCTAGCCAGGTTTCGGAGTCAATTGCCAAAAAATTTAGTTTTTTTACTTCTCCCCCACTGCTTCCTCCTCTTTCCCACCCATGTTAAATTCCCATAGGAAAATCGTTTTTTCACTGTAAAATCAATATTTCATGGAATTTCATCACACAAATTTTTTGGGGCGGGTGACTTTTTTGTTATTATAAGACTATAAGATTTACGGATGGAAAATCACGACATAATACGTGTATACGGAAAAAGTTGCATTGTTTTCTTTTGGCAATACCTCCAACCACCTAAGACCCTGGATGTGTGCCCAGACAGACACGCAGTCCAAGCACTATAGTAGACTATTTCACCAACATTGCAAAGTATACTTATCTAGCAAAGTATACTTTGAGGGAGAAAGTTTTAATTTAAGGATAAATTTATTAATTTTTATTATACTGAATTTATTACATTATCACAGCCATTTTGGCTGTGATAATGTAATAAATTCAGCATAATAATAATATTTAGTATAATAATTTTGCATTTACAATATTTTTGATAAATTAAGTCAAAAGTTGACAAAACATTCAGAGTACATGCGAAATATAATTCTGCATGTACCGTATTTAGTCGTGTATTGCGCGCATTTTTTCAGCCCCATTTTTAATCCAGAAGTCACCCTGCGCGTTATAAGTAGGAACATAAATTTCAAACATTTTTCCAGCCGATTTCTGCGCCAGTTTTACCCATTTTTTTGATCGAAGAGAAAAAAGTAATGTTTACCGGAAACGGAAACATCGATTTGTGGTCCTAAATTACGCATAGTGTTTATACACCACAAAAAGTATGGGTAAGTACGGGAGAGGTAAGTGTAGATTGGTATTAAATGTCCGTCTGAAGCCCTTAATTGGGAGATCAATAACTATGTGCGGTGGTAATTATAGCACATTATGGTCAGTCAAAGACGTTGCACCGCTACCGCTAATCAACAAAGAATGTGTGTGAAATTCAAATTAGCAGGTGCATTAGGAAGTAGGACAATGCATATTTTGAAGAGAGTTAAAACCAGTATAAACCAGCATATGCGTGAATCTACACGGGTTGCAATACCATAAGCCCCATTTCTCCATACATAGCCACATTTTGGCATTTTCTGTCTCGAAATTAAATTTATCTACACTGGTGTCTCATATCGGTCAATTGTTGTTAGCTTGTTATCGGTGGTTGTGAAATTTTCAATGTGACGTCACGCGTCAGCCATTATGTGAATAATTAATGAGGACAGTAGTTGTAAAGCAAATCAACCTTATGACGTGCCGTCAGCCATTATGTGAATAATTAATGAGGACAGTAGTTGTAAAGCAAATCAACCTTATGACGTGTGCGAGCAGCGTAGCATACACACAGTCAGATCAGTACAGTATAAGTGGATAACATTCAATCAATAAACATGCTAAGCTGAGGCTATACGCTGTATTCTACAGCGACTTCTATGTCTATTTTTAAACCCGATCAATAAACGGTGAATACACACTACGCGTGTGTACTGTGTCAATATTTGGCTGGGGTACAGGTGTTTCAGTATCGCCTTGGGGAAGCTGTCTGTCTGACACATGGCTGCCACGTGTTGTTGATTATCAAACCTGATTACGGGGCGACACGTGACTTGCTTTGTCGAATGCCAAATGTAGTGGATTAAATAAAAACAAAAATTCTTCGTAAGTAGTTCCAATAAATTCATTACATGCGTCGTAAATTTTTTTAATTCTTAATTTTTAATTAGCATATTAATCGGTAAATACCAATAAATGCAACACTAACTGCTTTGAGAAAGCCTACCCGCACACGTTCAGCATTGTGGATGTGAACTTGGAAAGCAATTTTCTTATACTAATGACAAAATTTCGGCCGATTTTTTTCGTGAAAATTGTCTGCGCGCTATTTACTAGAACTGTTTTTTTACCCATTTTTTGGGCCCAAAATAGGGATGCGCGCAATACACCAGTGCGCGCAATACACGGCTAAATACGGTACTCTGACAATTTTGTCAACTTTTGATGCCATTTATGGAAAATATTGTAAACTTTGTAAACAATTTCATGAAATGACGCAGATGTCCGAAGGTACAAAGTCTCATGGCATGTCTCATACAGAGACAAGATAAGACAGAACTTACGTTGTCGACCTGCAAATAAATGCAGTAAATTCAGATACAGACAAATATGTGGTTTGTGTGCAAGTGAGAGAACTTACTCATGGCGGATCTCCATCTCGGACCATTCACAGTAGACGGAGGCCAGGTCATCTACATGTTTGTATGCCACGTGGATCGCCTTTTCAAATATCACACGCGCCTGCAAGTGGGAATGGAATGATTTTTACGTCGCAGCAACTGCTAAGGTCATTTAGGGATGGGACCTCGGTTTCAAGTCTCAGACCAGTGGGATGGAAATACTATGAAAGTATTTTTGATGCCCAAGGCGAATGTTAAATGTTTGTTTGTTGGGGTTAACGGCTTATCAACAGCTAAGGTCATTTAAGGCCGGGTCAATGGGTTTAGTACTCGCAAGGCGAATGAATGGAATGGAATGGTCACACAAAAGATTATCATTCACGGCCAAGCAATTTAGATGAAGAATAAAGCCTAAGGCGAGGTTTGAACCCTCAACCTCTGATACTGAAGTCCAGTGCTCTAACCTCTCAGTCACAACCCATCCCTACACGCAAAAGTGAAACTGGGAATGGAAAAGGAATGATGCTTAACGCAGCTGACACAGAAAAGTCCAAAACTGACACAATTGTAGTTGTAGAGGGATCAAAGATAATGGCCATAATTTATTTTATGTGTAACGGTAGTCACAACATCTACTTTCATTGAAGGGTGGGGGGGCGGGGTAAACTTTTGCTATTAATGAATCAGTATGTGGATTAAAACTGGTCATGGTTATGGGGATTGATTCACTGATTGGGATTTTACGGCTATTCAACAGCAAGATCATGTACAACTAGACATTATGTTTGTAAAACATGGATATGCCCCCTTGGCATACTGGACTCCAACTGGAGGAACTCTTACAAACTTTTTGACGTAAATGTACACGGACAGACGTACGGACGTTCAAACATTTGGGAGTTATGAGCTATTTGTTCTTTAAAAGATCAAAGGAATAGCTCCTAAATTTCAATAGAATTACGAGCTAAGTGAATAATACAAAGGAATCTTTTGTTCCTAACCCCGCCCCTAAGCTCCTAAACCCCCGATGTTGGCCCGGACAGACGTACAGACGGACAGACATTCTTGCTTTCGCATAGGGGGCATACAGAGGCATGCACATGATGATCAGGATATACACTGGTCAACAGTTCTCCAGTTACAGCCACAGATGAGATTTTGTACCTTCGGACATCTGCGTAACTTCATTAAATGTGTTTACAAAATCACAATATTTTTCATAAATTAAGTCAAAAGTAATAATAATCCGCATACTGTACTCTGAACATTTTCTCAACTTTTGACACTATTTACGGAAAATATTGTAAATTTTGTAAACGCATTTCATGAAATTACGCAGATGTCCGAAAGTACAAAATCCCATGGCGTGCCTCATACAGAGGCAGGATAAGTGAAAGTGAAAGGGTTTAACGTGCGACCAACAGCTAGGGTCATATAGAGACGGGACCACAGTTTAAAGTCTCATCCGACAGACCAGTGGGATGGAAATACTATGAAAGTATTTTGATGCCTAATGCGAGGTTTGAACCCACAATCTCTGGATTGGAAGTCAGGTGTTCTAACCCGTAGGCCACAATTCATCCCTTGAGGCAGGATAAGAAGGAACTTACGTCGTCGACCTGTTCAGCGGACTCGTAGAACTTGGCGAACTCGCACCAGAGGGTGTTGGGTTTGCCGGATGCCAACTTCGGGTCCACCGTCTGTACTGCCTCCGTGTACGTGTTGATGATCTGAGAACACGAGCACAGCAAAGTCAATCTCCAGAATATTCATATAAACAATTGTCTTCATGAATGTTTTAGAGTTTTATTTAATGACCGTCAGTGAACAGGGCTCCAGTAGCCCATTTCATCAACATTGCAAAGTATACTTTAGTAGCAAAGTATACTTTGAGGGAGAAATTTTCAATTTTATGATAAATTTATTAATTTTTATTATACTGAATTTATTACATTATCACAGCCAATTTGGCTGTGATAATGTAATAAATTCAGTATAATAATTCTGCATACTTTTAATCATGAAATATATGCATTTGTTAGTTCTATATGAAATAATGCATTTCAGGAAAAATAAATGATTACTCCCTCAAAGTATACTTTGCTAGTAAAGTATACTTTGCAATGTTGATGAAATAGGCTACAGATAAGGAATTAGTAATTGAGTATTGTCACTCCATCATTTCTGAAGCATTTGGGTATTTCAAAATTTTAATTGGGTAAAATGAAATCACACTACTGTTTACACATCAACAGACCGCAAATTATTGAATAGTTTTCTTTGAAATGAAAACATGTCTTGGCATTTCATTAGAATTGTCTCCTATATTTGTGGTCTGTTTATTGTTTTCTACAGCATGGTAAAGGTACCACAAAATGTTATTGCTTTTTGATACCTTGCTATTTCTGATTTCAATTGGGTTTTTGGCAATTTTAATTGGATATTTAAGCAAATACACAGCGTATCTGGAGCCCGGAAGGGTAATTACAGTAACCGTACAAAGTGGGCAAATTTGAGCGAAGTAGTAGCACCTACCTCGCGGGGCTTGCCTTCGTAGAGTTTCACCCGTTTGTGCCACTCGTGTACATTATGGGGGTTCTGGCGTAGCAACACGCTGAAAACGAAAAGACAGTGAATGTGTTGTACGTCCCAGCAACAGGTCATGTAGGGACGGGACCTCAGGTTCAGTTTCAGCTGCCTATTTCATCAACATTGCAAAGTATACTTATCTAGCACATTTGAGAACAATTCTAAGATCATGCAAGGGGTCTAAGGACATGTATAGTATACTAAACAAAAACACAGAAACACCTACCGGCAAACAAAAATGGAATGCTATATACAAATTTAGTGCAAACAATTGGAAATCTATATACCAAGAACCATTTGGAACTACCAAAAGTACAAGGTTAAGATGGTTACAAGTTAGAGTGAGTGAGTGAGTGAATAGGGTTTAACGTCCGCTTTTCTGACATAGAGGTACAAGCCTCAGGGAGTCTACACGCAGACGGGCGGTTACAAGTTAGAATAAATCATGATATATTAGTGACAAATACCTTCTTATACAGGATAGGAGCTGTTAATAACAATTTATGTAATCTATGTAGCTCGGATACAGAAACCATTAGACATATTTTTTGGCAGTGTCCCCAAACAGAAAAATTGCTAACTAATGTGGCAGAATTGCTATTAAAGAAATAATAACATAACAATAGAACTAACAGAAAAATCTTTCCTATTTGGGCCTTTCGAAAATAAGACGTCTGAAGTAGTCAAAATTATTTTTATGGAAACAAAAGCATATATATACCGATCAAGAACAATAAAACAGAATTTATATTTCACTGCACTAAAATCAAAACTGACAGAAACATACAAAATTCATCGTCAAATTGCGCATGACAACAATACATTAGATAAATTTGACGCAATATGGGACAATAATTACAAAACTATATTCATGAATGCACAACACCCTTGAATGAATAGCTAATAAACAATGATAATATTAAATAGAATTGCATGTCAACTTAACAATACCTTACTATAATCAACCAGCCACCAACCTGCCATGTCTTTTACTTGATTGATAATTGCATCACATTTTTTTTTTCCTTGTTGTATGTATGTTTGGACATGTTTTCATTATGTTAATTACATGTATATTGTATGATCTTGGTAGCCCTCTTTAACCCTTGCTGTGCTGTATTAAGTATTGTCGTCTGGTGTTCTTTTTTTTATTTTTTCGTTAATCCTTATCAAAGACAGGTTTTGACAGCACACGAGAATCGTCTCCATTGGAGGCGATTCTCGATTCTCGTTTGCTGTTACAAGTTGTTTTTTTCAGTAATAAAAATGATGAAAGTGAAAATAGGCAGACGACAATTTTTGTTTAACGCACAGTAAGGGTTAACTTGAATTGTAAGATGCACATGTATTCTATTATTGTACGGTTTGTGGGGGATGGCTCCCCAACCTACCAGACATATTACGGGGAGAATAAAAATATGTCTAAATTGAAAAAAAAAAGAACAAAAAAAAGAGTATACTTTGAGGGAGTAATCATTAATTTTTCCTAAATGCATTATGTCATACAGAACTAACGACTGTATATATTTGATGATTCAAAGTATGCAAAATGGCTGTGATAATGTAAGAAATTCCGTATAATAAAAATTAATAAATTTATCCTTAAATTGAAAATTTCTCCCTCGAAGTATACTTTGCAATGTACCACCTCCTTTTCCCCCATGTTAAATTCCCATAGACAAATCAATTATTCGCAATCAATATTTGACCAAACTTCACGAAATAAAAAGGATTGAACTGGCAACCTCTGGTATTGAAGTCCTGGGGCCCGTTTTACTAAACTTCGTACAACTAAAATGTTCGTAAGTGCAAATTTAGAAATGTCTGGAAATTGAAATTGATGGATTTATATTTATTGAGCAGAGGCTGAGATATAAAGAAAAACATATGCTCAATAAATGTAAATCCAATAATTGTTTACAAGAAAACATTGTTAATGTGCAATCATAATTTTGCACTTACAAACATTTTTGTCACACAAAGTTTAGTGAAACGGTCCCCAGTGTTCCTAATCTCTAGGTCACGATCCATCCCCGGCAAGTCTTGCATTTTCACCAACGAAACTCGTAAATTTAAAATATTTTCTGTGAATGACGTCGGAATATGGCAAAATGTTCTTGGTCATTCATCTCATCAGGGGCCTATTTCATCAACATTGCAAAGTATACTTTCCTAGCAAAGTATACTTTGAGGGAGAAATTTTCAATTTTAGAATAAATTTATTAATTTTTATTATACTGCATTTATTACATTATCACAGCCAATTTTGGCTGTGATAATGTAATAAATTCAGTATAATAATTCTGCTTAGTTTTAATCATCAAATATACACAATCGTTAGTTCTGCATGAACTAATGCATTTCGGAAAAATCAATGATTGCTCCCTCAAAGTATACTTAGCTAGGAAAGTATACTTTGCAATTTTGATGAAATCGGCTACAGGTATATCTGTTCACAATTGCATAGCTCATAAATAAGAGTGGTTATATGCCTAATTTACAGTTCTACTGTACGGGGCACATCCCAGAATGTCCGGTTTAGACAGGTTTCACAGTACAGCCAACTGACCTGTTGAGCAGGAGCGGTCTTCGGTCCATCAGAGACTCCATCCTGGATAACCGCAACTCAAGGTCAAGGTCATCTGAAATACGAATTTCACACTTCAGTTGATATTTTACCATCAGGCCTCGACAAATCCACTGGTGCTAATTTGATTGATGGAATTTATTGGTGATTAACGGCCTATCAACAGCTAAGGTCATTTAAGGCCAGGCCAATGGGTTCGATCTCATATTTAACCTGCTGCATTGAAGGGAAAATCCCAAAATCAGAACTGAATATTTACATCGAAAAAAATATATTCAGCCCTGAAATTAGAATAACCCGACCTGGTGCCAGGTCCATACCACACAAAAGTCACTTGGCCCCTTGCCCTAAAAGTAATAGGATTCCGAATAATCGTAATACTCACATAAGGGGTATAACCAGATTCAACTGTCACATACAAGAATGTCAATGACGTACGTGAGGGCCAAACCAGGTCTCCGGTCGGGATTCCAGTAAGGATTAACCCTGATTGTTAAATTACCCATCGTATGCTCCCACCTGCCACCCATGGTGCTAATTTGAAGGGACAATGCAGCATTAACATCGCCGAGGGCTGATCATATGTGGCTGCGACTGGAGAAATGGAGCTCATGGAATTTGTGACCAGTTAACAGCTGATGAAATCGCCCAATCCTGTAGCCTGATAATGATCTACAAAATAATGCTATATAAATAATGCAAAAGCAATATGTTTTTCGATAATATTAAACTATAGCAAAAATTAAGAATGAGCCTGCATTTTATTTCGTGAAATTTGGTTCAATATTGATTTTATTTTGAAGAAAAAAAACCAACAATTTCCCCATGTTAAATCCCCATAGACATCTTCACTATGTGAAGATGTCTATGGGGATTTAACATGGGGAAATTATTTTCTAATTTCAGAAATAGTGGACCGATTTCGAATATTTGACCAAATTTCACGAAATACAAAAAAGGCTCATTCTTAAATTTTTATAAAATTTAATAATATAGTAAAAAAATATTGTGTTTTTATTGTTTATATGGCTGTAACATTTGGACAGGTTTCGTGAAACAGACAGTAATATTGCATGTTAGAAGCATGATGGGTGTTTCATTGACGAAATAGCAAACAGTGCAGATCGTGATCTGACTGTACAGATGCACAGGCTGATTTGAAACTACACTGGTTGTAAAACCGCTAAGCCCTATTTCTAACAGCCACATATGACATGCCATGTGATTTTGTACTGAAGATTTTTCGTGAAATATATATCCAGAAACTGTGAAATCTTTGGAAAATAACGTCGAAAGTTGACAAAATTCACACAACAAATGCGGAATAGAATTATAATTCCGCATTAGCTAGGACACGTTTGTCAACTCACGTCATTTACGGAAAATATCATAAATTTTGTAATATTTTTACAAAATAAAATGGCCCATCTCATATACGGTAAAGTTCCACCTTACGCCCAGGGATTCCGCTGGGGAAAATAATAAAATCGCCACTTCAAAAAAAAAAAAAAGGAATAACCTATAGGATAAAAATAAACAATTGGCGATAAAAAATTACAATTTTCGGAAAAAAAAAAAAAGGATGTAATTTTTTATGTAATTTTTTATCGCCAATTGTTTATTTTTATCGCCAATTGCGAAAGTGGCGATCGCCAGCGGAATCCCTGGTTATTGAGACCACCCCGTTATTGAGACCGCCCCATTAATACGACCGCATTTTCAAAGAACCAGTTTATTTACTCTTTCTTTACATGGTCGCAGGGTTCGATGTAATGACCACCCCGCTAATCCGTATTACGACCACTTTTGACAGCCATGATGTGTAAATATGTGTATTTTTAAGATCCATCATTACGACCATGGCACCAAGGAATTTGTTGTACCTGGTGCATAAATTAGCGGCGCGACACAATTTTGCGACAATACCCAAGACCAATTTATCACACCCGGAAACCAAACTGCCAATTTTAACAGATTACGGTAAGCTTAATTGTTGTTTGTGTTTGATGTCTGTAATTGCACACAGACAGCACGCAATTGAATTAATGGATTGACGAGTGTTCATTCAATGTCTTATCAATTATTCATGTGGACCAGTACTCAAGACGGTATCAAAAATTTGAATTGATTTGTGACTGTGAGTGTGACAGGCAAAAATGGAGTTGGTGGCATTTGTGACCTATATACAGATGATCTACTGGCATAATCCGGCACAGACTGACAAGGATGAAACCGTTTGTTAGAAACATAACCAACATATAAATGAATATTATACACTAGTGACAACAAAATTGTCTATAAACTATATAAATAAAAAATAATATTTTCTTGTACAATGCACATGTAAACAGGGGGCCGTTTCCCTAAACTTCGTAAGACTAAAATGTTCGTAAGTGCAAACTTATGATAGTCTGTAAATTTCACATTAACAATGTTTTGTTGTAAACAGTTATTGGATTTACAGTTATTGAGCATAGGCTGCATATGCAGCCTATGCTCAATAAATGTAAATCCAATAATTGAAATTTCCAGACGATCCTCAATTTGCCATTACGAACATTTTAGTCGTACGTAGTTTAGTGATGAGCAAACACGTATTAAGGATGAATTTCTTCTTATTATTATGTGTACAGTCTATCCTCATTAACCCTTACACCACTACTCACAACAATTGTTGTCTGCTGTTGCTTTTATATCTTGCCTTGTTTCTGACAATAAAAACATGGTTTGACAGCACTTCAGAATCATTTCCAATGGAAATGATTCTGAAGTGCTGTCAAAGCATGTTGTAAATTATTCCAAAGAGCTGACAAAGCAAGTTTTTGATGATAAAAATGGAAAATAGAAAATAAACAGCAGAAGACAACAAATTAAGATAGCGGTTTAATGGTTAAGACTGTGGTCCTATTAAGGCGTTGGTCTTTTTACTTGGTCCCGGTAATAAGACTGACAAGCTAATACAACCATTTTTTTGAGAACCACATGTGGTCTTAATAGAGGAACTTTACTGTAAAACTCATCAAGATTTAGGGCCTCAGTTGAATTTGTGGCCAGTTTACCAGAGTGCTAAGATGTAAGACAAAAATGAAAAGTTGGTATAGGTAACAATAGCATTTTATGGCATTTGCCCAAAGCAATATTCGATAGATTAATCCAAATTTTATGGCATTTGTCCAAAGCAATATTCGATAGGTTAATCCAAAGTTTTGGCATTTGTGCAAGGCGACTAACAAGCTGCCTTGCGCAAATGCCATAAAATTTGTATCCAAATCTTGCCAAACGATATTAAAAAGCCAGAATGACGAAGTATTAAAATGCCAGAATGTCGAAGTATTGAAATGACAGAATGACAAAATATTGAAAGAGCAGAATGATGAACCTTCATCCGACGGTCCAGCGTCCTCCATGCTCTCCATCTTCGCACTGATCAGATTCTTCTCAAACTGGGCGTACGCGTCAAACACCTGCGTGAAGTCGCGCACCGTGATCACAGTCTGCACCGCCTCCTCGTATATATCTCGCGCCTGTAATTTGTTGGTAAATGGCTAATAGTGTAATGTGATTGGTTAATTGTCTGGACCACCTCCTTGTATATATCCATAGCCTGTAATTAGTCGGTTAATGGCTAATGATGTCGTCTGATTGGTTAATTGTTGTCTGGACCGCCTCCTAGTATATATCCATGGCCTGTAATTGGTCGGTTAATGGCTAATGGTGTCGTGTGATTGGTTGATTGTTCTGTAATTGGTTAGTTATTGTTTCAATAGTTATTGTTTATAGATAGCATGTGTCTGTAATTGGTCGGATAATAAAGTAAATTTTAGCATTGAATGTCCTCAGTTTGCAGATTAAGACATCGACAGCTGACATGCAAATATAATAATTAACCAGCAAATGCAAGTTTATGAACAAGGGCCAGTTTCAACAGTATTCAGTCATTGATATATATCAGCTGTTTTTGTGATATGAATCGTCCAGAGCTACCATCTGAAAACATACATTTAAACACAAAACCCATTGCTGTCTCATCAGGATCTACACTTTTTGCAAGTAATTTTCATATTTTTGAGAACAAAATCACCACCTTTTCATGAATGGACTAGTCTGAAAATCATTTTGTGACAATTGGATTGGTTGCAAAATTGACTCAGTTACTTAGGGGTGAAAGGGTTAACAACTCACAAAAACTTACCCGTTCGAAGTGGCCGCCACGGATATAGTAATCAGCGAGGGAGTTCCACAGCACACCGATCTGGTCGGTGTAGCGCTTCAGGCCCTGTCGGATGATTGGTTCGATGTTCATCGATGTCACCTTGTCCGGGTTCTTCGCTATTAGGTCACACAGTTCATACCACAGCTGTCAGAGGGATAAAATTTACATGCACTACGGCCATACGAGACACGCCACGTGATTTTGTGCCCCCGGACATTTCATGAAATATGTTTATAAAATTTTACAATATTTTATGTAAATGGTGTCAAAATTTGACACAATTTTCTCAACTTCTGACTTTATTTATGAAAAATATTGTAAATTTTGTAAATGCATTTAATGAAATTACGCATATGTCCGAAGGTACAAAATCACATGGCGTGTCTCATATGTGGCTGTGAATGGAGAAATAGGGCTATGGATATGTGATAAGAGTAGCTCCAGATCAAATAGCACACTCCTGTAGCCCGATATTGATCTAAACTCTGTACAACTAAAATGTTCGTAAGTGCAACTTTAGGATCGTCTGGAAATTTCAATTGATGGATTTACATTTATTGAGCATAGGCTGCATATGCAGCCTATGCTCAATAAATGTAAATCCAATAATTGTTTACAAGAAAACATTGTTAACGTGAAATTTACAGACTATCATAATTTTGCACTTACGAAAATTTTAGTCGTACGCAGTTTAGTGAAACGGCCCCTGATCAGACTGATGGTATACGCAGGCTGATGTCGATATCACTGGTCGCAAAACCCATAAGCTCAATTTTTCCAATCACAGCCACGTATGTACCACTAAACCCGTCTACATCAATAATGACAAATAAAATAAATACAAAGGCTGCTATTACAGTGCTCCAGATAAGCTGCATATTGGCATATTTTACGCTCTTATTTTAGCAGAATACACATTGATTATCAAAAATGGGAGTACAAAATACTCACCAATGTGAAAATACGCGTTGATTTTCAAAAGTAGTGAAAATGCTGTAATAAAGTTGAAAAGTCACTTAGTTGAGCTGCAAAAAACAAACAGTGTTTGCTTTGTGCAGCTCAAATAAGTGATTTTTTAAAATGTATTCTCTAATTTTTTTACCATTTGTTCCCTATTTAATAAGAAAATCAATAACATTTATAAAAGTAAAATACACATTGAATTTGAAATATTGGGGTATAATATTCTTTAGATATAAAACTTAGCGGGAGCTTTCTGCTAATAATAATCCACATGGGATGAAATGGCACACAAGCATCGCCAGTGGACAGGGTGAAAATTTGAGTGCGACCGACATGGCACCATTGACAAACTTGAAGGGGACATCGGTGATAAAATTGTGGAATTCCCGCCAATACTGCGTATGACGTGTTCAGAAACCTGTGCATGTGGTTACAAAAAACAGTGAAAAATATAAAAAAAGTTCATGGCCTTGATTGTTGGCATCATGAAAAACTGTGGATGATATGATACATGCATATGAAGCTACAAGCAGATATTTATCAGCAATTAAAGACTTTACTGGTGATATCGCAGTGTCAGGTATTCATCACGCATAGGAAAAACGCAACTTTAATATTTTACGATATTAAAATAGAAATTTATCAACTGTTTTGCATATTAAAGAACCAAGTTGAAGAAAATTCATATGAATTTTCTTCAACTTGGTTCTTTAATATGCCTAATTGCTACACACATACCTGATGTTTTGACTTTCCTTCTTTAGAAACAAATCCATCTTCGTTGATGATATCGGCCAATCGTTTTGCAGCCTCATCCAGCCAACCAATCGACTTCAAGTACTCAATATACTCTTCTGCATTTTCCTTACTGAGCTGCAATGGTACAGTACATGGTTTGTTATTCCATCCACGGCAGTCTTGTAGATAATACGTGGCTATGACTCAGAGCTCCAGATAAGGTGCGTATTGGCGTATTTTACGCACTCGTTTCAGCAGAATACACACTGATTATCAAAGTGGGAGTACAAAATATTCACAGATTGTGAAAATATGCATTGATTTTCAAATTGAGTAGTGAAAATAATGTAATAAAGTTGAAATTTACTTAATAGTTGAGCTCAAATAAATGAATTTTTAAATGTGTTTTATTTTTGTTATCATTTTTTCCCTATTTAATAAGGAAGAAAATCAATAAGACATTTTGTAAAAGTAAAATATGCATTGAATTTGAAATCTGGGGGTATCATACTCTTTAGATACAAAACTTATCTGGAGCTCTGATGACTGGAAAATGTGCTTATGGGATTTGTGACCAGTGTAACACACTCCTGTAGCCTACTGTCTGTTTCACGAAAGCTGCCCAAATTTTACGGCTATATAGACAATTCAAAAACAATATTATTTTCGATAATATTAAATTAAAGGAAAATTTAAGAATGAGCCTTCTTTTTATTTCGTGAAATTCGGTCAAACATTGGTTATATTACGAAAAATTGATTTCTCTATGGGAATTTAACATGGGGGAAAAAGAGGTAAAGGAGTGTGGGATTAGTCAAAAAACGAAAAGTTTTGGAAATTGACTCCGAAACCTAGCTAGATAGCTTGGATATGATCTAACTAAGAAAACAAAAGTTAAAATTTTAAAAATCGGTACAGTATTTCTAAAATTCAAAAAAATTTCCCCATGTTAAATCCCCATAGACATCTTCACGGAGTGAACATGTCTATGGGGATTTAACATGGGGAAATTTTGTTTTCGCAATAAAATCAATATTTGACCAAATTTCACGAAATAAAAAGAAGGCTCATTCTTAATTTTTCCTTTAATTTAATATTATCAAAATAAATCTTGTTTTTGAATTGTTTATATAGCCATAAAATTTGGGCAGCTTTCGTGAAACAGACAGTAATAACGATCTGTATTGCTTGTTAGAAGCATGAAGGGTGTTTTATTGATGGAACATGCGAACAGTGCAGATCCTAATCAGACTGTGCACCAAGCTGACCTGGATCTACACTGGTCGCAAAACCCATAAGCCCCATTTCCCCAGTCACAGTCATATATAAGTGGCAAAAAGTCAGCCGATGTATCCGTTTGTGAATTGGACTCATGGCTGTGATGATGGGCACATACATAAACGCAGATTTTACAAAACTTTAACCAGTAGCCTATTTCACCAACATTGCAAAGTATACTTTTCTAGCAAAGTATACTTTCAGGGAGTACCGCAGGGGGGAAGATTTTCAGGGGGCGAAAATTTCCTGCGACACCGGTAATCATTAATTTTTCCGAAATGCATTATTTCATACAGAACTAACGACTGCATATATTTGATGATTCAAAGTATGCAGAATTATTATACTGAATTTATTACATTATCACAACCAAAATGGCTGTGATAATGTAATAAATTCAGTATAATAAAAATTAATAAATTTATCCTTAAATTGAAAATTTCTCCCTCAAAGTATACTTTGCTAGAAAAGTATACTTTGCAATGTTGGTGAAATCGGCAACTGATTATGAGGTTTGTGACCAGTGTATATCCAGATCAACCAGTGAATCCACACAGTCTGACCAGGATCTGCAGTGTTCGCCATTCCATCAGTGAAACACCCGCCTTGCTTCTTCTAAGTCATTTGGCATTGGCCTTGGGCATTAAAGCTGCATGGGTAGGCTATAGAAAAAATGTTAATGAAGTACATGTATATATTAAGTTTCAAGTCAAATCGACTTAAGGTAGAGATAATGAGTACCCAAAAACTTTGGTTCTCAGGCACGGGGTTTGCGGAATGTGAAGTGCGAGGGCGCATTTTTTTTTAAATATCTTTTTTGTACAAGATCTTCGTCTCTGATTTTTTTCAAGTCGCCAGATGCTTTGTGCATGTCAATTAAACAGTGGTTCACATATCGATGGTCTAGTAACATAAGGTCGTAACTGCTATGCTAAAGCATAGCAGTTACGACCTTATGTTACTAGATCAACGATATGCGTTTACCAAAGCTACAATAATCGCTTTATCATATTTGGCAGGGTAGAGTTTTTGATTCGTCATGTGGTGATTTACAATATGTTTACATTCGTCAATTACTTTGTCATGGCCTTTGGACCCGAAAGCCCGCCTTAGTGGTATTTGCAAACAGTGCAGATCCAGATGAGCCGGCTTATAACGAGCCGTCTCATCAGGACCTGCACCTTTTACAAGCAATTTTCATATCTTTGAGAACAAAAACACCCGCTTTTCATAAATGGACTAGTCTGAAAATCATTTTGTGACGATTGGACTGGTCGGAAAATTAGCATATCACAGTCCATTCCTGTTACTTTTAAGTAGTTAAATAATCTGTGTGCATTAACTACTGTCTGTTGAACGAAACCTGCCCAAATTTTACAGCTATATATAAACAATGCAACAACAATAGCTTTTTTCGATAATATTAAATTGTAGCAAAGAATGAGCCTTCTTTTTATTTTGTGAAATTTTGTCCAATATTGATTTTATTGCGAAAAAAAGTCCCCATGTTAAATCCCCACAGACAACTTCACATAGTGAAGATGTCTATGGGCATTTAACATGGGGACTTTTTTAGAATTTCAGAAATACTGCACCGATTTTCAAAATTTAACCTTTGTTTTCTTAGTTCATTTCCATGCTATCTAGCCAGGTTTCAGAGGCAATTTCAAAAAGTAATAATATTTTTTGACTCCTCCCACAATTTTTCGTAATAAAATATTTGACAAAATTTCACCAAAAAAAAAGAAGGCTCATTCTCAAATTCTGATAAAATTTAATATTATGAAAAAATATATCATTTTTGCATTGTTTATATGGCCGTAAAATTTGGGCACATTTCGTGGCACATGTTCTCACCTTAAGGTACCTCCGGTAGACGCGGACCGCTGTCTCGGGTACTTCGTACATGCGGACGAACTTGAGGTAGAGGGGCCACACTCGGTGGTGCTGGGTGATGGGCAGGGCCCGGAGCGCCCGGTCGAATGTCTGTCGGGTCTTTGTCACCCTGCCCTGGTCCATCAACAGCTGGCAGTAGTCGAGCCAGATCCGCGGCATCTGTACATTGGTTCGATACGTGATAGTGTCATACCGCAGATACCGGTAAATTTCTCGCGTTTTGATATACATATATATAATAACTATAAAATGTGTTCATAGAAAATGGATGCCCCACATATTGCTTTGATAGTAACGAGGCAAAATTCCAAGTACAAAAGGGGGAGATAATCCATGGCTCAGTGCCAAAGCAAAACTATAAATTCACGTTGTGCATCTACACACCATGAAGAAGCTACATACCAAGCATCAAGCTTCCAGCTATTACGGTTTAGACCAAGTTTCAGGTCTGTAGCTAGAGTGGTTTAAAAGTTTTACGAGCTACAAGGCAACAATGGGAAATTCTAAGTCGAAAAGGGGGAGATATTCCATGACCCGGGGGTCAAATAAAAAATCGAAATAAACTTTGCGCATCTACTCATCGTAAAGAAGCTACATACTAAGTTTCAGGTGTGTAGCTAGTACGGTTTAAAAGTTGTAAGAGTAACACTGACAAGGGTAACACTAAATGCCCACTCCACTATCGTGGTAGAGCATAAAATAGTTATTTGACTTGTATGTGGATATATGCACGACTTCCGCAGCGTGCGATATTGCGCGACTTTAGGAGCATAATATCATTGCGCGATGGGACAAGTGGCATATATCCACATACAAATCAAATAACATTTTAATTATATATATATATCACTCGCAATTTATATGCTCCTCAAAAATTATACAACATATAAATAAAATAAACAAATAAGTGGTTATTTAGCAGGAACTATTTTACGAGGTGAAAAACAGTTCCAGCACTGACCAATATGATCTCACGAGACGTCCATATGGAAAAATATTGATGTCTTTCGCTCCATTGTGTTTCACTGTGTTTCGACACATTTGTAATTCAGCCGATTTGCGAAATGACTTTTCAAATTATCTTGATAATATATCACACTGCCATATGATGAGTTTTGTTCTTTGAAGTCATTTAGAAATATCTGAAATCTGGATAGAGCAACATCAGTATTGTGATCACTTGTACCAAGTCTTGTTTCTACACACATTAGTACATCAACAGCAGAACATTTGGCGTCTGCTCTAACATCATCTATGTGCAGATGTAAAGATTGGGTACAGTGCAGTCTCCATTTTTGTTCCACCGTAGACAACACTTACAAACTCAACGCGAACGCAACGCGAACGCAACGCGACCGCAACGGTTTACTGTAGCGTTGTATACGTTGTTTAAACGTATAATACGGTTCGTACACATGTAATACACATTGTCAAACCGTTTAGTTTAAAAGCGGTGTATACGTTGTTTAAACGTATAATACGGTTCGTACACGTGTAATACACATTGTCAAACCGTTTAGTTTAAAAGCGTTGTATACGTTGTTTAAACGTATAATACGGTTCGTACACATGTAATACACATTGTCAAACCGTTTAGTTTTAAAGCGTGTAATACGTTTAGCTTCAAGGCGTATAACACGCTTTGGCGTATACATATGTAGCGAGGTGAAAGAGTTGAAACGTGTACAACGCTTTACCTGGAAGCGTGTAGCTATATGAAAGCGTTGAAACGTGTACAACGGTTACACGTTTTAACGCGAATACCTGTTCAGCCCCGATCGCTTCGAGGCGTCCTTGTTTCGTCCCTTTTAAAATATCGCGAATACATACCCTCAGATCGTGTTCAAAGTACATCGGCGGTGTGATTTAGCACTTCAATTGATCCCTAATCCCTGATGCCTAATGAGTCACGCTTTTAACACGACAGATGTCGAGTCTAGGAACTCTCATATCTTTACGCTGAAGCCAGTCTATTTCAGTCACTAATCCGCTATACACCTGTCCCACGCGTGTGTTAAGAAAAATCGATATTTGGAGAAACTGAATACACAGCGAGCTGCACACTGGTTTAACACGGATATGGCCTGCGGATATGTGTCATAAATTACTTGGTGGTCAAAACCGGTAAATTTACAAGGTTTATAGCGAAATAGCAGCCGACTGGCAATTTTTCTCGGACCGATTTTTAAGACTAGTTTTCAAATCTCAATCGGTCGGAGAGTTAAAAAATCGGTCCAGAACCGGAAAACTGAAAATTTTAGAAGCCCTGCAGTCTAGAAGTATATATACACACACGAAGAACGATCTGAGCATGCGCATTCTACGCGATACATGGCTGGTGTAACCGTTCGTCAAAGAAAGCGTTAAATCGTTTAAACGGTTTACCTTAGCGTTGTATACGTTTACAACCGTTGTATACGTTTACAACCGTTGTACACGGATTACACGCTTTTGAAACTCAATGCGTTGTTTACAACCGTTGTATACGTTTACAACCGTTGTACACGGATTACACGCTTTTGAAACTCAATGCGTTGAACACGGTTTGTTTGACTTTCGCGCATGCTCAAGAGTGGGGAAACGCAACGCATGGCCGAAAACGTATTACACGTAGACGACACACGGTTTGAAACGCAACGGAAACTCCACGGATACGCAACGCACAACATTTTGTACACGTATAAACCCGGAACATTTTGACAGAAACGACTGTATTATGAAAACAAACCTTAAACATTAGACCGCTACTCACAACAATTGTCGTCTGCTGTTGCTTTTATATCTTGCCTTATTTCTAAAAAAAACAACATGGTTTGACAGCACTTCGGAATCATTTCCAATGGAAATGATTCTGAAGTGCTGTCAAAGCATGTTGTAAATTATTCTAAAGTGCTGTCAAAGCATGTTTTTGATGATAAAAATGGAAAATAAACAGCAGATGACAAAAGAATTAAGATAGCGGTCTAAGAGTTAAATACAGCTTGCCCAAGGGTATACATTGGAGAAATACAAGGTTCAGCTGCCTATCAGTTCTATGTCTCGTCATTTCAGATTTCACAGTAATTTTGTCTTCATTAACCCTTTGAACCCGAAAGGCCGCTATATCGGTTTATGCAAACAGTGCAGATCCAGATGAGCCGGCTCGTAACGAGCCGTCTCATCAGGATCTGCACTGTTTGAAAGTAATTTTCATATTTTTGAGAACAACAAATACCCCCTTTTCATAAATGGACGAATCTGAAAATCATTTTGTGACCATTGGATTGGTCGGAACATTAACATATCACAGTCCATTCCAGTTCCTTAGGGTTGAAAGGGTTAATGTCTCCTGGAATGTACATATTTTCAGCTTTTTGTGCTCTGCTAAAGGCAACATAATTATTAAAGGGACTGGAATTATGTTTAGTAAGTTTTGCAACTCTTTATTAAATAGGAAAAAAGCATACAATATTAGCATGCCATCAACTTAATACGTATATATAACATACACAGGGCTCCAGATAAGGAATTAGTAATTGGGTATTGTCACTCCATCATTTCTTAAACAATTTGGTATTTCAAAATTTTAATTGGGTAAAATAAAATCACACTACTGTTTACACATCAACAGACAGCAATTATTGAATAATTTGCTTTGAAATGAAAACAAGTCTTCGCATTTCATTAGAATTGTCTCCTTGCAGACAATTCTAATGAAATACCAAAATGTGTTTTCATGGAAAATAAGAAAAATATGCTATATTTGTGGTCTGTTTATTGTTTTCTGCAGCATGATAAAGGTACCACAATTTTTTTATTGCTTTTTGAATTGGGTATTTAAGCACATATGCAGCTTATCTGGAGCTCTGGTTTCTGCAGCATGATAAAGGTACCACATACTGCACTTGCTATGCTATACTATCACAGTGTGCAATACCGAACCAGCGAAGGTCATGTGTAAATATGTTCCAAGACTTATCGAAATCTAACGAAATCGAGTATAAATGTGTTTACAAATGGCAGTGGGGCCACTAGAGAACGTTATATTTTTTATGAATGTTTCGGTTCATGAACGCTGTGGACTCTATCCAGAAATTAGTTTTGGAATTAGTTCTTGGATGTTTCAGCCCACAGACAAACATTAATGAAATGACAATTTATGGCAACACAGTCAAGTATTTACACATGGGTTGAGGACTAACTGTCATTTTGCATGAAACTGACAAATTTTCTACCGTTTTTCTAGCGATTATCCTCTCGGACCTTCCAAAACATTCTTCGGACCTTTCACTTTTTTCCTTGTTAGGTCCCGGACCTACTGGTAAAAGCCGATATGTTCAGACCCTGTTGTGTTCAAATATTTAGGGTTATTACGGTACATACCTGCCCAGAGCTCCAGATAAGCTTTGTACCCCCTGATTTCAAATTCAATGCATATTTTTATTTTTAAAAATGGATTATAGATTTTCTATTAAATAGGGAACAAATGATAAAAACATAAAACAAATTTAAACATTCACTTATTTGAGTGTATTAATACTTATTCACTTATTTATATTGTAATACAGTTGAAAATTTACTAGATTTGCAACTAGATTTGTCAGTAAGCAGGGGCTTACGGAATACCCCCCCCCCCCCCCACCCCCCCCCCCCCCGCGTCAGCCCTGACCTAGAATGAATTCCAGCTCGCATACTATCATTTTCAGATAAAAGACTATGTCAGCACATATGGAGAGTGCGATGGTGGTTCCAGTTGAAAAAAGCAAACTAGACATTCTAAGTCTGTGACCTTGACTCCTGGCATAAATGGGGGTCGTAGGTTTGTTGCAGAATGATGTACGAGTGTCAGAGAAGGGCCGGGTAAAATATCACTGCATTCCGCAAAGGAAAAGAGAAGTTATAAGGAAATTTACATTTGTTAAGTTTTATTTTTTTTCTAAGTTTATAAGTCCGTGACCTTGAGCACTGGCATAAATGGGGGTTGTAGGTTTGTTGCAGAATGATGTATGAGTGTCAGAGAAGGGGTGGGTAAAATATGAAAGATTTCCGCAAAGGGAAAGAGAAGTTAAAAGGAAATTTACAATTGTTAAGTTTTCGTTTTTTTTCTAAGTTTCTAAGTCCGTGACCTTGACCCCTGGCATAAATGGGGGTCGTAGGTTTGTTGCAGAATGATGTATGAGTGTCAGAGAAGGGGCGGGTAAAATATGAAAGATTTCCGCAAAGGGAAAGAGAAGTTAAAAGGAAATTTACAATTGTTAAGTTTTGTGACGGACGGAAAGACGGAAAGACAGAAAGACGGACGGACGGAAAAGCTGACTCCAGTATACCCCCTCCCCAACTTCGTTCGTGTGGGGGTGGGGGGGGGGGGGGGGGGGGGGGGGGGGGGGGGGGGGGGTATAAAAAGCAAACAGTGTTTGCTTTTTTATACCCCCCCCCCCCAACCCCCCCCCCCCCCTTTGCTTTTTGCAGCTCAACTAAGTATATTTTCAACTTTACGATAGTATTTCCACTACTCAATTTGAAAAGCAATGTGTATTTCCACTACTCAATTTGAAAAGCAATGTGTATTTCCACTACTCAATTTGAAAAGCAATGTGTATTTCCACTACTCAATTTGAAAAGCAATGTGTATTTCCACTACTCAATTTGAAAAGCAATGTGTATTTCCACTACTCAATTTGTGTATTTTCCACTACTCAATTTGAAAAGCAATGTGTATTTCCACTAGCAATGTGTATTTCCACTACTCAATTTGTGTATTTCCACTACTCAATTTGAAAAGCAATGTGTATTTCCACTACTCAATTTGAAAAGCAATGTGTATTTCCACTACTCAATTTGAAAAGCAATGTGTATTTCCACTACTGAATTTGTGTATTTCCACTACTCAATTTGAAAAGCAATGTGTATTTCCACTACTCAATTTGAAAAGCAATGTGTATTTCCACTACTGAATTTGTGTATTTGTGTATTTCCACTACTGTATTTGTGTATTTGTGTATTTCCACTACTGTATTTGTGTATTTGTGTATTTCCACTACTGTATTTGTGTATTTGTGTATTTCCACTACTGTATTTGTGTATTTGTGTATTTGTGTATTTCCACTACTGTATTTGTGTATTTGTGTATTTCCACTACTGTATTTGTGTATTTGTGTATTTGTGTATTTGTGTATTTCCACTACTGTATTTGTGTATTTGTGTATTTGTGTATTTGTGTATTTGTGTATTTGTGTATTTCCACTACTGTATTTGTGTATTTGTGTATTTGTGTATTTGTGTATTTCCACTACTGTATTTGTGTATTTGTGTATTTCCACTACTGTATTTGTGTATTTGTGTATTTGTGTATTTGTGTATTTCCACATGCTGTAAGTGCTTTGTACTCACACTTTGACAATCAATGCATATTCAGCTCCAATAATTGCGTAAAATCCGCTAATACGCTTATCTGGAACTCTGCCTATCAATGAAATACAAAGTGATACAATATATCAAGATGTGGGATCACGTGTTTCCCAACGTCATGTTTTTTAGGTGTGTTTTTTAATACATTAGATTTCCCTTAATATCTTTCTAATGGAATGACATATTTTTATGAAATATACAGCAGCAAATGCGGTACACGTTGCCCTTTATTGTATAGGTGGCTTTTAATCTCATAATTCTGTCGTTTTGACGGAGAATCGGTTACCGTAAATGTAAATAACAAGAGGGCCATGATGGCCCTAATTCGAGCACCTGACTCCATGAACACCAGAGGAGAATATGACATTGAGTTCATATGTGTTTTAAAAAAATTGTACTATTTTTAGATGGCGGTCATCTTGGATTAAGCGATGACTCATTTTACCAAATCTGAAAATGCTTCACCCAAGGATCTTAACTTACTATGAAGCTTGGCCAGCATCGGCTATGTGGTTCCTGAGAAAAAAACGTTAAAAATCTTGAATAAATGGACTTTTTGGCGGCCATCATGGATGACATAATCATCCGATTCCGACAAATATTGCACCAGAGCAATTGTCTCATCGATACCTTCAATTTGATATATGACATGAGCATATTCAGTCAAAAATAAAATTTGACCCCACGGGCTACGCCCATTTTTGACCCCGGGGTCACAATTTTAACACCTTTGAAAGAGCATTCATTCCTACCAAGTTTCGTCGAAATCCGACTGGCGGTTCATGAGAACAAGATTTTTTAAGAATTTGTGCTATTTTTAGCCGGGGGCCATCTTGGTTTAGCGACAACCTCCGTTTTAACAAATCTGAAAAGGCTTCACCCATGCACCATAACTGTGAACTTTGGCCACCATGGACCAAGCGGTTCGTGTGAAGAAGAATTTTGAAATCTCTAATAAAAGAACGACCTTTTGACCTTTCGACCCGGGGTCACCATTTTAACAACTTTGAAAGAGCATTGTACATCGATCATTCCTACCAAGTTTTATCGAAATCCGGTTGGCAGTTCTTGAGAAGAAGATTTTTGAAGAATTTGTGCTATTTTTAGATGGCGGCCATCTTTGATTACGTAATGACGTCATTTTAACAATTTTGTAATCCCCCTACCTAAGGACCATGACCATGAAGTTTGGTGACTATAGGCCCAATGGTTACCGAGGAGAAGACGTTTGAAAATGTTCACGGACGACGGACACATTGCGGTAACAATAGCTCACATGAGCTAAAAACTAGAGCATGTGAATGTAAGAATAAATGGTATTTGATTCTTTGTGAAAGTTATAAGCTATTATAAATAACTTTCAGAGCACCCATAAAACACATATGCCATTGTATTTGCTGCGCTACATATCATGAAAATCTGTCCGTTTGTTAGGAAGATTTTTAAAGAATTCTACTGTAAAAATGACGTCACAAATTACGTCACATCAGAAAGCAAGTGATCTAACACCTTGAATATAAAGTTAAGGAGCTCTCACCTTGTGCATGAAGACAAGCGCCCTTTCGTGGGCATTATTGGCGTCCTCATAGGCGGGGTCTGTGGCACAGCGACCTTTGACATTCCGCCGGCGTAACCTCAGGTACGCGTTCCACAGCTTGTAACTGAATAATATAATAAAGTCCAGGGGGTCGTTTCACTAAACTTTGTACGACTAAAATGTTCGTAAGTGCAAATTTAGGATCGTCTGGAAATTTCAATTGGTGGATTTACATTTGTTGAGCATAGGCTGCATATGCAGCCTATGCTCAAAAAATGTAAATCCAATAATTGTTTACAAGAAAAAATTGTTAATGTGATATTTACAGACTATCATAATTTTGCACTTACGAAGGTTAGTGAAACAGCACCCAGTGATAGAAGAAGCTTGTTTCAATGCCAACAAAGGCCTAAACATTGAAGGGATCAGTGGCTAAGGTGTGTGTGTATTGGCGTATTTTACACACTTATTTTAGCAGAATACGCATTGATTATCAAAAGTGGGAGTACAAAATACTCACAGCAATGTGAAAATACTGTAATAAAGTTGAAAATTTACATAGTTGAGCAGCGAAAAGCAAACAGTGTTTGATTTTTGCAGCTCAACTAAGCAAATTTCCAACTGTATTACAGTATAAATAAGTGAATAAGTAATAATACACTCAAATAAGTGAATGTTTAAATTCGTTTTGATCATGTGTTCCCAATTTAAGGGTACATGCCCATTCAGTATGCACAATATATTCTTTATGGGAATTAAATAAGTGTATACATGTAATTGTGTCACTATTCCACCAGTTCTAAAAATTAAGAATGCCCGCTTTACAGATATAATCATTTAGTAATAATTATTTTACTGATAGTGATATTTTCATATGCAAATGATGCTTTATATTTTGTAATTATTTAGACTAATTAAATGTGTCACCTAAAAAATAATATTTTCGACAGATTATAAAGTATGATCATTGCACATCGAAAAATAAATACAGATAATAAATAGTAATGTCTGTTAGTATTTTATTGAAACACAGTTATCGCCCCTGATATCAGTGTGGACATTTACGTCTGATATAAAATGTATAATACTGCCAAATAATACGCGGGGTAATGGTGAATGAATGTTTATTTTGCCAGAAAATGTCACACATGATGTCTCTGATCTAAAGAACAATTTGTGTCTACTGAGTTGGCATGTACCTTTAACCCTTTCAACACCACAGACCTCTATAGAGACAATGTTTGCAAACAGTGCAGATCCAGATGAGCCGGCTCGTAACGAGCCGTCTCATCAGGATCTCCACTGTTTGTTAATAATTTTAAACGTCGTACAGATTACCCTTTTAGAAGAATGGGATAATTTGAATGAACAAAATTAATGAAATAGCGTGAAACATTGGCATGGAACATCCTATTAAGTTACTTGATGTTGAAAGGGTTAATAATGAAGAAAATCAATAATCCATTTGTAAAAGTAAAATACACATTCAATTTGAAATTTGTACAATACTCTTTAGACACAAAGCTTATCTGGAGCTCTGGGAAGATGGATTGATTGCGGTTGTATGTCCATTCAACAGCTGTCATCTACAGACAGAAAGGCATGTGTATAGGGGCGTACCATACAAATGTATTACAAACACCAGAGCTCCAGATAAACTGTGTATTTGCTTAACCCTTTCCCTGTTTTGCGATATTTCGACTCTTCCAAACCGAAAACATCTGATAAAAGAAACAAATGCTGGGTCAGATGATGGTTAAATTATCTGATAGAGTAGAAAACATTGTGGGAAAAGGAGAAATTGCTTGTTACAAGCAATTTCTCCTTTTCCCACAATGTTTTCTAAAGACATCTTCTACAGAGGCGTGAAAAGACGTCTCCATCAGGGAAAGGGTTAAATACCAAATTAAAATTGCCAAAAACCCAATTGAAATTGCAGCAGTAAACAATAAACAGACCACAAATATAGCATATTGTTCTTATTTTCTATGAAAAAACATCTTGGTATTTTATTACAATTGTCTCCTTCTAATGAAATGCCAAAAAAGACATGTGTTCATTTCGAAGCAAACCATTCAATAATTGCTGTCTGTTGATGTGTAAACAATAGTGTGATTTTATTTTACACAATTAAAATTTTGAAATACCCAATTGCTTCAGAAATGATGGAGTGACAATACTCAATCACAAATTCCTTATCTGGAGCACTGAACACTTTCATAACTGAAAGAAAGTGTCCTGATCTGGTGCCAGGTACCCTTATTACACTGCATCATTTAGCCCCTGGTGTAAATCCCAGATCCACCCACAGGTTCTTTAAGAACGGTTCATATTTCTGTGTTTTATGGCTTATTTCGCTATCTCTGGTGGTTTGGGTGCATTGTTTCAATTTATGTCACCTTCCGCAAGTTACACGTATAAGTACGAATTTACAAGGTGAAAAACGGAGCTTCAACCCGCGTACGTTTTTAACCAATAAAACCACTATTTGTTAACCGATAACAATACAACCGGTCCCAAATTGTTTGTTTAGATTAATGTAATGGAGCTGAACCGCCAATGCAAGTCAAACATTCATATATCGTCTGAAAAATGTCAAATATTCTCGGATAGATGATCGAGCTGCGGAAGAAATTGGTTACACATTGCCAATATTTGCCAATAGCTTTATTTCAAAATACTTGAATATTGTGCTTGACATCAAGCAGCTTCATTTGGCTTAGCCTGAGCTGTACAACAGCTCAGGCTCAGCCAATCAAACTGCTTGATTGCGAGTTGAGATTGCCAATAGACTTTCAGAAACGTTGACATCATGGTAAGATTAAAGAAGGTGGTTGTGTATGCTTCATATGATATTACTACGCAACAAACCGTATAACTGCAAAGCTCCAGATAAGGTGCGTATTGGTGTGATTGACACTCTTATTTTAGCAGAATACGCATTGATTATCAAATTTTGGAGTACAAAATACTTGATTTTCAAATTGAGCAGTGAAAATACTGTAATAAAATTTAAATTTACTTAGTTGAGCTGCAAAAAGCAAACACTTTGCAGCTCAAATAAAGGAATTTTTAAATTTGTTTTCTTTTTTTATCATTTGTTCCCTATTTAATAAGGTAGAACATCTATAATACATTTGTAAAAGTAAAATACGCATTGAATTTGAAATCTGGGGGTATAATACTCTTTAGACACAAAACTTATCTGGGGCTCTGTGAAGATATGACATTTTCTGGCAAAATAAACATTCATTCACCATTACTCGACATATTGAGTCACAGTTTCTGTACCTGCCAGGTAACTCCTTCAATGACCGTTCATAGATGAGGTTCAATGCCGCCTTGTTTTGGTCCTGTTTCTTGTGGTCAATGTAGCGCAGCCAACATTTAATGGCGAACGGGTTACGGAGAATATCTTCCTCGTATGGAAGGTCGTCATCTTCCTGCAGTAGAAAATATCCTCACAACAAACCATGCTTGATTGATGGTGATTGTACGTCACTCACTATGGGGTCAACATTAAAAATATGTCTGTTTCCCCTCCCACTACCCGGGTCATATAGGTGTGGGTAGGTCGGTAGGGAAAATATTTTTTTTATTCTAAATAATATTCTATTTTGTGATACTACCCAAAATGTACCAAAAAATACGGAATTCAGAGAGAAATTAAAGTATATCATTGTACGTAACTCACTATGGCGAGAAGGTGTGTATTCATGCCCGGTTAGCTCAGTACGTTAGAGCCATGGTACGGTAAACCATAGGTTCGGGTTTGATCCCCGGGCCGGGCGGTGCACAATTTTCTCGCCCTGTGAACATTCAACCCGAGACCTCTGCTTTACAATACCATCGATCTAATTGACTGATCTAACCGTACACGAATACACACCTTCATACATACATACGTATATAGTATAGTATAGTATACCAACCGTGACATATTTTAATGAAATATTTTTAACTGAAACATTGGGTGTAATAATTGAACAAAGCCATCGTCAGTGAATGTCTCACTGGCAAATAATTATTTATTATAGGAATGAATGGCCTTTTTGTGGAATTTATCGGGGTATGAACTTGGAAAAGTCGCGGGAATACTGGACGAAGCGATAAAAAATTACAATTTTCGAAAAAAAATCAAGTTTTCTTTTCTTTTTTGACTTTTTTTTCAAAAATTGTAATTTTTTTCCAAGTCCTTATAATTCCAGCATTTCAAATAAATTCATCAAGAAAATGTGTTTATTTTCTGTTTTCTTCAGAATTATTCTAACTGCGCCTCACGGTTACGGAAAGTAGTTCGGCATGGGAGTTTACTGGGATATCAATTTTGGACAGAGACTTGCTACGGGCCAATAAAATATTTTTGTGCTGGAATTATCAGTCAATGTCCCTCATTGGGTGCCAAATGTCACATGGAGACAAATATGCACATTTGACGTGGTACGTACAATCGCTCTACTGACTGAGCTAACTGGGCACAGATACACATTTCGGCCATATTTCCAACCCTTAGTAAGCTACGCACCATGACATTACAAATGTGTTTCTTGTTCGTGAAAAATAAAGAAAGGAAGAAAATAAATTACCCCACCCACTTAAAAGTATACAGTGAATATTACCGTAAGTTCAATGTTGTTAATTAGATAACCCATAGTAGCGTACACATCTGTATTCAGTAAAAATACCGTGAGCATATATATAGAGGATATTTGTCGTTTCCAGTGTAAGATCAAATTAATTTTTCATCAAGTGAACACCAAACGTAGTTTGGTGTTCACGAGATGAAAAATAATTTGATCTTACATTGAAAACAACAAATTTTCTGTTTATTTTACAACCATATAACAGTATTTACGCTCTTTGCTGATTTAGTATTTACATTAGCACCCGCATCGTACCTCTAGGACTTCGCTAGGAAACCTGTGGGGGGCCTCATTTCTCAACATGACCAATTTACTAAAATCACTTGTTGCATAAAAAATAATTCCACATTTTATAATTTATTATGCTGATATTCATAGTGTTTACTGCGAATAAATGGAACCCGCGGCTATACAGGACTCTACTATACCATTCGCAACTATATTTAATTATAATAGACAAGCTTTTTAACACCGTGGTAGTTGAGGGAAGTAGCTCTGCACTAGTACAATATACTACAGTATAAAACAACAAAGGCGACCCTAATAACCGATTTCCGGTTTATTTGTATTTTTCGTGATATTGAGATTTCTAATATAACACCTATACAGAGCCATGCAATGAATTGGTCATCGCTCATCTCTCCTGTTACTGCGACCTACTGCCGTGAGGTGGCGCTGTAAAAAATAACCGCTATGACGTAGCAGTAGTACAGCTGACCTGGTTGGTGGATGAAGGTTTCTTATATAATATCGTTTGGATTTACGGACATCATGTATTTGTTGTATAATTTCTGCGTTTTGGTCGTTTAATATATATATGTTAATCGTTATTTTTTCCTTTGCCTAGTTATACTTGGATTATTTATACGTTGGTTTCAATCGACGGCGACGACTATCTGTGCAGAAGTCGATTGTAATTCACGGTCAAACAGACAGCTAGCAGAGCCAGAAAAAATGTGAAATTAAATGTTATATTTCTATTTTGTTTTACAAAATGCTGACATAATCTCCGACATTTCATACATTGATTAGGCAATGCTTTGCAGAATGTTACTTCAGCATACTTGTGCTTTGACAATTTTGAGTTGAAATAATCAGTGACACGCGTGTGTAGCTATGTTCAAACGGATGCCGCCGGAGGTCATTAATAGTTCGGCATAGCAAACAACTTATCCGATATTTTGACCACAGGCAAATAGGGAAGTGGATCTCGGGACAGGTGTATTCTGAATTCAATGAAGTCACACCTATTCTATACTGGTTGGTTGAATCCATTTTGTTTATCTGTCCTAGTCAGTGACATACGTGTGAAGCTACGTTCAAACGGACGTCAACAATAATGCGGCAGGTATATATTGAATCCGCGAGGCCACACCTACATGTATGCCAAGCTGATAGGTCGAGTCCAATTTGACACACATGGTAGAATATACACTGTGAACATCAGGGTGCTTTATACAGTTCCGAAAATCCAATCTTGATGTGTTTGTTTTTACACATGGATGAATGTTATATTGCAGGACTAAATAAACTTGTGTAACTTGAATGTCCACTCGCTTATTTTTCCGTAAATACTGTTTTCGAATACTAAAATATAACTAAATCACATATTTTGTTCGTTGACAGATAAAAGAATTAAAAGTATATATTCAATTTTCACATGTACAGTAAATTCTTTACTATTTCCAATCTATTTTCCTACTGACTTGTTTCAAATAAATAGAAAATGTTTGGACTTGATGTTAAAAACTAACAATGTTTTCCAGAAGAAAATCGTTGTTTTGTCAAATGGGGGTTACGTCGAAGCTTGGTCCTATATGTGGCTGTGACTGGAGAAATGGGGTTTGTTTGATTTGTGACCAGTATAGGTCCTAATCAAATATAACACTTGTGTAGTCTAGATTGCATGTTAGTGTGTTTTATTGAAGGAATGCCGAAAAGTGCAGATCCTGTTCAGACTGTGTGGATGTACAGGCTGAACTGGATCTACACTGGTCGCAAACGCCCTATACAATGTACGTCCCGTGTTGTGTTTGGCTTATTGCACCTTCTCAGTCACAGTGTACAGCGGATGTTGACACAATCTTCAAACAACACCCCACCCCCCCGTGGCAATTAGAGTGACTAATTTTCCCACTGCTGTCACCCCAGGCTTTCCTTTATTGACCTCATGTACAGCAAGTGGACAATGGCCTACAAGAATGGCGCTATGACAGTTTGACCAGCATAGCACCAGATCCATCTATGCACCAGACAGCTCTGATAAGTGTCTACTCTGTTGCCCGTCTGATTTAGCATTATATACAAGTAATATCGGTGAAAAATAGATTGTAACCTGACGATGTAAATATAAATAAATAAAGACTGGTATCCTACAGATGTTGAAAATTGCACAGTATGTCCATGTTGTCACCCACTGTCGCATTTCAGTATGTAGTTTGTAACTAGGTAATTCTTATATTTTTACAGTACAGTCCCATATATTTATATCAGCGGTCTAATAAACTGGAGTTCAAAGAAGTCTGTTGAACTATTATGTGTAATAATCGTATTATGCATACATTTCGGAAGTACTACTGATACATCATATACCCACGTGACAGCAAAGGGAAATAACAGTGGTAAGCAAAATAAGGGGAAGTTAGTTATGCAGTGACGGCTGGAAAAACTGGCTGTCCGGAATATGAAATCCGTAAAATAACGGCACATACTCATGATACTGCCTTACTGGTCGGATTAATGTAAAATTTGATATATAAATGATGAATACATAAGCGTATAGTGAAAACAGAAGCGCGTTATATCCCTTTAAGGCTGAAGAAGAAAGAAGCAGCTTAGAACACAGGGCTTCTAAAATAATTCCATTGTATTCAATCTGTATAGATAGTCTGTTATACAACATGAATTCAAGTGGGTGGGGGATATTCAACATTGCCTGTGCCTGTGGCTTAGAAGATTGAAGCAGTTTTCTAATATCTCAACATGTTAAGCCATGAACGCATTTTCTTACAAAGAATATATTTTTGGACGTTTCTGCCTCAGCAACAGGCATGTTGACAGTCTGTCTTAGATAGCTGGTAGATGTCTTAACAACCATTGAAATGCAAACGTAAAATAAATTCACATGGGCGCCGCCATCTTGAACGTATTTTGGACGTATGCATTGTATTCAAGGGGTGTTTTTAGTAAAACAAATATTATTAATGATAATTTTAGGTAGAAAACGGCCAAGAAGCATACTTCATTAATACATTTAATTATAGATTTATTTATGTAACTGATTTGCAATTATTACTAGATATATCTTGACTAATTATTGTATACTAATTTGCAACTGGATCTGACTACCCTTTACTCAATATGGACTTTTCCATTCATAAAGTCTCGCTTGAGACGAGAGAGAGATTTTGGAAAATAGACTGGTTTGTCGCCTATAATAGAGATCGAAAGCACAAACTTTCAACAAAAACTTTGTACCGAATTTGACACTAAACCAGCCAGCCCACTTCCCTCCAAATTTTATGTTGATGTCCTAGAATTGGAAGTGTGACATTTGTAGAGCAAACACATTGAACACTGTTGAGAGTGGAAGACCAAGACTTAAGTATACGAGGACATCCTGCCAGCTTCATGTCATGATCAATCTAGGTAAGTGGTGTAGTTTGTTTTATTCTTAGTGTCTTTTCACAGACATTTTATCCACAAAATAAATTGAATTATTTCTGATTATTTGAAAATAATTTGAAATAATCTGGTAAAATAACATGAAACTTCATACATTCATAGATGACGACGCAAAGGTGTGTCGCACGCAAGGATAACAACTCTTGCTTTACTAATTTTCGAGTTGTCTCTCTTTGTTGTGTTTTTTTTTGTGCACTGATATTGTGTCGTCTTGTGCAGTATATGTCCTCTTGTGGCGTTTGACAAAGAATGGAAAATTCAAAGTAGAATATATGATACAGTGTAGCTAACAATATGTAGAAAGACAGGACAACACACTTGTATACAATATATTACACCAAGGTGTACTGCAAGTCGGATATTGGTTAGTTGCGAACGGTACTGTTATTCTGTTATTTCGGCTAATTCTGCCCACGGCTAATGCGCAATTTAGCCATACGTACGTCGTAATAAAATATGTGGATTTTGGAATAAACAAGCTGATTAATTGCTACACTGTGGCACAATTTTATCACATTCCGATAGTTTGTTAAAAAGTTATTCTGAATATAGTCAAAATGTGTAAAATCCTCAGACCCTGCTGATGGAATAGCTGTCTTATTAAATACTAAATTAACTGTTCAACTCAGAAACTAACTTGTCAATATGTCACTGGATAGTTCTGCTTGAAGTTTAATACCAATTTTGCTATGCTGATCCAGTATACTGTTCGCAATTTTGTTTGGACTACCAGATGCGCAGCATTAGCCGAAACAAATGTGACGTTGCAGACACGCATGTGATGTGATACATCACACAATTTACGTCACTTACTGACATCAGAACATTATGACATTTTACCTGCACAAACGTCTTTGAACTGCGTTGAATATTCAGGAAAGTTTGACTGAATATGGAGATGGTAATGCCATATAAATTTGTTTGGAAAGCCTTAGGTGCGCAGAATTAGCCGACACCTTTGTAACTCTTGCAATCTACTCCCTAGTCGAGAACATCACCGACCCAATCAAGTTGGGTCATGATGGCTGCTATTTGTTTATTGGCATTTTATATTTTTCAATAAAAAAACATATACATCATACTCGGACCTATGACACCCAAAAAAATGCCTATTAAAAAAATCCCATTACCCCACCCACTTGGTCTCGTACAGTACTATATGCTAGCCTATATAAAGGTGAGTATAAATAGAAAGTATTATAGAAAGAGCCCTCTCTTTTCCGGCTCGCACAAACACAATAAACATCGATTAAATGTATGACTTCTGTCTCTGGCAATCGTTATCGAAAATGTTTAAAATTGTGTTATATGCTGGTACTGTATTGAAGCTGTACATGTTTTTTAACCCAATTGGCCACTTTACTGTGCAACAGGCCATAAAGGTATTAGGTGTGTGAATATACTCACTTCAAATCGCTGTTTCCAGCATTTATTTAGTTATTCGCATTTTGTATACCCCATCCAAAGCGAAATTTGCGTGTACGAAAGAATCTCACACAGAATCGGAGGCCGTCCGGCTGGATTATCGGTCATATTTGGCCGATAGCTGATCGCCAGCTCAAACTAAAGTCGTGCACCATGACCATATACATTAGAGACTCCAACCATACAAAGTTCGTCTAATTATGATCATTCGCAGATCTAAAAAACATTTTTTTCTATAATTTCGTTCATTATCTGGAACTGGGTCAATGCACCATCTTCCATAATACAAGCAACGAAGCGTCTATGTAAGAACATCTCTGATTGGCTAAACCTAAAAATAGACGCAAGGACTTTCCATTTTCAGGGTTTCCGGAAGACATAATCTGATAGTACGCGAATCATGAATGAAAGTCACTAAAATTAGAAAAAAGTGTACTGGAGTCGGGTTGTCCGGCCGTGCGTCCGTGAACATCAGAGAAATATTTTTATAACTTCTACTATTTACTTTATCTAAAATGCTTAATATTTCACACATGCATTCCTGTAAGGCTCTGCTACCATGCTGTGCCAAATCCACGACTGTCCAACCCCCGTTGATGCCAAGGTCAAGGTCAAATACTTAGTCTCTTTACAAAACTTAACATCAGAGAAATATTGTTATAACTTCTATTTCCTTCATCTAAAATGCTTAATATTTCACACATGCATTCCTGTAAGGCTCTACTACCATGCTGTGCCAAATCCACGACCGTCCAACCCCCGCTGATCCCATGGTCAAGGTCAAATACTTAGTCTCTTTATAAAACTTAACATCAGAGAAATATTGTTATAACTTCTATTTCCTTCATCTAAAATTCTTAATATTTCACACATGCATTCCTGTAAGGCTCTACTACCATGCTGTGCTTAATCCACGACCGTCCAACCCCCCCCCCCCCACCCCCCCCCCCCTCCCCCACCACCCCCCCCACCCCCTGATCCCAAGGTCAAGGTCAAATACTTAGTCTCTTTACAAAACTTAACATCAGAGAAATATTGTTCTAACTTCTATTTCCTTCATCTAAAATGCTTAATATTTCACACATGCATTCCTGTAAGGCTCTACTACCATGCTGTGCCAAATCCACGACCGTCCAGCCCCCCCCACCCTGACCCCCCCCCCCTCCCAAGGTCAAGGTCAAATACTTAGTCTCTTTACAAAACTTAACATGCAGAAATATTGATTAGGGTAACTCTATTTCCTTCATCTAAATGCTTAATATTTTCACACATGCATTCCTGTAACCAAGGCTCTACTACCATGCTGTGCCAAATCCACGGACCTCCGTCAACCCCCGGTGATCCCAAGGTCAAGGTCAAATACTTAGGTCTCTTTACAAAACTTAACATCAGAGAAATATGTTATAACTTCTATTTCCTTCATCTAAAATGCTTAATATTTCACACATGCATTCCTGTAAGGCTCTACTACCATGCTGTGCCAAATCCACGACTGTCCAACCCCCGCTGATTCCAATGTCAAGGTCAAATACTTAGTCTCTTTACAAAACTTAACATCAGAGAAATAAGTTATAATTATACCCCCCGCAACGAGTTGTTGGGGGGTATACTGGAGTCAGGTTGTCCGTCTGTCCGTCCGCCCGTGCGTCCGCGTAAACTTAACATCAGAGAAATATTGTTATAACTTCTATTTCCTTCATCTAAGATGCTTATTATTTCACACATGCATTCCTGTAAGGCTCTACTACCATGCTGTGCCAAATCCACGACTGTCCAACCCCCGCTGATCCCAAGGTCAAGGTCAAATACTTAGTCTCTTTATAAAACTTAACATCAGAGAAATATTGTTATAAACTTCTATTTCCTTCATCTAAAATTCTTAATATTTCACACATGCATTCCTGTAAGGCTCTACTACCATGCTGTGCTAAATCCACGACTGTCCAAACCCCCCCCCCCCCCCCCCCCCCCCGCTGATGTCAAGGTCACATACTTAGTCTCTTTACAAAACTTAACATCAGAGAAATATGTTATAACTTCTATTTCTTTCATTGAAAATTCTTAATATTTCATATGCTGTGACAAATCCCCGCTGATCTCGAGGTCAACATCACCTTACATACCGTATACCTCCAATTAATGCCCCCCCCCCCCCCTAATAAATGCCCCCCCTCCCCCTCCCCCCAAATAAAAAAAATAAAATAATATTTACCAATGACCGCCAATTTCAAACACAAATAATCCTTAAAGGTACATGCCCACGCATTAGGCACAAAATGTTCTTTATAGGAATTAAATAAGTGTATAATTATGTCACTATTCCACCAGTTCTAAAAATTACGAGTGCCCGCTATACAAATATAATCATTTATTAATTATCGATTTACTGTTAGCGACGCGCGGCGGTAACAGTCTATTTTGATAATGTGCGGGGACGACGACTTTCACATCACGGCTTGCGGTGCGCATGCGCAGTATACTACGCGCGCCAGTAGGCTTCCCAATATGTAAACAAGAATATCAACATGTCGAAACGTCCAGAACGGAAAAGTACAGAGAGAGAGAGAGAGCGGTTACTATTGGCGACCAGATCACCAAATGGAAAGAGTTACGTGGAGATTTAGATTTGGACTCGAACAGAGATTTTTCTTCTCAACTCCCGATACTTCACTTTGCATGTCAAATATGTGATATGATTGACCCACGTGACGCGTGTTGGTAAAAATAGCACGAGGTCGGAAAATACCCTTTCTGGTCGCGGCATATACAATGCGATTTAACACCAATTAACACGCGCCGTAATTAAAAATAACTCGTTAGTGGATAGACAAATGGCTCATATAAGGTATGACAGAAAATGAAAAGTAGTAGTACAGTGTAACCTGCTGCGTGGGCATGTACCTTTAAATTCTTATTTGTGTTTGAAATTGGCGGTCCTTGGTAAAAAAAAAAATTTTTTTCTTTTGGCTAATAAAGGCCCCCCCCCCCCCCCCCCCTCCCCTTTTCCCCTTTTGTAAAATGTAACGCCTCCGGGGGCGTTAATTCGAGGTTTTTCCGTAGTCTCTTTACAAAACTTAACATCAGAGAAATCGGTTATAACTTCTATTTCCTTGCTCGGATCTGCTTCACATTTCACACACTCATTGCTCCAATGGACCTCTACCACCCTGTGACAAATTCACATTCATGCCGCTCGCGCTAATCCCAGAGTCAAGGTGACAAGCCCAAACACTTGGAAATTTTTACATATCTTAGGGGTACCTGGGCCCACGCGGGGGGTATTCCGTAAGCCTCGCTTACTGACCAATCTAGTTTCTATTTCTTTCATTGAAAATTCTTATTATTTCACTTGTGCATTCCTCTAAGGTTGTACTATCATGCTGTGACAAATCTACGACCGTCCAATACCCGCTGATCCCAAGGTCAAGGTCACATATTTAGTCTCTTTACAAAACTTATTATCAGAGAAATATGTTATAACTTCTATTTCTTTCATTGAAATTCTTAATATTTCATGCATGCATTCCTCTAAGGTTCTACTATCATGCTGTGACAAATTCCCGCTGATCTCGAGGTCAAGGTCACATACTTACCGTAGTCTCTACAAAACTTAACATCAGAGAAATCGGTTATAACTTCCATTTCCTTGCTCGGATCTGCTTCACATTTCACACACGCATTGCTCCAATGGACCTCTACCACCCTGTGACAAATTCACGTTCATGCCGCTCCCGCTAATCCCAGAGTCAAGGTCACAAGCCCACACACTTGGAAATTTTTACATATTTTAGGGGTACCTGGGCCCACACGGGGGGTATTCCGAAAGCCTCGCTTACTGACCAATCTAGTTTAATCTGCGTTAATCAGCCTTAGTTGAATTGAGTGGCTGCCCGGCCCGATCGGCTCAGGTGCGCACGATAATTTACAAAAACACGTACATGTACATGTAGTTGTAACGGAAGTTACTCTTGGTTTTCCAAATTCGGTAGCCTGGTTATGAGACTGGTCTATATGTCTGTCTGTGATAGTACGCAGGGCTCCAGATAAGGTGCGTATTGGCGTATTTTACACACTTACCGTAAAGATTCTAATAGGGCATCTATTAGAATCACCACTGGCTCCGAAGTCCAGGGTGGGTGTTTAATAGAGGCAAGTGTTATTCAGCAAAGGGAAAATGATAAAAAAAATATACGATGTTCTGCTATCTGAACAAAAACATAACTAAGGGACGTTACTCTCAAACGCCAGACTTGATTGTACTGTCTGTCAGTTTATAAACATTTGGGCCAAGACGTTTCGGCCCACTCTGGTCATTATGGTACAGTCGGTAGAAATGTTAAATTTAATGGTAATGTATATCAAGACAGCGTCAAATCATTAATGCTGATCAGATTTACGCCTACGGACGTTTCGTCAGCGTTTCGGATCTGTCAGGTTTGAGATGCTTTGAAAATGGCGTCTCCGTAACCGTGTAAATTCTGATCACCCTGTGTCCGTGCAAATAGCTACTGCTGATGAGGAATTTACTGTGACACCAGAAACAGTCGAATTTCGTTTCCGCTTTTGAAAGTGAAAGTAGCAATTATGTATTTTTCCCCCGATTTTAAAGGAAGTTGCTTTCGAAATAATGGAAAGAAAAAAAATCTAATTTGACAGTTAGCTCCGATTTTGTTTCAAGTCGGTACTGGGCGTTTATTAGAGGCACTAATTTCGTGAAAATCGGCCAAAAAATGTGTCATTTTCAACGTAAAAAGTGGGGGGTGGGCGTCTATTAGAGCATGGGCGTCTATTAGAATCTTTACGGTATTTTAGCAGAATACGCATTGATTATCAAAGTGGGAGTACAACATACTCACAGCAATGTGAAAATTTGTGTTGATTTTCAAATTGCGTAGTGAAAATACTGCAGTGTTCTGCCAAGGGCGCGAGATCGCGCCATTGGTGCGGAAAAATCGTCAATAGCGCAAGAAAAAAATTACCGATGGGCCAACGGGCGCATTAAATATTCGGTCCGAGTTCGCGGGTTGCGAAATTAAAAAAGTCCAAACTGTGTTAGGGGCGCTCGTGAAATGTACCGGAAATGTAAAATTCGCATAGCAACAGCGCTTAGCTATACATCTGTCGACTGTTTTCATTGGATGGTATATTTATATAAGTGATACAAGTATAAAGCGAAGTATTTTGGTCCACCAATCAGAAAAGCCGTTTGAAATGCGCGTATTGTCTGGGAGCCGATGGAATGATAAAGAACTACAAATACATCATGATCATGTTTTAATGTTTATTTCCATGTTTTTTTCACAATCACAACATGCTAAAAATTTACATGAATTTATTATTGCAAGTCCATTGTCGGGCTCGGCAAAACACTATTTCAAACTATTAATTACTTTAATTGCTGATATTTAATAGTTCGAAGCAGCGTTTTTCTTCAAAATACCATGTGTGCATGACCCCATCATTTTTGTCGCGCCCGCTTGCCGAAAGTGCGATATAGTCGGCCGTTTGGCGTACGTACGTACGTACGTACGTACGTACGTACGTACGTGTGTCCGGTTAAAGTTTTTGGTTAAGCTGTAAGGTTAAGTTTTTTGGTTAAAGTTTTTGGTTAAGTTCTTTGGTTAAAGTTTTTGGTTAAGTTTTTTGGTTAAGTTGTTTGGTTAAGTTTTTTGGTTAAAGTTTTTGGTTAAATTCTTTGGTTAAAGTTTTTGGTTAAGTTTTTTGGTTAAGGTTTTTTGGTTAGTTTAGTCTGGTTAGTTTTTTGGTTGTTTAAAGTTTTTGGTAAGTCGTTATACGTTTTTCGTTATATATATCTCTGCAACTGCTTTGCCATTACCTTGAAACTTCACATGGGTGTTTATCATCATCTATATTTTCATTCTACCCCATCCCGTGCTGCTGCCCCTGTGCCAAGGTCAAATTACTTTGAAGTTTTTGGTTAAGTTTTTTTG
The DNA here is from genome assembly GCA_029237695.1 of Conchocele bisecta. Taxonomy (NCBI): domain Eukaryota; kingdom Metazoa; phylum Mollusca; class Bivalvia; order Lucinida; family Thyasiridae; genus Conchocele; species Conchocele bisecta. The sequence continues at coordinate 31,668,912 of CM055271.1, forward strand.
GTTAAAGTTTTTGTGGTTAAGTTTTTTGGTTGAAGTTTTTTGGTTAAAGTTTTTCGTTATACTATATCTCTGCAACTGCTTTGCCCATTACCTTGAAACTTCATATGGGTGTTCATCATCTATATTTTCATTCTACCCCCTCCCGTGCGGCCCCTGTGCCCAATGTCCAGGTCAAATTACTTTGAAGTTTTTGGTTAAGTTCTTTGGTTAAAGTTTTTGGTTAACTTTTTTGGTTAAGTTTTTTGGTTAAAGTTTTTGGTTAAGTTTCTTGGTTAAAGTTTTTCGTTATACTATATCTCTGCAACTGCTTTGCCCATTACCTTCAAACTTCACATGGGTGTTTATCATCATCTATATTTTCATTCAACCCCCCTCCCGTGCGGCCCCTGTGCCCAATGTCAAGGTCAAATTACTTTGAAGTTTTAGGTTAAGTTGTTTGGTTAAGTTTTTTGGTTAAAGTTTTTCCCCTGTGCCCAATGTCAAGGTCAAATTACTTTGAATTTTTTGGTTAATTTCTTTGGTTAAGTTTTTTGGTTAAAGTTTTTCGTTATACTATATCTCTGCAACTGCTTTGCCCATTACCTTGAAACTTCACATGGGTGTTTATCATCATCTATATTTTCATTCTACCCCCCTCCCGTGCGGCCCCTGTGCCCAATGTCAAGGTCAAATTACTTTAAAATTTTTGGTTAATGTTTTTGTCGCGCCCGCTTGCGGAAAGCGTGATATAGTCGGCACTTTGGCGTACGTACGTGTGTCCGGTTAAACTTTTTGGTTAAGTTTTTTGGTTAAGTATTTTGGTTAAAGTTTTTCGTTATACTATATCTCTTTTTTTAGTGTCCATGCCTCGCCACAAGGCGCGACATGCAGGCCGCGGCCATCTAGTTGAAAATGTCCCCACTTTTTTTTACCCATGGGGTCATTGGCCCCATGTCTCCGATTTCTTGGCAGAACACTGATACTGTACGGAAGACAATCAATACTACATTTGTAAAAGTAAAATACGCTTGGAATTTGAAATATAGATAGAAAACTTATCTGGAGCTCTAAATATTCGGACACCATTTATTTGGGGAAACACATACAAATATATGGTTTCCCCACAATAGTGAGCGTGCCATTATTTAGTGTTAGTATGGCAGTAGTGGTCTAATCACAATAACAATGTATTTGGATACAATTTATTTTGGGAAACCCCTATTTAATAGGGGTTTCCCAAAGCAAATTTGGTCCGAATATTTAGGGTTAATCAGGGATCAGTTGACAGGGAGAACTCAGAAGTGGGCGAAATTCTCTCCCTCAATTGTCTAACTTCTCCCTATTTTGAGTTGAGGGAGAAGCTTTTCACTATATAAAACAGAAATTTTAGAACAAAATTGTCTATTTTTTCAATGTTTTAGTGAAAACTTCTCCCTATTTTGAAGGGCTAGCTTGAACCCTGGTTAATACTGTACATGATTGTATCTGCCAACCATGTCTGCAGGGACTCAGTTTATTCGCCATTCAGTCGCTGAAATAGCTTTACCACCATTAGGAAACTGATTGGATATTAATCTGTGAGTATACATACACTACCGCCTGTGCTAATCTTTGTATGTGAAACATACTTGAATATAGATTAATGTGCTTTATACAGTTCTCCAGATAAGCTGTGTATTTGCTTAAATGCCTCATTAAATTGCCAAAAACCCAATTGAAATCAGAAGTAGCGAGTATCAAAAAGCAATAACAATTTTGTGGTACCTTTGTCATGCTGTAGAAAACAATAAACAGATCACAAATATAGCAAATATAGCACCAGAAGCTCATACCAAAGGAAGGTGATTTCATTGAAGCCTGAATAAAAATTTTATAGTCGGACATTAGGTCTGGCGGATTCCGGTTTACCGTCGGACCAGCGGCACTTTTTACGGACATGTCCGCCGGATCGACGACTTTCACAGAGACTGATTTTGTATGTGACAGTTGAATCTGGTTATACCTCGTATGTGAGTGCATGTGTATTACGATTATTCGTAATACTATTTTAACCCTTTCCCTGTTTTGCGATATTTCGACTCATCCAAATCGAAAACATCTGAATAAAAGAATCAAATGCTGGGTCAAATGATGGTTAAATTATCTGATAGAGTAGAAAACATTGTGGGAAAAGGAGAAATTGCTTGTTACAAGCAATTTCTCCTTTTCCCACAATGTTTTCAAAAGACATCTTCTGCAGAGGCGTCAAAAGTCGTCTCTATCAGAGAAAGGGTTAAGGGAAGGGGCCATGTGACTTTGGTGTGGTATGGACCTGGCACCAGGTTAGGTTATTCTAATTTCAGGGCGGAATATTATTATTTTCGATGTAAATATTCCGTTCTGATATAGGGGTTCGAACACCTGACTTACAATCCGGAGGTTGTGGGTTCAAACCTCGTCTTGGGCATAAAAAATACCCAACTTTTATAGTATTTCCGTTCCGCAAGTCGGATGAGACTTTAAACTGTGGTCCCGTCTCTATATGACCTTTGCTGTTGCTGGGATGTTAAAGGTACATGCCCACTCAGTAGGCACAAAATGTTATGCCCCACCATGATAGTGGAGGGGGCATTTAGTGTTGTCCGTCCGTCCGCTCCGTCCGTCCATCACAAAACTTTAACGCTCTGGTAAATGTCTCATAATTTCTTCATCCTTCAACCGATCTGCTTCATATTTCATATACACATTGCTCTAATGGTCCTCTACTGCCCTGTGCCAAATCCATGTTCGTCCTGCCCCCGCCAAGCCCAGGGTCAACATACTTGGTGCTTCAAAAACTTTAACGCTCAGGTAAATAAAAATATTTACTTGGAATTTGGCCTCATTTATTATCAAAGCGATATGTGGGGCATCCGTGTTCTATGAACACATTTTCTAGTTTATATCGGAGACATCTGAGACATTTTCTGGCAAAATAAACATTCATTCTGATCATTCACCATTACACCACGTATTGATTGGCATTATTATACATTTTATATCAGACGTAACTTTCCTCACGGATATCAGGGGCGATAAGCCGTGTTTCCTTAAAATGTTAACGGACATTACTATTTATACCCTGTATTTATTTTTGATGTGCAATTATTATACTTTATAATGTGTCGAAAATAGTATTTTTTCAGGTTACTTATTTAATTAGTATAAATAATTAAAAAATACCACGATTCATTTGCATATGAAAATAGCCTGATACCAACGCACGTCACTATCAGTAAAATAAATATTACTAAATGATTGTACCTGTATAGCGGCCACTTGTAATCTTTAGAACTGGTGGAATAGCGACACAATTATACACTTATTTAATTCCTATAAAGAACAGTTTGTGGCTACTGAGTGGGTATGTACCTTTAAACCCATTCACTTTTTCGTTCTGATTTTGGGATTTTCCCACCAAATGGAGCAGGTTATATCGAACCTGTTGGCCTTAAATGACCTTAGCTGATGATAGGCCGTTAAACAGCAATCAATCAAGTCTCCCAGATCACCCTGTACATTGAATTAGAAATCTGAGGGTACAATTCTCTTTAAATACAAAGCTTATCTGGAGCGGTGGCTATAGCGTCCTTTCTTAGTACAGAGCTCTAGATAAGCTTTGTGTCTAAAGCTCACTATACCCCCTGATTGCAAAATCATTGCGTATTTTACTTTTACAAATGGATTATTGATTTTCTTCATTACTAAATAGGGAACAAATGATAAAAAAATATAACAAATTTAAACATTCACTTAATTGAGGTGCAAAAAGCAAACAATGTTTGCTTTTTGCAGCTCAACTAAGTGAAATTTCAACTTTATGATAGTATTTTCATTACTCAATTTGAAAATCAATGCGTCTTTTCACATTACTGTGCATATTTTGTACTCATACTTTTAATAATCAATGCGTATACAGCTAAAATAATTCGTAAAATACGACAATACACACATTATCTGGAGCTCTGAACTACATTTGAAGCTATGGCTATAATGTCCTTTCTCAGTAAATCTCAGCAAATGTCTTACCATGGATTTTGTCTCCTGTTGCCGACGAACATGTAAGTGTGATTGATTGTGTTCCCGCTGCAGAGGCTGCACTTTATTATACGAGACACGCCATGTGATTTTGTACCAAGAGCGTGTGCGATATTTCATAAAAACTGTTTACAATAATTTCCGTGAATGACATCGACGAAATCTTCATAGCAAATGTGGAATACCGAGATGTGTTTTCATTTAGAAGCAAACTATTCAACAAGTGTGGTCTGCTGATGTGTAAACGGTAGTGTGATTCTATTTTACCCAATTAAAATTTTGAAATTACCAATTGCTTCAGAAATGATGGAGTAACAATACTCAATTACTAATTCCTTATCTGGAGCCCTGAGAGATTGTGTAATGTGAGTTCAATCCTCACGCTAGGCGTGAACAATACTTAGTTACACAGTATTTCCATCCCACTGGTCTTTGAGATGAGACTTGAAACCGGAGGTAGTGATGGTCTTTCGAATGAGACTTGAAACGGAAATCCCGTCCCTACATGTACCTGATTTTAGCTGTTGCTGGGACGTTAAACTTTGAGGCGAAGGTCCCATCTCTATATGAGCTGCCCTGCTGCTGGGACATTAAACCCTTTCACCCCCAAGTCACTCGAATGGACTGTGATATGTTAATTTTGCAACCAATCCAACCGTCACAAAGTGATAATCAGACTAGTCCATTTATGAAAAGGGGTTGTTTTTGTTCTCAAAAATATGAAAATTACTTGCAAAAAGTGTAGATCCTGATGAGACGGCTCGTCATGAGCCGTCTCATCAGGATCTACATTTTTTGCAAATACCAATACAGGCCTGTGGTGTTGCAAGGGTTAAACACTTTCACTTTGTTCCTGAACCAGCTATACATTTGAGTGGGTGACACATCATCGCTGTCACCATATTAAAGGTACATGTCCACTCAGTAGACATAAAATGTTTTTTTTAGGATTTAGTACTAAACCCATTGACCCGGCCTTAAATGACCGTAGCTGTTGATAGGCTGTTAAACCCCAACAAACAAACGGACACAAAATGTTCTTTATATGAGACATCATCTCAGACATTTTCTGGCAAAATAAACCTTCACCATTACCCCATATATTGATTGGCATTATTATGCATTTTATATCGGACGTAAATGTCCACACTGATATCAGGGGTGATAACCGTGTTTACTTAAAATGTTACCGGACATTACTATTTATTGCAAAATTAACATATCAAAATCCATTCCAGTTACTTAGATGTGAAAGGATTAAAGGTGGGAAACGATTATTGTTTTCTTATTTTCGTTCTTTTTTTCTTAAAGGTACATGCCCACTCAGTAGGCACAAAATATCCTTTATTCAGAGACATCATCTGAGACATTTCCTGGCAAAATAAACATTCATTCACCATTTCCCCACATATTGATTGGCATTATTATACATTTTATATCTGACATAAATTTTCACACTGATATCAGGGGCGATAACCGTGTTTCCTTAAAATGTTAACAGAAATTACTATTTATTCTCTGTATTTATTTTTTGATGTGCAATGATCATACTTTATAATGTGTTGAAAATACCTCTTTTTTTTTGGTGAGGCATTTACTTTGTATAAATAATTAATCAATATCATGCCTCATTTGCATATGAAAATAGCTTAATACCACTGCGGGTCACTAACAGTAAAATAAACATTACTAAATGATTATACATGTATCTGTATAGCGGGCACGCTCAATTTTTAAAACTGGTGGAATAGTGACACAATTATACACTTATTTAATTCCTATCAAGCTCCAGATAAGGAATTAGTAATTGAGTATTGTCACTCTATCATTTCTGAAGCAATTGTGTATTGTAAAATAAAATCACACTACTGTTTACACATTAACAGATAGCAATTATTGAAATTAAAACATATCTTGGCATTTCATTAGAATTGTCTCCTTGGAGACAATTCTAATGCAATACCAAGAAACAAGAAAAATATGCTATATTTGTGGTCTGTTTATTGTTTTCTGCAGCATGATAAAAAAGGTACCATCAAATTTGTATTGTTTTTTGATACTCGCTACTTCTGATTTCAATTGGGTTTTGGCAATTTTAATTGGGTATTTAAGCAAATACGCAGCTTATCTGGAGCTCTGGCCTATAAAGAACATTTTGTGCCTACTGAGTGGGCACGTACTTTAACCATTGTACACTAACTAATCAGTATGGGTCTCCCGGTGGGACTTCCTAAACTACGTTGTGTATTGTTGACGGATAATTTGGTATTGTTTTGCCGGATACTTGTGTATTGTTGCCGGATACTTGTGCATTGTTGCCGGATACTTGTGCATTGTTGCCGGATACTTGTGCATTAACGCTAACAACACATGCCTTTATAGTGGTATTGGCAAATAGTGTAGATCCAGATGAGCCGGCTCGTGACGAGCCCTCTCATCAGGATCTGCACTTTTTGCAAGTAATTTTCATATTTTTGAGAAGAAAAACACCCCCTTTTCATAAATGGTCTAGTTTGAAAATCGTTTTGTGATGATTGGATTGGTCGGAAAATTGACATATTGAAGTCAATTCCAGTTGCTTGGGTTGAAAGGATTAACACTTACAATGATGAATTTAACTTTTGTCGTCCGCTGTTTGTGTGCATTAACTCTTTACTTGCTGAATTAAATGATGTCGTCGGCTGTTTGGTTTCTATTTTCTGGTCTTTATACCCCCACAAGGGGGGTGGGGGTATACTGGAGTCGGGTTGTCTGTCCGTCCGTCCCATTTGCATTGAAGTTTTCGGGTACCAATTATATCTGTAAAGGTAACTCGGATTGACCTCAAACTTTGTATACTTTCTTATCATCCGTATTTTAATTCGATACTCGGCACATTGGTTTAAAGTTTTTCGGTATGCTATCAAAGCCCCGGCGGGCACAACATGCTGTTGATAGGCCGTTAAACCCCAATAAACAAAAAACAAACAAACATTGTCAAATTTGTCGGATTTACTTGTTTTTTGTTGTTTGTTTTCTCCAAAAATCCTGATATGCCCCTTTAAAGTGCTGAATTAAAATTTGTCGTCTGCCGTTTATTTTTTATTTTCCATTTTTATTATCAAAACATGGTTTGACAGCACTTTAGAATCATTTCCAATCATGTTTTTACTGAGAGAAGAGACAAAATATGACACAGCAGCAGACGACTATTTTCGGTTCCCGCACTCTAAGGGTTAAATTAAACCTCAAGGGTGCACATTTGTTGCATTGTAATGGAGTTACAGTTTCCCACCGACAGTTCTTGATATTCTGGTTGCTGAATGATGACAATGATGGACCTTTTATGGGCAGATATGACATGTGATATGATCGCTCGGACCCGTGTAACCCATTACAGGCGGCAGTTAACCCTTACAATGCTGAATTAAAGTTTCTCGTCTGCTGTTTATTATACCCTCGCCGATAGGCAAGAGGGGATATAGCGTTAGTCCATGTACGTACGTGCACCTTTCATTTGTCAATAACTCAGTGAACCACTTCACCGATTTTGATAATATTTGGCCACAATGTGTGTCTAGGAATGGTGCTTTGTTTTGGATACGACCCTAGGTCAAGGTCACTGACGACTTGTGTTCACCTTGTTTGTAACGCAAAAATGTTTAAAATATTTTTTTTCTTTTCAGTAGCTCATCAACCCCTTCAATGATTTTGATAATATTTGGCCACAATATGTGTCTATGGATGCTGCTTTGCTTTTCATACGACCCACTTCCGACCGCCCAAGGTCACTGAGGACTTATATTCACCTTGTATGTAAGGCAAAAATGTTATATTTCTTTCAACAACTCATGAACCGCTTCATCGATTTTGATATTTGGCCACAATGTATGTCATGGGATGCTGCTTTGTTTTGCATACGACCCAAATCCGACCGCCGAATGTCAAGGTCACTGAGGACTTGGTTTTTTGTTGTTTTTTTGGTTGTTATTATTATTATTAAGGCTGCCAACGAGGGGATTAGCTTCATTTAACAATGCCAGTTCTTGTTTTATATTTTCCGTTTTTCTCTGCAAGAACATGCTTTGACAACACTTCAGAATCATATCCGGAAATGATTCTAAATTGCTGTCAGCGCATAACATGAAATATGAAACAACAGCAGACGGAATTTTACGTATCCCTACTGAATTAATATTGTTGTCTGCTGTTTATTATGCCCCACCACGATATAGTGGAGGGGGCATTTAGTGTTACCCTTGTCCGTCTGTCTCGTCCCTCCGTCACAAAACTTTAACGCTCGGGTAAATGTCTCATAATTTCTTCATCCTTCGACCGATCTGCTTCATATTTCATATACACATTGCTCTAATGGTCCTCTACCGCCCTGTGCAAAATCCTACCCCGCCAAGCCCAGGGTCAAGGTCACATAATGGGTGCTTCAAAAACTTTAACGCTCGGGTAAATATCTTATAATTTCTGTTCCCTTTCACGGATCAGCTTCATACTTCATATACACATTGCTCTAATGGTCCTCTACTGCCCTGTGCCAAATCCACGTTCGTCCTGCCCCCATCAAGCCCAGGGTCAAGGTCACATACTTGGTTCTTCAAAAACTTGTAATGCTGAGGTAAAAAAATTATTTTGACTTGGAATTTGGCCTCATTTATTATCAAAGTGACATGTGGAGCATCCGTGTTCTATAAACACATTTTCTAGTTCTTTATTATTTTCCATTTTTCCCACCAAAAACATTGTTGACAGCACTTTCGATTCATTTCCAACCTTGTTTTTATTGAGAAAGCAGTCTAAATATAAAACAACAGCAGACGACAATTTTTGTTCCCAGAATTCTAAGGGTTAAATTTGCTGAGGGAAATTCATGGATTTGTTCCGTGTTATTTCCATTTCTAATGGTGGTGTCGGTCATTAGATAATGCCATACAAATGTAGCTGGTGCTTGTAAACACAGGCATTCGGCATGTTTCGGCTTTCATCGGTATAGCTCTATATATATGAACAAGGCTTATAACTTTGGTCGGACACAACCTCATATCATAACAAAATAACATGTTTAAAATTGTAAGTTTCTATGCATTCTATGCATATGAACTTGCCACACATTATTTCATCTGGTATGATACAAGGTCGTGTCAGACCTAGGAAAACCAGCTGTAAATCGATATGCTATTTTAGCAAAATAACAAGAATTCTCAAAAATAACAATTGTTCATTACATGTGCACTTTCTGCCAAAATATTCACATTAGCGTTAATAAAATCGCGGAATTTGTTATGATACGAGGTCGTGTCCGACCAAAGTTAGAAGCCTTGTTCATATATAGAGTTATAGAATTTTGTTGTCTGCTGTTTATTTCTTAATTTCCATTTTTCAAATAAAAAACGTTTGCAGCCTTTTAGAATTATTTCCAATGGTGCAAAAACCCTGATCAGACTGCATTCAATCTGTGTCGCACAATGGTTGCAATGGTTGCAACGACAGTAAACCAAGCTTCTGCAGTTGCCATAGTTACAGCCGCAAGGGCGACCAGCCATGTGACTTTGTACCATGAAACATATTTACACAATTTACAATATTTTCCATAAACAACATCCAAAGTTGACAAAATGTTCAGAGCAAATGCGGAAATTGCATTTGCTCTGAACATTTCGTCAACTTTCGACGTCATTTACAGAATATATCAGTTTCTGAAAATATTTCATGGAAACGTCACATCTTCTTGGGTACGAAATCACATGAATGGTCTCAAATGAGTTTGGCAAACATGGGATTATCCTTCAGAGCATGACGAAGTAGCAAATATTGCTCCGTGGAGATCGCTTTGAGTGTTTGCCGACAATTACCCGCACAAACTAGGCCCTCCGTTCCATCATCAGACCAAGTTTCTCCAGCTAAATCCCGCTAATCGTGCCTGCCCCTGTTATTGAAGTGTAGTGGTAATCATGTATCTTGTAACCAGAGTTCCAGATAAGGTGCGTATTGGCGTATTGCACGCACTTATTTTAGCAGAATAGGCATTGATTATCAAGTGGGAGTACAAAATATTGACAGCAATGTGAAAGTATGCATTGATTTTCAAATTGAGTAGTGGAGATACTGTAATCAAGTTGAACATTTACTTAGTTGAGCTGCAAGACAGTGTTTGCTTTTTTCAGCTCAAATACGTTAATTTTTAAATTTCTTTCATTTTGTATAATTTGTTTGTCAATTAATAAGGAAGAAAATCTATAATACATTTGTAAAATTAAAATACGCATTGAATTTGAAATATGGGGGTATAATACTCTTTAGATACAAAACTTATCTGGAGCGCCTTTGATATATTTGCCAGGCGTGACTTGTGAATGTTGCTATATATAGATGGAATTGATTGGCATCTCAGTTCAGAAGTTGGCACCGTTTCCTGGAGTCATGTGACAGTTCATGGACATCAACGTTTATTTACCCGAAAATTATTGTTGGTGTACATACCTGTATAATTCCAGCACAAAAATATTTACACAATTCCCTAACATTTGATTGGCCCGTAGCAAGTCTCTGTCCAAAATTTATATCCCAGTAAACTCCCACGCCAAACTACTTTCCGTAACCGTGATAAATAATTCTTAAGAAAACGGAAAATAAACACATTTTCTTGATGAATTTATTTCAAATGCTGGAATTATAAGGAATGAATGGCCTTTTTGTGGAATTTATCGGGGATATACCCCGATAAATTCCACAAAAAGGCCATTAATTCCTATAATTGTCCCCACCCTGAATTATTATGTATCCCAGAGCTCCAGATCAGGTGTTTGCTTAACCCATTACAGACGGGATACACTTTTAGTAGTATGAACCTTTTGAGAGAAAATAAATATCCCTATTTTCTTTATATCCTTTCGAAAGTATATGTTGTTACCACTCATTTGAACCGTCTCAACGAGACGGTTCAAATGATTCGTTGAGACGGGTTCAAATGAGTGGTAACAACATATACCTTTATCGATGAATGCACAAAATAATGAGATTTTTTCAACAAAAATTATAGTATCCTCAGACTGAAATGGGTTAAATACCCAATTAAAATTGCTAAAAACCCAATTGAAATCAGAAGTAGTGAGTATCGAGAAGCAATGAAAAAATTGTGGTACATTTATCATGCTGCAGAAAACAATAAACAGACAACAAATATAGCATATTTTTCTTATTTTTCCATGAAAACACATCAAGGAGACAATTCTAATGAAATGCCAAGTCTTGTTTTCATTTAGAAGCCAAACTAGTCAATAATTGCTCGGTCAGTCATGCTGATGTGGTAAACAAGTAGGTGTGATTTTATTTTACCACAATTAATATTTTGAATTACCCAATTGCTTAAGAAATGATGGAGTGACAATACTCAATTACTAATTCCTTATTTGGAAGCACTGACCCCCGAAAATTGTTCGTGGTTTTCATATAGTTGCAACCCCTAGCTGCCTCTGTCTGTCCGTCCCGTCGTCCAAGCAAACATTAGGGTTTGTAGGGGCTAAGGGCGAGGAGCTACTACTATTGTTTTTGCATTTTTTATATAGCCGTAAAATTTGGGCAGGTTTTCGTGTAACAGACAGTAAGTAGACTGTTGTTTAGGGGCTTATTCTTTGATACTTCTTCAGAACCAATAGACAATAAACCAAAATATCTGTCCATCCGTCCTAACTTTTCGATGGTTAGTAACATAAGGGTCGTAACTGCTATGCTAAGCATAGAGTTAGACCTTATGTTACTAGGACCTTCGACTTTGCGTTTTTAAAGGTTTGCAGCTACTGCTATCTCTGTTGCAGTATGGATGATTGGCTTGAATCATATTACGTATTTATCAATCATCCAATATTTTCACTCATGGCTAGGTCAAATGAATCTTTAATTTGCGTTCCATGTTTTTTTTTAGGTGTTACTGGAGATAGTGTTTGTGTCAGTGTAGATCAAGCCCAGCGTGCATTCGTCGGGTCTGATCAGGATCTGCATGTTGATCAATCAAACGTCCTGTTTCTATGTGATCATATGGCCTAAATGATATTTTTGTGTTGATGGGCCGTTAAATAACCTTACACGCTGATTACATTGTTACTTGGGAGTTGAATTGGGCTATTGCCGATTATAAATGTAGTAAGATTATTACTGATCCTACTGCTTTTGGGAGGGGGCCAAGTGATTCTGGTGTGGCGATGACCTGGCATCAGATCAGGATCATTTTTATTTCAGGGCTGAATATACATTTATTTTTATTGTAAACCTTTAAAGCTACATGCCCGCTCAGTAGGTACAAAATGTTCTGAATATCAGAGACATCATCTGAAATGGTGAAATAGGCTACTGCTTTGTTGGCCGGTGCCCTGTAGTGGAGAGGCTGATCCCTGGCTCCTATTAGACATTTTTGCCCTTCGGTCTGAGAAGCACACCAGCTGATCGTTTGTCAATTATGTCGAAGCTTCTGATACAGATAAGCTGCATATTCAAGCATTGACAATGTCAACATTTGTTTTATTTTTACTCCAAAGCTGTATTCTAAGAATATAATGAAACATGAGTTTGCCGTTGCTCTTTATTATAGGAATGAATGGCCTTTTTGTGGAATTTATCGGGGTATAAACTTGGAAAAGTCGCGGGAATACTGGACGAAGGCCGTAAGGCCTCGTCCAGTATTCCCGCGACTTTTCCAAGTTTATATCCCTGATAAATTCCACTAAAAGGCCATTCATTCCTTATAATTCCAGCATTTGAAATAAATTATTCAAGAAATGTGTTTATTTTCCGTTTTCATAACAATTATTTTAACTGCGCCTGACGGTTACGGAAAGTAGTTTGGCATGGGAGTTTACTGGGATATAAATTTTGGACAGACTTGCTACGGACTTGCTGGCATTATTATGCCTTTGTGGTTGGGGGCATATGGATTTTTCTCTATGAAAACATGTTTTGACTCACTGTGCTGTAAAAATATGTTTTTCCAATGAATATGACAAATATTTAAAAAAAAAACAACATCAGACTACGATTTTCAGTTCCCGTCTTTTAAAGTGTTAATCTTCAAATTCAAATATGTGGTGGATAGTTAAGAAAAGAAACCCAAAAATATAACACTTAAATTACCAGTTCCATTATGGATTTCCAATTTCCACAAGTGTCTGCATTTTGTACAAGTGCCAAGACGTTTCTTTCGAATGTAATTCAAAATATTTAGGACAAGTCGGTGTGCTGCATGAATATATTTTGCTTGGCAAGTGGGAAAATGATGTGCATCTATAACTATTTCCATCAAAGTGCGATCAATTTCATACAGACGGTATTGAATAGATCTGAATATTGTCCCACTTTATATGCTTATTTATCAGGAAACATAGCTGTGTGTAGACTAAATTAATTCATGTTGAGTGCAACACATCCCTGTATTGTGCGTGCATCCAAACAATGTGGGTAACTTGATTGTGTGTATTTTGGACAGTAACATTTCTTAGAAACTTGGACCTCACTAAATTCATTCAATTTAATGACACAATGTCCAAAACTCTATGCACTGAAATGTATACATTTAACCCTTTCAACACCACATGCCTGTATAGTGGTATTGGCAAACAGTGTAGATCCAGGAGCCGGCTCATGATGAGCCGTCTCATCAGTATCTGCACTTATTGCAAGTAATTTTCACAATTTTTAAAAAATACACCCCCCCACCCCCCCCCCCTTTTCATAAATGGACTAGTCTGAAAATCATTTTGTGACCATTGGATCGGTCCTGAAATTAACATATAAAAGTTCATTCCAGTTACATTAAAGGTACATGCCCACTCAGTAAGCACATGTTCTTTATAGGAATTAAATAAGTGTATAATTGTAATATTTATTTTACTGATAGTGACGCGCGTTGGTATCAGGCTATTTTCATATGCAAATGGGACATGATATTTTTTACTTATTTATACTAATGAAATGCGTCACCTGAAAAAATAATATTTTTAAACAGATTATAAAGTATGATCATTGCACATCAAAAAATGATACAGAGAATAAATAGTAATGTCCGTTAACATTTTAAGGAACCACGGTTATCGCCCCTGATGTCAGTGTGAACATTTTCGTCTAAAATGAAATGTATAATAATGCCAATCAATACGTGGGGTAATGGTGAATGAATGTTTATTTTGCCAGAAAATGTCATACGTACAGAATATACAAAAGTATCTGTATCACTATATTATAACCTACTGCGTGGGCATGTACCTTTAACGGGTGAAAGGGTTAAATGTGCAAATACATGCATGTCGTGATAGTAGACAACTATGTGTATAAATGTGCCAGTTGCAATTGACGGGTAAAATTCTATATTTCTGACCTTTATCAGTAGCCGATTTCATCAAAATTGCAAAGTATACTTATCTAGCAAAGTATACTTTGAGGGAGTAATCATTTATTTTTCCCGAAATGCATTATTTCATATAGAACTGACCACTGCATATATTTAATGATTAAAACTATGCAGAATTATTATACTGAATTTATTACATTATCACAGCCAAATTGGCTGTGATAATGTAATAAATTCAGTATAATAAAAAATAATTAATTTACCCTAAAATTGAAAATTTCTCCCTCAAAGTATACTTTGCTAGAAAAGTATACTTTGCAATGTTGGTGAAATAGGCTACAGGTAACTCGCTATCAGAGCTCCAGATAAGGTGCGTATTGGCGTATTTTACACACTTATTTTCGTAGCATACGTATTGATTATCAAAAGTTGGAGTACACAATACTCACAGCAATGTGAAAGTATGCATTGATTTTCCAATTGAGTAGTGAAAATACTGTAATAAAGTTGAAAATTTACTTAGTTAAGCTGCAAAAAAAAAGCAAACAGTTTTTATACGACCGTTTTAAAATAACGGTACGTATTCTTATTTACCGCATGGCGGCGGCGGGCGGCGGAGATAAAAACTGCATTGTTTGTGTACACTACTCGTCTAAAACCATTCAGTCAATCGATCTGAAACTATACACACATCTTCTTACACACGATGTGCACCTTCCTGTTTTTATGCCGAAAAAGTATTTTTAACAAATGTATTTTTTGTATGCAATTCTATGTAGGATACATATTTTGTGTACACTACTCCTCTAAGACCGACCGTTCAGTCAATTGATCTGAAACTATACACATGTCTTCTTTCTGCACATATTGATCTGAAACTATACACATGTCTTCTTTCTGCACATATTGATCTGAAACTATACACATGTCTTCTTTCTGCACATATTGCAGGTGTGCACCTGGGTGTTTTTTTGTTAAACAAATTTTTTTTAACTAAAATATCACCTTTTTAACATAGCCATTTTTTCTACATTTTTGTATGCAATTATTCTATATAGGGTACAGAGATTGTGTATATACACTACTCCTCTAAAACCTTTGAGTCAATTGATCTGAAACTATACAGACAAACTATACACACTCTATTCAAACTCAACAGGCTCGGCTTGGAAAACGGTAGGAATTCCTCGGCAAACCTCGGAATTCCTGCACGTTTCCAAGCCTTGCCTGTTAAACTTGATATCAAAAGACACTATCCTGGTATTCTCTGTGTAATGTGTTGTGTAATTGTTCGCCTGTCTTGTCTTGGCATCGCAGTCATGGGGAAATTTGTCGCATTCTGGTGACACAATCCATGGCCGCCAACTGTGATTACGTTTGCGGTATAAATCCAATCATCAAGGCTGTTAATTCTCTCCTTCCGATCAATACCCTCATGGAATTGTCGTGAGACTTAGTTGAACTTTTAAAGGCAACGTGTCTCTCAGAACTCCAGATAAGCTTGGTGTCTACAGCGTACTATACCCCCTGATTTCAAAATCTTTCCGTATTTTACTTTTACAAATGGATTATTGATTTTTAAATGATAACAAAAATATAACAAATTGAAATGTTCACTTAATTGAGCTGCAAAAAGCAAACAAGCAAACAGACGATTTTCTTTGGTAAACACATATTTAGATCTGTATATAATGCTGTGCAGTCGAACCTGCTCGGGCGGCCACCTCTAATCAGCGGTCACCGGCGTTAAGCGGCCACTTCAAATTCCTCCTGCGCATTTTTGCTATATAAAACGCTTTCATTCAACGGTCACTCGTCTAACGCGGCCAGCGGTCATTAATTATCGTCCCAAACTAGTGATCCAATTTCATTAAACGGTCACCGCTAATCCCGATTTCAATGTACCCTGCGGCGGTCGTTACCGAAGCGCGAATTAACAATGATGTCAGCAGTCGATGCGGGTAATTAAAACACCAAACACGTCACCGCGTCAGCGATATTGAGAGGGTTTGTTTCACAGGTGCAAATTGTGTTGCCCGAACTGTCGGCGCATTATTGAAAGAACAGCCTATCGCATCCGGGTTCTTGCACCCTTGTCCGTCGATTCGTAATTTCTATTGGTTACTAACACAAATGTTGTAAAAAGGAACAGCCCATTGCCAATTACCAAATTGACAAAACACTGATATAATTGGTGTGTATTGCCCAGGACCGAGTGTAACCGGCTGAAATATAATTTAAGCAAATGGCCTCATATGTCGAATATGAGCCGAATGTCGCACTTATTGACTGCTTTTGCTGACATCGCCTATGCATTATTTACATACACAATTGGAAATGAATCCAAATTCGACTTGACCAATACCCGACAAAAAAAATAAAAAAATTGCATAACTTATCCTAGACATAGCACTATGGCTTTACTACCTAGCAAAGTAAATAATAAATGATAAAAGTCAGATAATGAAAAATAGAAGTTAAACATGATACAGAGACATGGCATGTTAGTCTAAACTTATCCCACACCATTTCCGATTATACTACATTATGCCCTATTATCTAGTACAATAAGTTGTCTACAATATGAGTCTTGCAGATTTAATAGCAGTTGCAGTAGGCTGTAAAATAACAACAAAAACGTGAACATTGGTGTTTTTATTTGTTGATAGATTTTTTTATTTCATTAAATGATATTATTCAACTAAATATTTGTTACTTGTTAAGAAATCCACTCATTACATGTTCAGGTTCAATTTTGAAAATATTAAATAAATTTAAAGATACACATATATATTGCATTAAAACATATATATTTATTAATCAATATGGTACTCTAAATTAATCATTAATATATTACATTTGTATTATCAAGTCAACATACATGTCTATGTTATCTTTATCTTCATTTCAATTTTCAAAATTTACCTGAAATGTACCTGAAAACACAACCCTCTATTAAGAGGTCACCTCTGTTAAGCAGCCAGTTTTGTCACTTCCCTTGGGTGGATGCTTAAGACAGGTTTGACTGTACCCAATTGCTTCAGATATGATGGAGTGAAAATAGTCAGTTACTAATTCCTTATCTGGAGTCCTGAGCATGCTGAGTCTAGAAGGAAATATTTCCTCTAAGGAAAATATCAAGAGATAGTTCTTTCCGAAATCTTGGTATCTCACTGGGTAGTGTGCAATAGAACGATTTGTCTGGTTGCATCGTGTGAAAGAAGGATAAACAATTGAACGGTTAAAAGCAATGCATACTTTTCACATATTCCACATCTTGTCCGTCGTGTGGTCTTGCACATTTATACTGGTAATAGTGTTGTTAAAGAAACATTGTGATAACACACTTAAAGCACAGGCATTCGGCGTGTTTCAGCTTTCATCGGTATACATGTATATATATAGTTATACCGATGCAAGCCTAAACACGCCGAATTCCTGTGACTTGAACAAACATAAACAATTGCATGTGTGTTCTTGTGACAGTCTATACATTATAATAATACCTTTTTTGTCTTGTAAGTCCCACAGGGATTCCGCTGGGGGGGTGGGGGGGAAATCACCACCAAAATAAAAAAATAAATAAAAATAAATTGTAATTTTTTATTGCCAACTATTTATTTTTATCGCAAATTGCGAAAGTGGCGATCGCCGCAGCTATCTTGAAATGTTGCATGTTTGAACTTCAGTTGACAAATTTACGTGATAAATTTTTTCATGCTTTTACATGTGGGAGTAAATTTACATAAGGCCTCTTTTTTAGCTCACCTGAGCGAAGCTCATGTGAGCTACATTGTATTGTTACCGCAATGTGTCCATCGTCGTTCGTCGTCCGTCGTCGTCGTCGTCCGTGAACATTTTCAAACGTCTTCTCCTTGGTAACCATTGGGCCTATATTCACCAAACTTCATGGTCATGGTCTTTAGGTAGGGGGATTACAAAATTGTTAAAATGACGTCATTACGTAATCCAAGATGGCCACCGTCTAAAAATAGCACAAATTCTTCAAAAAAATTTCTTCTCAAGAACCGCCAACCGGATTTTGGGAATTTCCCTCATTATGGACAGGTTGAATACGGAATAGTCCAACCCGTTGGCCCAGCCTTAAATTACCTTAGCTGTTGATAGGCCGTTAAACACCAACAAACAAACAAAACAAACTCACGTGACGTATTACAACGTTTTGACGTCATACTGCAGATGTATAATTGTGAAGTTATCATAAGATCTGTAAATTAACTCGCATTATTGGTCTGTATGTATGTAATAAATAGAATATTCATTTTTTTGCAACAGATATGGCATACGTATATGTTCATGTTGTGGTCTGAAATGCCTGCCGGCACTCGTGAAATATGGACATGTCACACCACACCACTCAATGAACATATGGCACATTCACTGCAAAAATATGAATATCATCTATTTATTAATAAAGTTTTCTCGTTGTACGGGTGATGATGCAGCTCAATTTGATTGATAATAACATTGTGATTTGGAGTTGAATTATTATTTTTATTGAATTGTTGAACATATATTCAAAATGAATCTACAAGGACCCACAAACACACAGAGGCATCATTAAACAACAATTGTGCACTTTAATTTTACACCAAAAACGGCCAGCTCTACTGTAACGCTGTCTTTTTCGATGTGGAAGTGAAAAAAAAATGGTCGAAAACCCATGACACGGCTCGTGTTCCGAACTTCAGGCTTGATATGAGGTTACTAAAAAAAAATGCCATCAACTGCGCACAAGCCAAACGATGCATAGATACTATCGGTCCACCACTACAAACCTCTAGGGGCACAACGGTCACAACAATGAACTCCTGCAGGACCTCCCCCGGGGTGTCTCTTGGTACGGCGGAGGCAGCAGATTTCTCGCATTTGCTTGAGGCAGACTGGTCCTTGATGAGCACATCCTTTTCGGCCAGCATTGGTGCCAGAGCATCACCGATACTCTGGCCCACTTTAAAAAAAAAAAAATTCTGTTTTGAATGATCCGATAAAAAGTCAAAAAATATCCGAAAGAAAAAGCGTTCTGCGTCTGACATTGTTGTTCTTGTACGCAGGATCGAGCGAGGTTGATCCGTATCAATAAACGCTTTAATTAATAAAATGTGAGCGCTAACTTCATACCGATCACGTAAGACAAAACGTCGCGGAGACGAAAATATGGCGATGTCGATGCTTTTTCTTTAGATTTAGTGGTCGGCGGTGGATCGGCGCGAACGCGAGACGAAAAATTGACGAAGTCAATATATATTTTTTTATTTCTTTTTACGGACTTTGTGGTCGGTGGCGGATATTAAAAAAAAAAGAATTGAGATGCCAATTTTAATTTTTTGTCCAAATCGGCAAAATTAGGTGCGGCGGATCAGTAAACCAAGTAATTAAAAAAAAGTGGCCTAAATTGAGCACATGATCGAACAGGGCTTTAACCCTTACAATGCTGAATTAATTTGTGTCGTCTGTTGAATATTTTTTATTTTTCCATTTTTCTCATCAAAAACTTGGTGTGACAGCACTTTAGAATCATTTCCAATGGAAATGATTCTAAAATGCTTCCAAACCATGTTTTTACTGAGAGAAAAGACAAAATATGAATTATCAGCAGACAACTATTTTCGGTTCCCGCATTCTAAGGGTTAAACGTTCTTGTTAAACGCAGGTTGTGCTTCCTGGTACAGAAATAGTGGAAATGCATTAGCAAATTGTCTCCCCTGTTCATCACAGTTCATGATAGTAGAATGAAGCGTTGTACCCTTGTCCAGAGCTCCAGTTAAGGTGCGTAATTTGACCAACTTGGGGTGACATTTTGTTATTTCTTCATCAAAAATGGCAAGTTGGGAGTCCTTTAGAATAGTCTCATTGAGCCGATTCTAAAGCACTCCCAACTTGCCATTTTTGATGTTGAAATAAGAAATTTACCTCCAAATTACGCACCTTAACTGGAGCTCTGTTGTCCACACAATAACTTGAGTTCTACTTGACGGATAGTAACCAAATTTTGTATACATGTTTATCACGTCATACCCCCACAAACAAAGTTTGAGGGGGTATATAGGAGGGGGTCGGTCGGTCTGTTGGAAATTCCCTTCCGCTCTATATCTTCTACACCCATGCATGGATTATCAAATGGCTTGGCACAATGTTTTTCATGATGAGAAGGTGTGTCGTGATCAATAACCACGCACCTACATCCAAGGTCAAGGTCATAGTTGAAGGTCAATGGTCAAACCTATCGAAATTCCCTTCCGCTCTATATCTTCTACACCGATGCATGGATTATCAAATGGCTTGGCACAAATGTTTCTCATGATGAGAAGGTGTGTCACGATCAATAACCATGCACCTACATCCGAGGTCAAGGTCGCAGTTGAAGGTCAAAGGTCAAACCTATTGAAATTCCCTTCCGCTCTATATCTTCTACACCGATGCATGGATTATCAAATGGCTTGGCACAAATGTTTCTCATGATGAGAAGGTGTGTTGCGATCAATAACCACGCACCTACGTCCAAGGTCAAGGTCACAGTTGAAGGTCAAAGGTCAAACCTATTGAAATTCCCTTCCGCTCTATATCTTCTACACCGATGCATGAATTATCAAATGCCTTGCCACAAATGTTTCTCAGGATGAGGAGGTGTGTCGCGATCAATAACCACGCACCTACGTCCAAGGTCACAGTTGAAGGTCAAAGGTCAAACCTATTGAAATTCCCTTCCGCTCTATATCTTCTACACCGATGCATGGATTATCACACTATGCCCAGGGTCAAGGTCACAGACTTGATGCGTTTGAAACCTTAACGCTCGGCTAAATGGCTTATAATCAAAAATGCCTTGTTTTCTTGGGCTGCAGTCGGGGTAATCGTGTGCCGACAGGCCACATTTCTAGTTATGAATAGCCCTATTGATTTTCAGTGAGTTATCTCCTCTTGTTGACTGGCCTTGCGTCGACGGGCGTATATTGGGACCTTCGGCACTCAAACGGGACGTATTATGTATTCATCTTGTATAGGCGGGCGGGCGGGCACAGCTTGTCCACGCGATAACTCAAGTTCTACTTCACCGCTCGTAACCAAATTTGGTATACATTTTTATCACGGCAAGACGAAGAACCCTATTTATTTTCAAAAAATTCTGATTACTTATCTCCCCTTGGCGGCCATTTTTATTTTTCGCACTCTGTATCCTTGTCCACGCAATAACTCAAGTTCTACTTCACCGATCGTAACCAAATTCGGAGAAGTCTATTGATTTTGACAAATTTCTGATGACTTATCGACCCTTGGCAGCCATTTTTAAATTGTCGCACTCTGTATCCTTGTCCACGCAATAACTCAAGTTCTACTTCACTGATCGTAAACAAATTCGGTATACATGTTTATCACGGCGAGACGAAGAAGCCTATTTATTTTGACAGATCGTGACCAAATTCAATATACATTTATCACGGCAAGAACCCTATTAATTGTCAGTGAGTTATCTCCCCTTGTTAACTGGCCTTGCTCGACGGGCGTATATTGTGACCTTCGGCACTCTTGTTACTACTCATTTGAACCGTCTCGTCGAGACAGTTCATAAAGTGGTAGCAACATGTACTTTCAAACAGAAATAGAAAAAGTAGAGAAACAAATATGATCTAAATGTTCATACTACATGTAATTGTATCCGGCCTACAATGGGTTATTATAGCTATATTAATGTTGATCGACTGAATGTCAACGTACCTGTACTCTATAAGGCCTGCTTTGATATTTTATTTTGTTTTTATATTGTTTATTTCTGTATAAACGTATATGTTGTTACCACTCATTTGGACCGTCTCATCGAGACGGTTCATATGAGTGGTAACAACATATACTTTCAAACAGAAATAGAGAAAATAGAGAGAAAAATGTTCTCCAATTTTCACACTACTGTAATTGTATCCGGCCTACAATGGGTTACTAGCTAGTGTTTACTGAATGTCCTCTATAAGGCCACTCGGTTTATTTTGTTTATTTCTCCATAAAAGTATATGTTGTTATGTTTATTTTGTTTATTTCTCCATAAAAGTATATGTTGTTACCACTCATTTGGACCGTCTCGTCGAGACGGTTCATATGAGTGGTAACAACATATACTTTCAAACAGAAATAGAGAAAATAGAGAGAAAAATATTCTCCAATTTTCACACTACTGTAATTGTATCTGGCTAGTGTTTACTGAATGTCCTCTATATAAGGCCACTCGGTTTATTTTGTTTATTTCTCCATAAAAGTATATGTTGTTACCACTCATTTGGACCGTCTCGTTGAGACGGTTCATATGAGTGGTAACAACATATACTTTCAAACAGAAATAGAGAAAATGAAGAAAAAATATTCTTCCATGTTCACACTGCAGCAATTGTCTCCAGCCTGTAATGCATGGGTTAACTCTTTCAACACCACAGGCCTGAATAGTGGTTTTGATAAACAGTGTAGATCCAGATGAGACTGTTGCAAAAAGAGCAGATCCTGATGCATCAGGATCTGCTCTTTTTGCAAGTAATTTTCATATTTTTGAGAGAGAAAAAAACAGCCCCTTTTCATAAATGGACTAGTCTGAAAATCATTTTCTGACCATTGTATTGGTTGCAGAATTAACATATCAATTTCCATTCCAGTTACTTGGGGGTGAAAGGGTTAAAATGCCGTTACAATTCATCCGCAACCAGCTACAGCCAGTTGACATGTCACATGATGGCCCGTTTTCTAAAGAATGATCAACGACTGGAAATGATTGGCCGACACAATAGAGATGTTTCCTATTGATCGGGAACTCCCAACATTTGGAAATATAGGTCAAATCTTCTTTTAACTGACGTCTCATAAACTGGGTGACCAATTTTGATGAAACTTGGTAAGAATAATCATAAGGCACGGTACTCCCAGATTTGTTAATCCATTTCATGCTGAGGGTATGACATGTTTGCTGAAAATCCGAAATATTCTCCTTCTATCGAGTCGGTTCAAATGAGTGGTCGCAACATATACTTTCATTGAGAAATAACAAAAGTAAAATTAAATATTAAAAACATTCATACCCGTAGGTGGAATGGGTTAAAATGGTGTACTCGGCCCGGGATGTGTTGCATGGGGCCCTCAATGTCTCTCATAAAGTGGCAAGTTGTGAAAAACTTTGGACGGAAGTTTATTATTTATGGTACATGTATGTTCGGGCATTGATACATACGAATGCACATTTAACCCCTAGTTTAGCAGTATGGAACTAGGTTGGTTCTACTGGTAGCTGCAATAAAGTAAAATAGCCATTTGGCTACTAATATTACAGAAATTGAAATTTTGGCTACTAATAATTTCATAAATTATTTGAAAAATGATTGTTTTTTCAAATATTGGGCCATCTATCCGTTTCCGACTCGACCGACCCGCTAAAAACGGTTCGACCCGATTTTTTTTTTATTGCAATTTCGTTTACAAATTATTTTTTGTTTTTTAATTATTTTTACAATTATTTTTTTTCACTTTAATGCTACAGTGGGTTAAAAGGGTTAATATAATATCTGGCCCTAAATGGCATACATGTTCATACAACAACACATACAGCAATTGACATACTTTTATTGCAAGACTTGCAATATTGAATTTAAAAATTATTATACCCACTTTTTTTGTAAAAAAAAACGGGTATATTGTTTTCGTCACGGGTGTCCGTCCGTCCGTACGTCCGTACGTCCGTCCGTACGTCCGTCACGTTTCTTGTAACTCGAAAAACTTTTTCACCTTCATACCTACGCGCCTGATATTTGGTATGTAGCTTCGTTATCATGTTCAGATGCGCAAAGTGAATTTGGATTTTTGATCGACCCCTCCATCATGGATTATCTCCCCCTTTCGGACTCACAATTTCCCATTTTTTCCTTGTAACTCGAAAAACTTTTTTTTCTTTTTTCATTCATACCTACGCGCCCTCATATTTGCTATGTAGCTTCGTTATCATGTGCAGATGCGCAAGTGAATTCGGATTTTTTGATCCGACCCTCCATCATGGATTATCTCCCCCTTTCGGACTCACATTTCCCATTTTTTCCTTGTAACTCGAAAACTTTTTCACCTTCATACCTACGCTCCTGATATTTGGTATGTAGCTTCGTTATCATGTGCAGATGCGCAAAGTGAATTCGGATTTTGGATCCGACCCTCCATCATGGATTATCTCCCCCTTTCGGACTCACAATTTCCCATTTTTTCCTTGTAACTCGAAAAACTTTTTCACCTTCATACCTACGCGCCTGATATTTGGTATGTAGCTTCGTTATCATGTGCAGATGCGCAAAGTGAATTCGGATTTTTGATCCGACCCTCCATCATGGATTATCTCCCCCTTTCGGACTCAGAATTTCCCTATTTTTCATTGTAAGTCGAAAAACTTTCTCACCTTAATACCTACATTTCTGATATTTGATATTTAGCTTCGTTATGATGTGCAAAGTGAATTCCGATTTTTGATCGGACCTTCCATCATGGATTATCTCCCCCTTTCGGACTTAGAATTTCACTATTTTTCCTCGTAGGTCGAAAAACTTTTTCACCTTAATACCTACGCGTCTGATATTTGGTTCGTACCTTCGTTTTGATGTGCTGATGCGTAAAGTGAATTCGGATTTTTTATCCGACCCTCCATCATGGATTACCTCCCCCTTTCGGACTTAGCATTTGGGGAAAGTGGGTATATTGCGATGGCGCGCCATCGACTTTTTCTAGTTAATATTAAAAAGGTACAATATTTTAACACTTGCAA
This sequence comes from Conchocele bisecta, assembly GCA_029237695.1. NCBI lineage: Eukaryota > Metazoa > Mollusca > Bivalvia > Lucinida > Thyasiridae > Conchocele > Conchocele bisecta. The sequence goes on from CM055271.1 coordinate 31,694,069, forward strand.
TGCAAGTGTTAAAATATTGTATCTTTTTAATATTAATAATTTTTAAATTCAATATGTCATGTGACAGAAAAAAAGAGAAATTGCCTGCCGACCGACCCACGTCTAAAATTCTGGGTCGGGTTACAGGAAACAAACAATTTTTTAAGGACGGCCTTGGAGAAAATGTAAAACAGGATCATCTTTTAATGCCCCACGACGATAGTGCAGGGAGCATTTAGTGTTACCCTTGTCCGTCCGTCCCAGTCAGTCCTTCTGTCCATCCGTCACCTATCTTGTATGTTGTAAAACTTTTAAACCGTACTAGCTACAGACCTGAAGCTTGGTGTGTAGCTTCCGTCTGATGAGTAGATGCGCAAAATTTATTTTGATTTTTGGTTCGACCCCAGGGACATGGATTATCCCCCGCTTTTCGACTGAATTTTCCAATTTTGGCTTGTAAGTCGTAAAACTTTTAAAGCTCCTATGTGGCTGAAGTTGCCGAATTTGGCCTCCTATTGGGTTTTCCCACACATAAATCCAACAGGTTTCTATTTACACACACTTTGAAACTGTTTGCATTCATTTTGGTACAAAAATGAGTTTGTAGTCGATGAAAATATCAATATTTGTTGATAAACAAACAGCAGGTGCGTGTTTCAAAGGTGCGTGTTTATCGACTCGCTTCCGAGCCGAACCCGTTGAGTTACGGAAATTAAATTGTCAATATTGACATTTTGCACTGAGTGGTACACAAAACAAGTTTTGTTGTCTTCACATTGCGATTAAGATGTAAATCTCAAGACTTGAGATGTATCTATTAGGCAGTATATGTTAGTTTTGTGTACTAAATCAGTTGCCAAACATGTTTTTGTGTTTGAAAAAATCGGAAAATTGTAATACTGAGCCATTCAGGGCCTTTAAACCCTAATACATGTAGCTACACATCTGAAACTTGGTATGTAGCTTCCTTATGATTTTATTTGACCCCCCGGGTCATGAATTATCTCCCCCTTTTCGACTTGGAATTTTGTCTCGTTTACTATCAAAGCGATATGTTGGGCATCCGTATTCTATGAACACATTTTCTAGTTTCATTTTATCGGTCGATTTGGGTACTAATTTCAAAATCTTAAATAGCTTTCCGATGAATCCATCTTTTAACCCTTAGACCGCTACACACAACAATTGTCGTCTGCTGTTATATCTTGCCTTATTTCTCAATAAAAACATGGTTTGACAGCACTTCAGAATCATTTCCAATGGAAATGATTCTGAAGTGCTGTCAAAACATGTTGTAGATTATTCTAAAGTGCTGTCAAAGCATGTTTTTGATGATAACAATGGGAAATAGAAAATAAACAGCAGACGACAAAAAATTAAGATTGCAGTGCAAGGGTTAAGGATTCTAACCCTTGACAGTAAACTTACATACCGTATTCATCCAAATATACGCTCCCCAGCTAATTTTCAGAATTTTTCATCTTGTCGGGCCAAAATGTCAATCACTTTAGGCCGAAATGTCGAGGGACGAAGTGTCGAGGGACGAAGTCCGATCGGACCGAATTGTCTTAGTACAGATACGTATGGTGATACATATCTTCCCAAGTTTTATCTTGGACACAGTACTGAGTCCCAGGTATTAGCCTGTAGTCCATTTCATTGTAAATTTAGAATATTTTATTTCCCAATGTGCAAATCGCCGCAAACGGTTACCAGTCATACCGAATACACATCGATACCCGTGGGCGGAAGTACAGTGTAAAAGGGTAGGAATTATTACCACACCGCAAGTATTAATTACCGGTAAGGTGTATGTGACAAGTTGGTGATTTTACATCACGCCCCGGCACGTATATTAGGATCAATATGTATGGAATGCCAAATCTACATAAACTCAAATAATTAATGCTAGCTTTAAATAATTAGAACATTTGAAGAGCTCTCTAAATCATTAGGAGCTAGCCTTAAATCAGGGATTCCGCTGGGGAAAATAAAAAAATCGCCACTTAAAAAAAGAAAAAGGATGGGTAATAATGTACATGTAGGCCTACTGACTAACAAGGAAGTAACATTGTATTTACATAAATGAGTAATTACATATAATACTAGCAACAGACTTGGACAATTTACACTGTCTCTCTCGAAGTCAGGTTTTAATCACCAACTAACTGATGACCAAAGGCTAATCAACATTACCAGCTAGGTGGCGTCACGACTCAGTGAATTGGTAAAATGAACAGCCTGATATGCTTAATGAATCGTGTAAAACGCTGGAATAAATCCAGGTGGACCAATTAAGCAAACAACCTGCGGTAGGCATGAATTTATTTTGTTTTGTTTAACCCTTACAATGCTGAATTAATTTGTGTCGTCTGCTGAATATTTTTTATTTTCCATTTTTGGTTTGGCAGCATTTTAGAATCATTTCCATTCCAAAAATGCTGCCAAACCATGTTTTTTACTGAGAGAAAAGACAAAATATTAATTAACAGCAGACGACTATTTTCGGTTCCCACATTCTAGGGATTAATAATATGTTTTGACAATTAGTCAAATCGATATTGCATGGCAGCCAGGCGCTTTAAAGGCGATTTATCCAAGCGTTTATGTAATCAAGATAGCGAAGAGATTTTGAACGTATTTTCATATGGAGGGGACGGAATGAACAGTCGAGATAAGAGAACATATACGAGATAGTGCATGGTCGAGATAGCCAAGGAAATTTATATTAAACAAATAAGGATATAATTCGGGACATTAGTGGATCATCGTGATAGGGGATATCATCGAGATACTGATATTCGAGATACTGGTGTTTGACTGTATATTGTTTAGATTGTTGTGTTCGTGTTTTTGTGTGTGTGGGTTAAGAAATTTGCCAGAGTTTCTCCAATCTGCCACCTTGGGCCATTGTGTGCCGACATTTGTGTGTGCCGACATTTGTACGACATTTGTGTGCCGACATATACTTTTATTGAGAAATAAACAAAATAAACTGAGTAGCCTTATATAGAGGACATTCAGTAAACACATTTTTCACAATTTGCTTTAGGAAACCCTATTAACCGAAAATAGTCGTCTGCTGATAATTCATATTTCGTATTTTTTCTCAGTAAAAGCATGGTTTGGCAGCATTTTAGAAGTGCTGCCAAACCAAGTTTTTGATGAGAAAAATGGAAAAGTAAAAAATATTCAGCAGACGACACAAATTAATTCAGCATCAGGGTTTCTAAAATTTTCAGTTTACCGGTTCTGGACCGATTTTTGAACTCTCAGACCGATTGAGATTTGAAAACTAGTCTTAAAAATCGGTCCGAGAAAAATTGCCTATCGTCTGCTATTTCGCTATAAACCTTGTAAATTTACCGTTTTTTACCACCAAGTAATGTCCAGTTGTGTTGAACAGTGCGGACACATGACACATATCCGCGGGCCATATCCGTGTGCAACAACTCGCTGTCTATTCAGTTTCTCCTAGTATCGATTTTTCTCGTGGTAATTGCGACAGGTTATATACACCTGTGTGTATATACAGCTTAGTGACTTAAATAGACTGGCTTCAGCGTAAAGATACGAGAGTTCCTAAACTCGCCATTTCTGATGATGTTAAAATAAAATGAAGAAACCATGCATATTTAACCCCAAGTAACTGACACGGACTATCGGCCCGGGCTATTCCATATTAAGTTAGGAACTGTTACATTACGCTGTATTAGGGGTAATTTTTGTGTATATAAAATGTAGGCCTACATGATCATAGGAATGCCGCAGATCCTGATGAGCCGGCTCACGTGATCTACAATTCGCAAACATTTTGATAAACGACAAGGTACGTCTGCCGTGTTAAAAGCGCGACTCATTAGGGATCAGGGATTAGGGATCAATTGAAGTCCTAAATCACACCGCCGATGTACTTTTAACTTGATTAAAGAAACATCGAATGTTAATTAAATTGTACAAATTAATTTTTTAACACATAATTAAATTAAATTGATGTGTCTGCAGCTAGCCAAATTAAGCCGACAATTAATGTTGAAGTCTGTGTGAACAGTGATAATAGCATAATTATAGCAATGAATTACGAGTTGGGTATATAACGCATTTTTATGTCTTCAAACTAACCTGAATGGTTGCAAACTGATAGGTTGCTATGAAATCGTCCTAATAATAAAAATCTGCCTACTCTAATCACTCAAATAACCCACCATAGACCATTCCGCTCTACCCACAGCCAATTGGCTAGTCCGCTATTTAAACTCCTCCTATTATTTTTAGGACGCTATCAGGGTGCAGGTATATTTTGTATCTCCCATAATTTCGTTCTAATTTTGAATTTCTGCCGTGTATTGTACCTTATTTGTCATTTGATATTGTTCAATACATATTACTATCACTCATTCGTGTTGCGTGATTATTCTCCATTGCGTTTTTTGGGGTTTTTCACTGTGTTTTATTCTGTGTCACGTATTTTCGCGGTTCGCGTGTACGTTATTCGTACCCTAACGGGTTCGTCCCTTAGTGGATTCGTTCCCGTGACACATTTTTTGTAGCGTATTGCGGGGTATTCTATCGGGTTTTGTATTACAATACCGTTAGGCATGCCGCAATCACGCTCTGCTTGTGGGCACATGACTTCTCCGTGGGACACCATAAGGACAGGTGCTTATGCCTGTGGCGGGGTGTTGCAAGGAGAGGCCATGTGAGTTGTCTGTCCGTTGGACGGATACGACGTGGGGTAAGGATGGGTATCGTAGGACCCATATCTCACGTTCTAAGTAGTCTGTGGCCGCTTTCCAGCTCTTGGGAGCGGTGGGGCCTTCCGAGGTTGGTAAGGCTTCGGAGGGTGTGCCAGATGGGATCCCCCCATCGGGGGGATCTGGTTCCGTTGAGAAAGAAAGTTCGGTCAGGTTCTCTGACTTCGAAACTTTGCTCAGGTGATAGGCCGGTGATCCATGCAGGGGATACTGGGCTGCTGGGTCCGGTACTGATCTCATATCACCCGGTTCTCATAGAGCTATACCTATCACAGGGTTGCTTTGGCCGGTGCTTGTTCCCATACACCCGGTTCAAAGCGAACCCAGCCTCTCACAGTAGAGGCGCCCGGTGTAGCCTCTCACAGTAGAGGTACCGGGTACCACCGGGTACGGGCCCAACCGGGCACCGGGCACAGGGCACCAAGGGAGGGGGCACCGGCACCGGGTTATGTCACCTTGGGGCACCGGGGCATTAGTCACCGGGCACCGGGCACCGTCACCGGTTATGTCACCAGGGCACCGGGCACCGGGTTATGTCACCGGGCACCGGGCGCACCGGGCACCGGGCATTATGTCACCGGGCACCTGCACCGGGACACCGGCACCGGGCACCGGGCACCAGTTATGTCACCGGGCACTGGCACCAGGGCGAGCACCGGGCACCGGGCACCATTAGTCACCGGGCACCGGTCACGAGCCGGGCACCGGGCACCGGGCACCGAAACCGGGCACCGGGCAGCCACCGGGCACCGGGCAGCTACCGGGCACCGGTCAAACATCGGGCACCGGGCACCAGACTCTCCCTGGACAGCCTGCTGCTTCCGGTAGGAAGACGTTCTTGTCTTCGGTTGGTCTTCGTTCTACGTGTTCACGTAAGTCGAGGAGTCGATCTCGTCGTAGGTCAGGATTGGGTTAGCTCTTCGATTTCGGGTTCGGAGTTTAGATCTTGTTCTTCCTTTTCCTCGAGGTCATTCTCAGGTTTTGGAACCGGTTCATCTAGATCTCGTTCTCCTGTTCGTCGTAGGAGACGGTTGTATAGGGCTTCTACATGTAGTACTAGCTTCGGCAGTACATATACTAATTGGAACGATACAGTACAGTTCTGTTGAATCAGATTCCACGTATGTGGTAGATGACTGCCAGTCTAGGGTTGCTGCGGCAGGTGCTTATCACATTCACCCGGTCACAGCGTACCCTAACTCTCGCAGGAGAGGTGCCGGTAGGTATTGTGTTACGGGCACCGGGCACCGGGCATGGCACCGGGTACCGGGCACCGGGGTATTGTAGCAACAATTTCTGACCGGGGTTTTGGTTTTCGTGGGTTCGTATCCTGTGTACATATTTGGTTTTTGTATCCGGCTCCTCGAGATCTAGCTCTTCCGTTCTCGGAGGAGACGGTCGAGGTGGTATTGGACGCCGTGGTGCTTTGGGCTCCGTACTTGTCTGGCCTGCTCTTTATTCGAGTGTATATGAGTTCGAATTCCCAGTCTATATTCAGGACTCGACACGCGATAGAGTTATGTTGGTTTCAGTTGGCTAAGATTCTGGAGTTCCTGTCTAAGTCCTAGTACTTAGTGGGTTTGTCGGCTCTTTCACAGCTGGTGGTTTTGCCAGTGGAGCCTCCCATAGGGGTACTTCCTCGGATGGCTGTTGTGAGGCTGATTCGGTGGTGGTGGAATTGCCGGAGTTGTCGTGGTTTCATTTCTCTCCTACAGTAGGGCTTCTTGTTACGTACATTGGGGAGCTTTAGGTAGGATTTGGCCACTGCGGGGTTCCTAGTGCCCAAAACTTGATCGCCACACTGGGGTCTAAGTTCTACATGCCCCTCTATGCGGTATGGTTTTTGAGATCTCTGTTTCTGGACAAGGACGCCGCAGCGTTTGGGATATCTTCGGCTCCTGGTCCTGGTTCGCGTTTGCGAAGGCATGGGTGTAGGCTGTTAAGTCGATTGTGGCTATGCCAACTTTCGATTTATGTTTGAATCAGTATGATTCATCGTCTCTGGACGCAGTGCTTCAGTCAGCGATTTGTGCCGCTAAGCCTCTTGTCAACATGTCTTTGGAGTTTTCTATGTACATGCTCTTGTCCAGGTGAGACGCAGTGATAGCCGGCTCGTTTTTTTCTTGAACGGCCATAGTTTTGCTTCGTTCGCCTCTTTTGACCTCTGATAATTGTGCGATCGAACGGCCATAGGGCAGCTACGGTACCGATGGTCCCTCCTGCTGCTCCTTCTTGTCTACCTCCTGTGGGGTCGTTTCCCCTGACGGGGGTATTTTCAAGGGTTAAGTAGAGTCTCTCTCTTGAAGTATAGTGCTATAGAGGAAGTTCGGGACGTGGTCGGTGTAGCGCCATTTGCCTCAGGCGTATTCACGGAGTAGCCCTCCTCTAGGGATTGGGTTTGTTGTCCATAGTGCTGGCGGGTCTCGTTCACTTCCACGTGCCCTTACGCCAGATGCTCTCGGAAGATTTAAGTTGTTTCCGAGTTTTGTGTCTTTTAGTTCCGTATGATACGGTATCTGGCGGTGGTATGGGGTTTGTTACTCTTCTAGGTTCTTTTCCTATCTAGAGTAGTCCGTAGTTGGTTCCCACACAGGATTTTTCTTAGGTGGGAATGAGCTTATTGACCGATCTATCAGTCATCATAGTACCTTTGGACAGGGTGCGTGGCATCTTGTTTTAGTTTCCGGTACTGGTCAGAGGTTCTCTGTCAGCTAGGAAATTTCTGCACTCCTGGACTTTCGGGTGCAGAATAGGGGAAGGTTATGTCTGCGACCTCCAGTATTACTTACTAGGCTATGGAGGCGCATCCCGATCCTTTGGATCGGTCTCTGCCTAGGATCACCATCTTCCTACGTTGTATCAGATGGTGGGCAGTGGAGGTCTGGTTCCTACAGGGATTTCCCATAGTGTTACCTCCTCCTACTCGCTTTCTGTCCACAGACGCGTCGTGAGAAGGCTGGGGGGTCTCATTGGAGCCCCTACATCGGTGTGTTTTGGGTTGGTGGTCAGTGCAGGAAACTCAGGGACACATCAACATGTTTTAGCTTTTGGCAGTGTTCCGGGGGTTGACAGCGGCGGATTCTGTTCTGCACGGACAGGTGGTTATGGTTTCTGCGGTCATCTCCGGTTCTGACGGAATGGCTTCTGCATCCGTTGGTGTCCAGTGCTATCTTGTCCGGATGGGGGGTATCCATTTGTGGTTTTGTTGCGGCAAGGCTCAAACGTCGGTTTTATTTTTTCCACTGTTTGCGCCCACGTACCGATTCGGACTTTTCAATTTACTCGTTCCCAGTATAACTTCGGACCCATGTACTGCATGTTGGACATTGCTAAGGAAGTGATTTGAGATACCAACTGTTCGTGTTTATAAGATCGCATGTAATTCACTCAATTGTAATTATTATAAACAAGCGTCCGTTAATGATTATGGCATTTACGGATCGATTCATGTCAGGCATATAATTGGCTATTAACAAGAGTATTTTTGTGATTTTCACGTAACACTGTCGTTAATTGGTTGAACCACGGCTTAACGTTGGTCGGGCTTTGACGGTATTCGCGATTGTAACACGGTTACCGGCGGCATGTTTTGATCACTTTGTATGTGTGAAAAACTTACCTGTGCCAATTAAGTTTGACCAGACTTTACGACGCCCGCTGTTCTAATTGCATATCGACATTACAGTATAATGTGTATAATTAAATATCCATCGGACTTGTTTTCCATATCGATATAACGAAATGTCGACATTTCCGATATCGATATATCAGGTATGTAATGTATGAGTTATATAGCAGTTCGGGGGGCCGGGGACCACTAGTGTATATCGTCATAAGCAGGTTAAATATCGATGTCGACAAATGTCGACATTAACGCGTATCGACTGTATATCAACAAATGCTGTTGTCACTCCATCATTTCCTTAAGCAATTTGGGTATTTTCAAAATGTTAATTGTTGTTTAAATAAAGAAGCACACTATAGATTTACACATCAGCAGTTTCTCCCTATGAACCGAGAATTTCTCCCTCATTATCTTTATAAACCCTTTCTCAGATGAATTCCTGGAATCAAGTTGTGGGTTCGGTGCCCTTCCCTCCGTCACGCCTGTCAGCGACAGTGGTTCACACTTTCTGTCCCAGTCCGTAGCGATCGTAAGCATTAGGTTACGGAAGCAAATTAAGGAACAATCCGGTCCGACCGTGTTAAAAGTTTTTTTATTACCAATTTTAAAGACCAACGGGTGAGGTATCTCAATCCTTTTGTCTTACCGTTTGGATAGATAGGGCCATTCTACTTGGAGTTTTATTCTACAGTAAGTGGTTACAAGATGCCAGACTGAGTTAGTTTATTAGGCACTAAATGCACGAGGGGTGCATGTAGTCTCAACTTCTTTCTATTGATCGCTACTCTGCACTGGCTAGGAGATGCGTTAACTGCCAACTGTTTACGATTTTTTTCCGTATTTTATTCCAGGGAAAATACGATTAGAATAGTCGGTTAAGTTACGGAATTACTAATTGTTTAAAGTACGCTTTTTGATCGGTAGCGGGTGTATAACTGGATATTATTATTTACGTTTAAATAACAAATTCTGCCAATATCCTTATTGTTTTATTTAAAACCCGTTATCATTCTCGTCTAGGGCGGATTTACCCATTTGATATTCCAGCGGCTCAGAGATATTAGATTTATTCATTCAACGTAATTGTATAATGTCCTGATCTAAGCGTGCAGCCAAACTTAATTTGGGGATTGGGGGAGTTTGTTAATAATCGGTAAGTTGTTTAGGACAACACTTCTGTTCATCTATGATTTCAGCGAGACATTGGCCCAATTTGGTCCTGTCCACAGCGCGGGTTAGGATGTTTTTTTTAGCGTCTTGCAATTCAGTTGTTTATTTGTAAGTTTTATTCGGGAGTGTCATGGTAGCCGAAACTTGGGGGTCCAAGGCTAATTTCTTAACTTATTTTATGCATATAAGTGAGTACTGAATGTGTGGTTTCCGGAATGCAATATGTGGTGTTCCGGAAAGTAACCCCCTTTTCTCTCCATGTTCCTCATGTGACCGACATGGGGTTGGCATCTACAGGGTGAGATGTTTAAGAAACTGGGTCCGATTAGTAGCAGCGGGTTGTGCAGTTGTGGGTTTTATCAGCCGGTTAGCATCAAGTTTAGGAAGGCTGTTTGGATCTACCTGTTCGCGATAGTCTGCGATTTTTTTCTGATTTACCCGATTATTCGGTTTTTGTCCTTTACAGTCCCCAGTGGGAATCCTGGGGGTAGGGGTTGGTAACGTGTGACTCCTCTGCTCGATGAACTTTCACTTAACTTTTGTTGGTGAATGAACGGGGATCTGTGGTGATCTATGGTTTCTTACGGTTCAATCCACGCTGGCCACGGAGGCATTGGTTTTGTAAACATGTTTTCAATTATGGCGAGGCTAATCCTTTCTTGTTTGTAGCAGTGTTGTTGCAAAAGGAGTAGTGTTTGTTTCACTTTGGGTTATTGATTTTTCTTTCTGCTTTGTCCTACTTATCATGGGTTTTATAGGTATAAACCAGTGGTTCGACACCTCGCAGGTGTTCCCCGAGATCCCGAGTGATCCCTGTTTTGTAGGAGGTAATCACTTGCATTTTATCAAGAAAAATCCCATTACCAACATTAATGTAATACAATAGGGATGTTCCATTGCTGCGGAATTCCCATGGGCCAAAATAAGTTTTAAAAGGGTGTCAAAACCTTAGGTATAGGTTTTTGATCTGGCTTTAGGGCCAGTTTAAACTCCTCAGCCACTTGCTTGTTAGGATGACCTTAGTGCTTAGGGCGTTTATTACTGTTTTTGTTTCTCGATAATGTACGAGTCATTTTGTGTCGTCAATGAGAACTAATGTATAGGACTTTGAGTTTATTCTCAGTTGAGTTTATTGCGTTGTGTGAAGTGCCGGGCCGACTACATTCGCCAGGGCTTCGTTTGGCTGGTAGCACGCAGCTAATGACCTTGAGTATTCCTCCTCGGCGTTTCTAAACCAAGTTTAGCAGGATTGGAGTGTACTAAGGTCAGTCCTACGGAGACCTAGCTGTTGGGTGGTTGGGAAGCTTGGATGTTGCTTGCGTTATCCACCTCTCTTCTACTTTCGTAGAAAAGGGGGGGGGGGGTCCCGCTTTGGGCGCCCCTATGATTTCGGGTGAGGGTTGAGACCATGTTTATTACTATACTAAGGTTAACTCCCAATTTAGTTTTGTGTACCTAGGACCAAATTATTTTTGTCTGTTTTGTGAGGGTTTTTAATCTTGCCTTACCTCATTCCCTGGTCGAGTATGAGTAGTGAAGAACATACCTCCCACCATCACTTAACGAATTACTTGCAAACCATTCAGGTTTAAGTTTTGAAGACATAATCAAAAGGTTCTGAAATAAGTCCAGAAATTCTGCGCAGGTACGTTGTGTTGTGGATAAGCAATATGCTAAAAATTGGTTTGCATTCAATTTTGATTGGGTCATAGAAAGGGATCCAATACAAATCCCAATCTAGCCTTCTGCTGAGTAGGACATCCTTTACCATATGGTCGACCTACTTGGTTATCGGCCCTCTTTTGTAACCGATTTTGGCAAATGCAATGCATCGCCGATGAAAAGAAAGCAAAATACTCCTAGGGATAGGAATACATAATCCTTGCATATAGCAGAAATTCTTTAATGGGGCATAACAGGATTTAATCTCTCAAGTACCAGGGGGCCGCAAATTGGTTGGTAAAACATGAGGGCCAAATCCATGTAAGTGGGCATTTCCGACAAGAATGAATACCGATCGCTAAATTACCCTTCCGCTATCTCCCTCCTACCTCCCCCTCAAAAACAAATCGAGAAACAAATGTTTATTGCTGGTAACAAAAGGCATAATATTCAAATAATGGGTTTATATAATAGTGTTAAATAGTCGTTTTTAGGTGTTGGAGTATCTATCCTGTTGTAACATGTTGCGCATATTATTAGCTTCGCAACGTTACCAGGGGGGGCTGAAAATGGTTGGTTACATGAGGGCCAAACCATGGTAAGTCTGCATTCCATTAAGGATGAATGGATTGGATTAAATTGGTGTTTTAAAAACGGCCTATCAAACAGCCAGGGTCATGTAAACGGCCGGGCCCCCCCAACAGGATGGAGTGTCCTGAATTCCAACCCTTGTAAAAAAAACGTAAAGGGAAAATTCCCAAAATATCAAGGCTCAATATTTACAAGTAAACTATAAATTTTCTGATTCCCTGCCCGAAATTAGAGTGCTGTGGATTGTGATTTGAATTGATTGATTATTGGTGTTGTTTAAAAAACGGTCCTATAATGCAGCCAGGGTGTCATGTAATGGCCGGGGCCAACAGGATGGACTATCCTGTAAAATTTCCCAACCTGTATAAAAATTGAGGGAAATTCCAAAATCCACAGCTCAATATTCACATAAAATGATTATAAAATTTCCAGCCCTGAAATTAGAATCTCCTGGCCCTGGTGCCAGATCCATAGCTGCACCAAGAATCACTGAAGTCTTAAGCTCACCCCAAAGATCAATATGATTTAGCTTTTAAAATGCTAATTCACTTTGTCCTTAATGGGGCCATAACAGGATTTAGCTCTCAAAGTTACCAGGGGGGCCAAAAGTTTATAGTTAGTACATGATGGCCAAACTATGATAACTTTTTTTGTTGGCACTCCATTAAGGATGGAACACCAAATCGTTTAAATAACCCCTGCGCTAACTCCCTCCTACATGTACCTCCCCCATGCAGTCTTGTTGAATGCACAGGAATGTTGGGGGGGGTTGGGGGGGGTGGGAGGGTGGTTGGGGGGGGGGGGGGGGGCGGGGAGAGTTCTTCTCTGAAACCAGATCTGCAGTGGAAAAAAAAAGAGTAAATAATATCAACTAATTGGACAAATATTACTACGCAAACCATAGGAAAATGAATTGTTAATTATTTAAAATAAATATGTGACCCTGTTTAAACCCTCACAGGTGCCAGGACAAAATTTTAAATTTAATGTACGTATATTGTTTTTAAATAGTAAAGTAATAATGAATAAGGTAGACAGCGAGAATCCATTCACTAAACACGACAGAAACAAAAAAACAAATCAACACGCAGATGTGAATTTTTCTTTCTTGGAAGAGTCGTCTAGGGGAAAATCACTTCTGCGTGGTTGTATATGGGATTACCCCCCTTGCCTAATTTCCTTAGATTTCATCTGAACAGTTTTCACTTTTACTTTCACCTTAGGTGCTGTGTAGTATTAATATCTGTGGCCACAAATTTCTTGTTACGATATGCAACGGCGATTGTAGTTTCCCAATCAAAACTACTCGCGATGTAATACCTGTAGATGAAACTCAGTAGCCTGTGTTCTATTTATAATCATTTACTTTTCAGTTTTCGATTCCAGGCAGGCTACCAGATAATGTTTTCTTTGGTTGGTGAATTAAATTAAAAATAAAAAGCTTCCACCCACCGCTGAATTATTAAAAAAAATATTATACTGTGCAATAGAAAGATGATGATAACTTATTTATTAATTTAATAATAACAAATAAATGTGGATTTATTATTATCAACAATAGAAACCGATTACAAATCTTATACATTTTCTTTTGTTTTGTTTTATGGGATAGGGTCCGGCATAAAATGGGCGGTCGGAAAATACTATATACTGGAGAACATGCGGTTTGATAATCATTGCGCGTTGAAAAAAAAATTAAAAATCTTCAAATGAAATACATAATGCCAAGTTTATATTATATTTATATCAGATAAACATTTTTCTTAATATAAATTGTCGTGCAGAAAAAATAACAACACAATGTATTACCACGGTCCACAATACAAATTATGTTAGCTCATATCAAAGACTATTTTTCATTTTGGCGTATATAGCGGACGTATTTGTGTATCGGTCAGCATAACCCGTCGAAAAGATTATTAATTATGACAACACGACAGTTAATATTTTGAAAAAATTAAAATAAAGTAAAGTTTTTGCTAAATTATATAACTGTAGCGAAAAAAAAAATGTAGCTGGCGAAAAATTATGAGTGAAATAACGTTCATAATGCAACCGTTTTTCACATTCGCATTCTTTAACATGGGCGTTAGGTAAAATTATGAAGAACGTGCGATTGGCTGCTAAAAAAAATCACTACGCGATCCTGGCGAGACCTGGAAAAAATCCATTTAAACAAACCACCTAAAATTCAACCCACAGGGGCTTTGAATAAAAATGGAAAATTATTTCTAATTTTTAGGTTTTTAATTATTCATACTCAGCCTGAATGGTAAGGTAGACCCTCCTACCGTCCCCCCGCTTGATGGTTTTATCTTATCTTCCCTTCCCTACTTAGTAATACATTCAGGCTTATTTTTATCTAGCAGTGTCATTTCCATATGGTAAATGATTTTACTTTTGAAGCTGTAATACCTAATCAATTAAATATGAGGAGCTTTTAAATAGCGGACTAGCCAATAGGCTGTGGGTAGCAGCCGGAAATGGTCTATGGTGGGTTTATTTTGAGTGATTAGAGTAGCAGATTTTTTATTAATTAGGAACGATTTCATAAGCAACCTATCAGTTTATTTGCAATACCATTCAGGGTGAGTATGAATTAATAAAAAACTAAAACAATTAGAAATAATTTATTCCATTTTTTTTCTTATGTTGTACCGTCATTCGATTATTATTGAAATGGCACAACCAAACTATTTTGTCGTTATTCACAACTTACCTAGGCTTGGCAATAACCCCTGCATGCAGAGAGGAATAAATTAAAAAAAAGAAACAACAATACACATACTTGTTAAAAGTTTTAATTTATTTTAGTCTAATCGAAAAATTTTACCTGCAATCAATCGGCAATCAGGATTCGTCTCTTTGTCCGTTTCTGCATTTTTTCCGTCTTTGCGCTATTTAAGGCCACCACCACGTGACCCGGTGGTGCATACCCAACATTTTGTCCGCTTTTGGTTGTTTATAACACGATTTGTATTTATGCCAATACAACATTTATCCCTGTTATTTCTAGTACTTTGTTTGAACTTTCGAAATTTCAGTTAAAGTTTTTTAAAGGGGGGGGTGGGGGGGGGGGGGTGGGGGGGGGGGGGGGGGGGGTTGGGGGGGTGGGGGGGGGGGGGGGGGTGGGGGGGGGGGTTGCTCCCGGACAATGGCCAAACTGTGTTATGTCTTGGACCCTCTGGAGCCGATTGGCATTCTGAAATTTTTAGAACGCCCTGTTCAGCATTGTTAAGGGAAAAGGTTAAATACATTGTTATGTTGATTTGATTTTAAGACCACTTTTATATGCCATTACTAAACCCTAAAATTATTGGCACGCTCACGATTAGTAGGGTGAAACCATATAATTTTTTATATGTTTATTTTCCCCAGAATAAAATGGTGTCCAAATATGATTACCTAAGTTTATTGTCTTTTGAAGGAAGGTAGGTGTACACAAGAATTTACTTACCTTAAAAAGAAGTCATATTCACATAGGACCTGCCGATGTTAATTAGGATTTTTTTCCGTAAGGTGGTCCGTAAAATCTTGGTGTTACACCGACTCAAAAGAGACAATAATTATTTTTATTATATGACCTATTTACAGCTTATGAAATACGTGGTTTACACGATCTGACGGCCAGGTGCGGATCCAGGATTTTCGGGTTGGGGGGGGGGGGGGGGGGGTGGGGGGGGGGCTAAACTAATTTTTGCAATACTTGACTATATTATCGACTATAGTAGACCAGAGCAGAGCTCGAGATAGCGCTTAGGGGGGACCTGGGTTGCATTCCCCCGGAAATCTTTTATGAAATTTACATCGCATTTCCTTGCGTTCTGGCGGCATTTTGGAGCCAAAAAATAGTTGACACTGTCACAGTAATGTTTAGACATTTGATTTTTATTGATTGAAAACGTTTAAATTTTAATTTTGAAAACGCAATAATTGATTTTTTTGGCTGCAACCCCCAATAAACAATAAATTCCACAACTCGAACGTAAGAAAAAGGTGGTCCTTGTAACTTGTAAAAAATCTTTACTCGCCAAATTTTAAGGGGGGGGTGGGGGGCGGCGCGCCGGGTCTATTGTCCCTCCATCATTTCTGAAGCAATTTGGGTATTTCAAATTTTTAAATTTGGGTAAAATAAAAATCACACTTAACTGTTTAACACATCAACAGACATCAATTATTGAAATTAGTTTGCTTCCAAAATGAAAAACATGTCTTGGACATTTTCATTAGAAGGAGACCAATTGCTAATGAAATACCCAAAGAATTGTTTGATTTTCATGGAAAATACGGAAATGTATGCTATAATTTTGTGAATCTGTTTTCTTGTTGTTCCTGCAGCCATGATAAAGGTACCAACAAAATGTTTATTTGCTTTTTTGAATACTAAACTGACTTCTGAATTTCAATTGGGGTTTTTTGGCAATTTTAATTGGGTATTTAAAGAAAATAACGGCAGCTTATTTCTGGAGGCTGTGGATTTCAATTGGGTTTTTGGCAATTTTGGTTTGGGTTTTAATTTTCGGGTTATTGAAGCAAATACGCAGCTTATCTTGGAGGCATTGCCATCTGTAACATGTTATTTCACTGGACATCCTGTACTCCTCACCTATATAGTTGTAATTGCCAGCGCAATTAACCCCCTCCATTGTACATGTACTTTCAAGCCACTTCTCATTATTGCTTGGTTCCTGGGAGTAATGAACTGTATTAGACAAGCCCACTGCCATATATGTGGCTGTGACTGGAGAAATTGGGGTTCCATTTGGGTGGGTTAATTGCGGACCCAGTTGAAAGATCCCAGATCTGCCATTTTGCATCTGCACAGTCTTAATTAGGATCTGCACTGTTTCGTCATAACCAATCACTGGAAACCATCGTCGTTGCTTCTAACAATCAATTATAGGGCTGGAAGGAGTGTTATTTTGATCAGGAGCTAAACATGGGATCAAAATGAGCCCTATAGCCTCAATAAATGTAAATCCCATCTAATTTAAATTTCCAGAAGATCCTAAATTTGCGCTTTACAACTTCTTACGTCGTTAACGAAGCCCATTGTTGGAAACGGGTCCCCTGTAGCCTATTTTCATTCAAACATTGCAAAGTATACATTTACTAGCAAAGTATACTTTTGGAGGGAGTAATCCATTTTATTTTTTTTCCTGAAATGCAATTATTTTCCATATAGAAACTAACAAATGCATATATTTTCATGATTAAAAAGTACATGCCAGAATTAATTATTACTGAATGTATTACATTATCAACCAAAAGCCCCAAATTGGGCTGTGATTAATGTAATAAAATTTATCATAAAAAATTTGAAAAATTTCTCCCCTCAAAAGTTTATACTTTGCTAGGAAAGTATACTTTGCAATGTAGGATTGAAATAGGACCACAAAAGAAAACGGGGCCCCTTGGTCTTTCAATCCCATTTGATGCCCCATTTTTCCGTTCACAGGCCACTTACCCACGTTATTGGGGCTGTGACTGGAGAAAATTCATACCAGGGTTGCTTAAAGCTTACTATTTTAGCAAACATTCATTGATAAAATATTCTTAAGACGTTTCGAATCAATATACTGGTTTATATCGGGGTGATTCAGCGGAAGAAATTGGGCCTGACATAAAGTACGGTGTATTAATGGTTCATATTGACCCGATAGTGTCTTATATTGTGTGTTTAAATTATAGGAAATGTAATGGCCTTTTTGTTTTGGAATTTATCGGAGTATAATTCCCGGATAAATTCCACAAAAAGGCCCATTCATTGCTTATAATTCCTCCAGCATTTGAAAAATAAATTCATCAAGAAAAATGTTTTGTTTATTTTTATTTTCCGTTTTCATTAATAGAATTATTTTAACTGCGCCGGGGTACGGTTATTACGGAAAGTAGTTTTGTCGGTGGGAGTTTACGTGGGATATAAAATTTTGGACAAGAGACGTTTGCTACGGGCCAATCAAATGTTTCGGGAATTGGGTGTAAAAATTTTTATTTTTGTGCTGGAATTATTGTCCGATAGTGTCATTATATATTTGTGTTTTTATATGTGGTTTATGACAAAGAGAAAATGGGGTCTTATAAAGTGTTTTGTGATTAGTGCAGATCCAGATAAGCCTGTGCATCTTCTGCACAATCTGATCATGATCTGCACTGTTCGCCAGTCCATCAATGAAACGCCCGTCATGCTTCCAACAAGCAATATAGATCGTTATCAGGCTGCAGTAGTGTGCTATTTGATCAGGAGCTGCACTGGTCCAGATTCTGTAAGGCATTTTTCTCCAGTTGGAGCCACATTTACATATTGCTGTGGAGAATGATCAAACTTTATAATATTTTGATACCAGTCTCGGGGTGTGGGATACGTGGTTTCCGAACCAGATCGACGTGACGTAATCTGTGATGTCATTGTTTACAGTAAATTTTCTTTAAAATCTTGCCAACAAACGGACGGATTTTGATGATATGTAGTGCACCACATACGATAATTATGTGTTTATGGGTGTTTTATTGGTAATCTGAAAGTTATTTACAATAACTTGTTACTTTCACAAAGAATCAAGTACCATTTATTTCCTACATTCACGTGTGCTCTAGTTTTTATTTACAAAACGACAGAATTATGAGATTAAAGCCGCCTATACAATAAAGGGCAACGTCTACCACATTTGCTGCGGTATATTTCATAAAAAATATGGCATTCCATTAGAAAGATATTAAAGGAAATATAGAGTAAGCACATCTAAAAAAAACATGAAGTCATGCCATTCGGAATCGCGTGATCTCACACCTTAACCCTTACACTGCCAAATTAAATGTTGTCGTCTGCTGTTTATTTTTCATTTTCCGATTTTTCTCATCAAAAACATGGTTTGACAGCATTTTAGAATCATTTCCAGTGGAAATGATTCTAAAGTGCTGTCAAACCATGTCTTTATTGAGAAAGAAGGCAAA
Organism: Conchocele bisecta; assembly: GCA_029237695.1. Classification (NCBI taxonomy): domain Eukaryota; kingdom Metazoa; phylum Mollusca; class Bivalvia; order Lucinida; family Thyasiridae; genus Conchocele; species Conchocele bisecta. The sequence goes on from CM055271.1 coordinate 31,712,804, forward strand.
ATATAAAGCATCAGCAGACGACAATTTTCGTGCTCAGCAGTCTAAGGGTTAATTGTCAATGGCGGCATAACAATAGTCAGGCAACCACGGAGCTCCAGATAAACTTTGTGTTTAAAGCGTACTATACCGTCTGATTTCAAAATCATGGCGTATTTTACTTTTACAAATGGATTATTTGTTTTCTTCATTACTAAATAGGGAACAAAGTTTAAAAAAAAAAGAAAAAAAAAAGTAAACATTCACCTATTTGAGTTGAGCTACAAAAAGCAAACAGCTCAACTAAGTGAATTTTCAACTTTATGTCAGTATTTTCACTACTCGATTTGAAAATCAATGTGTATTTTCACATTGCTGTCCATATTTTGTACTCCCACCATACACACCTTATTTGTAAGGATTTGTAAGGCAAATTCATTAAAAAATTACTTGTTTATTATCAAGGTTGCCAGAGATGGGATTAGCTTAGTGATTTAACCCTTACAATGCTGAATTAATTTGTGTCATCTGCTGAATATTTTTTTTTCTCCATTTTTCTCATCAAAAACTTGGTTTGGCAATGCTGCCAAACCATGTTTTTACTGAGAGAAAAGACAAAATATCAATTAACCCTTAGCCTGCTGATCGCGAAAACTGTCGTCTGCTGTTGCTTTATACATGTATTTTGCCCTGTTTCTCAATAAAAACATGGTTTGACAGCACTTGAGAATCATTTCCATTATGATTCTAAAGTGCTGTCAAACCATGTTTTTGACGAGAAAAATCGAAAATAAAACAAACAGCAGACGACAACATTTCATTCAGCAGGCTAAGGGTTATAACAGGTAACTAGTTCAGTGATAGGCATATGAAACCCAGTATGGTTAATGAGAAATAATAATTTTCGTCTGCTGTTCCTTCATATTTTATAACTTTACTCTCGATAAAAACATGGGTTGGCAGCATTTTAGAATCATTTCCACTCTAAACTGCTGCCAAGACATGTTTTTGATGAGAAGACCGGAAAATAGAAAATAAACAACAGCTGACAAACTTTAATTCAGCATTGTAAGGGTTAAAGATACATATGCCCACTCAGTAGGCACAACATGTTCTTTATATCAGAGACATCATCTGAGACATTTTCTGGCAAAATAAACATTCATTCACCATTACCACATGTATTGATTGGCATTATACATTTTATATCGGACGCAAATTTCCACATTGATATCAGGGGCGATAACCATGTTTCCTTAAAATGTTAACGGACATTACTATTTATTCTCTGTATTTATTTTTTGATGTGCAATTATCATGATCTGTCAAAAATATTATTTTTTCAGGCGACGCATTTAATTAGTATGAATAATTAAAAAATACCATGCCTCATTTGCATATGAAAATAGCCTGATACCAACAACCACGCGTCACTGTCAGTAAAATAAATATTATTAAATGATTATATCTGTATAGCAGGCACTTGTAAATTTTAGAACTGGTAGAACAGTGACACAATCATACCCTTATTTAATTCCTATAAATAGAGAATACAGTGGAACCCCTCTAAACCGAACACCCTGGGGACAGACTGAAAAGTTCAGTTTATAGGGGTTTTCGGTTTAGATTTCGGTTTCTATTTCCAGTTAAGGAAATGTATGTTTTCCATCATTAACTCTTGGATTTGTATAGTATATACATGTACCATTATTACCATATTGAAAGCATATGTACACATTTTTTCAATAAATATGTCAAGTTTCTTTTTATTCTAAGAATTGATATGATGACTTTTTCATTGGAAACAAACAAACAAATAAAAACCAGTGTTTTTTTTTATAAAACTACACGACAAGGTGACAGTTTAGTTGTGGACCAGCCACCAGTATACAATTTATGGAGTATTTTCATATTTTTCCACCCGAAAAAATTAAGTCCCAATGAGACGATTCTAAAGCACTCCCAACTTGCCATTTGTATGGACAAATAAGAAATGTACCCCCAAATTACGCACCTTAAAGGGGGCTCGGCTACCCAGTTGTGTTTTATCATGTCGACATGTGTAATTCCCAGATGACATGGGATAAAGGCCCCTAAGTATTTTGTGCCACTGTGGAACTTTCTCGATCAGCTGGAACGCTCTTTTAAGACCAGAATGTGTTTTTTTTTTATTGACATTGCAATTAGTGCAGATTCGCAAGAGGTATAGCAAATAGTGCAGATTCGCAATGTCTACGGTCTACACTGGTCGCAAAGAGCATATGACACATTTCGCGTGTGCTGTGTAGTTACCTGGAGCTGCTGCCCACAGGCTACAGTCACGAGTTTACAGCCTCGTTAAGTTTATTAGATTATCTCAATTAATCGGTCGGTTGGTTCACAAATAATGTGCCGATTATTTTATTTCATGTCTCGTATTTAGGTCGCATGTATTGAATAGATTCCTAACTTTGTAATGCCGCTTATGACGTTAAAAAAACACGCCGCTTAGCGCATTACACGCATGGATAGCGCTTGTACAGAGCTCAAGTTAATGTGTGTAATTTGATCAATTTTGTTATTTCTTCCACACAAATGTCAAGTTGGGAGTCCGTTAAAATCGTCTCATTCTCGTGGCTCCGCATTTTGGGAACCAGAGCTGAACAATACTACCGGGAACCAGTCTATTGTAAACACGGTGTGATTTTGAGACCCGCTTGAAACAACAACATTGAAATTGGGCACGGTGTATTTATTGGATGACATCCTGACAGGTGACTGTGTTTCCAGTTTTCCGGGGTTATTTTAACGCTGAAATATGGTTTTGGTACTTGAAATGGCGTCCGGATTACGGAGTAGAGGGGTTGCGGAATAGAGGGGTAGAAACTAATGTGTTTATATAGCAGAATATTCGGGACGTGGTCGTATGTTCGGTATAGCGCGAATTCCGGTATAGAGGGGGTCCGGTTTGGAGGGGTTCCACTGTAGTGGGTTAGTGCCGTGAATGGGAAAACATATCTGGATGGGCGAGGCTCTGCCGAGCACATCCCGTTTCCGTGCCGCGCCAGATGTGTTTTCCCATTCACGGCACTAACCTACTATTCTAATTATCCCGTCAACACCTACAAATGGCTGTAAAATGCAAAAATAGTATTGACTGGATATCAAAAATGTTTCATGGCACCGTGTTTCACGGCACATACGCACTGTGTTGACGGGATAAATAACATTTTGTGCCTATTGAGTGGGCATGTACCTTTAAAGCATTGGATTCATGAGTTCCTAATGTGATGTGCATCCTACTGGACTGTGTCGACTTTGCCGATATTCGACGCAAACACTTCAATGTTACTATTCCAGGTGGAGAACATTGAAGGTTTGCTTCGCTTTCTCCATGAAACCAACTTGTATCGGAAAATTTAATTTTATCATTGTATACATGTTTCTCATTTCTATAATTTTATCATTGTATACATTTTACTCATCTCTATTGCTCATCATATTAATAGTTTTACCCTAATCATCTGATTGCCTACCGCATCCGACATACTATTTTACTATTATTTTTATTCTTCATCTACATTGCTTGGCCCTAAATGATACTCTTTTGTGTTGATGGGCCGATATTATTTTTTAACCCAGACCGTAATTTCTTTAATGAAGAAAATCAATAATCCATTTGTAAAAGTAAAATATGCAATGATTTTGAAATCAGCGGGTATAGTACGCTTTAGACACAAAGCTTATCTGGAGCTCTATATATAACTTTCTTTATAGCACGCATTTTGGGTGGTACAACAGCAAGAGTATTATGGACGCTTTATTGCAACACCATGTTGACAGAAATATCGCAGTACAAAAAAAAAAAACGATTGATGGACCCTATGTTTCGTCGCGCCCACTTGCGGACAGCACAATATAGTTGGCACATTGGCGTACGATAATAATAATAACAATACATTTTATTCACTCTAAGCCACATACGTGACACACGAGGTATACAATAGATTACATAATACAACGGTGGGTAAAAATACAAAATGCATATGTATAAGCTCACTAGTCATTATAACCATAAAGCATTTCTTATAAAAATAGCTAAATTTCTTAACGTACGTGTATCCGCGTTAATGGTTTTGGTTTGAGTTTTTCGGTATAACACTCCTTTTTTTAGGCCACATATAAAGAGTTTTCAATAGGTTGCCTAATACATGTACATGTGATTGATATAGCTCATAATCTGTGGTGACATTTCTCGTTGACGTGAAGGCACGGGGGCATTGTGCTCTTGTACTTTTGGACGGCGCTATTGGCATCTCGAGTATGCCAGTGTCTGCAAGACGGGCAAATTGGATATCAGAGTTACGCGGGAGTGTACGCTGGCTGGTTCGGCAGTCTATTCAGGCATATTGATGTGGAATTGTGCTGTCGTGGATATAAATTATACCGAGCCAGCTTCAGGGAAATATGGCAGAAATTACAAACTGTGCTTCTGGTGATCTTTCTTATTAACCTTAGAATGCGGTGAAGAAAAAATTGTCGTCGGCTGTTGTTTTACATTTGTTCTTCTTACTCAAGAAAAACATGGTTTAACAGCACTTTAGAATCATTTCCATTGGAAATGATTCTAAAGTGCTGTCAAAACATGCTTTTGATGAGAAAAAAATGGAAAGTTGAACACAAACGGCAGACGACAAAATATAATTCACCAGTGTATTTGGATTAAAATGCTTGAGGCAGATTGCGTTTGTTGCGATTAATTCGAGGAACCTTCCGTTATTTATTTCTTCCAAATTGGAAGTTTGCCTACAGCTAGCAGACATCCTGCGAGACTTCCAGGGCACGGGCATTTGGCGTGTTTCGGCTTTCATCGGTATAACTATATATGAACAACAAGGCTTGTAGCTTTGGACGGACATGACCTTGTGTCGTAACAAATTCAGTGATTTCATTAACAATAATGTGAATATTTTGGCGGAAAGTGCACATGTTCATTTGAGAATTGTTGTTATATCTTGCTGAAATAGCATAGTTAGAACATAATTAAGCAAGAATATCGAATTATAGCTGGTTTTCTTAGGTCAGACACGACCTTGTATCGTAACAAAATAAAATAATGTGTTTAAGGCTCTAACGTTAATATTTTAGTGGCAAGTTCATATGTTCATTTGATAATTATTGTTATTCTGCAGAAATACATAGAATGCATAGAAATTTACAATTATAAATATGTTATTTTGTTACAATACGAGCTTGTGTCCGACCAGTAGCTACATACCTTATTATAAACAACAAAGCAAATGGCGTTAATTTAATCTTAACCCTTACAATGCTGAATTAAAATTTGTTGTCTGCTGTTTATTTTCCATTTTTCTCATCAAAAACATGGTTTGACAGCACTTTAGAATCATTTCCAATGGAAATGATTCTAAAATGCTGACAAACCATGTTTTTACTGAGAGAAGAGACAAAATATGACACAGCAGCAGACGACTATTTTCGGTTCCCGCACTCAGGGTTAAGATTAACCGACGGGAGCGACACGCCGAATGTCGTTTTAGGGCGAAACCACGGGGCGACCGGGGCTACCGCGTGGGGTGTGCCCCAGGGTGTCTGGCTTAGAGAGAGTTTCCACTGTCATCGGGCATGAGATCTAGAAGATGTATTTGTGTGCATTTTAATCATGAATAGGCATTACTATTGGAGATAATGGCGGTGAAACACATTAAATTAACCCTTACAATGCTGAATTAAATTTTGTCGTCTGCTGTTTATTTTTTAATTTCCGTTTTACTCATACACAACATGGTATGGAAATGATTCTAAAGTGCTGTCAAACCATGTTTTTGATGAGAGAAACAAGGCAAAATACGAAACAGCAGAAAACAATTTTGGTTTCCCTGACATTCTAAGGATTAAACAAACTACGGTGTTTTGGTCGTTGGAATAAATATACAAATACTCAGTATTATATGGTCCTTAAAGGTACATGCCCATCAGTAGGCACATAATGTTCTTTATGGGAATTAAATAAGTGTATAATTGTGTCACTATTCCACCAGTTCTAAAAATTACGAGTGAGTGCCCGCTATACAGATACAATCATTTAGTAATATTTATTTTACTGATAGTGACGCGCGGTGGTATCGGGCTATTTTCATATGCAAATGAGGTATGATATTTATTATTATTAATTCGATTCATTCTAAATAATTAAATGTGTGACCAAAAAAAATAATATTTTCGACAGATTATGTATGATCATTGCACATCAAAAAATAAATACAGAGAATAAATAGTAATGTCCTTAATGAAACACGGTTATTGCCGCTGTGATCAGGACATTTACGTCTGATATAAAATGATTTAATACTTAAAACCCATTGACTTGGCCTTAAATGACCTTAGTCTCATCGAGACGGTTCAAATGAGTGGTCACAACATATACTTTCATTGAGAAATAACAAAAATAAAATATTAAGAAAAAGATCATACCCGTATCAACTATTACCTACTGGTCAATTTCAATATTGGTTTTCAAATCAACCAATCAATATCACGTACTGCAGTAAATGGTCGAATAATATATTTTGAAAGTCTGTTTTGCGTGGACATTCACAACACAGATTTAGCTGTTTTCAAAGGACAATACAATCATACATATTGAAACATGTATTTTCTTTTTTGCATGCGAAATAAACCTTTATGAGTATGAATTTTATTTTTGTTATTTCTCAATGAAAGTATATGTTGTGACCACTCATTTGAACCGTCTCGATGAGACGGTTCAAATGGTGGTCACGACATATACTTCTAAACACATTTAAAGAAAATATTTATGATTTTCCCTATCCAATGGTGTATAGTGTCAGCATGAAATGGGTAAACCAGTAAATTGTTCATATAATCCACGTTTTGTGCAGGAAAAGGCACAGGTTGAAGTAACGGACCGAGGTCTATAAATACATTAAATATGCCAAAAAGCATCAATAAATGAAAAAAATTTACCTCCTCCATATAATTTTTTTTTTTTTCCCCTTCATTTACGGTATTGATGCTTTTAGGCATATTTAATGTATTTATAGACCTCGATCCGTTAACTTCAACCTGTGGGAAAATGGTGTAAAATAGAGTTATGTTTACAGCTACTTTATCTAAATCATTGATCATGGCAGAACTGAAACATTAGATGCACCCATAAATGCCGCCGGCTGAGAAAACTGACGGCATTTGTAATAATTGGAGAACGTTCGTCTTGTATATTCACTTACTGTCTGTTCACGTTTTGCTGCCGACAAACTTCTGGCCATAAAGCACATTAAATCCAAATAATATTTAAATGTAAGCACTTTTTCATCAATAATAAAAATGTCACCATCCCCCAAAAAAAATATTTGATGCAATTCCGTCAAATTTTGATTTTAGTGCGGAAAAAAACTATTTTCCTATGGGAATTTAACATGAGGGTTAAAAATAGATTTTTTTAAATAATTTTTCATTTGTGGATAGATTTTTAAAATCTAACTTTTGTTTCTTTAGTTGGATCATTTCCAAGCTTAAGGATTTAATGTGTTTAACCCTTTCAACACCACAGACCTATAGAGACAATGTTTGCAAACAGTGCAGATCCAGATGAGTCGGCTCGTAACGAGCCGTCTCATCAGGATCTCCACTGTTTGTTAATAATTGTAAACGTCGTACAGATTACCCTTTTAGAAGAATGGGATAATTTGAATGAAGAACATTAATGAAATAGCGTGAAACATTGGCATGGAACATCCTATTAAGTTACTTGGTGTTGAAAGGGTTAATAGCCAACAGTTTGTCGGCATGAAAACGTGGAACAGACAGTAGTTGGTTAGAATCTAATAGATGCTGACTGCATGCAGTTATCCTGCATTAGTGAATACATGGTGAATGTGTAGGCCCTGGGGCCCGTTTCACTAAACTTCTTACGACTAAAATGTTTGTAAGTGCAAAATTATGATGGTCTGTAAATTTCACATTAACAATGTTTTCTTGTAAATAATTGTTGGATTTACATTTATTGAGCATAGGCTGCATATGCAGCCTATGCTCAATAAATGTAAATCCATAAATTGAAATTTACAGACGATCTTAAATTTTAACTTACGAACATTTTAGTCGTAAGACGTTTAGTGAAACGGGCCCCTGATCTGTAACCGATTTCACCAAAATTGCTAAGCATACTTATCAAGCTACGTATACGTTGAGGGAGTACTCATTTATTTTTCCTGAAAATACATTAATTCATATACATGTGGAACTAACGACTGCATATATTTGATGATTGAAAGTATGCAGAATTATTATACTGAATGCTACAAAATGGCTGTGATAATGTAATAAATTCAGTATAATAAAAATTAATAAATTTATCCTTGTATTGAAAATTTCTCCCTCAAAGTATACTTTGCTAGATAAGTATACTTTGCAATGTTGGTGAAATAGCAGCGCTCCAGATAAGCTGCATATTTGCTTAAGTACCCAATTAAAATTGCCAAAAACCCAATTGAAATCAGAAGTAGCGAGTATCAAAAGCAATATAACAAATTTGTGGTACAGAAAACAATAAACAGACCACAAATATAGCATATTTTTTCTTATTTTTCATGAAAACACATCTTGGTATTTCATTAGAATTGTCTTCAAGGAGACAATTCTAATGAAATACCAAGACATGTTTTCATTTCGAAGCAAACTATTCAATAATTGCTGTCTGTTGACAGTAGAGAGATTTTATTTAAATACCCATACTACTTGATTAGCTTCATAATAACGATGCCCGTTATACTAATTATATCAGCGCTTTTTCCCCCTGAATATAGGAGAATTATAAGGACAGAGCTCCAGTTAAGGTGCGTAATTTGACCAACTTTGGGTGAAATTTTGTTATTTCTTCATCAAAAATGGCAAGTTGGTAGTCCTTTAGAATCGTCTCGTTGAGACGATTCTAAAGCACTCCCAACTTGCCATTTTTGATGGAGAAATAAGAAATTTACCTCCAAATTACGCACCTTTACTGGAGCTCTGAAGGAGCCGATCTTCGGTGGCTTCGCAATAATTAGAAATATGATGGGTTTTCTTTACGATTGAGGCCAAAACAAAATTAAAATGTTGTCTTTACATTACCATGTTGTTAATTATATGAATTTGTATGTGTTTTCACAATTTTAGTAAAAATATCGCTTTTTCACAATTTTGGTTTATTTTTCACAAAATATGAAGGTACCTTCACAATTTCTGGGAAAAAAGGCGCTGAATATTGTATGTGATAAAAAATTCTGTTCCCGTCTTCTTGCCAATGATATAGTGATCAAAGCAGACAAATTAATGTGTCTGGTGTCAGAATTCCTGAACGGTAAAAAAACATTACAAAAAAGACTGCTGTGTGAAATACAGTAACTTAATCACAATTTTGGAATTTGCCGACTGATAGCAAATTAAAATGGTATTGTTTCCTGTCATTGACATATATAGACATTCCGTTTCAATGCTGATTAAAAAACTACTTATGCCAATCTTTCATTAACTAGCTTATTACGTGTTTTGTTTGTGATATGTTGAGACTACCACTCCAAAATCACGGCAGTTACTTGTGCTACTTTCTTATGTTTCCGTGGACATTTTTGCACCTTTCATCAGATACAAAAATTTACCAACAATTTTGTTCTATCTTTTTATTTCTCAATAGAAGTATATATTGTTACCACTCATTTTAACCATCCCATTGACGTTGAGATGGTTCAAATGAGTGGTAACAGCATATATTTTTGATGAGAAATAAGAAAACTAATCAGTTTTTCCATGTATTTTAAAGGTACATGCCCACTCAGTAGGCACAAAATGTTTTTTAGGAATTAAATAAGTGTATAATTGTGTCACTATTCCACCAGTTCTAAAGATTGCTAGTCACCACTATACAGGTATAATCATTACATGTTGCTGATAGTGACGCGTGGTGGTATCAAGCTATTTTCATTATAGAAATTAATGGCCTTTTTGTGGAATTTATCGGGGTATAAACTTGGAAAAGTCGCGGGAATACTGGACGAAGGCCGGAAGGCCTCGTCCAGTATTCCCGCGACTTTTCAAAGTTTATATCCCCGATACATTCCACAAATAGGCCATTCATTCCTTATAATTCCACCATTTGAAATAAATTCATCAAGAACATGTGTTTATTTTCCGTTTTCTTAAGAATTATTTTAACTGCTCCTGACGGTTACGGAAAGTAGTTCGGCATGGAGTTTACTTGGATATAAATTTTGGACGGAGACTTGCAACGGACCAATCAAATGTTAGGGAATTGTGTAAATATTTTTGTGCTGGAATTATATGCAAATGAGGCATGGCATTTTTAGCTCACCTGAGCGAAGCTCATGTGAGCTATTGTTACCGCAATGTGTCCGTCGTCCGTCGTCCGTCGTCGTCCGTGAACATTTTCAAACGTCTTCTCCTCAGTAACCATTGGGCCTATAGTCACCAAACTTCATGATCATGGTCCTTAGGTAGGGGGATTACAAAATTGTTAAAATGACGTCATTGCGTAATCCAAGATGGCCGCCATCTAAAAATAGCACAAATTCTTCAAAAATCTTCTTCTCAAGAACCGCCAACCGGATTTCGACAAAACTTGGTAGGAATGATCGATGTACAATGCTCTTTCAAAGTTGTTAAAATGGTGACCCTGGGGTCAAATTAGGGTCAAATTTTATTTTTGACCGAATATGGTCATGTCATATATCGAATTGAAGGTATCAAAGAGGCGATCACTCTGGTGCATTTTTTGTCGAAATCTGATGGTTATGTCATCCAAGATGGCCGTCGAAAGGTCAAAAGGTTGTTCTTTTATTAGAGATTTCAAAATTCTTCTTCACATGAATCGCTTGGCCCATGGTAGCCAAACTTAAAAGTTATGGTCCATGGGTGAAGCCTTTTCAGATTTGTTAAAATGGAGGTCATCGCTAATCCAAGATGACCGCCGTCTAAAAATAGCATAAATTCTTAAAAAATCTTCTTCTGATGAACCGCTAACCGGATTTCGACGAAACTTGGTAGGAATGATCAATGTACAATGCTCTTTCAAAGTTGTTAAAATGGTGACCCCGGGGTCAAAAATGGGCGTGGCCTGTGGGGTCAAATTGGGGTCAAATTTTATTTTTGACCGAATATGGTCAAGTCATGTATTGAATTGAAGGTATCAAAGAGGCGATCACTCTGGTGCATTTTTTGTCGAAATCTGATGGTTATGTCATCCAAGATGGCCGCCGAAAGGTCAAAAGGTCGTTTTTTTATTACAGATTTCAAAATTCAGCTTCACATGAACCGCTTGGCCCATGGTAGCCAAACTTAAAAGTTATGGTCCATGGGTGAAGCCTTTTCAGATTTATTAAAATGGAGGTCATTCTAATCCAAGATGGCCGCCGTCTAAAAATAGCATAAATTCTTAAAAAATCTTCTTCTCATGAACCGCCAGCCGGATTTCGACGAAACTTGGTAGGAATGATCAATGTACAATGCTCTTTCAAAGTTGTTAAACTGGTGACCCCGGGGTCAACAATGTGCGTGGCCCGTGGGGTCATATTGGGGTCAAATTTGTTTTGTGACCGAATATGGTCATGTTATATATCAAATCGAAGGTATCAATGAGGCGATCACTCTAGTGATTTTTTTGTCGAAATCTGATGGTTATGTCATCCAAGATGGCCGCCGAAAGGTCAAAAGGTCGTTCTTTTATTAGAGATTTAAAAATTCTACTTCACATGAACTGCTTGGCCCATGGTAGCCAAACTTCACAGTTATGGTCCATGGGTGAAGCCTTTTCAGATTTGTTATAATGGAGGTCATCGCTAATCCAAGATGGCCGCCGTCTAAAAATAGCACAAATTCTTAAAAAATCTTTTTCTCATGAACCACTGGCCGGATTTCGACGAAACTTGGTAGAAATGATTGATGTACAATGCTCTTTTAAAGTTGTGAAAATGGTGACCCCGGGGTCAAAAATGGGCGTGGCCCGTGGGGTCAAATTTTATTTTTGACCGAATATGCTCATGTCATATATGAAATTGAAGGTATCGATGAGGCGATTGCTCTGGCGCAATATTTGTCGGAATCGGATGATTATGTCATCCATGATGGTTGCCAAAAGGTCCATTTATTTGAGATTTTTAACGTCTTTTTCTCAGGAACCACATGGCCGATGCTGGCCAAACTTCATAGGAAGTTCCGATCCTTGGGTGAAGCATTTTCAGATTTGGTAAAATAAGTCATCGCTTAATCCAAGATGACCGCCGTCTAAAAATAGCACAATGTTTTTAAAACACATGAACTCAATGTCACATTCTCCTCTGGTGTTCATGGAGTCGGGTGAGCGAATTAGGGCCATCATGGCCCTCTTGTTTAATTATTAATTATACTAAATAAATTTGTCGCCTGAAAAAATAATATTTTTGACAGATTATAAAGTATGATAATTGCACATCAAAAAATAAATACAGAGTATAAATAGTAATGTCCGTTAACATCATTTTAAGGAAACCCGGTTAATTTAGTGCTGCGTATCGCCTCTGAAAATCATATCGCGATATATCGTGGTATTTCACTATGTATCGCGATATTTTTAGCCTTTTTCGGCTCGAGAAAAGCAGGCTGTTTCCTATTGCATGTACATGTACTAATGGCCCATGTATGTTTTGCAGGTCAATGATGTGAAAAATAAAGCATTTATATGCAACAAATTACTATGATTTTTATTTTTTCACTACAAAACAACACCAGAAATGACATGTAATTATCAGTGTACAAGACTACTAGTCTACTACTACCAGGCCTTAGCAACTAGCAAGGCTTACTTACTAGATTACAACCTATGTCTGTGACTGGAGAAAGGGGGCTTATGTGTTATGCAGCCAGTGTAGATCCAGATCAGTCTTATGAGGATCAACACTGTTAAAGATCATTGAAACACCTGATTTTTAGCTCGACTATTCGAAGAATAAGTAGAGCTTATGTTGTCACCCCGGCGTCGGCGTCGGCGTCGGCGTCGGCGTCACCGTCACGCCTTGGTTAAGGTTTTTAGTCAAGCTTGTATATGGAATACTACTGGCCCTACACCACCATACTTGGACAACTTCATCTCCTAGTGATGTACATCAATAACCCCTGATCTATATTTGACCTTCACCTACATTTCCTCTTGAATTACTTGGTTAATTCCCCTTGGTTAAGGTGTTTAGTCAAGCTTGTATATGCAATACTACTGGCCCTACACCCACCATACTTGCACAACTTCATCTCCTAGTGATGCACATCAATAACCCCTCATCTATGTTTGACCTTGACCTACATTTCCTCTTGAATTACTTACTTAATTCCCCTTGGTTAAGGTTTTTACTCGACCTTGGTTAAGCTTTTTACTCAAGCTTGTACATGGAATACTATTGTGCATACAGACACCATAATTGGACAACCTTTTCTCATAGTGATGTACATCAATAACCCCTGATCTATATTTGACCTTGACCCACATTTCCTCTTGAATTACTTACTTAATTCTCTTTGGTTAAGGTTTTTAGTCAAGCTTGTATATGTAATACTCATGGCCCTACACCAACCATACTTGGACAACTTCATCTCCTAGTGATGTACATCAACAACCCCTGACCTATATTTGACCTTGACCTACATTTAACCTTAAATTACGTACTTAATTCCCCTTGGTTAAGGTTTTTACTCAACCTTGGTTAAGGTTTTTAGTCAAGCTTGTAGATGGAATACTATTGTGCATACAGACACCATACTTGGATAACTTTTTCTCATAGGGATGTACATCGATAACCCCTGACCTTTATTTTACCTTCACCTACATTTAACCTTGGATTACTTGGTTAATGTTTATAGTCAAGCTTGTGTATGGAATACTTCTGGGCCTACATCAACCATACTTGGACAACTTCATCTCCTAGTGATGTACATCAATAATCCCTGACCTATATTGGACCTTGACCTACTTTTGTCCTTGCATTACTTAGTTATCTCCCCTTGGTTACGGTTTTTACTCAAACTTGTATATGGAATACTCCTGGGCCTACAGCAACCATACTTGGAAAACCACGCACCTACGTCCAACAAGGTCAAGGTCACTGTTGAAGGTCAAACCTATTGAAATTCCCTTCCGCTCTATATCTTCTACACCGATGCATGGATTATCAAATGGCTTGGCACAAATGTTTCTCATGATGAGAAGGTGTGTCGCGATCAATAACCACGCACCTACGTCCAAGGTCAAGGTCACAGTTGAAGGTCAAAGGTCAAACCTATTGAAATTCCCTTCCGCTCTATATTCTTCTACACCGATGCATGGATTATCAAATTGCTAACCACGCACCTACGTCCAAGGTCACAGTTGAAGGTCAAAGGTCAAACCTATTGAAATTCTCTTCCGCTCTATATCTTCTACCACCGTGCATGGATTATCAAATGGCTTGCACAAATGTTTCTCATGATGAGAAGGTGTGTCACAATCAATAACCATGCACCTACGTCCAAGGTCAAGGTCCACAGTTGAAGGTCAAAGGTCAAACCTATTGAAATTCCCTTCCGCTCTATATCTTCTACACCGATGCATGGATCAAATGCCTTGGCACAAAATGTTTCTCAGGATGAGAAGGTGTGTCGTGATCAATAACCACGCACCTACACCAAGGACAAGGTCACAAGTTGAAGGTCAAATGTCAAAAATATTGAAATTCCCAAATGGCTTGGCACAAATGTTTCTCACGATGAGAAGGTGTGTCACGATCAATAACCACGCACCTACGTCCAGGTCAAGGTCACGTTGAAGGTCAAAGGTTAACCTATTGAAATTCCCTTCCGCTCTATGTCTTCTACACCGATGCATGGATTATCAAATGGCTTGGCACAAATGTTTCTCATGATGAGAAGGTGTGTCGCGATCAATAACACGCACCTACATCCAAGGTCAAGGTCACAGTTGAAGGTCAAAGGTCAAACCTATTGAAATTCCTTCCGCTCTATATATTCTACACCGATGCATGGATTATCAAATTGCTAACCACGCACCTACGTCCAAGGTCACAGTTGAAGGTCAAAGGTCAAACCTATTGAAATTCCCTTCCGCTATATCTTCTACACCGATGCATGGATTATCAAATGGCTTGGCACAAATGTTTCTCATGATAGAAGGTGTGCACAACAATAACCATGCACCTACGTCCAAGGTCAAGGTCACAGTTGAAGGTCAAAGGTCAAACCTATTGAAATTCCCTTCCGCTCTATACTTCTACACCGATGCATGGATTATCAAATGCCTTGGCACAAATGTTTCCAGGATGAGAAGGTGTGTCGTGATCAATAACCACGCACCTACATCCAAGGACTGGTCACAGTTTGAAGGTCAAAGGTCAAAAAAAAATATTGAAATTCCCAAATGGCTTGGCACAAATGTTTCTCACGATGAGAAGGGTGTTGTCACGATCAATAACCACGCACCTACGTCCAAGGTCAAGTCACTGTTGAAGGTCAAAGGTTAAACCTATTGAAATTCCCTTCCGCTCTATGTCTTCTACACCGATGCATGGATTATCAAATGGCTTGGCACAAATGTTTCTCATGATGAAAGGTGTGTCGCGATCAATAACCACGCACCTACATCCAAGGTCAAGGTCACAGTTGAAGGTCAAAGGTCAAACCTATTGAAAATTCCCTCCGCTCTATATATTCTACACCGATGCATGGATTATCAAATTGCTAACCACGCACCTATGTCCAAGGTCACAGTTGAAGGTCAAAGGTCAAACCTATTGAAATTCCCTTCCGCTCTATATCTTCTACAACCAAACCGATGCATGGATTATCAAATGCTTGGCACAAATGTTTACTCATGATGAGAAGGTGTGTCGCAATCAATAACCATGCACCTACGTCCAAGGTCAAGGTCACAGTTGAAGGTCAAAGTCAAACCTATTGAAATTCCCTTCCGCTCTATATCTTCTACACCGATGCATGGATTATCAAATGCCTTGGCACAAATGTTTTCTCAGGATGAGAAGGTGTGTCTCGATCAATAACCACGCACCTACGTCAAGGTCAAGGTCATAGTTGAAGGTCAAAGGTCAAACCTATGAAATTCCCTTCCGCTCTATCTCTCTACACCCGATGCATGGATTATCACACTATGCCCAGGGTCAAGGTCACAGACTTGATGCGTTTGAAACCTTAACGCTCGGCTAAATGGCTTATAATCAAAAATGCCTCGTTTTCTTTGGCTGCCAGTGGGGGTATTCGTGTGCCGACAGGCCACATTTCTAGTTTCCCTTGGTTAATGTTTTTAGTTAACCTTGGTTAAGGTTTTTATGCAGGCCGCAGCCACCTTCTTTGTTAAGCTATGTGTACATCGACAACCCTCGTAGTCGAGCTATGCTGTTCTCCTACAGCTCTTGTTGTGTTTCTTCATTTGTTTTTGACGATGTCAAAATCAGGCGATTTCCCGTCCGCCATATTGGAAAGCTGTGTCACTAGGGGCATCTATCGTATGCATATTGAAAATACGGTACCTAAACGTTATAAATAATTATAAATATGCTTATTCCAGGCAAGCGCACTTGTAATATCCGGATCACGATAACTGTTGGAGCGTTCCGAACATGACCGAATAAAACCGGTCTCACTCGATTTAAAACCGGTATTCACCGGGAGAAATAAATATCGGTTATATCGGTACACCGGTTATACCGCGCACATCTACCGGTTACCTGATAGCAGTGTGTGAAGTTACGTCTGATATAAAATGTATAATAATGCCAATCAACTCGTGGGGTTATGGTGAATAAATGTTTATTTTGCCAGAAAATGTCTCAGATGATGTCTGATATAAAGAACATTTTGTGCCTACTGAGTGGGCATGTACCTTTAACCCTTTCCCTGTTTTGCGATATTTCGACTCGTCCAAATCCAAAACATCTGAATAAAAGAATGAAATGCTGGGTCAAATGATGGTTAAATTATCTGATAGAGTAGAAAACATTGTGGGAAAAGGAGAAATTGCTTGTTACAAGCAATTTCTCCTTTTCCCACAATGTTTTCAAAAGACATCTTCTGCAGAGGCGTGAAAAGTCGACTCGTCTATCAGGGAAAGGGTTAAGCATGAATTTGGAAAATCTTTGAAGCAGTAATCAGTAATAGCATACAAATACATACAAATATAGCATATTTTTCCATGAAAACACATCTTTGTATTTAATTAGAATTGTCTCCAAGGAGACAATTCTAATGAAATGCCAAGACTTGTTTTCATTTTGAAGCAAACTATTCAACAATTGCTGTCTGTTGATGTGTAAACAGTAGTGTGATTTTATTATACCCATTTTTTTAGGGGAAAAAAATGGGTATATTGTTTTCGTCACGGGTGTCCGTCCGTCCGTACGTCCGTCCGGGCAGACATTCAGGTACTTATGTGGCTAGCCCCACAGGGTTATGGACTTGTTAAAGGATAGGGTTGGTTACAATTAGCCACCTAATATATCGTTTTATGTGGCTAAAAGTGGTTTTATGTGGCTAATATTTAACATGCGATAAGCCACATAGTTACCTGAAAGTAAGAACGTCCGTCGTACGTCCGTCACGTTTCTTGTAACTCGAAAAACTTTTTCACCTTCATACCTACGCGCCTGATATTTGGTATGTAGCTTCGTTATCATGTGCAGATGCGCAAAGTGAATTCCGATTTTTCATCCGACCCTCCATCATGGATTATTCTCCCCCTTTGTTTCGGACTCAGTTTCCAAATTTCCCCCCCCCCATTTTTTTTTCCTTGTAACTCGAAAAAACTTTTTCACCTTCAATACCTACGCGACGCCTATTTATATGGTATGATCAAAGCGTTCGTTAATCATTGTGCAGATGACGCAAAGTGAATTAAACCTTTTTTCTTTTCATCCAAGACCCCTCCATCATGGATTATCCTCCCCCATTTCACCTGGGACGGGTACATTGAATTTGCCCATTTATTCCTTGTAACTCGTTTTTTAAAAACTTTTTCACCTTCGTACCTACGCGCCTCATATTTGCTATGTAGCTTCGTTATCATGTGCTGATGCGCAAAGTGAATTCGGATTTTTTATCCGACCCTCCATCATGGATTACCTCCCCCTTTCGGACTTAGCATTTGGGGAAAGTGGGTATATTGCGATGGCGCGCCATAGACTTTTTCTAGTTTTTAAAATGTTGAAATACCCAATTGCTTCAGAGTGACAATTCCTTATCTGGAGCCCTGATTGTATAGATCTGCTCGAGTTATATTTTAACCGGTCACAATGTTTATTTTCTTTCAGATTGGTGATCATGTGAACGAGTCACTGGAGGTTGGAGGAGACATTACACGGTCGGAGTGATATCGTACAGCCACGACACCGCCACCACAATGTGGACCCCTGGGTAACCATGGCGACCAGTGTTCATGTAGAGCGCCACAGATTGGAGTAATATACGGTAACCAACGTTTATTATCAACCTTATTACATTATATTGCTAACAGCTCAGCCAGCAGCTATTATCTGCCAATAAAATGAGGTAAATTGTTTATTTGTTTTAGGCCATATAAAGTTAATACTGAATATTGTCCGAATTTTTTTTAAAAAATGGGGCGGGTGGGTTGCTTTTATTTTTATTAAAATTTGTTGTAATTAGCATTAAAAACAATACTGAAGTATTTTCCTTGAAATATATATAAATAAGAACAAAATATTCGGGCATTAATTTTTAAGAGCGGGTGGGGATGATGTCCATGAGACATGCCATGTAATTTTGTACCTTCGGTAATTTTATAAAATATGTTTACAAAATTTACAATATTTGCCGTAAATGGTGTCCGTATTAAATTTATCATTAAATTTTCAGCCGCTATATTTAGAGCTGATTGTACGCATTGCTGCCATCAGTTCACATGACACGAAGCATATTACCACCCACACATGCGCTCACTGCTGTGTCACACTGCCAATCAGTAAGTTATAGATCACATATTGAATTTTTAATAAACTTATTTCGTGCTCGCAAGCGCTCGCTCAAATTAATTTATTAAAAATTCAATATGTGATCCAGAGCTCCAGATAGGCTGCGTATTTGCATAAATACCCAATTAAAATCAGACGTAGTGAGTATCAAAAAGCAATAATAAATTTGTGGTATCTTTGTCATGCTACATAAAACAATAAACAGACCACAAATATAGCATATTTTTCTTATTTTCCATGAAAACACATCTTGGTATTTCATTAGAATTGTCTCCAAGGAGACAATTCTAATGAAATGCCAAGGTGTGATTTTATTTTACCCACTTAAAATATTGAAATACCGAATTGCTTCAGAAATGATGGAGTGAAAATACTCCAATTACTAATTCCTTATCTGGAGCCCTGTGATCTATAACTACTACATATGGTATGGCAGCGTATTTATCATTATTGCAAACATTATTTCATAGGCTCAGCTATTAGATTAAATATAGCATGCACAATACAAACATTGAGTCTTCTAGAATAATTGGCAAATATTGTCTTATATTTTTAAACTGCCACTTGAAATCTGGCAATCTAATTGATTATTCGCCGAGACTGAGTTCATCTCGGCTTCCACCAATGAAACTTCACACATGTACACAGAGCTCCAGTTAATGTGCGTAATTTGACCAACTTGGGGTGAAATTTTGTTATTTCTTTATCAAAAATGGCAAGTTGGGAGTCCTTTAGAATCGTCTCATTGAGACGATTCTAAAGCACTCCCAACTTGCCCTTTTTGATGGAGAAATAAGAAATTTACCTCCAAATTACGCCCCGTGCAGACACCGGGGCGGGATCAACTGATCCTGAGAATAGTGCTGCAGTAGCCATTGCTTGTCGTAAAAGGCGACTAAACTGGCTTAACGATTGGGTTCATACTTTCCGGAACCCACTATACCGGATTTGGCCCTCATGTACATTTTTGGCTTTCTTGTATGTGAGAGTTGAGTCGGGCTATGCCCCATATATAAAAGTAATATTAGCGCTAATCCTATTACTTTTAGGGGATGGGATAAATGATGCTGGTGTGGCGAGGGCCTGGCACCAGATCAGGTTGTTCTAATTTCAGGACTGAATATATATTTTGATTGTAAATATTGAATTCTGAAGTTGGAATTTACCCCCCTCGGACAGGTGGATACGGGACACGACCCCGTTGACCCGTCTGCGTGTAGACTCCCTGAGGCTTGTACCTCTATGTCAGAAAAGCGGACGTTAAACCCTATTCACTCACTCGCTCACCTCCAAATTACGCACCTTAACTGGAGCTCTGTGTACAGGGTTGTGTCTAGGTCTCGCTTTCAGAGGGGCAATTTCAGATTTTTGACCGTTTTTGTATTAAAATAATGGGGAGATCTTGAATTTTTAACCCTTTCAACACCACAGACCTCTATAGAGACAATGTTTGCAAACAGTGCAGATCCAGATGAGCCGGCTCGTAGCGAGCCGTCTCATCAGGATCTCCACTGTTTGTTAATAATTTTAAACGTCGTACAGATTACCCTTTTAGAAGAATGGGATAATTTGAATGAACAAAATTAATGAAATAGCGTGAAACATTGGCATGGAACATCCTATTAAGTTACTTGGTGTTGAAAGGGTTAAGGGACATGGGCAATTTTAGGTGGGAAATGTCCCCTGGGCTCGCTCTAGGCACGACACTGCATGTATATTACTAGGGACAAGTTGTGACTGTATTCATTGATATATCATCTCCAATGTTTTTGTGAAATGGATCTTCGGACATTTATCTGAGACACTGACAGTCACTTTAACCCGTTTTCATGCTGAAGATACGCCATTATGTGTGCAGAAAATCCTAAATATTTTCCTTCTATGTGCTCAGAAGTATATGTCGTGGCCACCATTTGAACCGTCTCATTGAGACGGTTCAAATGAGTGGTCACAACATATACTTTCATTGAGAAATAACAAAATAAAAATATTTAATAAATTTCATACCCGTAAAGGCGTATTCCGAAAGGAATGGGTTAACGTCCCTGCGACAACTAAGGTCATATAGAGACGACACCTCGATTTCAATTCTCATCCGAAAGAATATATTTAATTATCTGTCGGCAGATGGTTAATAAGCCTCAGTTCATCATACACCAAATGGACCCCGATTGATAGACGACAGGTCTTGCATGCAGAGCTGCCAACTGTTCCGATTTTTCCGTATTTGTTCCGGAAAATATGTTAGAAATACGGAAGTACCGCGCGGACAACAAATAAAAAGTATGATTTTTAAAAAAATCAGTGCGGGAATATCAGGAAATAATAATTTTATTTCCAAATTCTTCAAATAAGCCCTATTTTTTTTATTTACCCGTAATCATACTCATCTAGGCGCTTACCATTTTGATTCTTGTTGTGTATGAATAGTAGTTTCAAGCGCTCAGTGATATTGATTTCTTCATTGCGTTAATTCTTAAAATGTCTGCTCCAAAGTGTCAGCCGACGAATCTGGGTCTTTTTTATCGAAAGAATTAGGAGAACACAGACTTTCATCACTGATTACAGCGAGACATGGCCCCATTTGTTCCTGTCAAAGTGCAGTGATGAATTTGCGTCTTGCAAGCAGTGTAATTGTGATTTTTATACGACCGTTTTGTACGTATTATGTTTTGGGGCGGGCGGGAGAGCGGCTGACAGAAAAAGTGCATAGTTTGTGTACACAACTCCTCCGAAACCGTTCAGTCGATCGATCTGAAACTTTACACACGTCTTCTACACATATTGAAGATGACTGTACCTTGGTGTTTTTATGCTGAAAAAAACATTTTTTAACAAATATATCACCTTTTTAACTTAGCCATGTACCTTTAAAGCGTTGGATTCATGAGTTGCTATGTGATGTGTTTGTCATTAGGCCTAAAACAAAAGAGATACATTTCCTGTTACCGACCGATATTATTTTTTAACCCCGACCCTAATTTTTTGAACGAGAAAACATTTTTTGGGGGTTCTGTAATATGTTGCTTGGGATAACTATATACAAGGCTCCAGATAAGGGGCGTATTGGCGTATTTTACGCAGTTATTTTAGCTGAATACACATTGATTATGAAAAGTGGGAGTACAAAATACGCACAGCAATGTGAAAATACGCATTGATTTTCAAATTGTGTAGTGAAAATACTGACATAAAGTTGAAAATTCACTTAGTTGAGCTGCAAAAAGCAAAAACAATGTTTGCTTTTTATACGACCGTTTTTAAAAAACTTTACGTATTATGTTTTACTGCAGGGCGGGCGGACGGCTGACAGAAAAAGTGCATAGTTTGTGTACACAACTCCTCCGAAACCGTTCAGTCGATCGATCTGAAACTATACACACGTCTTCTACACATATTGAAGATGTGCACCTTGGTGTTTTTATGCCGAAAAAATATTTTTTAACAAAAATATTACCTTTTTAACTTACCCATTTTTTCTACATTCTTGTATACAATTCTATATAGGGTACAGAGTTTGTGTACACAACTCCTCTGAATCCATTCAGTCGATCGATCTGACACTATACACACGTCTTCGAGATAAGAAATAATGCTATACAGTTTCAAATTCTCATTAATGTTTCTTGCCTTGGTGACGTACAGCTTCACATTTCTGCATCTTCGCTGTCTGGTCCATATTCGATGGGCGTATTTTGTGACTTACGGCATTCTTGTTTCGGTTTGTCATGGTGGCCGAGACAAGGCTCTAAAAAATTACTTTAAGATGCCACTCAAGTACATTTAAAGGTATCGCATCAATACATTTTTCTTGTGCCGGTTACTCGACAAAATATGCACGATCTTCTGCATGTAGTTGAATGAGAATTTGTCAGGAATCCGACGCTATTGACGACGTGAAACATTTAATGCCTGATTTTATGTGCAGCACCATTTGTAGAGTTATGAAACGAACATCAGCAGAGCTCCAGATAAGTTTTGTATCTCAAGAGTACTTTACCCCCAGATTTCAAATTCAATGCATATTTTACTTATACAAATGCATTATTGATTTTCTTCCTCAGCTCAACTAAGTAAATTTTCAACTTATGACAGTATTTTCACTACTCGGTTTGAAAATCAATGCCTATTTCCACATTGCTTTGAGTATTTTATACTCCCACTTATCTGGAACTCTGCAGTTATACTGTTTATTGCACAGTAATAGCATTTATCCCGTCAACACAGTGTGTATGTGCCGTGAAACACGGTGCCGTGAAACATTTTTGATATCCAGTCAATACTATTTTTGCATTTTACAGCCATTTGTAGGTGTTGACGGGATAAATAGAATAGTAAGTAAGTGCCGTGAATGGGAAAAAATATCTGGCGCGGCACAGAAACGGGATGTGCTCGGCAGAGCCTCGCCCATCCCGTTTCCTGAGCCTTGCCAGATATTTTTTCCCATTCACGGCACTAACCTACTATTCTCTATCTGTTTTCCTTATTTCTGAACCAAAGTATATGTTGTGACCACTCATTTGAGACGGTTCAAATGAGTGGTCACAACATATACTTCTGATGAGAAATAAAGAAATTCCTCAGCGTTGCCGGATATTTTTTCCCATTCACGGCACTAACCTACGTTGCCATCCCATTCACGGCACTAACCTACTATTCTCTATATGAAGCATACCCAACCACCATCTTTAATCTTACCATGATGTCAACGTTTCTGAAAATCTATTGGCAATCTCAACTCGCAATCAAGCAGTTTTATTGGCTGAGCCTGAGCTGTATAACAGCTCAGGCTAAGCCAATCGAGCTGCTTGATTTCAAGCACAATATTCAATTATTTTGAAATAAAGCAATTGACAAACTGCACCTCATCTGGAGCTCTACATCAGCATCACTGCATGTCGACTAGCGTACACTCTGATCAGACTGTGGAGGCTGAGACATGTCAAAAGTGGGTGGCAGGTGGGTGCATGTGATGGGTAATTTAACGATCAGGGTTCATCCATACCAGAATCCCGACAGGAGACTTGGTTTAGCCCCACGTACGTCATTGTATTATGAAACCCCCCCCCCCCCCCCCCCCCCCCCCCCAATCCCCACCCCCCCCCCCCCCCCCCCCCCCCAATGCCTGCACTGATACCACTGCGCGTCATCGTTGAAATAAATATTACTAAATGATTATATCTGTATAGCGGGCACTTGTAATTTTTAGAACTTGTGGAATAGTGACACAATTATACACTTATTTTATTTCTATAAAGAACATTTTGTGCCTACTGAGTGGGCATCTACCTCGAACCATTAGAATGCTAGACACGAACATTGTCATCTCTGTTGCTTTATATGTTGTCTTCTTTCTCCATAAAAACATGGTTTCACAGCTCTTTAGAATCGTTTCCGTTGGAAACGATTCTAAAGTGCTGTCAAACCATGTTTCTGGTGAGAAAAAATAGGAAATAAATAGCAGACAACAAAAATTAATTCAGGATTGTAAGGGTTAATAAATTACAGTGGAACCCATAAAAATAGACGGATTTAGTTATCCGGTTTGTCAGATTTAGAACTAGGTTCTACTTGTTCTACTTACTGTATAGGCAATCAATATATGTTTACTGGTTCGATAGAGAAAAACATGATTAGCTTGATGAAAGATTGAGGAATCAGAATAGTAGAAAGTAGAATCCTCGTCTAATATAAAGAATATTGCATTGTGTCTTGGTTGTAATATAAGCTTAACCCTTTGAACTCAAAAGCCCGCTATAGCGGTTTATGCAAACAGTGCAGATCCAGATGAGCCGGCTCGTAACGAGCCGTCACGAGCCGTCTCATCAGGATCTGCACTTTTTGAAAGTGATTATATACCATATTTTTGAGAACAAAAAATACCCCCTTTTCATAAATGGACTGGTCTGAAAACTATTTTGTGACGGTTGAATTGGTTGCAAAATTAACATATCAAAATTAATTCCAGGGTAAAAGGGTAAAAATAGAATTATTTGTGTAGTGCTGACATACAATGACATGCATGCATATATATGTCGAAGGGTATGTGTAATTCGTATATGCCTGTTTGGAACAAAACACATTAACTTTTGTTATTACCGCTCATTTGAGCCATCGGTATGCTTTCGTTGAGAAATAATAAAAATGGTGCAATCATGATTTGGAAATGTCTACAGAATATGTAAGAATCCTCTAATGTGGCTGTGAATCGATAAAAGGGGCGAGCTTATGGGTTCTGCGACCAGTGTATATCCAAATCAGCCTGTGCATACAAGAATGTCTCACATAAATCTTGGGCCTTTTTAGGGACAACATAAGTAAATATAAGGTCAATCGTTTTCAAATAAAATCAATCAATTTGCATAAAACACCACACATTTGTACATACCTGTTCATTAGATAGGATACTGTGTATGTGGTCAATCAATGTTGTGATAATTTAATCCTTAGACCACTACACACAACAATTGTCGTCTGCTGTTGCTTTTAGATCTTTCCTTATTTCTCAATAAAAACATGTTTTGACAGCACTTCAGAATCATTTCCAATGGAAATGATTCTAAAGTGATGTCAAAGCATGTTTTTGATGATAAAAATGGAAAATAGAAAACAGCAGACGAGAGTTAACAGTCTTTTAACTCCTTCAGTTTTCTCTCCACTTTCGATTCCAATTCAACACAAAGAGCAGCCTTTACTTTGGCCTTCTTCCTCAAACAGTTTGATTTGGTAATGTGAGTAAGATCTCTTTCATTGTCTGCCTTTACAGCACATTCATCAGCAGACTCGCATAAGGATGCCTCAACAAGTTTAGCTTGTTTAACTTGAGTCTTATAAGGTCATCAATAGCATCCTTAACACATTTCCCTTTCCTGCATGTCTCTGAGTCAGATTTCTTCAATTCCCTTTGTTGACCGAGGTACTGTTCATATTAGTGTGTCTAGACTGCCCGGCTTTTTTCAACAATTCTGTAGTAATTGGAACCTTCAAGACACTCCACTCCCTACGGACCTCACATAGTTGCATATAACATGTTGTCCAACAAGTGATTGTTCTTTGAGGTTTTCAACTTTGACTTCCTTGTTGACAGAGAAACCATGTGCAACCGCTGCTTGTCAATGTGACAAAACTAAGTACATCTTCATAACATTTCTCAGTTTACCATACTTCTCTTGAGACATGTGCAGACTAAAGAAAACTTCTACTCTGTCTACAATAACGGATTGAAACTGAAAACTTGTCAGATGCTATGGACGGAATATTGCCTATGAAGTTGCCATACGCTTGTCAGTCGTGTTCCATAATTCTGTTGCAGCTAACCAGTAGCCGATTTCATCAAAATTACAAAGTAATTTAATTTATCTAGCAAAGTATACTTTGAGGGAATAATCATTTATTTTTCCCAAAATGCATTGTCATATAGAACTAACGACTGTATATATTTGATGATTAAAAGTATGCCGAATGCCAAAATGGCTGTGATAATGTAATAAATTCAGTGTAATAAAAATTAATAAATTCATCCTTAAATTGAAAATTTCTCCCTCAAAGTATACTTTGCTAAATACCGTAAATATTCTAATAGACGCCCGGGCGTCTATTAGAATCACCACTGGCTCCGAAGTCCAGGGTGGGCATTTAATAGAGGCAAGTGTTATTCAGCAAAGGGAAAATGATAACAAAAATATACGTTGTTCTGCTATCTGAACAAAAACATAACTAAGGGACGTTACTCTCGAATGCCAGACTTGATTGTACTGTCTGTCAGTTTATAAACATTTGGGCCAAGACGTTTCGGCCCACTCTGGTCATTATATATGTATGGTACAGTCGGAGTGGAGCGCCGTGGCGTAATGGTTAGTGTGTCGGACTACTGATCCAAGGGTCGTGGGTTCGAGCCTGACTAGCGGCGTGCGTTGTGTCCTTGAGCAAGACACTTTATCCACACTGCTCCAGTTCACCCAGCTGTAAATGGGCAGGGTTCAATCTAGCTCCAAATTTTAGGGGGAAGTCACTTCCCCCTCCAGGGAATTTAGGGGGAAGTGGTGGAATTTAGGGGGAAGTGGGAGAAGTGTGTTTTTTTTTCCATAATTTGCAAAGTATGTTAAATGTTGTCGTTGTCGGTTATCGGCAAAGACAATTTAACTGCACCAGATAATACAGATAATACAAATAAGACCAGGCATATTATTTAACAATAATTTTATTTTAACACTACAGTATATAAATTCATGAAAATGTTGAAAACAGTATATTTTATTGCTCAAGACCGTCAACAGACATTATCCCCTATTATAATTAATTTATATTAACCAATTAATATATGTAAAATGATATAAAACAATGAAATTATTATTTCTCACAAATTCATTTTTAGGTCCGAAACTGTGTGGGGGCGACTTGCTCGGGTGTCTACTTTTTCCCAATCATTTGGGAATTCCCGGTCACGAGTCGATTGTACCATAGGATATATATTCATGCACAACTTGTGCTACGCGTATTAATTCTTCCGTTTCAAACCCTGAAAAGTCCGAGTCTGACCGACAATCCGCATTATTTTGCATTTCCGCGTCGCTCCCGGAATCGGAAAGCACATCGTCCGCCATTTTGGAAATCCGAAAATTTATTTTCTTTTCGTGTAACTCGTTTCTCTTAACGTCAAAAAACGGCATTGTGGGAATTGAAGATGATATCATTCTATTATTGGTAATACATTTGGGCGAATTCACTCCGTGATATAGTAGGTGTAAACCCCGCAAATAGGCACCTGCAAAAATCAGCAAATGCTGTCATCAGCGAATGGAAATACTCGATAAAAACATCCAATGAAAACAAACTCCCACCTTGTGGGTGGAGTATTTGAAAATCGACTTGCAGTTAACACAAGGAGTGCTAAACGGCCGGGATATGATTGACAGGTTGACAGGTCAATTCCAAAGGCCGTGTTTATTTCTATCAATTTCTGCCGCGTGCTGCATCAAACAAACTACTGAACTGTGTTGTGGTGTCACAGTGTGTGTACACAATAATCTGGTTTAACACGCTGCCCAAGGCCATTAGCCTGATTAGGCATTACTCAACATTTGCAGCACTATTTGACAACCCTGGGAATATCGATTTCATGTTAGTGGGGTGTGAAATGGGAAATTCTAAACAATTTTGTTTCAATTTATGACGATTATATGGAGACTCCAATCACCGAAAATTACGGGATTTTTTCAAAGCGAAGTCGGCTTCGCCCGACGGGAAATAAAAAGCGAAGTGAACAAAAAAAAAGCGACGATGTCGCTCACTTCGCCCTCAAAATTGAACCCTGAATGGGTACCGATAATTCGTAGTTGCTCTGTAAATACGAATTACCGGCTTCTCTCAAAAATCTCTACCTCTGTTCTTTCTCCCATTCTTGGGAGACGGCATGCAAGGTCCTAGAGCCAGTGCCGCCGTTAAATATAAGCATAATAATGGTACAGTCGGTAGAAATGTTAAATTTAATGGTAATGTATATCAAGACAGTGTCAAATCATTAATGCTGATCAGAGTTACGCCTACGGACGTTTCGGACTGTCAGCGTTTCGGACCATGGATATTTGGCCCATGGACGTTTAGGTCCGAATCAGTGCGATTAATTTCAGCCCACGACCACATCCAGAACAAGCCATATTTATTTTATCTCCTAGGAAATATCGACCAACAATCCAACATGATGTCAATTTCACCCATATTATACGAGATGGGTTTGAGATGCTTTGAAAATGGCATCTCCGTAACCGTGTAAATTCTGATCACCCTGTGTCCGTGCAAATAGCTACTGCTGATGAGGAATTTACTGTGACACCGGAAACAATTGAATTTCGCTTCCGCTTTTGAAAGTGAAAGTAGCAATTATGTTTTTTTCCCCGATTTTAAAGGAAGTTGCTTTAGAAATAATGGAAAGAAAAACAATCTAGTTGGACAATTAGCTCTGATTTTGTTTCAAGTCGGTACTGGGCGTTTATTAGAGGCACTAATTTCGTGAAAATCGGCCAAAAAATGTGTCATTTTCAACGTAAAAAGTGGGGGGTGGGCGTCTATTAGAGCATGGGCGTCTATTAGAATCTTTACGGTAAGTATGCTTTGCAATGTTGGTGAAATAGGCTACTGGGGGCCGTTTCACTAAACTTCTTACGACTAAAATGTTCATAAGCGCAAATTTAGAATCGTCTGCAAATTTCAATTGATGGATTTACATTTATTGAACATAGGCTGCATATGCATATGCAGCCTATGCTCAATAAATGTAAATCCAACAATTATTTACAAGAAAACATTGTTAATGTGAAATTTACAGACTATCATAATTTTGCACTTACGAACATTTTAGTCGTACGAAGCTTAGTGAATCATTTTAAGAGCATCATTTAAGAGCATCATTTTTCAAAACGTAATTATTCAGACTATTGAAGACAGATGAACTAGGGGCCTGTAGTGGCCGTTTCACTAAACTTTGTACGACTAAAATGTTTGTAAGTGCAAAATTATGATAGTTTGTAAATTGCACATAAACAATTATTGGATTTACATTTATTGAGCATAGGCAGCCTATGCTCAATAAATGTAAATCCATCTATTGAAATTTCCAGGCGATCCTAAATTTGCACTTACGAACAGTTTAGTCGTACGAAGTTTAGTGAAATGGACCCCATTTTTGTTTCCCAAGGACAGAGCCGTTTTGTTTAGCTTGCTCAACATATATTTATGTAATAATCATTAATTAGCCAATAATTGGTTATTACTGTGTTGAAAATTTTCTTCCAAATATGGAAGGTTTGGCCAGTGTCCTGTGAACACAGAAACAATGGAAGTGAAGTTTATTTCATATTATTCTTTTACATGATACAATGTATATGATTATTCTCATTGAAATATATTTACGGATTTTAAACAGGTTTTGCAGTATGCCTTGTGTTTATCGTTGCCCTTCGCCACCCATATATACGTAGCTGTCCACTTTGAGTTATATACACACTTCCCCATGCTTCTATTAAAGCCATAAAATTGAATACGTGAAAATAGTAAAAAAAAAATAAACACATGCCCAATTCTTCCAACTGGGCGCCGCCATTGTTGTTATTGTTGTGGAAATTCATTAAATCACCGCGCTAACTTTTTGCGCCACTGATTTTTTATACCACGTCTGCCTATTTATTATTTGTGTCGTGCAATCAGAACACTACACGGCAAATTAAAGCGTTGAGTTATTTTTATGCCACCGGGTTTCGAAGAAACGGGTGGCATATAGTGTTTGGACCGTCCGTCTGTCCGTCCATCCGTCCGTCCGTCACATTTTTCGGTTAACCACTTTGTTTCTCAAATATGCTGCAGGTGGCATCCACGTTCGACAGACGCATTTCTTGTTTTTATGATGTTTATCATCTATTTCTTTATGTCATGCCTCTGTATCTTAATTTAGGGCCTTTTAAGAGTCAGGTATGCCATTTCCCTCAAGCTCAAATTAGGGCCTTTTTAGGGCAGACTTTCAAATTTAAGTACTTTTTAGGATTGTGCGGACCCTGCTGTACATCCGCAGTCTGATCAGGATCTACACTGTTTGCAATTCTATCAATAAACACCTGGGCCTGGTTACTCAAAACTTCTGTTAGCTTAACAGACTGTTAAATCCTTAGCAATGCTAAGGATTTAACAGTCTGTTAAGCTAACAGAGGTTTTGAGCAACAGGGCCCAGGCTAGTGTCTATTGATATCAAGCTTATCAGGCAAGAGGAGGAAACGTGTAGGAATTCCAATGCTTACCGAGGAATTCCTACCGTTTCCGAGCCGAGCCTGATAAAACTTGATATCAAAAGACAGTAGGCAATGCTAAGGAGTTAAATCCTTAGTAATGCTAACAGTCTGTTAAGCCAACAGAAGCTTTGAGCAACCGGACCCTGATATGATTCTTAAAAAGGAATACAGAACATCATCAGGAGCTACACTGGTCACAAATCACGCCATTTCTCCAATCACAGCCACACAGTGCTCCAGATAAGTTTGTATCTGAAGAGTACCCCCGATGTAAAATTCAATGTGTATTTTACTTTTACAAATGCATTATTGATGTTCTGTCTTATTAAATAGGGAACAAATGATAAAAAAAAACAACAACATTTTTTTCACTTATTTGAGCTGTAAAAGGCAAACACTTGCAGAGCTGCCAACTGTTCTGGAAAATATGTTAGAAATACGAATGTACGGACAACAATTAAAAAGTATGATTTAGAAAAAAAATCAGTGCGGGAATATCGGGAAATAATAATTTTGTTTCCAAATTCTTCAAATAAGTCCTATTTTTAGCTCACCTGAGCGAAGCTCATATGAGCTATTGTTACCGCAATGTGTCCGTCGTCGTCGTCCGTGAACATTTTCAAACGTCTTCTCCTGAGTAACCATTGGGCCTATAGTCACCAAACTTCATGGTCATGGTCCTTAGGTAGGGAGGGGGATTACAAAATTGTTAAAATGACGTCATTACGTAATCCAAGATGGCCGCCGTCAAAAAATAGCACAAATTCTTCAAAAATCTTCTTCTCAAGAACCGCCAACCGGATTTCGACAAAACTTGGTAGGAATGATCGATGTACAATGCTCTTTCAAAGTTGTTAAAATGGTGACCCCGGGGTCAAAAATGGGCGTGGCCCGTGGGGTCAAATTTTATTTTTGACCAAATATGGTCACGTCATATATCAAATTGAAGGTATCAATGAGGCGATCACTCTGGTGCATTTTTTGTCAAAATCGGATGGTTATGTCATCCAAGATGGCCGCCGAAAGGTCAAAAGGTTGTTCTTTTATTTGAGATTTCAAAATTCTTCTACACATGAACTGCTCGGCCCATGGTAGCCAAACTTAAAAGTTATGGTCCATGGGTGAAGCCTTTTCAGATTTGTTAGAATGGAGGTCATCGCTAATCCAAGATGGCCGCCGTCTAAAAATAGCATAAATTCTTAAAAAATCTTCTTCTCATGAACCGCTGGCCGGATTTCGACGAAACTTGGTAGGAATGATCGATGTACAATACTCTTTCAAAGTTGTTAAAATGGTGACCCCGAGGTGAAAAATGGGCGTGGCCCGTGGGGTCAAATTGGGGTCAAATTTTATTTTTGACCAAATATGGTCACGTCATATATCAAATCTAAGGTATCAATGAGGCGATCACTCTGGTACATTTTTTGTCGAAATTGGATTGTTATGTCATCCAAGATGGCCGCCGAAATGTCAAAATGTCTTTCTTTTATTAGAGATTTCAAAATTATTCTTCACATGAACCGCTTGGCCCATGGTAGCCAAACTTATGGTCCATAGGTGAAGCCTTTTCAGATTTGTTAAAATGTAGGTCATCGCTAATCCAAGATGGCCGCCGTCTAAAAATAGCAGAAATTCTTAAAAAATCTTCTTCTCATGAACTGCCAGCCGGATTTCGACTAAACTTGGTAGAAATGATCGATTTACAATGCTCTTTCAAAGTTGTGAAAATGGTGACCCCGGGGTCAAAAATGGGTGTGGCTCGTGGGGTCAAATTTTATTTTTGACCGAATAATATGCTCATGTCATATATCAAATTGAAGGTATCGATGAGGCGATTGCTCTGGTGCAAGATTTGTCGGAATCGGATGATTTTAACATCCATGATGGCCACCAAAAGGTCCATTTATTCGAGATTTTGAACGTCTTTTTCTCAGGAACCACATGGCCGATGCTGGCCAAACTTCATAGTAAGTTAAGATCCTTGGGTGAAGCATTTTCAGATTTGGTAAAATGAGTCATCGCTTAATCCAAGATGACCGCCATCTAAAAATAGCACAATTTTTTTAAAACACATAAACTCAATGTCACATTCTCCTCTGGTGTTCATGGAGTCAGGTGAGCGAATTAGGGCCATCATGGCCCTCTTGTTTTATTTACCCGTAATCATACTCGCCTAGGCGCTTACCAGTTTGATTCTTGTTGTGTAGGAATAGTAGTTTCAAGTGCTCAGCGATATTGATTTCTTGATTGCTTAAATTCTTAAAATGTCTGCTCCAAATCGTGCAGCCGATGAATCTGGGTGTTTTTTATCGAAAGAAGTTAGAACACAGACTTTCATCACTGATTACAGCGAGACATGGCCCCATTTGGTCCTGTCGAAGCGGGGTGATGAATTTGCGTTTTACAAGCAGTGTAATTGTGATTGTTCGGTTGGTCATGGTGGCCGAGACAAGGCTCTAAAAAATGATTTTATGCATATAAGTGAGTACTGATTTGTGTTCCGGAAAACATATGTGGTGTTCCTGAAAATAGATCCGTTTTCTCTCCATGGGGTTGGCAGCTCTGTACTTGCTGCTAAACCAAGTAAATTTTCAACTTTATTACAGCATTTTCACTACTCAATTTGAAAATCAATGCGTATTCTCGCATTGCTGTGTGTATTTTGTACTCTCACGTTTGATAATCAATGCATATTCTGCTAAAATAAGTGCGTAAAATACGCACCTTATCTGTAGCCCTGGCCACATATCAGTATCCCTCATGGTATAAAACTGCCTGCACCCAGTTGCTCAAAACCTCTGTTAGCTTAACGGACTGTTAAATCCTTAACATTGTTCAGGATTTAACAGTCCGTTAAGCTAACAGGTTTTGAGCATTGTTAAGGATTTAACAGTCCGTTAAGCTAACAGAGGTTTTGAGCAACGGGGGCCCAGGCTGTCAGCGTCTCTATGGCAGTCTGCATGTTGAGTAGTCCCATACCCAGCCTGGCAATGTCAAGTGTGGCAATTATAGCAATGATTAAATTACTGCCATTGCTATAACAACAGCTTTCCAATATCCTGACATTTAGTGTTAGTCTTCCAGGAGGGCATGCTTTATTTTAACTTTGCATGCTGGGAAACTTGTGGGCTATAAATAGTTCAAAACTAGCGGACAAAAATTCATCATGTTTTCTTGTATTTCTCACCGTAAATATCATGAGTATGTCTTGGAATTTCGTAATGAAATTTCAAAAGACATATTTACAGAGAGAAATAATTACTCCTAATTTGTTTGGCGGATATTTTCGCCGCTAAAGAGTTAACTGTGTTAGATTGTTTCTCTGAGAGTTTAATCCTTTCAACCCTAAATTAATGCAGCAGGTTGAATACGAGATCGAACCCGTTGGCCCGGCCTTAAATGACCTTAGCTGTTAACAAGCTGTTAAACACCAACAAACTACTGGAAATTTTGAGACTAGTCCATTTATAAAACAGGATGCTTTTTTTTTTCCTGAAAAATATGAAAATTACTTGGAAAAAGTGTAGAAACTGATGAGACAGCTCAATATGAGCCGGCTCATCTGGATCTGCACAGTTTTAAAACACTGCTATAGAGGTATTTACGGGTATGAAATTGACTAAATATTTTATTTTTATGCCCCACCACAATAGTTTAGTGTTTACCCTTGTCCGTCACCAACCTTGTAAGTTGTAAAACTTTTAACCTGTACCATGTATGTAGCTTCCTTATGATGAGTAGATGTGCAAAGTTTATTTTGATTTTTGATTCGACCATCTGGTCGTGGATTATCTCCCCCTTTTTGACTGGCAAAGTTTACTTATATTTTTTATTCGACCTCCGGGTCATGGATTATCTACCTTTTTGAATTTTGCCTCGTTTATTATCAAAGCGGTATGTGGGGCATCCATGTTCTATGAACACATTTTCTATTTTTAGCTCACCTGAGCAAAGCTCATGTGAGCTATTGTTATGGCAAAGTGTCCGTCGTCCGACGTCCGTCGTCCGTCCGTGAACATTTTCAATCATCTTCTTCTCCTGAACTGCTGAGCCGATATTGGTCAAACTTCACAGGGATGATATATGGGTGATGCCATTTCAGATTTGTTAAAATGGAGGTCATTGACAATCCAAGATGGCCGCCATGGAAAAGTAGGTCAAATTCTTAAAAAAATCTTCTTCTCACGAACCGCCAGGCCGATTTAGACGATACTTGGTATGAATGATCGATAGTTAGCGCTGTTTCAGATTTGTTCATATGGTGGCCCGTGGGTCAAAAATGGGCGTCGCCCGAGGGGTCAAATAGGGGTCAAATTTTATTTTTAACCGAATATAGTCATGTAATATATCAAATCGAAGGTATCGACGAGACAATCACTCTGGAACATTTTTTGTCTAAATCATATGATTACATCATCCAAGATGGCCACCGATAGTTCAAATGGTCATTCTTTTACTAAAGATTTCAAACGTCTTCTTCTTGTAAACTGCTTGGCCGATATTGGCCAAACTTAACTGTAATGGTCTGTGGTTGAAGCCTGTTCATTTTTGTTAAAATGGAGGTCATCACCAAATCCAAGATGGCCGCCGTTGAGAAGTAGGTCAAATTCTTAAAAAATCTTCTCACGAACCGCCAGGCCGATTTCGACGATACTGGGTATGAATGATCGATAGTTAGCGCTGTTTCAGATTTGTTCATATGGTGGCCCCTGGGTCAAAAATGGGCGTGGCCCGAGGGGTCAACTAGGGGTCAAATTATATTTTTGCCCGAATATGGTTATATAATATATGACGATACTGGGTATGAATGATAGATAGTTAGCGCTGTTTCAGATTTGTTCATATGGTGGCCCCTGGGTCAAAAATGGGCGTGGCCCGAGGGGTCAACTAGGGGTCAAATTATATTTTTGCCCGAATATGGTTATATAATATATCAAATCGAAGGTATCGACAAGTCTATCACTCTGGAGCATTTTTTGTGTAAATCAGATGATTTTGTCATCCAAGATGGCCACCGAAAGGTAAAAAAGTTGTTCTTTTACTAAAGATTTCAAACGTATTCTTCTTGTGAACTGCTTGGCCGATATTGGCCAAACTTAACTGTAATGGTCTGTGGGTGAAGCCTGTCCATTTGTGTTAAAATGGAGGTCATCACCAAATCCAAGATGTCCGCCGTTGAAAAGTAGGTCAAATTGTCAAAAAAATCTTCTCACAAACCGCCAGGCCGATTTCAACGAAACTTTGTATGAATGATGGATAGTTAACGTTGATTCAGATTTGTTCATATGGTGGCCTCTGGGTCAAAAATGATCATGGCCCGAGGGGTCAAATAGGGGTCAAATTTTATTTTTGACCGAATATGGTCATTTTATGTATCAAATCGAAGGTATAGCAGTAAATCACATGCACATTCGCAATATATGTTAGATCAGAAGGTACCAACAAATTCTGTGGAACATTTGAAGTTGTAAGTGAAGAGTCTTTGTGAAATCAAGATGACCACTATGGAGGCTTTTAGGTGAGCGATACAGGCCCATTTGGGCCTCTTGTTTTGTTGTTGTTTCTCAATGAAAGTATATGTTGTGACCACTCATTTGAACTATTTCGGTGAGACGGTTCAAATGGTGGTTGCGACGTATGATTCTGAACGCATAGAATGAAAATATTTAGGATTTTCCGCAAACATAATGGCATATCCTCAGCATGAAAAGGGTTAGCCGTTAGGTTGACACTGAGAATTTTCTCCAATGAATGGTGCTCCAATAAAACAGAAATAATGTACATCTACTGTACAGGGGTCATATCAGTTATCAGGACAATCAGTTTATCGGACAAATGAAAATACCTGTTAATTAAACGCATTCTTTTGATCCATATTGCAACAAATACATAGAAGTCACACATACCAGTGTGAAGAATATATCGCCAAGGTAAACATTTTAGTAAAATTTGCTGAAAACATTCCTCAACTCTGTCCATAAGTTGTGCGCCCATTACGTCATTGCCGAGTTGTTCTAGAAATACAATACATTCTATAAATATGGTGTTTCCCAAGAAGCGAAGGGTGAATTTTTTTTTTCTGCAGAACTACACAATGCTGTGGTTTACAGGCGATAAACTTATGATTTCAATGTGAGAATAGAAGTTATAAGACTATTATACGTTTGTCCGGATAACTTATTGTCAATGTTAATTTTGGGGCAATCTTACGACTGATGATCTGACCCAATTTTGAGAAAGACGGCACATTTTGCTAAATAGTTTACATGCCCTGAGAAAGCAAGAACCGATGATTGTAGTGTGAAAATGTTATGTCCGTAGCTGCTATTTCTAGGAAAATATTATAAAAAATACTGCAATTTTTGTCCGATAATCTGGAAGATTTCTGTACATACCAGAAGAAAAATTGTACAAATGAATTCAGCATATAATTAAGTTGTGTGAATAACTGTATTCGCATCTGGTGTGGTTAGGATCACCCATTTTAACTATGCATTCCCAGGCATGGACTGCACCCATTTTCACTATACATTGCCAGGGCATGGTCTACATTCATTTAACTATACATTTCCAGGGCATGAACTGCACCCATTTTAACTATACATTTCCAGGACATGGACTGCACCCATTTTCACTGCTTTATCAGGGCATGGACTGCAGCCATTTTAACTATGCTTCACCAGGGCATGGACTGCACCCATTTTAAATATACATTACCAGGGCATGGACTGCACCCATTTTAACTATACATTTCCAGGGCATGGACTGCACCTGTATGGAGCTAGCCCTGGAAGGAGAACGCCTGTGTAAGGCAGGCGACTGTCGGACAGGCGTGCAGTTTTTCGAGGCGGCGGTAAACTCGGGCACGGACGACCTAAAGACGTTGAGCGCCATCTACAGCCAGCTCGGCAACGCCTACTTCTATCTGCAGGAGTTTGGCAAGGCACTCGAGTACCACAAACATGATCTCAATCTCGCCAGGTAACTGGAGGCATGATTGTATATAGAGAATAGTAGGTTAGTGCCGTGAATGGGAAAAAATATCTGGCAAGGCTCAGGAAACGGGATGGGCGAGGCTCTGCCGAGCACATCCCGTTTCCGTGCCGCGCCAGATATTTTTTCCCATTCACGGCACTAACCTACTATTCTATTTATCCCGTCAACACCTACAAATGGCTGTAAAATGCAAAACTAGTATTGACTGGCTATCAAAAATGTTTCACGGCACCGTGTTTCACGGCACATACGCACTGTGTTGACGGGATAAAACCATTTACCCTCACATTGCGGCATTACATTTTATTGTCGGCTTCCATTTTTAGTGGACAGCACGATATAGTACGTACGTATGACGTGTGCATTCGGGTTAAAGTTTTGGTTAAAGTGTTTCGATATACTATCAAAGCCTCGGCGGGCGTGACGGGCAGCTGCCATCTAGTCTCATCAAAAACGTGGTTTGATAGCATTTTAGAATCATTTCCATTAGTGCTGTCAAACCATAGTTTACTCTCGCCCACGATAGTGGAAAGTGAGACATAGCAATAAGGGGGTTGAAGGGATGTTGAATTTTGTTTTATAAAAATGTTGGCAAATAC
The DNA here is from genome assembly GCA_029237695.1 of Conchocele bisecta. Taxonomy (NCBI): domain Eukaryota; kingdom Metazoa; phylum Mollusca; class Bivalvia; order Lucinida; family Thyasiridae; genus Conchocele; species Conchocele bisecta. Next base: position 31,751,186 of record CM055271.1, read on the forward strand.
TGTAGATCCTGATGAGACTGCTTGTTACAACCGGCTAATCTGAATCTTCACTGCTTGACATGGTAGGAATTTTGACATTTCAATGAAAGGGTCAACGACATAAAAAAACGACATACGGCCATTAAAAAAAGTACTTTGGTTCTCAGATATCGCAAGCGTCCGAAAATCCCTGCGCGTTGAGCATTTTATCGTCATGGAGATATTTGGTGTATCAGGGCTCCAGATAAGCTGCGTATTTGCTTAATTACCCAATTAAAATTGCCAAAAACCCAATTGAAATCAGAAGTAGCGAGTATCAAAAAGCAATAAAAAATTTGTGGTACCTTTGTCATGCCGCAGAAAACAATAAACAGACCACAAATATAGCATATTTTTTCTTATTTTCCATGAAAACACATCTTGGTATGTCATTAGAATTGTCTCCAAGGAGACAGTTCTAATGAAATGCCAAGACATGTTTTCATGTCGAAGCAAACTATTCCAAAAATGCTGTCTGTTGATGTGTAAGCAGTAGTGTGCTTTTATTTTGCCCAATTAAGATTTTGAAATACCCAATTGCTTCAGACATGATGGAGTGACAATACTCAATTACTAATTACTTATCTGGAGCACTGTTATTGTACTGTAAATTCGCCACATGATCAATAAAAAATTCCATGCAAAAATATGCTAAATCCAATCATTTCTGACAAAAATATCGCGATGTTTCACGTCTAAACAAGTTATGGCAATGTCATAGGACATACATGTATATACATCTGGCGACTGGAAAAATCAGAATCGAACATCACAAACAATAAAAAGATATATAAAAAGAATTCGCCCTCTCTTGTTCACATTCCGCAAACCCCGTGTCTGAGAACCAAAGCACTTTTATTTATGGCCTACCATCAGAGCTCCAGATAAGGTGCGTATTGACGTATTTTACACAATTATTTTAGCTGAATACGCATTGATTATCAAAAGTGGGAGTACAAAATACGCACAGCAATGTGAAAATACGCATTGATTTTCAAATTGAGTAGTAAAAATACTGTCATAAAGTTGAAAATTCACTTAGTTGAGCTGCAAAAAGCAAACAGTGTGTTTGCTTTTTTGCAGCTCAAATAAGTGAATGTTTAAATTTGTTATAATTTTTTATCATTTGTTCCCTATTTAGTAATGAATAAAATCAATAATCCATTTGTAAAACTTAAACATGCAATGATTTTGAAATCAGGGGGTATAGTATAGCTTATCTGGAGCTCTGCTAACACATTCTCTCTGTCTCTGTATGAGTTCATTGACACACCAATGACAATAGCCAACAAGTCTCCATTCACAATCAGTGAGGACTAAAAACAACTGAACAATTAACCTAATTATGACAGAAATAGCGGAAGTTTAACCTAATTACTGGAGGAATTCAGTGAGATATTGGAGGCAACCTGCTGTTGGTGTCCAGTATACACATCGGTACAACCATCCGTATTCAGCCCAATTTCGTGATGGTGATTCCCCATTTTGCCGATGGAAAAATCTGAACATTTTACTCGTACGTCCCTAAAAGTATATGATGTGGCCACCATTTGAACCGTCTCGTTGAGACGGTTCAAATGAGTGGTCACAACATATACTTTTGATAAGAAATGAGAATAATTGCAAAAAAATAAATATTTGTAAATGTTGAAACCCATATATGGGTATTGTACATTAATTGTTAACCACATTTTTGTGCAGCATACACACTGGTATAGCCATCCATCCTTATTCAGCCTAATTTCACGATGGTAATTTCCCATTTTGTCGATGGAAAAATCTGAAAACTTTACACAGATCGCCCTAATAGTATATGATGTGGCCACCACCATTTGAACCATCACATCGAGACGGTTCAAATGAGTGGTCAAAACATATACTTTTGATGAGAAATGACAATAATTGGGGGGAAAAATATTTATAAATTTTTATACCCGTTTATGACTATTGTACATTAATTGGGTTAACCACATTTTTGTGCAGCATACACACTGGTACAGCCATCCATCCTTATTCAGCCTAATTTCATGATGGTGATTTCCCATTTTGTGGATGGAAAAATCTGAATACTTTACACAGATCGCCCTAATAGTATATGATGTGGCCACCATTTGAACCATCTCATCGAGACGGTTCAGATGATTGGCCACAACATATACTTTTGATGAGAATAATTGCAAAAAAAAATATTTAAAATTTTGTATACCCATATATGGGTGGGCATTTGCGCAGGTATTTGTTTAAGCCAGCCTAAAATTTTTACCTTAGCTAGGCTATTAACCATCATTAAATAAATAAATTAACACATCGCTTTCACATCACACCACCGATATTGATTTTGTTTGTTTATTGGTGTTTCAACATTTAACACTTAGCCTGCTGAATGAAATGTTGTCGTCTGCTGTTTATGGTTTGACAGCATTTTAGAATCATTTCCAATGTTTTTATTGAGAAACAGGACAAAATATAAAGCAACAGCAGACGACAGTTTTCGCGATCAGCAGGCTAAGGGTTAAGGCTGGGCCAACAGGTTCGATCCCTGTATTTAACCTGCTGCATTGGGGGGAAAATCCGAAAATTAACATTAGAACGGAATATTTACATAAAAAAAATAATATTCAGCCCTGAAATTAGAATAACCTGAACTGGTGCCAGGTCCATACCACTCCAAAGGCACTTACCCGGTAGCCCCTTCCCCTAAAAGTAACAGGATTACGAATAATCGCAATACTCACAAGTATAACCAGATTCAACTATCACATACAAAAATGTGAAAGACGTACTTGAGGGCCAAACCAAGTCTACAATCGGATATACCACGTCGGTTATTGAATGACCATCAGAGTTTCCTCCCATTCCAGGACCCTCGGTGACCGTGTGGGCGAGGCTAAGGCGAGTGGTAACCTTGGTAACACACTCAAAGTTCTCGGCAAGTTTGACGAAGCCATCGTATGCTGTCTCCGACATCTAGACCTGTCGCGGGAACTCAAAGACAGAGTAAGTTTATTTTCTACTATTGCAGACAGACCTTCAGATAAGTTGTGTATTAGTATCTTTTACACACGTATTTTAGCCAAATACGCATTGATTATCAAAAGTGGCAGTGCAAAATACTCACAGCAAAGTGAAAATATGCATTGATTTTCAAATTGAATAGTAAAAATACTGTAATAAAGTTGAAAATTTTGCAGCTCAAGTAAGTGAAATATCATTTTGTTTTATAGTTTATCATTTGTTCCTATCGAATAAGGAAGAATCAATAATACATTTGTAAATGTAAAATACGCATTGAATTTGAAATATGGGGGGTATGATACTCTTTAGATACAAAACTTATCTGGAGCTCTGAATTGTTATTGATTGTAGTGGACCCTCTTTAAACCCATTCCATGCTGAGGATATGCCATTTCGATTGGGGAAATTCATACCGTATTTTGGCGTGTTTTATTTTTATTTTTGTTTTTTCTCAATGAAAGTAAATATATATGTTGTGACCACTCGATGAGAGCGTAACGCGACGTATTTCGCCTTGTATATTGGAGAGGCGCGGGCACTGCATGTGTACCATGCAAAGGGCAAACATACGGGGCGTAACTACATGTTGTATGTTTGACCTTGTAGATTGGAGAGGCGCGGGCGCTCTATAACCTGGGTAACGTGTACCATGCGAAGGGCAAACATACGGGGCGTAACTACATGTTGTATGTTTGACCTTGTAGATTGGAGAGGCGCGGGCGCTCTATAACCTGGGTAACGTGTACCATGCGAAGGGCAAACATACGGGCGTAACTACATGTTGTATGTTTGACCTTGTAGATTGGAGAGGCGCGGGCGCTCTATAACCTGGGTAACGTGTACCATGCGAAGGGCAAACATACGGGGCGTAACGGCAATCAGGATCCCGGGGAATTTCCACAGGATGTTCGCGAGTGCCTGGAGAAGGCCGCGGAATATTACGAGTAGGTATATTCTCCGTTAACCCGACCACCCCTAAATGATAGTGATAATTCCATGCTCATTTAGCCGTTTAGGAGTTTTGTCGAGAAAGCCTACATTTTGCTGGAAATGAGGAAACATTGGATACACTAGCGTTTAGAATTTGTTTTTTGAATTGGTGAATGTGCAGTATTATTCCATTCCAACTCTACTCTATCTGTAGCTGATTTCACCAACATTGCAAAGTATACTTTTCTAGCAAGACATTTTCAATTTTAGGATAAATGTATTAATTTTTATTATACTGAATTTACTACATTATCACAGCCATTTTGGCTGTGATAATGTAATAAATTCAGTATAATAATTCTAATTTTAATCATCATATAAATGCAGTCGTTAGTTCTATATGAAATAATGCATTTCAGGAAAAATAAATGATTACTCCCTCAAAGTATACTTTGCTAGATAAGTATACTTTGCGATGTTGGTGAAATCGACTACAGGTCATGTGAGTGTTTGTGTGTAATAAACTTCATTTCCTACCGATTTCGAGGCATATTTTGGATATAAGTGCAACCCATCTTTCCTTATTTCCAGCAAAATGTAGGTTTTCTCAAAATAACTCATAAATAAAACGGCCAACTCTACGAGGACGGGGACATCAGTAGGTATACAATTTTCTGTGTATCTGCGCTTTATCACGTCAAAATCACTTTAGTATTTACTTAGATATTAAACTAGAAAAAGTCGATAGTGCGCCATCGCAATATACCCACTTTCCCCAAATGCTAAGTCCGAAAGGGGGAAGTAATCCATGATGGAGGGTCGGATAAAAAATCCGAATTCACTTTGCGCATGTGCACATGATAACGAAGCTACATACCAAATATGAGGCGCGTAGGTATGAAGGTGAAAAAGTTTTTCGAGTTACAAGGAAAAAGGAAAAAATGGGAAATTCTGAGTCGGAAAGGGGGAGGTAATCGATGATGGAGGGTCGGATCAAAAATGGGAATTCACTTTGCGCATCTGCACATAACGAAGGTACATACTAAATATCAGGCCGCGTAGGTATGAAGGTGAAAAAGTTTTTTCTTGAGTTACGAGGAAAAAATGGGAAATTCTGAGTCCGAAAGGGGGAGATAATCCATGATGGAGGGTGGGATCAAAAATCCAAATTTCACTTTGCGCATCTTGCACATGATAACGAAAGCTACATACCAAATATCAGGTTGCGTAGGTATGCAAGGTGAAAAAGTTTTTTTTTCGAGTTTACGAGGAGAAAATGGGAAATTCTGAGTCCGAAAGGGGGAGATAATCCATGATGGAGGGTCGGATCAAAAATCCAAATTCACTTTGCGCATCTGCACATGATAACGAAGCTAACATACCAATATCAGGCGCGTAGGTATGAAGGTGAAAAAGTTTTTCGAGTTACGAGGAAAAAATGGGAAATTCTGAGTCCGAAAGGGGAGATAATCCATGATGGAGGGTCGGATCAAAAATCCAAATTCACTTTGCGCATCTGCACATGATAACGAAGGTACATACCAAATATCAGGCGCTAGGTATGAAGGTGAAAAGGTGTTTTTCGAGTTACGAGGAGAAAATTGGGAAATTCCTGAGTCCGAAAGGGGGAGATAATCCATGATGGAGGGTCGGATCATCAAAAATCCAAATTCACTTTGCGCATCTGCACATGATAACGAAGCTACATACCAAATATCAGGCGCGTAGGTATGAAGGTGAAAAAGTTTTTCGAGTTACGAGGAAAAAATAAATTGGTCTGAGTCCGAAAGGGGGAGATAATCCATGATGGAGGGTCGGATCAAAAATCCAAATTCACTTTGGCGCATCTGCACATGAAAATAACGAAGCTACATACCAAATATCCTAGGCGCGTGAGGTATGAAGGTGAAAAGTTTTTCGAGTTACAAGAAACGTGACGGACGTACGGACGGACGAACTACGGACGTACGGACGGACGGACACCCGTGACGAAAACAATATACCCGTTTTTTTTTAACAAAAAAAGTGGGGTATAATAAAAAATTAGATAATATATACACTGGCACATTTATACTGGCACTGGCGCGTAGGTATGAAGGTGAAAAAGTGTTTCGAGTTACGAGGGAAAAATGGGAAATTCTGAGTCCGAAAGGGGGAGATAATCCATGATGGAGGGTCGGATCAAAAATCCAATTCACTTTGCGCATCTGCACATGATAACGAAGCTACATACCAAATATCAGGCGCGTAGGTATGAAGGTGAAAAAGTTTTTCGAGTTACGAGGAGAAAAATGGGAAATTCTGAGTCCGAAAGGGGGAGATAATCCATGATGGAGGGTCGGATCAAAAAATCCAAATCACTTTGCGCATCTGCACATGATAACGAAGCTACATACCAAATATCAGGCGCGTAGGTATGAAGGTGAAAAAGTTTTTCGAGTTACGAGGAAAAAATGGAAATTCTGAGTCCGAAGGGGGAGATAATCCATGATGGAGGTCGGATCAAAAATCCAAATTCACTTTGCGCATCTGCACATGATAACGAAGCTACATACCAAATATCAGGCGCGTATGGTATGAAGGTGAAAAAGTTTTTCGAGTTAACAAGAAACGTGACGGACGTAACGGACGTACGGACGTACGGACGTACGGACGTAACTGGACGGACGGACGGACGGACGGACGGACGGACACCCGAGAACGAAAAACAATATACCCGTCCCCGTTTTTTTTTTACAAAAAAAAAAAGTGGTAATAATAAATTAGATGGAATATCCATACACTGGCACATTTTATACTGCACTGGCGCGTAAGTATGAAGGGTGAAAAAGTGTTTCGAGTTACGAGGGAAAAATGGGAAATTCTGAGTCCGAAAGGGGGAGTATAATCCATGATGGAGGGTCGGATCAAAAATCCAAATTCACTTTTGCGCATCTGCACATGATAACGAAGCTACATACCAAATATCAGGCACGTAGGTATGAAGGTGAAAAAGTCGGTTAAAAACGAGGAAGAAAATGGGATTCTGAGTTCCAAGGGGGAGATAATCATGATGGAGGGTGGGAAATTCAAAAATCCAAATTCACTTTGCCATCCGCAAACTGATAACGAAGTACATACCAAATATCCAGGCGCCGTAGTATAAGGTGGAGGGTTTTCGAGTAACAAAAAGGTGGGAAATTAGAAAGGGGGAGAAAATGGGGAAATTCAGGAGTCAAATTGAGGGGAAGATAATCATTTGGATGGAAGGGTTCGAATTTCATCCAAATTCATATGCGGCATCTGCATAATTGAAAACGAATGCTACATACAAATATCAGGCGCGTAGGTATGAAGGTGAAAAAGTTTTTCTTTGAGTTACGAGGAAAAAATGGGAAATTCTGAGTCCGAAAGGGGGGAGATAATCCATGATGGAGGGTCGGATCAAAAATAAACCAAATTCACTTTGCGCATCTGCACATGTAACGAAGCACATACCATCAGGCCGCCGTAAAAGGTATGAAGGTGAAAAAGTTTTTTTCGAGTTACGAGGAAAAATAGGGAAATTCAGAAAGGGGTGAAAGGAGGTGGAAAAAGTTTTTTCGAGTTTACGAGATAAAATGGGAAATTCTGAGGTCCGAAAGGGCCGAAAGATAATCCATGATGGAGGGTCGGATCAAAATCCAAATCACTTTGCGCATCTGCACATGATAACGAAGCTACATACCAAATATCAAGCGCGTGAGGATATGGTAAGGTGAAAAAGGTTTTTCGAGTTACGAGGAGAAAATGGGAAATTCTGAGCTCCGTAAAGGGGGAGATAAACTCCATAATGATGGAGGGTCGGATCAAAATCCAAATTCACTTTGCGCATCTGCACATGATAACGAAGCTACATACCAAATATCAGGCGCGTAGTATGAAGGTGAAAAAGTTTTTTCGAGTTACGAGGAGATGGAAATTCTGAGTACCGAAAGGGGGAGATAATCCACTGATGGATGGGTCGGATCAAAAATCCAAATTAATCCACTTTGCGCATCTCACTTTGGTGTGATAACGAAGCTACATACCAAATATCAGGCGCGTAGGTATGAAGGTGAAAAAGTTTTCGAGTTACGAGAGAAAATGGGAAATTCTGAGTCCGAAAGGGGGAGATAATCCATGATGGAGGGTCGGATCAAAAATCCAAATTCACTTTGCGCATCTGCACATGATAACGAAGCTACATACCAAATATCAGGCGCGTAGGTATGAAGGTGAAAAAGTTTTTCGAGTACGAGGAAAAAAAATGGAAATTCTGAGTCGAAAGGGGGAGATATCCATGATGGAGGGTCGGATCAAAAATAACCAAATTCACTTTGCGCATCTGCACATGATAACGAAGCTACATACCAAATATCAGGCGCGTAGGTATGAAGGTGAAAAAGTTTTTCGAGTTACGAAGGAAAGAAAATGGGAAATTCTGAGTCCGGAAAGGGGGAATAATATCGAGGGGGTCGGATCATCCAATTTACTTTGCGCATGCACATGATAAGAGCTACATACCAAATTTCAGGCGCGTAGGTATGAAGGGTGAAAAAGTTTTTCGAGTTACGGAGGAAAAAAAAGGGAAAATTGAGTCGAGGGGGGATAATCATGGATGGAGGGTCGGATCAAAAATCCAAATTCATTTGCGACATCTGCACTGATAACGAAAGCTATACAAAATATCAGGCCCGCGTAGGTATGAAAAAAAGTGTAGTCGAAGTAAATTACAAGACGTGACGGAAACGTACGGACGGACTACGGACGATGGACGAGGACGGAGGCACCGTGACGACATTTACCCGTACAAAAAAAGTGGGTATAATAAATTAGATAATATCATACATGGCACATTTATACTGCATGGCGCGTAGTATGAAGGTGAAAAGTGTTTCGAGTTAGAGGGAGGGAAAAATGGGAAATTCTGAGTCCGAAAGGGGGAGATAATCCATGATGGAGGGTCGGATCAAAAATCCAAATTCACTTTGCGCATCTGCACATGATAACGAAGCTACATACCAAATATCAGGCGCGTAGGTATGAAGGTGAAAAAGTTTTCGAGTTACGAGGAGAAAATGGGAAATTCTGAGTCCGAAATGGAGATCAATCCATGATGGAGGGTCGGATCAAAAAATCCAAATTATCACTTTGGCGCATCTGCACATGATAACGAACGCTACATACCAAATATCAGGCGCGTAGGTATGAAGGTGAAAAAGTTTTTCGAGTTACGAGGAAAAATGGGAAATTCTGAGTCCGAAAGGGGGAGATAATCCATGATGGAGGGTCGGATCAAAACCAAATCCAAATTCACTATGCGCATCAAATGGCACATGATAACGAAGGCTAACATACAATTATCACGCCCCGTAGGTATGAAGGTAAAAAGGTCGAGTTACGAGGAAAAATAGTTACGAGGGGAAAAAAATTGGGAAATTCTGAGTCCGAAAGGGGAGATAATCCATGATGGAGGGTCGGATCAAAAATCCAAATTCACTTTGCGCATCTGCACATGATAACGAAGGTACATACCAAATATCAGGCGCGTAGGTATGAAGGTGAAAAAGTTTTTCGAGTTACGAGGAGAAAATGGGAAATTCTGAGTCCGAAAGGGGGAGATAATCCATGATGGAGGGTCGGATCAAAAATCCAAATTCACTTTGTTCGCATCTGCACATGATAACGAAGCTACATACCAAATATCAGGCGCGTAGGTATGAAGGTGAAAAAGTTTTTCGAGTTATACGAGGAAAAATGGGAAATTCTGAGTCCGAAATGGGGGGATGCATAATCCATGATGGAGGGTCTTTTTGATCAAAAATCCAAATTCACATTTGCGCATCTGCACATGATAACGAAGCTACATACCAAATATCAGGCGCGTAGGTATGAAGGTGAAAAAGTTTTTCGAGTTACAAGAAACGTGACGGACGTACGGACGGACGTACGGACGTACGGACGGACACCCGTGACGAAAACAATATACCCGTTTTTTTTTACAAAAAAAGTGGGTATAATAAATTAGATAATATCATACACTGGCACATTTATACTGGCACTGGCGCGTAGGTATGAAGGTGAAAAAGTGTTTCGAGTTACGAGGGAAAAATGGGAAATTCTGAGTCCGAAAGGGGGAGATAATCCATGATGGAGGGTCGGATCAAAAATCCAAATTCACTTTGCGCATCTGCACATGATAACGAAGCTACATACCAAATATCAGGCGCGTAGGTATGAAGGTGAAAAAGTTTTTCGAGTTACGAGGAGAAAATGGGAAATTCTGAGTCCGAAAGGGGGAGATAATCCATGATGGAGGGTCGGATCAAAAATCCAAATTCACTTTGCGCATCTGCACATGATAACGAAGCTACATACCAAATATCAGGCGCGTAGGTATGAAGGTGAAAAAGTTTTTCGAGTTACAAGAAACGTGACGGACGTACGGACGGACGTACGGACGGACGGACACCCGTGACGAAAACAACTATAGTACCCGTTTTTTTTTACAAAAAAAGTGGGTATAATAAATATAGATAATATCATACACTGGCACATTTATACTGGCACTGGCGCGTAGGTATGAAGGTAGAAAAAGTGTTTCGAGTTACGAGGGAAAAATGGGAAAATTCTGAGTCCGAAAGGGGAGATAATCCATGATGGAGGGTCGGATCAAAAATCCAAATTCACTTTGCGCATCTGCACATGATAACGAAGCTACATACCAAAATTATCAGGCGCGTAGGTATGAAGGTGAAAAAGTTTTTCGAGTTACGAGGAGAAAATGGGAAATTCTGAGTCCGAAAGGGGGAGATAATCCATGATGGAGGGTCGGATCAAAAATCCAAATTCACTTTGCGCATCTGCACATGATAATGAAGCTACATACCAAATATCAGGCGCGTAGGTATGAAGGTGAAAAAGTTTTTCGAGTTACGAGGAGAAAATGGGAAATCTGAGTCCGAAAGGGGAGATAATCCATGATGGAGGGTCGGATCAAAAATCCAAATTCACTTTGCGCATCTGCACATGATAACGAAGCTACATACCAAATATCAGGCGCGTAGGTATGAAGGTGAAAAAGTTTTTCGAGTTACAAGAAACGTGACGGACGTACGGACGGACGTACGGACGTACGGACGGACGGACACCCGTGACGAAAACAATATACCCGTTTTTTTTTACAAAAAAAGTGGGTATAATAAATTAGATAATATCATACACTGGCACATTTATACTGGCACTGGCGCGTAGGTATGAAGGTGAAAAAGTGTTTCGAGTTACGAGGGAAAAATGGGAAATTCTGAGTCCGAAAGGGGGAGATAATCCATGATGGAGGGTCGGATCAAAAATCCAAATTCACTTTGCGCATCTGCACATGATAACGAAGCTACATACCAAATATCAGGCGCGCGTAGGTATGAAAGGTGAAAAAGTTTTTCGAGTTACGAGGAGGAAAATGGAAATTCTGAGTCCGAAAGGGGGAGATAATCCATGATGGAGGGTCGGATCAAAAATCCAAATTCACTTTGCGCATCTGCACATGATAACGAAGCTACATACCAAATATCAGGCGCGTAGGTATGAAGGTGAAAAAGTTTTTTCGAGTTACGAGGAGAAAATGGGAAATTCTGAGTCCGAAAGGGGGAGATAATCCATGATGGAGGGTCGGATCAAAAATCCAAATTCACTTTGCGCATCTGCACATGATAACGAAGCTACATACCAAATATCAGGCGCGTAGGTATGAAGGTGAAAAAGTTTTTCGAGTTACAAGAAACGAGACAGACGTACGGACACAAATCACGGACGTACGGACAGACGAACTACTTGGACGATCACAAGGTACGAACCCGTTTTTTTTTACACAAGTGACGTAAAAAAAGGAGGCAATAGTGACCCGAAAACTATACGTTTTTTTTTTAGAAAAAAATAGTGGGTATAATAAAGTATGGTCATAGTGAAGGATTTTTCTTACCAGATTCAGTGCACCCCTTTCAAACAGCAGGTGCCCGCGATGTACTATACCCACCGTGGTACATATTTTCATGAAAAAATCACACATCTTCTTGGGTACAATATCACATGGCTTGTCTAGTATTTGGTTTTCAATTTTATAACAGATTGCTATTGCCTGTATTGGGCAAAAAAAGTGTCCTTAATGATTTGATACATGAAGACGCATCGTCTTCATGTATTAAATCATAAGGACACTTTTGTGCCATTGTTCCCTAAGTGTGCTGTTTATTGGCATTAATGCTACCGGCTTCAGTGTTCAGAGAAAAATTGAAATTGTGAGAATCTGATTGCAAAGCGCAAAACAATTAAATAAGCCACATTAAGCAGTTAATTAGTTTCTCGGGAAGTGATACACCTTGTAGAACCAACCAGCTTAGCCTCAAAATATCTGTAGCCGATTTCACCAAAATTGCTAAGCATACTTATCTAGCTTAGTATACTATTAGGGATTAATCATTTATTTTTGTCGAAATGCATTATTTCATATATAACTAACGACTGCATATATTTCATGATTAATGAAAATGGCTGTGATAATGTAATAAATTCAGTAAAATGAAAATTAATAAATTTATCTTAAATTGAAATATTTTTCCCTCTAAGTGTACTTTAATAGCAAGATTGTTATATCGTGGGAACGAATTGTTAATTCGAGGGAACAAATTGTTAAATTGAGGGAACAAATTGTTATTTTGTGGGAACAAATTGTTATATCATGGGAACGAATTGTTAATTCGAGGGAACAAATTGTTAAATTGAGGGAACAAATTGTTATTTCGTGGGAACGAATTAATAAAAAAAAAATCCATGTCCCCTGCGGGGCTCCGTACATCACAAATAGGCCACCATAAAGACTAATTACGGTTTTGTAGTGGTGGTTTCGGAGTGTGTTTAAGCCAATAATGGTGGCTATTGACCTATTTCTGAGTCCGTTGAAATTAAATAATCAAATCACTTTAATATTTATTTCTTTGTTGACGTTAATTTTAGTCATTTAACATGAATTACCAAATATCTGGGGACTGAAAGACAGTAACGCTGCATCGTGTTCTTGAAGTAGTTGCACTACTGTCTGTTCCACATTTTGTTGCCGACAAACTTTTGGCTATTACACACATCAAATCTAAAAAATATTAAAATGTAATTACGTTTTCATCAATAACAAAAAGTCACCCTCCCCTAATTTCTTTATTGGATGAAATTCCATCAAATATTGATTTTGTTGCGAAAACGATTTTCCTATGGGAATTTAACATGATGCAAAAAGGAGGAGGAGGGTGACCATGAGGGTAAAAAAAATCATAAAAAAAATTGGAAATTAACTCGAAAACCTGGTTGGAAATGATGTAAATAAGAAAGTAAAAGTTAGATTTTGAAAGTCGGTTAAATTAATGTTAAATTCCCATAGGGAATAAAATAAATATTTTTATGGAATTTCATCAACTATTTTTTTTGGGGAGGGTGACTTTTTATGCCCCCGCCACCGAATAGTGAGGGGGGCATATAGTGTTACCGGCGTCCGTACGTACGTACGTACGTACGTACGTACGTACGTACGTACGTACATCCCGAAACCTTAACGCTGGGTAAATGGCTTATAATTTCTGTTTCCTTGCTCGGATCTGCTTCACATTTCACACACGCATTGCTCCAATGGTCCTCTACCGCCCTGTGACAAATCCACATTCGTCCCGCCCCCCGCTAAGCCCAGGGTCAAGGTCACAGACTTGGTGCGTTCGAAACCTTAACGCTGGGTAAATGGCTTATAATTTCTGTTTCCTTGCTCGGATCTGCTTCACATTTCACACACGCATTGCTCCAATGGTCCTCTACCGCCCTGTGAAAAATCAACATTCGTCCCGCCCCCGCTAAGCCCAGGGTCAAGGTCACAGACTTGGTGCTTTCGAAACCTTAACACTGGGTAAATGGCTTATAATTTGTTTCCTTGCTCGGATCTGCTTCATTTCACACGATTGCTCCAATGGTCCTCTACCGCCCTGTGACAAATCCACATTCGTCCCGCCCCCGCTAAGCCCAGGGTCAAGGTCACGACTTGGTGCTTTCGAAACCTTAACGCTGGGTAAAATGGCTTATAATTTCTGTTTCCTTCTCGGTTGCTTACATTTCACACACGATTGCTCCAATGGTCCTCTACCGCCCTGTGACAAATCCACATTCGTCCCACCCCCGCTAAGCCCAGGGTCAAGGTCACAGACTTGGTGCGTTTGAAACCTTAACGCTCGGGTAAATGGCTTATAATCAAATATGCCTCGTTTTCTTTGGCTGCCAGCGGGGGCATTCGTGTGCCGACAGGCCACATTTCTAGTTTGTTATTGATTACATTTTAATATTTTTTAGATTAAATACGTTTAATAGCCAAAAGATCGTCGGCAGCAAAACGTGGAACAGACGGTAGTCTTAAGCATTCAACACTACAGACTGCATCAGTCTCCGCGAAAGTCATTGGTCTGTTTTACATGTCCTTTAAAATTGCCGCTGGTCCGACGGTAAACCGGAAGTCGCCTTTTTTTTTTACTTATCTGTTCTAAGGTTCAATGAAATCACCTGCCTTTGGTATTTGCTTCTGGTGCTAGCTAGCTTTTCTTATATGGCTGATATATTTAAAAAAAAAGCTCTTAAATATGACACGAAAATCAATTTTATTTTTACAAAGAAAACATTTTCGGTCTGGTAAATTTTTGTCCGGTCGGGTAAAAATTTCAAGTTTACCAAACTGAATGTCCTGTAAAATTTTGGCAGTTTTGCAGAGACTGTCCTTTCCAAATTTTTGCAAACAGTGTAGGTCCAGATGATCCGGCTCGTAACGAGCCGTCTCATCAAGATCTGCACTGTTTGTGGATGTTTTCTGATCCTTCAAAAGAAATCTCCGCTTTTCTGGTTAATGGAGTAGTCTACATGGAAGAGTCCATACTAGTTACTTAGGGAGGGGTGAACGGGTTAACCGATTCAAAACGGCAGATTATAGTGTAATTGTTTGCATAGTGGATCTTGCATGAATGAGGAATTAATATGGTATATATTATTAACCCTTTCACCCCTAAGTAACTGATATGGATTTTTATATGTTAATTTTTCGTCACAAAAATAATTTTTCAGACTTGTACATTTGTGAAAAGGGCGTGTTTTTGTTCTCATAAATACGATAATTACTTGCCAAAAATGCAGATCATGATGAGACGACTCACGTTACGAGCCGGCTCATCTGGATCTACACTGTTTGCAAACACCGCAATAGAGCTGTAGTGTTGAAGGGGTTAACCCTTAGACCGCTACACACAACAATCGTCATCTGCTGTTGCTTTTATTTCTTGCCTTATTTCTCAATAAAAACATGATTTGACAGCTCTTTAGAATCATTTCCAATGGAAATGATTCTAAAGTGCTGTCAAAACATGTTGTAAATTATTCTAAAGTGCTGTCAAAGGATGTTTTTGATGATAAAAATGAAAAATAGAAAATAAACAGCAGACAACAAAATATGGTGTTACTGAGTACATACGAACTAGATTACGCCAAGTTTCAGATAAAATGAGTCTACAGATTTAACAAACAAATCCATATTCTTCAATGACATCCACATTATATTTTCTCATTTTAAAGCATAAAACATTAACTGATAAATAGAATACCAGGTTAATGTCTCTCTGATACCAAGTTCATGAGACTCCTCTCATAGTTGGCAAGCCAATGCATTCCCACATGTTTCATAGTCTTGCCTGATAAACTTGATACCAAAATACACTGGCCTAATTATTATAATGCATATTCCAGGGACAAACTAATTATTACAATGCATATTCCAGGGCCAAACTAATTATTACAATGTATATTCCAGGGCCAAACTAATCTAATTATTACAATGCATATTCCAGGGCCAAACTAAGTATTACAATGCATATTCCAGGGCCAACCTAAATATAGTACAAGAACTGGGAGACCGGGCAGCCCAAGGTCGAGCGTGTGGTAACCTTGGCAACACACATTATCTCCTTGGCAACTTCAGCCAAGCCATCATCTACCATGAAGAGGTTAGTTAGAATGGGGAATACCCCATACATGTCCAGAGCTCCAGATCAGCTGCGTATTTGCTTAAATACCCAATTAAAATGGCCAAAAACCCAATTGAAATCAGAAGTAGCGACTATCAAAAAGCAATACAAATGTTGTGGTACCTTTACCATGCTGCAGAAAACAACAAACAGACCACAAATATAGCATATTTTTCTTATTTTCCATGAAAACACATCTTGGCGTTTCATTTGAATTGTCTCCAAGGAGACAATTCTAATGAAATGCCAAGATATGTTTTCATTTCGAAGCAAACTATTCAATAATTGTTGTCTGTTGATGCGTAAACAGTGTGATTTTATTTTGCTTCAGAAGTGATGGATGACTATACTCATTCTAAGAAAAGGGGGCTTTTCGAGTATTTGACTATTGTAGCTCCTGTAGCCTATTTCACCAACATTGCAAAGTATACTTTTATAGCAAAGTATACTTTGAGGGAGTAATCATTTATCTTTCCCGAAATGCATTATATCATATAGAACTAACAACTTCATATATTTCATTATTAAAAGTATGCAGAATTATTATACTGAATTTATTACATTATCACAGCCAAAATGGCTGTGATAATGTAATAAATTCAGTATACTAAATTTATTCTTAAATTGAATATTTCTCCCTCAAAGTATACTTTGCTAGATAAGTATACTTTGCAATGTTGATGAAATCGGCTACTGATCATTTGCACTCTGATGCACAGTTTGAATATAAACCAGACCTGGACAAATCTACTTGTATGTATGAGTTGAAATCTACGGAGCGAAATGACAATTCGTTCCCTCGAATTAACAATTCGTTCCGACAATATAACAATTTGTTCCCACAAATTAACAATCCCGACAGCAAAACGTGGAACAGACTGTAGGTTATAGGGTTTACAAAAGCAAATGTTATCTAAATACACTGTTATTGTGATGAACAAGTACAACCATACTAGCCATACATATTTGGACATTCCTTGTTGTGAGAAACCATATATGTGGCTTACGGGATTTGTGACCAGTGTAGCTCCTGATCAAATAGCACTCTCCTGTAACTTGATAGCGATCATAATTGCTTGTTAGAAGCATGATGGGTGTTTCATTGATGGAATGGCGAACAGTGCAGATCGTGATCAGACTGTGCGGATGCAGTCTGATCTGGATCTGCACTGGTCGCAAAACTCATAAGCCCCATTTCTCCAGTCACTGTCACATATGGTGTTGCAAGTTTACGAAATATTCAGAGCAAATGCGGAATAAAATTCCGCATTTGCTATGAACATTTTGTTGGCTTTCAACGTCACTAAAAATATCACAGTTTCTGTAAATATTTTTCATGGAAAATCACATACCGGTATCTTTGTATATACAAAATCACAAGGCTTGTCTCAAATGATCTGGCTGTTGAATGAATATAAAATCACAATCAATAGAAATCGATTAACCCATTTCATGCTGAGGATACGCCATTTTGTTTGTGAAAAATCCTAAATATTTTCTTTCTATGCGCTCAGAACTATATGTCGCGACCACCATTTGAACCGTCTCGTCGAGACGGTTCAAATGAGTGGTCACAACATATATTTTCATTGAGAAATAACAAAAATAAAAATAAAATATTTAAAAAAAGTTGTACCTGTTGTATTCCATATGTAATGGGTTAATATCGGTTTAATACTTGGTATTCTCAAAGTGCAGTTCAATGTTTTATGTTGATGCCAGGGTATTGGATTACGTCCACCCATGTTACATTTACTATGTATGGCATTTTACTATCAAATCAATAGATGTGGCATTTTCTTGTTACATCTGTAAACATATTTTTAGGTGCCCAGAGCTCTAGATAAGCTGCGTATTTGCTTAAATACCCAATTAAAATTGACAAAAACCCATTTGAAATCAGAAGTAGCGAGTATCAAAAAGCGTTAAAAAAATTGTGGTTATCATGCTGCAGAAAACAATAAACAGACCACAAATATAGCTCCCTTGCATTTAATTCCATAAACATCCAATATGTAAACAATAACCTACACTTATAAGGCCCGGTACATCTGGCAACTTGAAAAAAATCAGAGACGAACATCTCAAACGAAAATAATATGTTCTATAAAGTTACTATAACCGTTGGATGTGAAGAAGCACAAGATTTTCATCAAACATAATTGGATTTAACATATTTTTGCATGGTAGTGTTTTTAGCTCACCTGAGCGAAGCTCATGTGAGCTATTGTTACCGCAATGTGTCCGTCGTCGTCCGTCGTCCGTCTGTGAACATTTTCAAACGTCTTCTCCTCGGTAACCATTGGGCCTATTGTCACCAAACTTCATGGTCATGGTCCTTAGGTAGGGGGATTACAAAATTGTTAAAATGACGTCATTACGTAATCCAAGATGGCCGCCGTCTAAAAATAGCACAATTTCTTCAAAAATCTTCTTCTCAAGAACCGCTAACCGGATTTCGACAAAACTTGGTAGGAATGATCGTTGTACAATGCTCTTTCAAAGTTGTTAAAATCGTGACCCCGGGGTAAAAAATGACCGAATATGGTCATGTCGTATATCAAATCGAAGGTATCAACGAGACGATCACTCTGGTGCATTTTTTGTCGAAATTGGATAGTTATGTCATCCAAGATGGCCGCCGAAAGGTAAAAAGGTCGTTCTTTTATCAGAGATTTCAAAATTCTTCTTCACATGAACCGCTTGGCCCATGGTAGCCAAACTTAAAAGTTATGGTCCATGGGTGAAACCTTTTCAGATTTGTTCAAATGGAGGTCATCGCTAATCCAAGATGGCCGCCGTCTAAAAATAGCATAAATTCTTAAAAAGTCTTCTACTCATGAACCGCTGGCCGGATTTCGACGAAACTTGGTAGGATTGATCGATGTACAATGCTCTTTCAAAGTTGTTAAAATGGTGACCCCAGGGTCAAAAATGGGCGTGGCCCGTGTGGTCAAATTTGGATCAAATTTTATTTTTGACCGAATATGGTCATGTTATATATCAAATCAAAGGTATCAACGAGGCGATCACTCTGGTGCATTTTGTGTCGAAATTAAATGGTTATGTCCTCCAAGATTGCCGCCGAAATGTCAAAAGGTCGTTCTTTTATCAGAGATTTCAAAATTCTTCTTCACATGAACCGCTTGGCCCATGGTAGCCAAACTTAAAAGTTATGGTCCATGGGTGAAGCCTTTTCAGATTTGTTCAAATGGAGGTCATCGCTAATCCAAGATGGCCGCCGTCTAAAAATAGCATAAATTCTTAAAAAATCTTCTCATGAACCGCTGGCCGGATTTCGACGAAACTTGGTAGGAATGATCGATGTACAATGCTCTTTCAAAGTTGTTAAAATGGTGACCCCAAGGTCAAAAATGGGCGTGGCCTGTGTGGTCAAATTTTATTTTTTACCGATTATGGTCATGTCTATATCAAATCGAAGGTATCAAAGAGACGATCGCTCTGGTACATTTTTTGTAGAAATTGGATGGTCATGTCATCCAAGATGGCCGCCAAAAGGTCGTTCTGTTATTAGAGATTTCAAAATTCTCCTTCACACGAACTGCTTGGCCCATGGTGCCAAACTTCACAGTTATGGTCCATGGGTGAAGCCTTTTCAGATTTGTTGAAATGGTAACCCCGAGGTCAAAAATGGGCGTGGCCCGTGGGGTCAAATTTTATTTTTGACCAAATATGGTCATGTCATATATCAAAAAATAAAAATAGCAATTTTTTTTAAAACACATTAACTCAATGTCACATTCTCCTCTGGTGTTCATGGAGTCAGGTGAGCGAATTAGGGCCATCATGACCCTCTTGTTTATTGATCATGTGGCAAATTTATTGTGCAATTTTATTTCTCCATGACGATAAAATGCTCGACGCGCATTAATTATTCAGATGCGGCGATATCTGAGAACCAAAGTACTTTTTGTGTAGCCCGTTGATCAAATATAAAATACAAAATTACTATGACAAGAATGTGGACTGGTTTACGTTTCGGCATTATGCTGACATCATTCGGTAATGCCATGTGACACTTCAACTCGTGAAACGTCTGTTTTTAATTCGTTCAAACCTGGATATTCGTATCGTCAACTCCTGATACAACATTATGTTATCAGTCAGTACGTATTGAGCCAATACAAAACGTGTTACTTCGTAAAGATCCATATCGCGCTGTGTCACTGTTCAACTCGTGAAATGTCTGTTTTTATACCCCCCGCAACGAGTTGCTGGAGTCAGGTTGTCCGTCCGTCCATCCGTCCGTCCATCACTAAACTGAACATCAGAGAAATATGTTATAACTATATATTTAGGGGTACCTAGACCCATGCGGGGAGGGTATTCTGTAAGCCTCGATTACTGACAAATCTAGTTAATTCATTCAAACCTGGATGTTCGTATCAGGTCAATGCCTGATACAGCATTATGTTATCAGTCAGTACGTATTCGTCCAATACAAAGATCCATATCGCTCTGTATCGGGTAACCTGCCCTGTTTTGACCGAATATGTACTGACTGATAACGTATTGTTGTATCAGGCATTGACCTGATACAAACATCCGGGTTACACCGAAGTGAGTACTGACGTTTCATTGGTCGGATCACATCACATGACGTTACCGAATGATGTCCGTGTAATAACGCAACGCAAACAAGTCCGCGTTCTGTTCATAGATAACGACGTCATCTGTGGTCATTTTCGAGCATAAAACATTACCTGATAAATAGAATACCAGCCTACTGTCTTTTGATATCAAGTTTTATCAGGCTCGGCTCGGAAACGGTAGGAATTCCTCGGTAAGCCTTGGAATTCCTACACGTTTCCTCCTCTTGCCTGATAAGCTTGATATCAATAGACACTAGCCTGGGCCCTGTTGCTCAAAACCTCTGTTAGCTTAACAGACTGTTAAATCCTTAGCAATGCTAAGGATTTAACAGTCTGTTAAGCTAACAGAAGCTTTGAGCAACCGGGCCCTGGTGTTCTCTATGTATTATTATTAAGCTGGCTCATCAAGGTCTGTATGCTGATCATAACTCAATAACACGGATGCTGCACAATGTTCAAAGTGAATTAGGCGCTGGATTCCTGATGAATTCAGCTACATGCAGATACTGCCTAAACACATTTGCGCCGGTTATAATCACTAGATGAAAAATGCATTTATGCGATAGCTCAAGTAGTGATGAGTAGCCTCTAGTCAGGAAATCGATGTGATACAGTGAGACATAGCGGTCACAATTCCGACGTCGTCATTGTAGGTATAATGCGAGGATCAATATGCACAAGTTATTGTTCACATATTGGATTTTTAAGGAATTAAATGCGAGGGAGCGCTAGCGACCGCAGCATTTAGTTCCTGAAAAACCCAATATGTGAACAATAACTGACTTATACTTCAGCCAAGTGTACAATGCAACGTCCAATCCGAGTATTGATTTTCTATTTCCTGTCGAATCATTAAGTCGGGTACTACAGATTAATACGGGGGTTAAACGTTGCTATATGTGAAATAAATGGAGCACAATACTGTCCAGCAATTGGCTTAGAAAGTAGGGTGAACTAGAACTATAAATACATTTGTTATGCCCCCTATGCGATAGCAAAGGGGGCGTATTGCCTTGCTCATGAGGTTCTGTATATCCGTCCTCCGTCCGTCGGTGTACATTTACGTCGAAAAGACAAAAAGTTTGTAAGAGTTTCTCCAGTGAGAGTCCAGTATGCTGCGGGGGCATATCCTATGTAATGTTTACTGTCTTTTCCATGTTTTGCTGCCGACAAACTTTTGCCTATTAAACACATTAAATCTAGAAATGTAAATGTAAGTACTTTTTCATCAATAACAAAAAAGTCACCCTCTCCAAAAAAAATTCATTTGATATTGAATATTGATTTTAGTGCGAAAAAAATCATGGGGGCTAAAAATTGATTTTTTTTAAATAATTTTTTATTTGTGGACTAATTTTCAAAATCTCGCCAGGTTTCGGAGTCAAATTCCAAAAAAAAAAGTTTTTCGACCCTTCTGGTCAGCCTCCTCCTTTTCTCCCCATGTTAAATTCCGATAGGAAAATCGTTTTTTCGCAATAAAATCAATATTTTCTGGAATTTCATCAAATCAAAAAAATTGGGGAAGGTGACTTTTGTTATTGATGAAAAAGTGCTTACATTTAAATATTTTTCAGATTTAATATGTTTAATTGCCAAAAGTTTGTCGGCAGCAAAACGTGGAACAGACAGTAGTTTATTACGAAGTAGTTATCTGCAGGCAGCCTAAATATCGTTAGGCCGTTTTTGTCAGCGAGCGGCCTATGGCGGCCTATCTGCTTCCCAGCCGGCCTATCTGCTTCCCAGCCGGAACAGTGTCTAGCCTTTTATAGCAGGGCTCCAGATAAGGAAGTATTAATTGAGTATTGTCACTCCATCATTTCTGAAGCAATTGGGTATTTCAAAATTTTAATTGGGTAAAATAAAATCACACTGCTGTTTACACATCAACAGACAGCAATTATTGAATAGTTTGCTTAGAAATGAAAACATGTTTTGGCATTTCATTAGAATTGTCTCCTTGGAGACAATTTTAATGAAATACCTAGATGTGTTTTCATGGAAAATAAGAAAAAATATTTGTGATCTGTTTATTGTTTTCTGCAGCATGATAAAGGTTCCACAAAATTTGTGTTGCTTTTTGATACTCGCTACTTCCGATTTCAATTAGGTTTTTGGCAATTTTAATTGGGTATTTAAACAAATACGCAGCTTATCTGGAGCTCTGTATAGTATCTGATTTTATGTCATTGCTTATAGATGTGTTTTGACGTAACAACTCCACCTAATGGTTGTCCAATTTATGCAATTGTATTGCAACTTACATCTTCAGCTATTCCAGGAATAACTAACCCAGACGTTATCAATTGTAGCTACTGCGACTGGTGAAATGGGGCTTGTTGGTTTTGGGGCCAGGGAAGATAGATCTAAACTGGGGCAATGGACCCCTTTGGTTTTGCGACCAGTGTAGATCCAGATCAGCCTGTGCATCCGCACAGTCTGATCAGGATCTGCACCGTTCGCCGTTCCATCAAAGAAACACCTGTCATGCTTCCCACAATGAATATAGCTCGTTCGTTATCAGGCTATTTGAGTGTGCTGTGTGATCAGCAGCTACACTGGTCACACATCCCATAAGCCCCATTTCTCCAGTCACAGCCACAATTATTGTAATTAGATGATGAATTTCCTGACAAAGTTCTGCCAGCCGACCAAAAATGGAAAGAAAGTAATGATAATGAATGTCGATAGGATGAAAGGAATTCTTCATTCAACACAGCCATAATGCATTCGGATTCATAGAAGCAGTTTTAAAGTTACACTGCTTTGCTTAAATGTGGCCGTGACTGGAGAAATGGGGCTTATGGGTTTTGCGAGTGATATAGTTCATGATCAAATAGCGCACTCCTGTAGCCTGATAGCGATATCTATATTGCTTGTTAAAAGATGACGAATGATCTGGATCGACACTAGAAACAAAATTGCTACCCCGCTCCATACCTCTTGTGAGGGTAGCAATTTAACCCCATCTCTTTAATGTAACACATGGAAGAGTGATTTTTATAACCCTCCCCCCCCCCCCCCCTTCTATTTCCTTCATCTGAAATGCTTAGTATTGCAAACATGCATTCCTGTAAGGCTCTACTACCATGCTGCGCCAAATCCACAACTGTTCAACCCCTGCTGATCCCAAGGTCAAGGTCAAATACTTAGTCTCTTTACAAAACTTAACATCAGAGAAATATGTTATAACTTCTATTTCCTTCATTGAAAATTCTTAATATTTCACTCTCAGGGGTTGAAATTTCACTCGCCCAGCTCGCCATGGCGAGTGCTTTTTGTGGTGGTCGAGTACTTTCTACAGGCACTCGCCCAGTTTGGCGAGTGAAAGATTTGGTTATGATTTTTTTTTCTGAAGAAATTGTCAATTAATTCCATGGATAATGGCCAACAAATGGTATTAATTCAGCGACCATTTGTTGTTTACAGTTTACGTCAATTTGCGGGAAGTAAGATTCAAGCAGTGTCTATGTACACGTTTACGGGTAAAATCGCTAGCGATTTTGAACACGGTCCATATCGGGCAAGTTTAATTCACGGATTATTTGTCGGCTGTACGCGGCCGGGCTAACAAATAATATGACTGCGAGTATAGACTAGTGTATATGCGGCCACATATATCTTGGGACGAAACGGTCGGCACCGGGTCCGAAACCATTGAATTTAGTAATTAAGGCAGCGCGCAGCGCATGCAAACATAGCCACTAGAAACTAAACAAAATCTATGTCACTCAACGCTTATAGAAAATAAGAAGCATGCAAGCCTCTGAGCAAATTTGCTGCTAAAAAACTGTTGTTGAAGAAAAAACTTGACGAAGTTTATCTCCCGATAAATAATATTTATTTGTTTGTTTATGTTCATTTAATACTTAAAATATAAATAACAATAATAATGAATATGTCTCGTACGTTTTGGTAATGACCATATATATGTAAAAGCTTCTTTCTTTTTTAAATAAGATGCAACATTACAAATACTGGAAATAGCAATTTATTTTTAAAAAAAACTGGGCGAGTAACTTTTTGACCTGGGCAAGTACTTTTTTTTTGTACTTACCCAGCTGGGCGAGTGGAAAAAAATGATTTTTTCAACCCCTGACTCTGCATTCCTCTAAGGTTGTACTATCCTGCTGTGGCAAATTCACGACCGTCCAACCCCCGCTTGGTCTCTGTACAAAACTTAACATCAGAGAAATATGTCTATTTCTTTCATAGAAAATTCTTAATATTTCATGCATGCATTCCTCTAAGGCTCTACTATCATGCTGTGACAAATCCCCGCTGATCTCGAGGTCAAGGTCACATACTTAGTCTCTTTACAAAACATCAGAGAAATTGGTTATAAATTTCCTTGCTCGGGTCTGCTTCACATTTCACACACGCATTGCTTCAATGGACTTCTACCACCCTGTGACAAATTCACGTTTGTGCCGCCCCTGCTAAGCCCAGAGTCAAGGTCACAAGCCCACACACAATAATATGTTAGCAATATAAAACTGTCAAAGCTGTATCAATAAATTATTAATAAAGAACATACATATGCAGAAATTGGTTATTTTGCCGTATCAATGTGTTTATCTGACATTTACATGTATATCTTGTAAATTTGAAAGCTTCATTTCGTTCTGTTGAATGTTGAACAACAACTAGAGAAAAGATGGCTCCCATGGGAAAATGATTTTCCCGTTTGGTAATTTTCTAATTCTGCATCAAAGATTATTTGTTTAACTCTTTGCATGCTGGGAAATTTGTGGGCTATAAATAGTTAAAAAATAGCAGATGACAATTCATTATATTTTCTTTTATTTCTCCTTATACATGTCATGAATATGTCTTGGAATTTCATTAGAATTGTGTCCTCTGGACACAATTCTAATGAAATTCCAAGACATATTTACAGAGAGAAATAAAACATATACTCCTAATTCGTTTGGCGGATATTTTCGCCGCTAGCATGCAAAGAGTTAAAGGTATAAAATATACAGTTTACTAAATTTTGACCTACATGCAACAGGTTTGGGTATGCACTTCGGCTGCTCACATTTTTTGAATGGGTCAAATCATAGCTGTAGATGACATATCGGAGGTGAATTATTGTAGCTAGATCTACACTGGTCGCATAGCTCATAAGCCCCATTTCTCGTCAGAGCCATAAGTATATTTTTTCTGTAAATATCCAGAACGATTTCCAAATGCGTTACATGCACTCGTAGATTAATTTATCAAAAGTATGCGGAATACACCTTTACGTGTATGAATTGTTTTTAATATTTTATTTCTCATTGAAAGTAAATGTGCTTAGGAGTATATGTAGCGACCACAAATAGACTTCTAAGCACATTTAAAGAAAATATTTATGATTTTGCCCAATCAACATGGCATATCCTCGGCATGAAATGTGTTAACGTGCACTCGGTGAGACAGCCACAATGCTTCTAGTAAACTTAATCAGAAGCAACACTGGAAACCGAGGCCATAAGCCAAATTTCTCCAGTCACGGCCACATAGAATGTCAGAAGTGTACCAGATGGCCTTTCTATATCCAGCAGATGCAATTCATTCTGTACACTATAAAGTGCCATGTCAGCAAGAAGCTTTATTGTGCGTGGAGAAATGGCTTAGTCTTGATCCTGACCTGTAACTGGAGACTGTGTCTTATTGCATTTGTGGCCAGTGTAGCTGCTGATCTGTGACCAGAGAATTGTCTTGTGGCATTGTGGCCAGTCTAGCTGCTGATCTGTGACTTGTGAATGTGTATTATGACATGTGTGGCCAGTCTAGCTCCTGATCTGTGACTGGAGAAATGGGGCTTATGGCATTTGTGGCCAGTCTAGCTCCTGATCTGTGACTGGAGAAATGGGGCTTATGGCATTTGTGGCCATTCTAGCTCCTGATATGTGACTGGAGAAATGGGGCTTATGGCATTTGTGGCCAGTCTAGCTCCTGATATGTGACTGGAGAAATGGGGCCTATGGCGCATAAGCCAGTCTAGCTCCTGATATGTGACTGGAGAAATGGGGCTTATGGCATTTGTGGCCAGTCTAGCTCCTGATCTGTGACTGGAGAAATTGGGCTTATGGCATTTGTGGCCAGTCTAGCTCCTGATATGTGACTGGAGAAATGGGGCTTATGGCATTTGTGGCCAGTCTAGCTCCTGATCTGTGACTTGAGAAATGGGGCTTATGGCATTTGTGGCCAGTCTAGCTCCTGATCTGTGACTGGAGAATGTGTCTTATGGCATTTGTGACCAGTCTAGATGTTGATCTGTGGCTTATGAATGTGTCTTATGGCATTTGTGGCCAGTCTAGCTCCTGATCTGTGACTTGTGAATGTGCCTTATGGCATTTTTGACCAGTCTAGATGTTGATCTGTGACTGGAGAATGTATCTTGTGACATTTTGGCCAGTCTAGCTGCTGATCTGTGACTCTAGAATGTGGCTTATGTTAGTGGAGCCTATTGCCTTTTGTGGACATTATCTCCTGATCTGTGACTGGAGAAATGGGGATTGTTAACATCGTTAGTCTAGCTCCTGTCTGGTGACGAACTGGAGAAATGGGGTTATGCTAACGAAATCCACCAAAATACCCATATGACACCAAATAATGACCATCTGTTCAAACACCTGTTACGAGATCAGGAGTTAGACCTGTCTAACTCCTGTAGCCTATTTCATCAACATTGCAAAGTATACTTTACTAGCAAAGTATACTTTGAGGGAGTAATCATTTATTTTACCTGAAATACATTATTTCATATATAACTAACAAATGCATATATTTCATGATTAAAAGTATGCAGAATTATTATACTGAATTAAAATTAATAAATTTATCATAAAATTGAAAATCTCTCCGTCAAAGTATACTTTGCTACTAAAGTATACTTTGCAATGTTGATGAAATAGGCTACTGATCTCATCACAGGTGTTTAAACAGATGGTCATAATTTGGTGTCATATGGGTATTTTGGTGGATTTCTTTGTTTTGGGTAATTTACATAGTTTTATGCAGCTACTAATGTACATTACTTATCCCGTCAACACAGTGCGTATGTGCCATGAAACATTATGCCGTGAAACATTTTTGATATTCAGTCAATACTATTTTTGCATTTTACAGCCATTTGTAGGTGTTGACGGGATAAATAGAATAGTAGGTTAGTGCCGTGAATGGGAAAAAATATCTGGCGCGGCACGGAAACGGGATGTGCTCGGCAGAGCCTCGCCCATCCCGTTTCCTGAGCCTTGCCAGATATGTTTTCCCATTCACGGCACTAACCTACTATTCTCTATATACGACAGAAATCGCCAATTACCTACATATTCACCGCTCCAAATTTTCGGGCCCCTTTCTTACTATCAAAATACAATGAATGAAAGCTTTCTCAATATTTGGCCAATAAAGTTTCCAGTATGAGTTGCTTTCAGACTGATTATATCATCAATTTTAATTGACAACACAACCTCAAAATTCGGGTTCTATTGATTCACGAGACATTTTGTGATTTTCTGTCGAGCTCTCTGCCCATCTGCAACATGCGCGGCTGTTTTGTAACGTACGATTTGATTGGATAAGCATGCTATCGTCATTGTCCCGTGATATGTAAAAATAGTCAGATAATTTCGAACTTTATCCACTGCGACTTCACTATTATTGGATGACACATGTGTCCACCAAAGAATGTTGTGCTTACAAAAGCATGTTTACATGGCTATGTAAACACATTTCTCCGCTCAAAGAGCTCAGCAATCTATCAAAGAATATTTGACGTTTTCAGACGATTTATAAATGTTTGACTTGCATTTGAACCGGTTTTATTGTTTTCGGTTAACAAATGATAAGCTCTGTTTGTGTTCATTGTATTTCCGTATTTATACGTGTAATTCGCGGGAGGTGATGTAAATTGTATGTTGGTAGCAATGCACTCAAACCACCAGAGATACCAAATAACCCATAAAACACCAAAATATGAACCGTTCTTCAAGAACCTGTGATCTCGATCATAACACTCTCCTGCTCCGGTTATTTGTTAGAAGCATTGCTGTGTTTCACTGTCAAAGTGCCAGGAACTCCAGACCCTGATCTGGGAGACGTTTCACTAAACTTTGTAGGACTAAAATGTTTGTAAGTGCAAAATTTCACAATAACAATGATTTTTTGTAAACAATTATTGGATTTACATTTATTGAGCATAGGCTGCAGCCTATGCTCAATAAATGTAAATCCATCAATTGAAATTTCCAGACGATCCTAAATTTGCATGTACTAACATTTTAGTCGTACGAAGTTTAGTGAAACGGGCCCCAGATGTGCATTATTCAGTTGGTTGGAAATGTCACAAGGCCCATTTCTCAAGTCGTAGTCATGTTGATGCTTTGAGTATGCAGAGCAGCTTTTTGCACATTACTGTACAATGATGCAGTGCAACCTCTTTACAACAACCACCCATCGGAAGACTCAAAACTGGCTG
This sequence comes from Conchocele bisecta, assembly GCA_029237695.1. Taxonomy (NCBI): domain Eukaryota; kingdom Metazoa; phylum Mollusca; class Bivalvia; order Lucinida; family Thyasiridae; genus Conchocele; species Conchocele bisecta. The sequence goes on from CM055271.1 coordinate 31,780,318, forward strand.
TGGTGGGTGGTTGGTCGGGCGAATGCGACGGCCTAAATTAACGATATGGGTTCCTCCTTATAGGAATCATGATTTGCGTGGTTTGGTCCTCAGGTACGTTTTTATCTTTGGCTCTTTTGTTACCTGGGAGTTGAATTTGGTTATTGCTCATTATAAAAGTAGTAAGATTATTACTGATCCTGCTGCTTTTGGGAGGGGGCCAAGTGATTCTGGTGTGGCGAGGACCTGGCACCAGATCAGGATTATTCTGATTTCAGGGCTGAATATATAGATTTTTTATTGTTGTAGGGATGTTAACCCTAACAATGCTGAATTAATTTGTGTCGTCTGCTGAATATTTTTTATTTTTCCATTTTTCTCATCAAAAACTTGGTTCAGCAGCACAATGGAAATGATTATAAAATGCTGCAAAACCATGTTTTCACTGAGAGAAAAGACAAAATATGAATTATCAGCAGACGACTATTTTCGGTTCCTGCATTCTAAGGGTTAACCCTTTCAACACCACAGACCTCTATAGAGACAATGTTTGCAAACAGTGCAGATCCAGATGAGCCGGCTCGTAACGAGCCGTCTCATCAGGATCTCCACTGTTTGTTAATAATTTTAAACGTCGTACAGATTACCCTTTTAGAAGAATGTGATAATTTGAATGAACAAAATTAATGAAATAGCGTGAAACATTGGCATGGAACATCCTATTAAGTTACTTGGTGTTGAAAGGGTTAACTTATAGAGGCAATTGTCCATTTGGGACATAAATTACAAGCTGTTTAGTGTTACAGAGAGGGTTTTGTTGTAGGGGTGGCCATTCGAGGAGGTTCGACTGTAACCATCTATATTCATCAGAATTGTTTAACTGTCAAAATGACAAACATTGTAGACACTTATTGATGTTGGATTTGGCGGCGCCACAAGCCTCAATGCCATAAAAATCTTTCTCTCACCACACATCAAATTTCCAATGTCAAGATGCAGTGATTTTACTTCGCTTATAGCAATGCCAAAAATAACTATACCTCCAGATTTGCATTAATATTGATCATTTTATGAACGAGCAAAACAGGAACTACGCCAGCTCTCAGACATGTAGCATATATAGATGATACTCAGTCACATAACGTACCTCACGTCATTTGTGACGAGCGTATGCCCAGATCAGACTGCACGTCAGTGCAGTCTGATCTTGACATGCGCTTTTCGCTGTTCAATCAGAAAACGTATATTGCAGTGCTGATTCCTGGTGAATCGTCTTATTTGCCGGCTGATCTGCCCCGTTATTATTTCACGCCATTCGGCAACCTACTGCTGTAAAACACATTAATTTCTGCAACTGCTAGTGTCAATTGTGTTCCAAAAAGTTAAATATTTACCCTTTTCATGCTGACTCGGATACGTCATTATGTTCGCGGAAAATCCGAAATATTTTCCTTGTATGTGCTCAGAAGTATATGTCCCAACCACCATTTGAACCGTCTCGTTGAACCGTCCAGTAAACTCCCACGCCCATCTACTTTCCGTAACCGTGAGGCGCAGTTAAAATAATTCTTAAGAAAACGGAAAATAAACACATTTTCTTGATGAATTTATTTCAAATGCTGGAATTATAAGGAATGAATGGCCTTTTTGTGGAATTTATCGGGGATATAAATTGGAAAAGTCGCGGGAATACTGGACGAGGCCTTCTGGCCTTCGTCCAGTATTCCGCGAAGTTTATACCCCGATAAATTCCACAAAAAGGCCTTTCATTCCTATAGTATATGTCCCAACCACCATTTGAACCGTCTCGTCCAAATGAGTGGTCACAAATAAAAAAATAAATAAATTTCATATCCATAAAGGTGTATGGGTAACAATCTATGTTGCTTGTTAGAAGAAATTGACAGGTGTTTTCATTGAAGAAATGACGAAACAGTGTAGATCCTGATCAGACTGCGGATGCATAGGCTGATCTGGATCTATACTGGCCAGAAATCCGATAATCCCCATTTCTCTAGTCACAGCCTACTCCTAGTTGTGGCCTAGGGGTTGAAACACCTGACTGCGGTTGTGGGTTCAAACCTCGCCTTAGGCATAAAAAATACAAGTACTTTCATAGTATTTACATTCCACTGGTCCGTCGGATGAGACTTTAAACTGTGGTCCCCGTCTCGATATGACCTTGGCTGTTGCTGGAACCCATTCACTTTCACTTTACAGTCACACATCCAGAGCTCCAGATAAGCTGCGTATTTGCTTAAATACCCAATTAAAATTGGCAAAAACCCAATTGAAATCAGAAGTAGCGAGTATCGAAAAGCAGTAACAATTTTGTGGTACCTTATCATGCTGCAGAAAACAATAAACAGACTTATTTTCCATTAAAACACATCTTGGTATTTCATTAGAATTGTCTCCAAGGAGACAATTCTAATGAAATGCCAAACACATGTTTTAATTTTGAAGCAAACTACTCAATTTCTGTCTGTTGATGTGTAAACTGCAGTGTGATTTTATTTTACCCAATTGCTTCAGAAATGATGGAGTGACGATACTTAAGTAATAATTCCTTATCTGGAGCCCTGATACATGGACTGGCCAAAGTCTATTCTGTTAGAACCGTTTCGGGGGTTCAAGTTACGACCTCCGACTGTCACTCCAGCGACCCGGGTTCGATCCTCGATCCCGGTGTGTAACAGGAAATATCCCCCCCCCCCCCCCCCCCATCATCACCTTCACAGACACTGTCCACAAAACGTTTAATGTATTTTCATATACATTGTTGATAACAGAGGACGTAATATCCCTACATGTATACCCAACTAACATAGTCATAATGTATGTCTGCTTGTGGAGAAGAATGTGAATAGGCGAGGCAGCATTTTCTATTAAAGAGCTCTCCAATTTAGTATAATATCTATACATAGACAATATAGTGGTGGTGGGGCGATAGAGATTCTATTTACCGGTATATGCAATAATTCCCCATTACCGTACCATAACTATTATGTATGTTGGCTGGTAGAGAGTTCTCTAGGTTAACTATCTATCATAGCTGCATATGATTTGTATAAATGTATAGCATATGGTGGGGGTGGGTCTAGAAAAATAAAAACAGTATAATATGTGTAGAACAGCAAGCATGTGGCATGTATTGGTGGGGGGGGGGGGGTGGGGATTTTTACCTGGAAATATTACCCCCCCCCCCCCCCCCCCCCCCCGCCCCCCCCCCCCCCCCCCCCCCCACCCCCCCCCCCCCCCCCCCCCCCCCCCCCGCCACCATCTACCCAATGCATACGATGTGAATGTCTCTTTGTAGACAAGAATAGACCACGATTGGGGGAGTATTTCTGATGAAATGAAATGTATGTTGGTGTAAAACGGATAGCATTTGGCATGTATTTAGGGGGGTGGGGGGGTGGGGGGGAAATATCCCCCCCCCACCATCTACCATATGCAAAGTGGATGTGATTGTCTCTTTGTAGAGAAGAATAGCAGGTGAATGCGGGAGTATTTCTGATGAAATTAAATGTATGTTGGTGTAGGACAGATAGCATAAATTTGGCATGTATTGAGGGAGGGGGGTGGGATATTTTATTCCTAGGAAATATTCCCCCCCCCCCCCCCCCCCTCCCTCAATACATGCCAAATGCTATCTGTTCTACACCAACATACATATTTCATCAGAAATACTCCCCCAATTGTGGTTATTCTTGTCTACAAAGAGACATCCCACATCCCGCTATGCATATGGTAGTTGGTTTGGGGGTGGGGGGGGATGGGGGGGGATATTTCTTAGGAAAATCTGCCCCCCCCCCCCCCACCAACCAATACATGCCACATGTTATCTGTTCTACACCAACATACATTATTTCATCAGAAATACTCCCCCAATCGTGGGTTACAAAGAGACATCCACATCCGCTATGCATATGGTAGATGGTTGGGGGGGGATATTTCCTAGGAAAATCTCCCCCCCCCCCCCCCTCCCTCAATACATGCCAAATGCTATCTGTTCTACACCAACATACATTATTTCATCATGAGGGAGGCGGGGTTATTCTTGTCTACAAAGAGACATTCACAATCCGCTATGCATATGGTAGATGGTTGGGGGGGGGGGGGGATATTTCCTAGAAAATCTCCCCACCCCCACCACCTACATGTACATGCCAAATGCTATCTGTTCTACACCAAACACATTAATTTCATATTTCATCATATGAGGGAGGCGGCGTTATTCTTGTCTACAAAGAGACATTCACATCCGCTATGCATATGGTAGATGGTTGGGGGTGGGGAATATTTCATAGGGAGGGGGGTGGGGTATTTTCCTAGGAAATATCCCCCCCCCCCCCCTCCCTCCCTCAATACATGCCAAATGCTATCTGTTCTACACCAACATACATTTATTTCATCAGAATACTCCCCCAATTGTGGGTTATTCTTGTCTACAAAGAGACATCCACATCCGCTATACATATGGTAGTTGGTTTTTGGGGGTGGGGGTGGGGGGGAATATTTCTTAGGAAAATCTCCCCCCCCCCCTACCCTCAATGCATGCCAAATGCTATCTGTTCTACATCAACATACATTATTTCATCATGAGGGGAGGGGGGGGGGGGTTATTCTTGTCTACAGAGACATTCACATCCACTATGCATATGGTAGATGGTTGGGGGGATATTTCCTAGGAAAATCTCCCCCCCCCCCCACCAACAATACATGCCACATGCTATCTGTTCTACACCAACATACATTATTTCATCAGAAATACTCCCCCAATCGTGGGTTATTCTTGTCTACAAAGAAACATCCACATCCGCTATGCATATGGTAGTTGGTTGGGGGTCGGGGGGAATATTTCCTAGGAAAATCTCCCCCCCCCCCTCCATCAATACATGCCAAATGCTATCTGTTCTACACCAACATACATTATTTCACATCCGCTATGCATATGGTAGATGGTTGGGGGGGGAATATTTCCTAGGAAAATCTCCCCCCCCCCCCCCACCACCCCCCCCCATACATGCCACATTATCTGTTCTACACCAACATACATTATTTCATCAGAAATACTCCCCCAATCGTGGGTTACAAAGAGACATCCACATCCGCTATGCATATGGTAGATGGTTGGGGGGGATATTTCCTAGGAAAATCTCCCCCCCCCCCCCCCCCCTCCCCCCCCTCCCTCAATACATGCCAAATGCTATCTATTCTACACCAACATACATTATTTCATCATGAGGGAGGCGGGGTTATTCTTGTCTACAAAGAGACATTCACAATCCGCTATGCATATGGTAGATGGTTGGGGGGTGGGGAATATTTCATAGGAAAATCTCCCCCCCCCCCCCCCCCCCCCCCCCCCCCTCCCTCAATACATGCCAAATGCTATCTGTTCTACACCAACATACATTATTTCATCATGAGGGAGGCGGCGTTATTCTTGTCTACAAAGAGACATTCACAATCCGCTATGCATATGGTAGATGGTTGGGGGGTGGGGAATATTTCATAGGAAAATCCCCCCCCCCCCCCACCAATACATGCCACATGCTATCTGTTCTACACCAACATGCATTATTATACCCCCCCCCCCCCCTCCCTCCGCAACGAAGTTGTGGGGGGGTATACTGGAGTCAGCTTGTCCGTCCGTCCTTCCGTCCGTCACAAAACTTAACAATTGTAAATTTCCTTTTAACTTCTCTTTCCCTTTGCGGAAATCTTTCATATTTTACCCGCCCCTTCTCTGACACTCATACATCATTCTGCAACAAACCTACGACCCCCATTTATGCCAGGGGTCAAGGTCACGGACTTATAAACTTAGAAAAAAACTAAAACTTAACAAATGTAAATTTCCTTATAACTTCTTTTCCTTTGCGGAATGCAGTGATATTTTACCCGGCCCTTCACTCGTACATCATTCTGCAACAAACCTACGACCCCCATTTATGCCAGGGGTCAAGGTCACGGACTTAGAATGTCTAGTTTTCTTTTTGGCGGAAGACATACTGTCTCCACGCTATTGGGATCGTGATTCTGGCCGTTTGCACGGGTCTACTTTCGGAAGTGGCTCTCTGTTCATCGGGGGACATCTCAATAGGCTCAATTTGCGTTCGCAATTAACAACAGTCAGATGACATTTAAAGTCAGCGAGTGAACTGAAAGCAAGTTATTAATAGCAACGGCAATGCTCAACATTATGTGTAAAATAGTTGGCATGCCCAACTTTACTTTTGAAGAGAACAAATTGCTGTTATTGAGACGCCCCCCGTATCGTGTACCACGCAGTCGCCGAAGGCCATTTCTTTTTCATATTGTGGGTTACGGGCGATTTTCGAAAAATTGCCCTCTGGGTGAGCGAAACAAAATTCATGAAAACATTTTGCCGTTCATGCAGCATACACGTATGTAGGCCTACGCCCAGTCATAATTTTGAAAAGATTTCACATAATATTATGTCACACCTCCAGAGTTCCTGTTGGGTATGCAATTTGGATTACTCAGTTTGTATCCCTATTCTGCAAAGTGCCGATTGATTTTGGCCAAATAAACATACTAAAAGTATGAAAATTTCCCCGTTTTTTTCTTCACATTACGAAAAACCTATGCTGCCAAAAACATTTTTTGAACAAAATCGATCAAATATTGATTTTATGAGCATCATTCTCTATGGGAGATGTGATCTATAAATAAATTTTCTTCCATAATTTTTGTTTTACTGGGACGTACGGCCGACTTTCACATAATAATTTTTTGTTGTTAGTTAGATCATTTCCGAGCTATCTCGCCAGGTTTCGAGATTAATTTCTAAAAAAAAAAGAAGGTTTTTCGTATTATCCATCGGCGCTTTCAGTTGAAACAGACAATAGAATAACGTTATGTTTTCTTTGTCCAAATTGCATCGGCAAAATGAGCTGGAACAGACCAACCACATTCTGTCAGAGTGGGCGTCAACTTGAGACAGAAAAAAAAACATCCACTTAATTTTTTTTAAACATCCGTCGGTGGGTCCCGTAAACCAAGAAATAAAAAAATGGTCTCGCATCCCGTGATGCCTGTGAGCCTTTGCTTCATCAACCTATTTGTGTTTAGAGCAGGCTGTATTTTACAAACACCAATAACTGATCAAGTTCTCCAAATTTGCAGATTGTACATCCAATAATCAACATCGAATATATTTCTAACAAGGAATTTCTGAGTATGCAAATTCACAAGTGGCTACTTGTCTCCCGCCAGTCAGTACTTTCAGTACTTTGATTTCAACTGGAACCACCATCGCACCCTCCATATGTGCTGACATATAGTCTTTTATCTGAAAATGATAGTATGCGAGCTGGAATGTATGTTTACCTTCGTTAAGCCGAATTCATTTTAGGTCGAGGCTGACGCGGGGGGGGTATTCTGTCTATACAGAGACATTCACATCCGCTATGCATATGGTAGATGGTTGGGGGCGGGGATATTTCCTAAGAAAATCTCCCCCCCCCCCTCCCTCAATACATGCCAAATGCTATCTGTTCTACACCAACATACATTATTTCATCATGAGGGAGGCGGGGTTATTCTTGTCTACAAAGAGACATTCACATCTGCTATGCATATGGTTGATGGTTGGGGGTGGGGAATATTTCCTAGGAAAATCCACCCCCCCCCCCCCCCCCCCCCCCCCCCCCCCCCCTTCCCCCCCCCCCCCCCCCCCCCCCCCCAATACATGCCACATGCTATCTGTTCTACACCAACATACATTATTTCATCAGAAATACTCCCCCAATCGTGGGTTATTCTTGTCTACAAAGATACATTCACATCCGCGCTATGCATATGGTAGATGTTGGGGGGGATATTTCCTAAGAAAATCTCCCCCCCCCCCCCCCCCCCCCCCCCCCCTCCCTCAATACATGCCAAATGCTATCTGCTCTACACCAATACATTATTTTCATTCATTTGAGGGAGGGAGGGGGGTATTATTGTCTACAGAGACTCACATCCCTATGCATATGGGTAGGGATTGGTGGGGGGATTATTTCCTGAGGAAAATCTCCCCCCCCCCCCCCCACAAGTTACATGCCACATTGCTATCTGGGGTTCTTAACACCAAAATCATTATTTCATCAGGAAAAAATCAATCGTGGGTTAATTCTTTGTCTACAAAGAGACATCCCCCCCCCCCCCCCCCCCCAACATCCGCTAATGCACCCCCCCCCCCCCCCCCCCCCCCCCCCCCCCCTATGGTATAGAATTGGGGGGGGTTGGGGGGATAATTTCTAGGAAAAATCTCACCCCCCCCCCCCCCCTCCCTCAAAACATGCCAAATGCTATCTGACATACATTGTGCCTATGTGCACATGTTTGGTGGGAAATAATTCTACTTTGTAGCATTCAAATAGAAACTTTTGGGTGGGGGGGGAATTTCCAGGGTGGGGAGGGGAGAAGAATTTGTCCTAGGGTCGAGCCTGGTGAGATTTCCAGGGGGGAGAATTTCCTGTGACCTGTGACACCGGCACTGGAGCTTATGAAATACAATCGTATTTCCCTCTCTACTAGCTGGTTCTATCCAGGTGTGCCATATAGCGGCTTGATCCGCGGCTATTCAATGCCTTAAAGTTCCAAATGGGACCCTTAACCCTTACAATGCTGAATTAAAATTTGTCGTCTGCTGTTTATTTTTTATTTTCCATTTTTCTCATCAAAAACATGGTTTGACAGCACTTTAGAATCATTTCCAATGGAAATGATTATAAAATGCTGACAAACCATGTTTTTACTGATGGAAGAGACAAAATATGACACAGCAGCAGACGACTATTTTCGGTTCCCACACCGGTTAAATCAAGCAACAAACAACACTTCAAATTAGCAGTCGTAACATCTACTTACATGTACTTGCATATGAAATAAGAAAGAAATATTTGTATTGCTTCATTCATAAAACGGGTGTAAATGCAGCATGAAAGTAGGTCAATAAAGTAGATGCCTGGTTCTACAGTACTGATTTGAGTTACTAGGATATCTCCCAATATCTACAGTATCTACAACTTCACCAAATAAAACATACAACTTGGACACGAGAAACGTCCCATTTCTGCTGTTTGAGCTTCCGTAACCGTTACACGGATGAATTAATTTTTGTCGTCTGCTTTTATAACACTTTAGAATCAATTCCAATGGAAATGATTCTAAAGTGCTGTCAAACCAGATTTCTCTATGGGAATATAACACGGAGGGAAAAGGAGATGGAGGAGCTGGGAAAAGAAAAAAAAAGTTAAATTTTGAAAATGTGTCCAATCTTTCTGAAATACGAAAAATTTCCCCATGTTAAATCTCCATAGACATCTTCACAGAGTGAAATTTAGCATGGGGAAATATTATTTTTGCCATAAAATAAATATAGGACCAAATTTCACTAAATAAAAAGAAGACTTGAATTTTGCTTTAATTTAATATGTTCGAAAAAAAAAAATTGCATTGTTTATATAGCCGTAAAATTTGGTCAGGTTTCGTGAAACAGTCAGTAGTCCTGTGTGCAGCATCACCAGTGGTTTTTCCCATGTACAGTGTTAGTACAATAATTTACTGTTTGTCTCTAACAAACAACCAAAATGGCTTCACATGATCTGCAGGTAAGGATTTTAAGCATGTTTTCTGGCAGCGGCCAGGCTTCTATCAAATTTTTGTTTCCGGTGTCTTTGCATCTTTATCAATTGTTTTATAGCTGCGGATAATATACTAAATGGAGTTTATTCAATTACCATGTTGAAAGACCGGATTTATTTCCAGAGACATCTGGAAATCTGACGAGCGAGTGCGGAGAATGAGTTTCTTTGTCGGATTTACAGACATCAAGGGAAATAGATCTGGGATTTCAAAATGGTAGCGGAATAAATTGTATATTACCTGCTCTTCGACAAACGTCAATTACGTCTCGTGAACGTCTAGGAGGAAATATTTTCTTCAAGGAAATAAATCCCTCCAGAATTGCGGTAAATAATTGGGTAGCATTGTAATATATGCAGGGCTCCAGATAAGGGCATTAATGCCTGTAATGACGCAACAATAATAAACAAATGTTCCGTCTATAAATAACGACGTCAGCTGTGGTCATTTTCGTGCATGAAACGCTACCTGATAAATAGAATACCAGGCTAGTTTCTTTTGATAGCAAGTTTATCAGGCTCGTCTCGTAAATTTTGACACTAGCCTGATATTCACTATAGCTGTTGCTGTGATGTTAAACCATTTTACCTTAGTGCAATCCAGCGACTGGCAGTGGCTTGTTAGTCTAGTGGGTTTGACAGTTGGACTCCAGTTGGATTCCAATACCTAAGGTTGTTTGTTCAGTCCCTGCCTTAATTAGGAAAAGACTTGAAACTAAGGTGCCCCCTCGATATATGACCGTAGCTTTGGCATTACACCATTTAACCATTGTCTAATCCAGCGATTGGCGATTGCGCGGGAGTTTGGTGACAAAGCAGCGGAACGCCGCGCGTACAGTAACCTTGGTAACGCCCACATATTCCTTGGCGAGTTTGAAGTGGCAGCAGAACAATACAGGTAACTAGGCAACTGTTTATGGATTTTCACCCCTAAGTAACTAGAATGGATTCTGATATGTTAATTTTGCAACCAATCCAATCATCACAAAATGATTTTCAGACTAGTCCATTTATGAAAAAGGGATGTTTTTTGCTCTAAAAGATATGAAAATTACTTGCGAAAGGTGCAGATCCTGATGAGACGGCTCACTATTCAAACCTGTGGTGTTGAAAAGGGTTAAGAAATTTTATTGTACAGTCGAACCTGTGAACAACGACCGTCAACGGGAAGTGGCCAAAGTGGACGTAATTGTTGACAGGTGGTCGTTGTTCCAAGTGTCAAACATTTTCCCGGTTTCATAACAAAGTCGGCCATGTATTTAGCATTCTATTGTAATATATATGCATGCATAGAAAACGTCTTGGCTGTACACTTCCACCTGACGATTCGCTATTTCACTATCGTGGAGTGTATTTACTTTTTATCAATTAAAAATTGCATGAAAATGGCAAAAATAGTCAATTAAATTTATTGAGTTATGCCATCTTGTTGTTATTGTTCTGAACCCAGCCTCACTTTGGAAATTATATACAAAAGGGAGTAATTATCTTCATGATAAGTACATCCCGCGGCTTGCTTTGGTGCACCATTTAATTGCTTGTCGTGTAAGCGGTTTAATTAGCATGACAATTAGCATTTTGTTTTCTTATTCTCAATTTCACACCATTAGTTGAAATTAATAACGGTCATATAGTCTTTATTAAAAAGATAGCCTATGCGGCGCGGCCTGTGAAAACAGCGATTTCCTTTTGTAACAAAAATATTTCATTGAATGTGTCGAGTTGAGTAACCCACGCGAGATAGCTAGGTGTCCAAATCTGCAGAGGACACCAGGCTTGTTTGCTTTCTGTCCAATATAGGAATGAATGGCCTTTTTGTGGAATTTAGCGGGGTATAAACTTGGAAAAGTCGCGGGAATACTGGACGAAGGCCGAAAGGCCTCGACCAGTATTCCCGCGACTTTTCCAAGTTTATATCCCCGATAAATTCCACAAAAAGACCATTCATTCCTTATAATTCCAGCATTTGAAATAAATTCATCAAGAAAATGTGTTTATTTTCCGTTTTCTTAAGAATTATTTTAACTGCACCTCACTGTTACAGAAAGTAGTTCGGCGTTGGAGTTTACTGGGATATAAATTTTGAACAGAGACTTGCTACGGACCAATCAAATGTTAGGGAATTGTGTAAATATTTTTGTGCTGGAATTATTGTATAATATCCTGATCAAGCCCAAATATTTCAGCAGCCTATGACGAATTGGCAATGTCCGCTGACATAATTACTGATGTTTTTAATTAGAGATTGGCGACCATTGTAAACCATGGGCAGACTACGCGAATCCACTGCCTGGTCTGGCCGCTAATGCAATAAGCCGGGATTTGTCGGAGATCGAGACACAATTCATATAAACACGTTTGTCGTGTCACTTTAGTTCCCGGTAGTATTGTTTCGCTCGGCTCCGCATCCGACAGGGTACCAGTCTAGTGTACGTGGACTACGTGACTGACGTCAGCAACCGCGTGTATTGATATTTGATATGGCCTTATGCCCCGCGGTGTAAAATTTACACTTGACAAGCGCGGTGTGTTTGAAGTCTTAGTCTTGTCACTGTAGATGAATCAGAATCGTGTAAACACAGTGGAGATGGAGTTTTATAACTTACACGGAATTGCATTATGCCTATTGGAATACACGACACGGAGTACATATCGGGAATTACCATTAATGGCGTTATGCAATATTTTTCATGGAAAATGTTTAATGTCGCCAAAATGACACCGACCATAGCGGGCAAGGTAGTTTTCAAAAGAGCGTTCTGCCAATGTATGCAAATGTAATTGATGACTAATTGGGTACGACCCAGTTGCAATTCAAATGATAGCGGCCAGATTGTGATGAAAGGAAAATAGCGATTGTGGTGCTATTTTTTATATATATTTTTTGCCGACAAAAACATGACATCGTCGCTGTTCACATACAAAAATGCCGTGTGGGAATGAAAATAGCTGGCCGCTGGTCGCAGTTCGGAGGTGGTCGTTATTCCAAGGTCTTATAAAGAAGAAAATTTGACGGGGGGATTTTTAACTGGTCGTTGTGGACAGGTGGTCGTTAACACAGGTTTGACTGTATTGTTTATTGTGCAAAATTTAATTTTAGAATATAATACTCTTACAATGCCGGAACCGATTTTGTCGTCTGCTGTTGATTCTTATTTTGTCTGTTATGAAAACGTCCATCCGTCATCATTCAGAAAATGAACCACGCGCAGAACACCGGTTGATAGGTCAAAGGTTTAAAATGGCAACAAAATGTTCATCCGGGGTCATCCGCACTGTCTCATCAGGATCTGCACTGTTCGCCATTCCATCAATGAAACACCCGTCATGAAATGCCCGACACGCAATATATTGTTATCAGACTACACCAGTGTGCTATTTGATCAGGAGCTACACTGGTCACAAATTCAGTTAGCCCCATTTCTCCAGTCACAGCCGCAAATAACAGCAGAGTTTGATGATCGGGAAAAACAGCAACGATTCACTTTGTCTTCGAAATTAATCGTCTTTGATTGCGCGCATTCATTCATTTGTCTTCATAAATTTTTCATTACTGTGGTAGCATATGGGGGACAGAGCTCCAGATAAGATGCGTATTTGCGTAAATACCCAATTATAATTGCCAAAAACCCAATTGAAATCAGAAGTAGTGAGTATCAAAAAGCAATGAAAAATTTGTGGTATCTTTATCATGCTACAGAAAACAATATTAAACAGACCAGAAATATTGCATATTTTCTTATTTTTCCATGAAAACACATCTTGGTATTTCATTAGAATTGTCTCCAAGGAGACAATTCTAATGAAATACCAAAATGTGTTTTCAAGAGTGCGGTCTGCTGATGTGTGAACAGTTGTGTGATTCTATTTTACACAATTAAAATTTTGAAATACCCAACTGCTTCAGAAATGATGGAGTGACAATACTCAATTACTAATTCCTTATCTGGAGCACTTGGGGATATAAAGATTGGCAGGAAATCCTGCGCCTGTGTGTGGGGAAGTTGAAGTTTTTTTTCAGGCATTAACCCATTACATACAAAATACTCTTTTAGGCTAATATAGAAATTTTAAAATGTTTTTGACATACAATAGAAGTTTGATCTCTCGAACTAGTAACGTACTCATTTATTTGATTTCATCTAGGAATGCCACCACTGTTTGACGTCTGAACTCTTCTGGAAGAAATGTCAAATAAACAACATCTATGATTTTAATGCAAACATGCCCCATTCACTGTGAATCTATTAACGGTGGTTATCTTGACGCGCCGAGTTAACACCACTTAATTATTCAATTTGTGTTTTAATGTAACCCGCCTGTCATTACTCGAGGGAAACAATTCAAAGAGACCACCAATTGCGAAATTCACACCTCGTTGGGCAAACAAATGAACCAACAATGGACTCACCTGTACTAGTTATTGATAGTAATTAACGTTGTTCGACTGCCCAATTGCAAGGGACCACACCTTTGGTTCGTGATTTCGAATTTGCCGTAGTTCGAATTTTAGGTAAAATTTTGAATGATTTATATAGGAAATTTTTCGTGACTGCCAGGCGAGTTCGAATTTTCCGCACTGTTCGACATAGACCTGTTTTGAGTAAATGAGAATCAACTGTATTCTCATTTCTAATTCAAAATATACGTTATTACCACTGATACGAACCATTACAGTACCGCCTGCGCTAATCCTGTCAATATTTGTTCGATTTCATCTTTTCAAAATACTTGAATATTTTGCTCGGAATGAAGCAGTTTGAGTGGCTGAGCCTGAGCTGTAGCACAGCTCAGGCTCAGCCACTCAAACTGCTTGATTGCGAGTTGAGATTGCCATTGGCATGTGCAACCAATATAGACCCATGCCACCCTCTGATCAGGACTTGGAACATTTGCCATTCAGTCATTGAAACAGACATGATGGTTCTAGCAAACCGTATAGATCATTATCAGGCTGCAGGAGGGGCACGCTAGCCAATCCGTAGCTAGATCGGCAGTGATCGGTCACAGATGTAGTAAACCAGTCACAGCCAAATACGAGACGAGCCGTGTGATTTTGTACGTAAGAAATTGTGTGATATCCAGTGCTCCAGATAAGGAATTAGTAATTGAGTATTCTCACTCCATCATTTCTGAAGCGAAAATAAGAAAAATATGCTATATTTGTGGTCTGCTTATTGTTTTCTGCAGCATGATAAAGGTACCACAAATTTTTTATTGCTTTCTGATACTCGCTACTTCTGATTTCAATTGGGTTTTCGGCAATTTTAATTGGGTATTTAAGCGCATTTGCCAATTAAAACTGCCAAAAACCCAATTGAAATCAGAAGTAGTGAGTATCAAAAAGCAATGAAAAATTTGTGGTACCTTTATCATGCTGCAGAAAACAATAAACAAACCACAAATATAGCATATTTTTCTTATTTTCCATGAAAACACATCTTGGTATTTCATTAGAATTGTCTCCAAGGAGACAATTCTAATGAAATGCCAAGATATGTTTTCATTTAGAAGCAAACATTCAATATTTGCGGTCTGCTGATGTGTAAACAATAGTGTGATTTTATTTTACCCAATTAAAATTTTGAAATTCCCAATTGCTTCAGAAATGATGGAGTGACAATACTTAATTACTAATTCCTTATCTGGAGCGCTGGGAGTGTGCTATTTGATCAGGAGCTACACTGATCGCAACACCCATCAGCCCCATTTCTCCAGTCACAGCCACATAAAAAATGATAAGGGTAGTGTAAGTTAATGTTTTGGAGGTGACCGGATTAGCACAGTAGGTAGAGTGTTGGACTGCGGATCGGGAGACCCCAGGTTCGATTTCCACCTCTGCCGCTTTGAATGGCCAATTCGGCGTGTCCTTGGGCAAGACAATTTCGTGCTATCCTAGTCCTATCGGATGGGGACTTAAATCGTCCGTGCCGACATGCAAGGTCAGCCAGTGACGTCGTTAAATCAAAGCATTTCCATTGACATTGGTTTGTTGTACAGTTAATCCTTGGGAGAGGCCATAAACCCGCCTGCCGACATTATCCATTGTTTATCTTTTATATGCAGCGGCTGATCGACTAATACGCGACTGATCTTACTGCAGACGTTGATACAGGAATAAATCAACAGCTAGGTCAACTGGACTCTGAATTCTATTTTGTTGTCTGCTGTTTTTCTTTCTTCCATTTTTCAAAAACATGATCTGACAACACTTTAGAATCATTTCCGTTGGAAATGATTCTAAAGTGCTGCCAAGCCATGTTTTTATAGAGACAAACTGTGAAACGGCAGCAGACGACAATTTTTTCCCGCTTAACAGTTAAATGCTCTGGCTCTCCGATGATGTCTATGTGAATATGTACATGTAGTTTTTATACGACCGTTTTTAAAAAACGGTACGTATTATGTTTTACCGCTGGACGGGCGGGCGGCTGACAGAAAAAGTGCATAACGGTAGTTCGTGTACGCAACTCCTCCAAAACCGTTCAGTCGATCGATCTGAAACTATACACATGTCTTCTACACATATTGAAGATGTGCACCTTGGTGTTTTTATGCCGAAAAAATATTTTTTAACAAAAATATCACCTTCTTAATTTAGCCATTTTTTCTACATTTTTCTATACAATTCTATACACGGTACAGAGTTTGTGTACACAACTCCTCCGAAACCGTTCAGTCGATCGTTTTGAAACTATACACACGTCTTCTACACATATTGAAAATGTGCACCTTGGTGTTTTTAAGCCGAAAAAATATTTTTTAACAAAAATATCACCTTTTTAACTTAGCCATTTTTTCTACATTTTTCTATACAATTCTATATACGGTACAGATTGTGTACACAACTCCTCTGAAACCGTTTAGTTGATCGTTCTGAAACTATACACACGACTTCTACACATATTGAAGATGTGCACCTTGGTGTTTTTATGCCGAAAGAAATACTTTTTAACAAAAATATCACCTTTTTAACTTAGCCATTTTTTCTACATTCTTCTATACAATTCTATATACGGTACAGAGTTTGTGTACACACCTCCAAAACCGTTCAGTTGATCGATTTGAAACTATACATACGTCTTCTACACATATTGAAGATGTGCACCTTGGTGTTTTTATGCTGAAAAAATATTTTTTAACAAAAATATCACCTTTTTAACTTAGCCATTTTTTCTACATTATTGTATCCAATTCCCTATCATTTCTACTTTACACTCTACTTTTCTATCTCTGCCTAAATTAGTATACATGTTTAGCACAACGAGATGAAGAAATAATGCTATATACTTTCAAATTCTCATTAATGTTTCTTGCCTTAGTGACAGCTTCACATTTCTGCATCTTCACTGTCTGGCCCATATTCGACGGGCGTATTTTGTGACTTGCGGCACTCTTGTTCACTTTTGAAGTGCAATTGTCCTTTTTCAATAAATTATACTTTTTTATTTGATCAGTTCAGTACAAGGAGCAAATATCTTTTTTCTTTGCATCCAGTCCATCCATATTTATGTCCCTTTGCTTGTCCGGCCGACGGCTTCAACAGTTTTCACCCGAACCAACTCATACTCACGGGTGCTGCACTCCGCGTCAGTGTAACCTGTTTCATGTCGAAATAAGTGCCTCATTTTGACGAATTCCCATTCAGCTACATGCAAACGATATTGCATAAACACCTTTTTGTCTAGTAACTTGTGCAAGAATTTTAATAAATGAGACAAAAATTCAGAAAAAAAGAACGAAAATAAGAAAACGATAATCGTTTCCCACCTTTAACCCCTAAGTAACTGGAATGGATGTTGATATGTTAATTTTGCAACCAATCCAACCGTCACAAAATGATTTTCAGACTAGTCCATTTATGAAAAGGGGGTATTTTCTGTTCTCAATAATATGAAAATTACTTTCAAAAAGTGCAGATGCAGATGAGACGGCTCGTTACGAGCCGGCTCATCTGGATCTGCACTGATTGCATTAACCGCTATAGCGGGCTTTCGGGTTCATAGGGTTAAGGGTGAAGTCTGAGACTGTGCTTCATTATTTTGGAGATGTTCAGTCCGGGTCCTCCGTACTTAATATTGCAGAAATTTGGGGACCATTATTGCATGACATTACTGGTATTGGTCTGTCAGCGTCAATATTGATGAGTCTGGCTGTCTATCTTTTATACATATTCATATTAATGGTGTCTTCGATCGTCTTACAAACTTAGCCTTATATGTGGCTGGGACTGGAGAGATGGGGCTTATTGTGTGTATCTTTTATACATATTCACTTCGCTCCAGATAAGCTGCGTATTTGCGTAAATACCCAATTAAAATTGCCAAAAACCCAATTGAAATCAGAAGTAGCGAGTATCAAAAAGCAATAACAAATTTGTGGTACCTTTATCATGCTGCAGAAAACAATAAACAGACCACAAATATAGCATATGTTTCTTATTTTCCATGAAACACATCTTGGTATTTCATTAGAATTGTCTCCAAGGAGACACTTCTAATGAAATACCAAGACATGTTTTCATTTTGAAGTAAACTATTCAATAATTGCGGTCTGTTGATGTGTAAACACTAGTGTGATTTTATTTTACCCAATTAAAATATTGAAATACCCAATTGCTTCAGATATGATGGAGTGAAAATACTCAATTACTAATTCCTTATCTGGAGCCCTGATTCATATTAATGGTCTCGTCCATCGTCTTACAAACCCAGCCTTATATGTGACTGTGACTGGAAAAATGGGGCTTATGGTGTCTTTTATACTATAAGTTATTGTGATTCTACACAGGCTATATGGTGTAATATTGCCCGTCTGGAGGTATGTTCACCCGAGGTGAACATACTCCAGACGGGCAATATTACACCATATAGCCTGTGTAGAATCACAATAACGTATTTGTCATATCGCAGATCCTGTATTTGGCCGTATAAACATATCTCTTCTTTTGATCTTTGCGTTTTTTCAGGAAGAAAAATAATCCGAGATTCGATTTTCTACCGTCCTACTTAATATAAAGGCGTAAATGAACATTTTGTTTTTTTATTAAACGAAAACAAACTAAATATGGAGTAAGAAATCCATCGAAAACGACTTTATGACAGTTTTTTTATATCGTGTAATTTAATTTGTATTCCACTGCTCTATCGATCTGCTCTCCCTTTGGCGCCTCTAGAATAATGCGACTGGTTTCGTGCGTGGAACCCATAGTTTGTGACCTAAATATAGCCGTGTCACGAAGGCAAGCGTGTTGGGATTTGAAAAGCAATTTTCGTTATTTTGGCTAATTTTTCGCTCATATTTTGATCAGCGAAGAATATTTATGGAAAAATAAACAATAAAGACTGGTTTTGAGTGTACAATTTGTTTTTGTATTGATCAATTCGGGGTTTTATTGTGTTTAGTGAGGAATACAATTCGCAATCGGTAGACGCTTGCAAAATGTGTCTTCATTGGACGCGAGGCGCCGGAGGGGAATCGCAATACCTGTATGTCCGACGGCCTTGGCAGGTCATATAATATATATGACCAGGCAAGCTAGCCAATCAAAAGCCGAGAAACTTATCTGCGGTATGACAAATATTCATATTAATGGTCTCGTCCATCGTCAAACAAACACGCGCTTATATTTGAACAGAGAAATGGGGCTTATTCCATTTCTTGCAAGTCTACAGAGCTCCAGATACGTTTTGTATATAAAGCGTACTATACCCCAGATTTTACATTCAATGCCTATTTTACTTTTACAAAAGTATTATTGATTTTCTTCCTCATTAAATAGGGAACAAACGATAAAGAATTCACTTAAATTTTAACTTTATTACTGTATTTTCACTACACAATTTGAAAATCACTGCGTATTCTGCTAAAATAAGTGCGTAAGACACCCACCTTATCTGGAGCTCTGTTTATAGTATCGCCTACTAGTACGCAGTTGCTTGTGTTAAAGGTAAATGCCCACTCAGTAGGCACAAAATGTTCTTTATAGGAATTAAATAAGTGTGTTACTACTCCACCAGTTCTAAACATTACGAGTGCCCGCTATTCAGATATAAGCATTTAGTAATATTTATTATACTGATAGTGACTCGCGGTGGTATCAGGCTATATTCATATGCAAATGAGACACGATATTTGTTTATTATTTATACATGTACTAATTTAATGCGTCACCTGAAAAATATATAGTAACGTCGGTTAACATTTTAAGTTGTCACCCCTGATATCAATGTGAAAGTTGTGTCTGATATAAAATGTATAATAATGCCAATCAATACGTGGGGTAATGGTGAATGAATGTTTCCTTTGCCAGAAAATGTCCCAGATGATGTCTCTGATATAAACAACATGTTATGCCTACTGAGTGGGCATGTACGTTTAATCTTAACCCAGAGTATCAATAACCATGTAGCTTTTGTCACTGTGACTGATATTCATTTGTGGCTGTGACTGGAGAAATGGGGCTGATTGGTTTTGCGACCAGTGTAGCTCCAGATCAGACTGTGCATCCGCACAGTAGTCTGATCAGGATCTGCATTGTTCGCCATTCCACAATGAAACCCCATGTGTACATGTACTTGAACATGTTCATGTACGTGTACAGGTAATATATGGGATTTAGTATTAAGCCCATTGACCCGGCCTTAAATGACCTTGGCTGTTAATAGGCCGTTAAACCCCAACAAACAAACAAATCCACAATGAAACATACGCCATGCCAAGCAATATAGATTGATATAAGACTAAATGAGTGCTATTTGATCTGGAACAAAATCCGTAAGCCCCATTTCTGCAGTCACTCGGCCAGAAATAAATTATCCATCTTTGTGAAGGCTGGCGTGCGTTATTGTCATATACGAGACACGCCATGTGATTTTGTACCTTTGGACATCTGCGTAATTTCATGAAATACGTTTACAAATTTTACAATATTATCCGTAAATGTTGCTGTGTTATTACTCTGAAAATTTTGTCAACTTTTGACTTTATTTATGAAAAATATTGTAAATTTTGTAAATATATTTTACCCTTACACTGCTATCTTAATTTTTTGTCGTTTGCTGTTTGTTTTCTATTTTCCATTTTTTTCATCAAAAACATGCTTTGACAGCACTTTAGAATAATTTACAACATGCTTTGACAGCACTTCAGAATCATTTCCATTGGAAATGATTCTGAAGTGCTGTCAAACCATGTTTTTATTGAGAAATAAGGCAAGATATAAAAGCAACAGCAGACGATAATTGTTGTGTGTAGCGGTCTAAGGGTTAATGACATTACGCAGATGTCCGAAGGTACAAAATCACATGGTGGGTGGCAGGTGGGAGCACGCGATGTGTAATGTAACGATCGGGGTTCCTCCTTACCGGAATCCCGACTGGAGACCTGGTTTGGCCCTCACATACGTTTTTGGCATTTTGTATGTGACAGTTTAATCTGGTTATACCCCTTATGTGAGTATTACGATATTCGTAATCCTATTTTAGTGGAAGGGGCCAAGTGACTGGTGTGGTATGGACATGGCACCAGGTCAGGTTATTTTCATTAAAACCCGTTTGACCTGCCTTACAAGACCTTAGCTGTTGATAGGCTGTTAAACACCAATAAACAAACAAACAAAGGTACAAAATCACATGGCCTGTTTCATTCTCGATTGCATAGACAGAGAATATGAATCTGTGAGCATTGTTACAATATATACTTAAACACTTTGCATGCTGGGAAATTTGTGGGCTATTAATAGTTCAAAAATAGCAGATGACAATTCTTGATATTTTCTTTTATTTCTCCTTATAACTATCATGAATATGTCTTGGAATTTCATTAGAATTGCGTCCATAGGACGCAATTCTAATGAAATTCCAAGACATATTTACAGAGAGAAATAAGAAACATAATCGTAATTTGTTATTATGTTATTTTCACCGCTAGCATGCAATGAGTTGATAACCCTGTAAAGGTCTTTGAATTCAAAGATACTGTTATCTGATAAAACATGTTTTTCTGTTAAGAAAAATGTAGTATTATATCGAATCTTCAATCGAAATCCCCTGAACGATCACCTCTCTACAACAACCCTATCTCTTTCACAGGTTGAAGTAACGGACCGAGGTCTATAAATACATTAAAAATAGCTGAAACAAATTCTTTACTCACTCCTATACACAGTACCATTGCAATGAGGGAGAACATTTCAATTTATGAATTTGTTACGTTACCGGTATCACAGCTTAATGTAATCAATTTAGTATAATAATTCTGCATACTTTGAATCATCAAATATATGCAGGCCTCGACAAAGTTTTATTTTCTGACTCGTCCCACTGGACGAGAGAACATAAAAATCTACTCGTCCAGACTGGACTTCTACTCGTCCAAACTTTTGGTCAAATAACAAAACATACATTTTCAGAAATGGTAATTATATAATGTCTTTAATTAGTTTTAGATATAATTCGCCAGATACCCGTGATTAATTTCGCCTTTTCGAGTTGTTCATTGGATCTATCAATATCTCCGCCGCCCTGCAAAAACCGGCGTATGTCTGACATCTTGTTTTGTTTGTAAACACAGAGCAGACGACAGTTAAACAGGATGCTGAGTCACGGTGACTGGTATAGAATGCACATATTAAATTCAGTAGTTGCAGCCATGAATGGGAATAAGTCGGACACAGTCTACATTGTATATGTGTATCTTGACAACGCAGAAATGCGAGTGTAGTAGGTAGTCTCCCTTTACCACGCTCGGTAATCAGTTGAATATTTTATTGGAATTTAATATTTCGCTTCGCAAAACTTCGCATTTGCATTTTCTCATTGGTGATCTTCAAATTTCCACTCGCCCGACTGGACGTGCGGCTTTCAATTTGCACTCGCCCAGACTGAAAAGTTACTCGTAAATACGAGCGGACGAGTGGATTTGTCGAGGCCTGATATGCAGTCGTTGGTTCTATATGAAATAATGCATTTCGGGGAAATTAATGATTACTCCCTCAAAGTATACTTTGCTTGGTAAGTATACTTTGCAATTTTGATGAAATCAGCTACAGGTGTTAGAAGCCTGCTATAGCCTCGGCAACCTGTACACGCTGCTCAAAAACTCAAATGTTTCGCGCCGAAAAATAGGTGCCGCATTTCTGATTAATTTCCATTCATCTATGTTCAAAAGATAATGCATAAACACATCTTCTTATAGTAACCGGCGCAAGAACTAGACGAAAAATGTGCAATAGCTCTAAATTGCATCTCGTCACTAAACCGGTGTATTTTTCATTCATCTACGTTCAGAATATACTGACAATTTTGCGCCGGTTACTAGACGATAGACTAGACGGTGTATTTTTTGACGCGAAACATTATACGCCGGTGCGCAATACAGCACCAGTGACTACAATGCATTTGCAGGAAGAGCCTCCAGATTGCGAAGCGGCTCGGAGACAAGGCGTTGGAAGCCCAGGCCTGCTATATAGCCTAGGCAACCCGTACACGCTGCTCAAAAACTCGAATGTTTCACGCCAAAATAGGCGCCGCATTCCTAAAGAATTCACATTCATCTACGTACAGATGATATTGCACCTCTAACTTGCATCTCATCAGGAAACCGGTGTATTTTTCGACGTGAAACATTTTACGACGTTGTGGAGTGAATCACCTATGACTCTACATTGTATTTGCAGGAAGACCCTCCAGATCGCGAAGCAGCTCGGAGACAAGGCGTTGGAAGCCCAGGCCTGCTATAGCCTCGGAAACACGTACACGCTACTCAAAGACTATGAAAAAGCCATAGAGTTTCATATGAAGCATTTAAAAATCGCCCAGGAATTAAACGACCGTGTGGGCGAAGGGCGCGCCTGTTGGAGTCTGGGAAATGCACACACGGCGCTCGGGAGTAATGACGAGGCGATTAAATACGCGAGTAAACACCTGGAAATCTCAAAAGAAGTAAGTATGTTACCCGTGAGCTAATCACATGCACAGGTGGAAGACTCGGACCTATGACACCAAAAAAAATGCCTATTGAAAAAAAAACATTACCCCACCCACTTGGTCTCGTACAGTACCATATGCTATATAAAGGTGAGTATAAATAGGGCTATTATAGAAAGAGCCCTCTCTTTTCCGGCTCGCACAAACACAATAAACATCGATTAAATGTATGACTTCTGTCTGGCAATCGATAAAGGTATTAGGTGTGTGAATATACTCACTTCAAATCGCTGTTTCCAGCATTTATTCAGTTATTCGCAGTTTGTATACCCCATCCAAAGCGAAATTTGCGTGTACGAAAGAATCTCACACAGAATCGGAGGCCGTCCGGCTGGATTATCGGTCATATTTGGCCGATAGCTGTTCTCCAGCTCAAACTAAAGTCGTGCACCATGACCATATACATTAGTAACTCCAACCATACAAAGTTCGTCCAATTGTAATCGTTCACCGATCTAAAAAACACTTTTTTCTAATTTCATTGGCTTTCATTCATGATTCGCGTACAATCAGATTATGTCTTCCGGAAACCCTGAAAAGGGAAAGTCCTCGCGTCTATTTTTAGGTTTAGCCAATCAGAGATGTTCTTACATAGACGCTTCGGTGCTTGTATTATGGAAGATTGTGCATTGACCCAGTTCCAGATATTGAACGAAATTATAGAAAAAAGTATTTTTTTAGATCGGCGAACGATCACAATTGGACGAACTTTGTATGGTTGGAGTCTCTGATGTATATGGTCATGGTGCACGACTTTAGTTTGAGCTGGCGATCAGCTATCGGCCAAATATGACCGATAATCCAGCCGGACGGCCTCCGATTCTGTGTGAGATTCTTTCGTACAGCTTTGGATGGGGTATACAAAATGCGAATAACTGAATAAATGCTGGAAACAGCGATTTGAAGTGAGTATATTCACACACCTAATACCTTTATCGATTGCCAGAGACAGAAGTCATACATTTAATCGATGTTTATTGTGTTTGTGCGAGCCGGAAAGGAGAGGACTATTTCTATAATAGCCCTATTTATACTCACCTTTATATAGCATATGGTACTGTACGAGACCAAGTGGGTGGGGTAATGGGATTTCTTTAATAGGCATTTTTTATGGTGTCATAGGTCCGAGTCTTCCACCTGTGATCACATGTAGCACAGTTGTATTACTATTAACCCCCACCTCTTAATTATCCCTTCGCCGATAGGCAAGAGGGCATATAGCGTTAGTCCATGTGCGTGCGTACGTACGTATGTTAGTTACACCTTTAATTTGTATGCCCCCTGTCTCAGTAGAGCCGGAGTGTTTGGACTGTGTGTCCGTCTGTCTGTCCGTCCATGTGTCTGGCACATTAAGAAGTTCACCGGAGTTTCGAAATTATGTTATAACTTCTATATCCCTTGAAGGATTACTTAAATATTTCAACACAGTATACCTGTGGACAAGTGCCACACATCCATCCATAATATGACCTTGACCTTTTGACCTTGCCAACTTTGAACTTGTTCACACATTAATAAGTTCGCCGGAGCTTCTCATTTCTGTCATAACTTCTTTTCCCTTGATGGATTACTTTAATATTTCAATACATCATACTTGTGGACAAATGCCACACATCAATACTGCTCTTAATATGACCTTCACCTTTTGACCTTCATAAATGTGCTTGTGAATACTTATCACTTTTGTTAATCAAATTTGCCATAGTTTCTCCAATCTGCCACCTGGGGGGGGGGGGGGGGGGCATTCGTGTGCCGACAGGTCGCATTTCTTGTTCAATAAGTTATGAACTGCTTCACCGTTTGTGATAACATTTGGCCACAATGTGTGTCTAGGGATGATGGTGCTTTGTTTTGTATACGACCCACGTTTTTTGTTGTTTTTTTATTAAGGCTGCCAGCGAGGGGATTAGCTTAGTAATAACGATGCCCTTGTTTATAGTGTTACACACACTAAATGTAGTCTTACACTACCGTCTGTGCTAATCTTGTCAATTTCAAAATACTTGAATATCGTACTTGAAATCAAGCAGCTCGATTGGCTGAGTCTGATCTGTGCTACAGCTCAGACTCAGCCAATCAAGCTGCTTGCTTGCATGGATCAGAATATTTGAATATTTGTCAATTTCCGTATTTAAACTACTTGAATATTGTGCTTGAAATCAAGCAGCTCGATTGTCGTGAGGTCTGAGGTGTGCTACAGCTCAGACCTCGGCCAATCAAGCTGCTTGCTTGCATGGGTCAGAATTGGCAACTACTTCGACTTATTTGCTGTTTATGAATCCGCGAGTTAAACAAACAAAATTGGTATACTATCAAAGCCTCGGCGGGCGTGACATGAGCCATTTCGTTCAACCTAATTATTTAATTCTGCTAGCTGCGGGTTTCTAATTGAGAAAAAAGACGAAATAAGAAACAACAGCAGACAACAGTTTTCGGTTCACACATTCTTAGAGTTAATTGTTGAATCCCATTAACTTGTTCGTTGTTTGATGTGGAAAATAATCACATAACACAGGGTTCCCGCGGGGCCTTGAAAGGCTGGAAAAGCCTGGAATTTGACAAAATGCCATTCAAGGCCTTGAAAGTACTTAAATTAAAAGACCGGCCTTGAAAAGCCTTGAAATCGGGCAATATCGCCAGCTGCAGCAACATCGCAAAACCCACAAAAAATCCGGTAGAAATTTAGCATGTTTACGGTACCGTAATCAGCTGATTAGAGTGCATTGCGTATCATTCGGAAGCCTTGGATGTTTTCCCTACGAGCCGTGCGTCATTTGTGTATCGGGTTTCCTGAATGGCTAATTTACAGTTGCAGCTATCAGCTAAACCAATCAGAAGCTCTCTTACTATTTAGATCGAACATGCTGCATTGTAAACAGTTTTCTGAAATTCCGTGACAAAATGGGGAAGTGTTCTTTCCAAGAAATCTGGCTGAAAAACGCAGATTATAAAGACTGGCTTTTACCAGTTCCTGGAGATCAATTCTCGGCACGATGTTCGTCTTGTCAAAAAACATTCAGCGTCTCAAATATGGGGGAATCTGCTGTGCGATCGCACAAAAAATCAGAGAAACATACTAAATTTGTGAAGGACGTTAATCACAATACGAAAATTAACTTCGGAAGTTCTCAACAGTCGTCTTCTACTAGGCCTACCAGCGTGAATGAATTTGCAGAAAAGGCATCAGAAATTCAAGCTGCTGACATAATTATTGACAGATCAAAATTAAACTTATAAAGTTCTAAGACTATATATGGTCCAGATTAACTTGCGAGACAAGAATCATAGGGAATGTTGACATTAGTACGCCATAGATAAGAACCTGGACCTGGGCAACCCATGCGTGATGGTAAGTATATAAGGTACACAACACTATAATATATATATACATGTACATGTAAACCAGCAAAATCAAATATTCCCAATGTATTGCAAAATGTTATCCCTAGCTAGATACATCGAGAAGCCTGGAATATTTGTTGCCAGTCACTTAATTTTGTCACAATTACCCATGTCGGCTAAGGGTCTTGAAAAGCCTTGAATTTGAAAATTTTGGGCCTTGAAAAATGCAAAAAAACACCGATAAATGGCCTTGAATAGCCTTGAATTTCACAAATGTTCATCTGTGGGAACCCTGTAACAGCCATTCAGAGCTCCAGATAAGGTGTGGCACCGTATTGGCGTATTTTAAGCAATTATTTTAGCAGAATACGCATTGATTATCAAAAGTGGGAGTAAAAAATAATCACAGCAATGTGAAAATATGGGGGAGACATAAATGCACATTGCTTTTCAAATTGAGTTGTGCAAATACAGTAATAAAGTTGAAAATTTACTTTGTTGAACTGCAAAAGCAAACAGTGCAAACAGTGTTTGCTTTTTGCAGCTCAAATAAGTGAATTTTTAAATTTGTTCGATTTTTAGCCAGGCTATTGGATTGGCGAAAGCCTGGCGAGCGGGCGGGCGGGCGGCGTCCACAATCAATGTTAAGTTTTCGTGTTTTTTGTCCATTTCTTTCTTGCTGTACCACATAGGACCAACAAACTTTCACAGCTTCATAACCAAGGGGTGCCCACCACATATCACTATTCAACATGTTACCTTTTTAGCCAGGTTTTTTGAAGAAAAAAATCCAGGCTATTGGATTGACGAAAGCCGGGCGGGCGGGCAGGCGGCGTCCACAATCAATGTTAAGTTTGAGTCCATTTCTTTGTTACTGTACCACCTAGGACCACCAAACTTTCACAGCTTCATAATCAAAGGGTGCCCACCACATATCACTATCCAACATGTTACTTTTTTTTTAACTTGTCCCATTTTTTCCACGTAGTCGACTTAGCCATTTTCAATGTTAAGTTTTCGTGTTTGAGTCCATTTCTTTGTTACTGTACCACCTAGGACCACCAAACTTTCACAGCTTCATAATCAAGGGGTGCCCACCACATATCACTATCCAACATGTTACTCTTTTTTTTAACTTGACCCATTTTTTCCGCGCAGTCGACTTAGCCATTTTCAATGTTAAGTTTTCGCGTTTCCAATGTTAAGTTTTCGTGTTTAAGTCCATTTCTTTGGTACTGTACCACCTAGGACCACCAAACTTTCACAGCTTCATAATCAAGGGGTGCCCACCACATATCACTATCCAACATGTTACTCTTTTTTTTAACTTGACCCATTTTTTCCGCGCAGTCGACTTAGCCATTTTCAATGTTAATGTTTTCGCGTTTACAATGTTAAGTTTTCGTGTTTAAGTCCATTTCTTTGGTACCTGTACCCACCTAGGACCACCAAACTTTCACAGCTTCATAATCAAGGGGTGCCCACCCACCATATCACTATCCAACATGTTTTTTTTTTACTTTTTTTTTTAACTTCACCCATTTTTTCCGCGCAGTCGATCTTAGCATTTTACACTGTTAAGTTTGTGTTTACAATGTTAAGTTTTCGTGTTTAAGTCCATTTCTTTGGTACTGTACCACCTAGGACCACCAAACTTTCACAGCTTCATAACCAAGGGGTGCCTACCACATACAACTATCCAACATGTGACCATTTTATTACCTTCACCTATTATTTCTACGTAATTGACTTACCCATTTTCAACGTTAACTTTTTAAAGCACGATATCGTCGGCATTTTGGCATGCGTCCGTCCTTCCGTCCGTGTCCGGTTAAAGTTTTTTCGTTAAAGTTTTTCCATCTACTATATCTATTTTTTAGCTCACCTGAGCGAAGCTCATGTGAGCTATTGTTACCGCAATGTGTCCGTCGTCCGTCGTCGTCCGTCGTCGTCCGTGAACATTTTCAAACGTCTTCTCCTCGGTAACCATTGGGCCTATGGTCACCAAACTTCATGGTCATGGTCCTTAGGTAGGGGGATTACAAAATTGTTAAAATGACGTCATTACGTAATCCAAGATGGCCGCCGTCTAAAAATAGCACAAATTCTTCAAAAATCTTCTTCTCAAGAACCGCCAACCGGATTTCGACAAAACTTGGTAGGAATGATCAATGTACAATGCTCTTTCAAATTTGTTAAAATGGTGACCCCATGGTCAAAAATGGGCGTGGCCCGTGGGGTCAAATTGGGGTCAAATTTTATTTTTGACTGAATATGGTCATATCATATATCAAATCTAAGGTATCAACAAGGCGATCACTCTGGTGCATTTTTTGTCGAAATCGGATTGTTATGTCATCCAAGATGGCCGCCGAAAGGTCAAAAGGTCGTTCTTTTATTAGAGATTTCAAAATTCTTCTTCACATGAACCGCTTTGCCCATGGTAGCCAAATTTAAAAGTTATGGTCCATGGGTGAAGCCTTTTCAGATTTGTTAAAATGGAGGTCATCGCTAATCCAAGATGGCCGCCGTCTAAAAATAGCATAAATTCTTAAAAAATCTTCTTCTCATGAACCGCTTGCCGGATTTCGACGAAACTTGGTAGGAATGATCGATGTACATTGCTCTTTGAAAGTTGTTAAAATGGTGACCCCGGGGTCAAAAATGGGCGTGGCCCATGGGGTCAAATTTGGGTCAAATTTTATTTTTGACCGAATATGGTCATGTCATATATCAAATTGAAGGTATCAATGAGGCGATCACTTTGGTGCATTTTCTGTCGAAATCGGATGGTTATGTCATCCAAGATGGCCGCCGAAAGGTCAAAATGTCGTTCTTTTATTAGAGATTTCAAAATTCTTCTTCACATGAACCGCTTGGCCCATGGTAGCCAAACTTAAAAGTTATGGTCCATGTGTGAAGCCTTTTTCAGATTTGTTAAAATGGAGGTCATCGCTAATCCAAGATGGCCGCCGTCTAAAAATAGCATAAATTCTTAAAAAATCTTCTTCTCATGAACCGCTAGCCGGATTTCGACTAAACTTGGTAGGAATGATCGATGTACAATGCTCTTTCAAAGTTGTTAAAATGGTGACCCCGGGGTCCAAAAATGGGCGTGGCCCGTGGGGTCAAATTTTATTTTTGACCGAATATGGTCATGTTATATATCAAATCGAAGGTATGAGCGATCACTCTGGTACATTATTTGTCCAAATCGGATTGTTATGTCATCCAAGATGGCCGCCGAAATGTCAAAAGGTCGTTCTTTTATTAGAGATTTCAAAATTCTTCACATAAACCGCTTGGCCCATGGTAGCCAAACTTAAAAGTTATGGTCCATGGGTGAAGCCTTTTCAGATTTGTACCCCGGGTTCAAAAATGGGCGTGGCCCGTGGGGTCAAATTGGGGTATAATTTTATTTTTGACTGAATATGGTCATATATCAAATTGAAGGTATCAATGAGGCAATCACTCTGGTGCAATATTTGTCGGAATCGGATGATTATGTCATCCATGATGGCCACCAAAAGGTCCATTTATTCAAGATTTTTAACGTCTTTTTCTCAGGAACCACATGGCCGATGCTGGATGAAGCATTTTCAGATTTTGTAAAATGAGAGTCATCGCTTAATCAAAGATGACCGCCATCTAAAAATAGCACAATTTTTTTAAAACACTTGAACTCAATGTCACATTCTCCTCTGGTGTTCATGGAGTCAGGTGAGCGAATTAGGGCCATCATGGCCCTCTTGTTTAGTGTCCATGCCTCGCAGGCGCGACATGCAGGCCACGGCCATCTAGTCTACAAAAAGTGGGTATAATTATGTTATCCAAGTGTCTGCTTGGAAAAAACCTGGCCTTCGTGGCTTTGCCTCGTTTCTTGTTTTACCTTCACCTATTATTTCTACGTTATTGACTTAGCCATTTTCAACGTTAACTTTTTAACGTACGTCTGGTTAAATTTTTTGGTTAAAACTTTTTTGTTATACTATATTTCTGCAACTGCTTCGCCCATTACCTTGAAACTTCACATGGGTGTTTATCATCGTCCATATTTTCACTCTAACCCCCAACCGTGCGGCCCCTGTGCGCAATGTCAAGGTCAAATTACTTTGAATTTATTTGTTAAAGTTTTTTCGTGTACTATATCTCTGCAACTGCTTCACCCATTACCTTGATACTTCACATGGGTGTTTATCATCATTGTCACACCCGCTTGCGGAAAGCGCGATATCGTCGGCATTTTGGCATACGTCCGTCCGTCCGTCCGTACGTCCGTGTGTCCGGTTAAAGTTTTTTCGTTAAAGTTTTTCCATCTACTATATCTATTTGTTTAGTGTCCATGCCTCACCCCAAGGCGCGACATGCAGGCCACGGCCATCTAGTCTACAAAAAGTGGGTATAATTATGTTATCCAAGTGTCCATGCTTGGAAAAAACCTGGCCTTCGTGGCTTTGCCTCGTTTCTTGTTATGAACTTAACCCATTTTATCAGCGTAGTCGACTTGGCCATTTTCAATGTTAACTTTTCGCGTTTACAATGTTAACTTTTCGTGTTTAAGTCCATTTCTTTGGTACTGTACCACCTAGGACCACCAAACTTTCACAGCTTCATAACCAAGGGGTGCCCACCACATACAACTATCCAACATGTGACCATTTTTTTTACTTCACCTATTATTTCTACGTAATTGACTTAGCCATTTTCAACGTTAACTTTTTAACGTACGTCTGGTTAATGTTTTTTTGTTATACTATAGCTCTGCAACTGCTTCGCCCATTACCTTGAAAGTTCACATGGGTGTTTATCATCATCCATATTTTCATTCTACCCCCCAACCGTGCGGCCCCTGTGCCCAATGTCAAGGTCAGATTACTTTGAATTTTTTTGTTAGAGTTTTTTCCTGCACTATACCTCTGCAACTGCTTCACCCATTACCTTGATACTTCACATGGGTGTTTATCATCATTGTCGCGCCCGCTTGCGGAAAGCGCGATATAGTCGGCATTTTGGCATATGTCCGTCTGTACGTCCGCGTGTCCGGTTAATAAACTTTTTCCATCTACTATATCTCTTTTTTTACTGTCCATGCCTCGCCCCAAGGCGCGACATGCAGGCCATGGCCATCTAAAAGTGGGTATAATTATGTTATCCAAGTGTCTATGCTTGGAAAAAACCTGGCCTTCGTGGCTTTGCCTCGTTTCTTGTTGATCATTTGTTCCCTATTTGATATGGAAAAAAATCAATAATACATTTGTAAAAGTAAAATATACATTGAATTTGAAATCTGGGCGTATAATACTCTTTAGATATAAAACTTATCTGCAGCTCTGGCCATTATAGAAGCATTAACCTGATGTTCAATGGCCTTTTCTTTTTAGCTCACCTGAGTGAAGCTCATGTGAGCTATTGTTACCGCAATGTGTCCGTCGTCGTCCGTGAACATTTTCAAACGTCTTCTCCTCGGTAACCATTGGGCCTATTGTCACCAAACTTCATGGTCATGGTCCTTAGATAGGGGGATTACAAAATTGTTAAAATGACGTCATCACGTAATCCAAGATGGCCGCCGTCTAAAAATAGCACAAATTCTTCAAAAATCTTCTTCTCAAGAACCTCCATCCGGATTTCGACAAAACTTGGTAGGAATGATCGATGTACAATGCTCTTTCAAAGTTGTTAAAATGGTGACCCCGGGGTCAAAAATGGGCGTAGCCCGTGGGGTCAAATTGGGGTCAAATTTTATTTTTTGACCAAATATGGTCATGTCATATATCAAATCGAAGGTATCAACGAGGCGATCACTCTGGTGCATTATTTGTCGAAATCGGATGGTTATGTCATCCAAGATGGCCGCTGAAAGGTCAAAAGTTTGTTCTTTTATTAGAGATTTCAAAATTCTTCTTCACATGAACCGCTTGGCCCATGGTAGCCAAACTTAAAAATTATGGTCCATGGGTGAAGCCTTTTCAGATTTGTTAAAATGGAGGTCATCGCTAATCCAAGATGGCCACCGTCTAAAAATAGCAAAAATTCTTAAAAAATCTTCTCATGAACCGCCAGCTGGATTTCAACGAAACTTGGTAGAAATGATCGATGTACAATGCTCTTTCAAAGTTGTTAAAATGGTGACCCTGGGGTCAAAAATGGGCGTGGCCCGTGGGTCAAATTTTATTTTTGACCAAATATGGTTGTGTCATATATCAAATTGAAGGTGTCGATGAGGCGATTGCTCTGGTGCAATATTTGTCGGAATCGGATGATTATGTCATCCATGATGGCCTTCAAAAGGTCCATTTATTCGAGATAAACTTCATAGTAAGTTATGATCCTTGGGTGAAGCATTTTCAGATTTGGTAAAACTAGAGTCATCGCTTAATCCAAGATGACCACCATCTAAAAATAGCACAATGTTTTTAAAACGCATATGAACTCAATGTCACATTCTCCTCTGGTGTTCATGGAGTCAGGTGAGCGAATTAGGGCCATCATGGCTCTCTTGTTTATAAAATTTTATCACAAGCTGGAACTTCAGCACATGTCTTGTCGTACTTGAAGTTTTAAGCCGTGACCTTGACCCCGGTGTTGTAGATCGGAGATGAGACGGGTCAGGCGACGGCCCAGATGAACCTCGCGGACCTACAGAGTGTGCTCGGCATCTCGGCAGGCATTATAGAGGACAGGTACGTCGACATTCAGTCAACACTAGCTATGGTAACCCATTATAGGCCGATACAATTATAGAAAGTGTGAACATTTTAGAAAATAAATTATGCTAATTTCTCTATGTCTGTTCCAAAGTATATGTTGTTACCACTCATATGAACCGTCTCGACGAGACGGTTCATATGAGTGGTAACAACATACACTTTTATTGAGAAATAAACAAAATAATTTTATGGAGAAATAAACAAAATAATCTAGAGTGTTCTCGGCATCAAGACAGGCCTTATAGAGGACAGGTATGTCGACATTCAGTCAACACTGTTACATGTTTTCCGATATTTGGAGATCAGGCTTCAATAGATGATGCTGTGTTTATTTAATGAGTTGAATACGAAATGTGCATAAACTGGGCATAGCCTCGCTTATGACATCATCATTGTTGAAACAACATAGTGGTAACAACATATAATTTGAACAGACATAGAGAAATTAACACCACGTGCCAACATTTGTCATGTTTTCTCTTTCAAAGAACTTGAATATTGTTCTGATCGCAAGCATCTTGATTGGTGGAGATCGAGCTGTGCTACAGCTCAGGCTAAGCCAATCAAACTATTGATTGCGAATTGAGAGATAGCTGTTCTGAAACGTTGACATCTTGGCAAGATTAGGCGGCGGTGTATTGCATAATCGAATATGTCTCAAGAGCTCCAGATAAGCTGCGTATTTGCTTAAATACCCAATTGAAATCAGAAGTAGCGAGGATCAAAAAGCAATACAAAATTTGTGGTACATGTATCATGCTGCAGAAAACAATAAACAGACCACAAATATAGCATATTTTTCTTATTTTCCATGAAAACACATCTTGGTATTTCATTAGAATTGTCTCCTTGGAGACAATTCTAATGAAATGCCAAGACGTGTTTTCATTCCAAAGCAAACTATTCAATAATTGCTGTCTGTTAATGTGTAAACAGTAGCGCGATTTTATTTTACCCAATTAAAATGTTGAAACACCCAATTGCTTCAGAAATGATGGAGTGACAATACTCAATTACTAATTCCTTATCTGGAGCCCTGATGTCTTCAGTACCAGCCTGTGCTACCACATACTAGAAACACATGTAAATCATATTTGATCTCATATGAGACACGCCTTGTGATTTTGTACCTAAGAACATGTGCGATATTTCATGAAAAATATTTACAAAATTTACGATATTTTCCATAAATAATGTCGGAAGTTGCCGAAATTTTCATAGCAAATGCGGAATTCAATTCCGCATTTGCTATGTAAATTTCCTCAACTTTCGACATCATTTACCGAACATATCACAGTTTCCCCAATGTTCTTAATACAAAATCACATGGCATGTTTCAACATGGGTTGCATAAGGTTAGCTGGTACATTCAATATTGTAGTTGACAGCTCTAGAATGATCAGAAAAGTACTAGTATCTTAACTTGTATTTTCTATGTATTTCAGTGATGTGAAGTTGACCAAAGACATTACTGACGTGGGCATGTGTAAGTTCTGTTGATTTTCTATGTCCTCAAAGAAATAGAGGATATTCATATTTTTGCAACGAATATGACACATATGTTCATCGAGTGGTGTGAAATGTCCATATTTCACGAGTGCTTTTTGTTAGGCACTCGTGAAATATTGACATTTCACACCACTCGATGAACATATATGTCATATTCGTTGTAAAAATATGAATATTCTATTTATTATATACCGCTCCATGGAAATTAGCAGTTTTTTAGACTGTATACGGTAATGAATGTGTATTTGCAGCCTATTTGCGCTGTTTTCTTTCTGGTGCGCGTTATGAATATAAATAGCGGAAGTAGTCGTATTTTCACCGTGTGTTTATTTC
Source organism: Conchocele bisecta (assembly GCA_029237695.1). Lineage (NCBI taxonomy): Eukaryota > Metazoa > Mollusca > Bivalvia > Lucinida > Thyasiridae > Conchocele > Conchocele bisecta. Next base: position 31,815,844 of record CM055271.1, read on the forward strand.
ATCGATGAGAACATGACTTTTATTTACATCGTATAACTATGTATTTCATGGGTAGGTATATAATAAATATTGTTACATGACTGCCGTTGTTTGACCATGGCTGTAGACAATGCACATTCCGGGGCCAAGTCAACACCTATGTAATGCATGTGTCTAGTGACGTTACTAGAACGCGCCGTTACGTCACTAGACTAGTTTACAACTGAAATTTTGAAATTGATGCGGCTACATCACGTGACATGTACTGCGGCCCGGATTATGTATGTGTACGGGGCTCCAGATAAGAAATTAGTAATTGAGTATTGTTACTCCATCATTTCTGAAGCAATTGGATATTTCAAAATTTTAATTGGGTAAAATTAAATCACACTACTGTTTACCCATCAACAAACAGCAATTATTTAATAGTTTGTTTCGAAATGAAAACACATCTTGGTATTTCATTAGAATTGTCTCCTTGGAGACAATTCTAATGAAATACCAAGATGTGTTTTCATGGAAAAATTCAAAAAATATGCTATATTTGTGGTCTGCTTATTGTTTTCTGTAGCATGATAAAGATACCACAAATTTTTCATTGCTTTTTGATACGCACTACTTCTGATTTCAATTGGGTTTTTGGCAATTTTAATTGGGTATTTAAGCAAATACGCAGCTTATCTGGAGCCCTGTGTGTAAATCAGCTGTTTGACTGGAGCAGATTATCAAAGTACAGAATGTACTGCATATATGCTCAAATTGCATGATATTTCCGACGGAAATGTAACAATAACGTTCGACCATGTCCAGCCGTGGGTAAACGTTTCCCCACGGTTGGACATTGATGATCCTTATATTATTCTATATGAGACACGCGATGCAATTTTGTACCTAGGAACATGTGCGGTATCGCATTAAAATGTTTTTACAAAATTTGCGATATTTTCCGTAAATGACGACGTCGAAAGATGACAAAATTTTCAGTCAAATTTGTCATCTTTCGACGTCATTTATAGACAATATCACATTTTCTGTAAATATATTTAATGACAAATCACACGTGTTCTTAGGTACAAAATCGCATGGCGTGTCTGGTATATGGTTATGACTGGAGAATGCCTGATGACATTTCGATGGTCTAGTAACATAAGGTCGTAACTGCTATGCTTTAGCATAGCAGTTACGACCTTATGTTACTAGACCATCGATTTGTGATCAGTGTAGACCCAGATCAGCCTGTGCTTACGTGCAGTTTTATCAGGATCTGCACTGATCTCTATCGAAATAAGAATCATGTGTAGATTGGTTAAACCCGGATCATTCAATCTGGCCGTGACACCTTTGATTTCTGTGTAGGCGTTAAATGATCTTGGCCCCAATCAATCAATGTAGCAGTGACTCCTTCGATTTCATTGTATAATGGTTAAACCCCAATCAATAAATCAGTCTAGCAGTGACGCCTTCGATTTCCGTGTCGATCGGTTAAACCCCAACTTATCAATCTAGCGTTAAACCCCAATCAATTACAGCACAAAAATATTTACACAATTCCCTAACATTTGATTGGCCCGTAGCAAGTCTCTGTCCAAAATTTATATCCCAGTAAACTCCCACGCCAAACTACTTTCTACAGGTGCGCTGTCAGTGCTGTCAATGTAAACAAATGGCTACCGTCTGTCAAAATAAACACATTTTGTTGATGAATTTATTTCAAATGCTGGAATTATAAGGAATGAATGGTCTTTTTGTGTAATTTATCGGGTATATAAACTTGGAAAAGTCGCGGGAATACTGGATGAGGCCTTCCGGCCTTCGTCCAGTATTCCCGCGACTTTTCCAAGTTTATACCCTTATAAATTCCACAAAAAGGCCATTCATTCCTATAATCAATTCCCAATAAGGCACTCTTGTGGACAGTGCGATATAGTCGGCACATTGGCGTATGTAAATGCATCTGTGTGAAAGTTCTTGGTTAAAAATTAAGTTTTCGGTATACTATCGAAGACTCGGTGGGTGCGACATGCAGGCCGCGGCCATCTGGTATCTATGAAACTAGCAGTGACACCTTCGATTCCTGTATAAATTAGGTTATACCACAATTAACCAATCTAGCTGAAACACATTCAACTTTCGTGTAGATCAATTAAACCCATCTATGTAACAGTGAAACCTTCAATTCCCGTGTAGATTGGCTAAACCCCAATCAATCAACATATCAATCAATGACACCTTGATTCGCGTGTAGATCGGCGGGCGGGGTTGTCACGGCGACACAGTATGGAGAGGATGGAGATTATGAAGCTGACGCCCGACAAGAAGGGGGAACTCCCGACTGGCGGAGCCCGCGCCAAGATCCCCAAGGTCCAGAAGTCGGCGAGCGTTGCCTCCGACGTTGTAACTCCAGCCCAGGGCATTATGCGGGCACGTGATCAGGTCTGTAATACACAACCGCCTCAGAGCTCCAGATAAGTTTTGTATCTAAAGAGTAGTATACCCCCAGATTTCAAATTCAATGCATATTTTACTTTTACAAATGTGTTCTTGATTTTCTTCCTTTATATTAAATAGGGAACAAATGATAAAAATTAAAACAAATTTAAAAATTCTCTTATTTAAGCTGCAAAAAGCAAACTGAGTTGTTTTTTGCAGCTCAACTAAGTAAGTTTCAACTGTATTACAGTATTTTCACTACTCAATTTGAATATCAATGCATATTTTCACATTGGTGTGAGTATTTTGTATCAATGCAAAGTTCTCCCACTTTTGATAATCAGTGCGTATTCTGCTAAAATATGTGCGTAAAACACGCCAATACGCACCTTATCTGGAGCACTGCCGCCTGCATTAATTTTGCCCAGATTATCAACGTTTCTAAACATCTATTGGCAATGCTGTCGCAGTTGAGCAATTTGATTGTCTGAGCATGAGCTGTAAGCTGTTGATTTTGTATATCTTCTTAAGGGGACCGTTTCACTAAACTTTGTACGACTAAAATGTTCCGTAAGTGCAAACTTATGATAGTCTGTAAATGTCACATTAACAACGTTTTCTTGTAAACAATTATTGGATTTACATGTATTGAGCATAGGCTGCATATGCAGCCTATGCTCAATACATGTAAATTCATCAATTGAAATTTCCAGACGATTCTAAATTTGCACTTACAAACATTTTAGTCGTACAAAGTTTAGTGAAACAGGCCCCAGATGTTCGCTACTAAAGTTCATTAGTAACATCCTCACATTGATAACTAACCACCCATTGGTAGTCGGTGAGACATTCCCCGGCGATTGCCTTGTTATTTATAAATAGAATAAAATCTAAAAAAAACAGCAGACGCTAATTTACATTTTCCGCACTCTATGGGTTAGCACTATTTTTTATTTCCCAGAATCTCAATGGCAATGATTCTGAAGTGCTGCCATATTAAAATTGATAAATAGGACAAAATATAAAACAACAGCAGACGATAATTTACAGTTTCCGCACTCTATGGGTTAGCAATCTTTCTTATTTCCCAGAATTTCAATGGTAATGATTCTGAAGTGCTGCCATGTTAAAATTGATAAATAGGACAAAATATAAAAGAACAGCAGACGACAATTTACGAATCCGGCATTCTAAGGGTTAACGAGCGTTCCTTGTTTCACCAAATTTCAATTGGAAATGATTCTAACGTGCTGTCAAACCATATTCTTATTGAGATGAATAGAACAAAATATAAAACAACTGCAGACAACAATTTTCTTTTCCCGCATTCTATGAGTTAACAATCATTTATTTCATAGAGGATGGGCCGTGTTCTATGGGATATGACATTGGACCTTGCTGTGAAAAATATTTTCATAATATTTCCCACATGTAGCTCTGTCTCTATGTGACCTTAACTGTTGCTGGAACGTTAAACACTTTTTTCTTATATCACAGAATCTCACACCAGAGGACGATGGCTTCTTCGACCTTCTGAGTAAATTCCAAGGTCGCCGTATCGATGACCAGCGATGTAGCCTTAAAGGGTCGGAGAGCTCGGCCCAAACTCTTACACAAGCCACCATGCTGCCCAGCGTGGAAAATGGCGAACGGCCAATACTGCACCGCGAGTCCGGGGGTAAGTAAATGTTCCGGTGACCTTGACCTTAACCTGTGTATAACCTTGTTGTGAAACTGATATAAAGCCCCATTCAATCAGCGAATCTAATAACGACGTTAACCATTTCACCCCTAAGTAACTGGAATGGATTTTGATATGTTAATTTTGCAGCCACAAAATTATTTTCAGCCTAGTCCATTTATGAAAATGAAAATGGGTTGCAAAAAGTGCAGATCCTGATGAGACGGCTCGTCACGAGCCGGCTCATCTGGATCTGCACTTTTTACCAATACCGCTATACAGGCCTATGGTGTTGAAAGGGTTTACATTTTTGTCTCGCCCACACTTCTGACATAGACGTCGTCATAGGTGTCGACAGTTTAGACATCCGTCAGAATGTTACGCGTCGGCTCCACATCTCGTCTGTGGAATATTTTCCCAAAACTTGGCGAGACACTCACCGGCGATCGCTTGTAATATTTTGTCAGAATCTCAATCTGTATTTGAAATTAATCACTTTGATTGGCTGAGCCCGCACTTGTTTCTCAACTCCAGTTTTAGGACTTATTATGTCGACAACTCATTTAACCGACAACTCAATTAACAAGAATCGGTTTTCACTTTTAGCCCTTAAACTGCGGGAACCGAATATTGTCGTCTGCTGTTGTTTTATAGTTTGCATTATTTGTCAATAAAAACATGGTTTGACAGCATTTTAGAATCATTTCCATTGGAAATGATTCTAAATTGCTGTCAAACCATGTTTTTGATGAGAAAATTTGAAAATATGAAATAAACAGCAGACGAAAAAATTGTACATTTGTTTCCCGCCTTTTGTTTTTGCAAGATTCTCGACCAATAAATGCACAGCATTTTGTCTTTGCGACTCTCACCAATATTATGATACCACGTTTACGCGTACGATTCGGTGTTAAACTGTATCATTCCCATGTTGAATTTTTAATAAAATAATTCCTATGCTTGTTAGTGCTCGCTCGAAATTATTATGGCACCGCAACGAGTTGTCTGTGGTATATAGTGTCTACCCTGTTCGTTCGTCTGTCGGTAGACAATTTTCCTTGTCCGGCGAACTACTTCTACAGTTTTTGGCCGATTCTCTTCATATTCGGTATACAGCCCCTACCATCAAGTGAAAAAGTGTGTAACGTAAACATGTTCGCTGTCCCACCGATCCATCTGCAGTTATGCCCCTTTTTCGACTCTGAAAATATTTTTACTCCAATCACTCACTCAGTGATTGCTGTTTATTCATGAATGCTCAGCGGTGGCATTTAGTTTTACAAACAATTTTCTAGTTTTCACGCCATGTGATTTTGTACATTCGGACATCTGCGTAATGTCATGAAATATTTGCAATATTTTCTGTGAATCCAAAGTTGACAAAATCTTCAGAGTCAACTTTTGACTTTATTTATGAAAAATATTGTAAATTTTGTAAACGTATTTAATGAAATTACGCAGATGTCCGAAAGTACAAAATCACATGACGTGTCGCATACATGGCTGTAACTGAGGAATGGGACGTATGTGTTTTGCGACCAGTGTAGATCCAGATCAGCCTGTGCATCCGCAGTCTGATCAGGATCTGCACTATTTGCCATTCCATCACAAAAGTCTCATATGAACTATAAACAATATTTACAATTGCACTACAGGGTCCGAGGATTTCCTCGACATGGTGGCGGGTATACAGGGGTCGCGTATGAACGACCAGCGGGCCGTGTTGCCACGGTTCCCGGGCCTCAACTCTCAGGCCGTGATCAACCAGTTCCTACGCCACCGCATGGACGACGACGTGCCTGACGACAGCTTCTTCGAGATGTTAATGCGATGTCAGGTACGTACTGGACCTGTTTGTATGTTTTCATTCGAGTAATTGGGCTTATGACATTTGTTTTCATTCTAGCCACATACATAATTAAGTGACTCACGAGATTTGGCAGTTATTGGATTTGTTGCCGAGACGTTGATAATATCGTTGCGCGACGGGACGAGTGGCATATATCCACATACAAATCAAATAACCTTTTTATTATATACGTTGATCATTCGAAATTTATATGCGCTTCAAAAAATATACAAAATATAAATAAAAGAAACAAATTAGTGGTGATTTAGAAGGAACTATTTCGCGAGGTGAAGCGTAGTTCCGGCACTGACCAATATGAACACACGAGACGTCAATATGGAAAAATATTGACGTCTTGCGTTGCATTGTGTTTAAATGGGAAACAAAAGTACATGCATCCATGGTATTGCATAAAATGGGCGTGCCCATGTGTAATCAAAGTACTGAACGTACTGACTGGCGGGAGACAAGTAGCCACTTGTGAATTTGCATACTCAGAAATTCCTTGTTAGAAATATATTCGATGTTGATTATTGGATGTACAATCTGCAAATTTGGAGAACTTGATCAGTTACTGGTGTTTGTAAAATACAGCCTGCTCTAAACACAAATAGGTTGATGAAGCAAAGGTGCTTTATGTCCGACTAATAAACCGTTTTACGAGGTATATTGCAGACATATTATGTGAAATCTTTTCAAAATTATGACTGGGCGTAGGCTTACATATGTGTACGCTGCATGAACGGCAAAATGTTTTCATGAATTTTGTTTCGCTCACCCAGAGGGTAATTTTTCGAAAATCGCCCGTAAACCAGAATATGAAAAAGAAATGGCCTTCGACGTCGCATTGCGACTGCGTGGTACACGATATGGGGGGCGTCTCAATAACAGCAATTTGTTCTCTTCAAAAGTAAAGTTGGGCATGCCAACTATTTTACAAATAATGTTGAGCATTGCCGTTGCTATTAATAACTTGCTTTCAGTTCACTCGCTGACTTTAAATGTCACCTGACTGTTGTTAATTGCGAACGCAAATTGAGCCTATTGAGACGTCCCCCGATGAACAGAGAGCCACTTCCGAAAGTAGACCCGTGCAAACGGCCAGAATCACGATCCCAATAGCGTGGAGACAGTATGTCTCCCGCCAATAAAATGGGCAAATACACAGTAATAATTCCAGCACAAAAATATTTACACAATTCCCTAACTTTGATTGGCCCGTAGCAAGTCTCTGTCCAAAATTTATATCCCAGTAAACTCCCACGCCGAACTACTTTCCGTAACCGTGAGGCGCAGTTAAAGTAATTCTTAAGAAAACGGAAAATAAACACATTTTCTTGATGAATTTATTTCAAATGCTGGAATTATAAGGAATGAATGGCCTTTTTGTTGAATTTATCGGGGATATAAACTTGGAAAAGTCGCAGGAATACTGGACGAGGCCTTCCGGCACATCCTGTTTCTGTGCTGCTCCAGATATTTTTTCCCATTCACGGCACTAACCTACTATTCTATTTATCACGTCAACACCTACAAATGGCTGTAAAATGCAAAAATAGTATTGACCGGATATCAAAAATGTTTCACGGCACCGTGTTTCACGGCACATACGCACTGTGTTGACTGGATAAACTTGTTTAACCCTTAGGCCGCTCTCTTATTTCTTTTGTCGTCTGCTGTTTATTTTCTATTTTCCATTTTTATCATCAAAAACATGCTTTGACAGCATAATTTTGTACATGCTTTGACAGCACTTCAGAATCATTTCCATTGGAAATGATTCTGAAGTGCTGTCAAGCCATGTTTTTATTGAGAAATAAGGCAATATATAAAAGCAACAGCAGACGAAAATTGTTGTGAGTAGCGGTGTAAGGGTTAATATACATCGCGTTAAAACCTTCACTCGTTTGATGTCCAGTAGCCAATTGTTTTGTTCATCATCTATCCGTATTTCCGCAGGGTTCGAGAATTGACGACCAGCGGAGCTCGCTACCTCACAACCTGTCGGCACCGACGGTTCCCGACGAGGATTTCTTCTGTCTCATCCAGAAGGTGCAGTCGAGTCGTCTCGAGGAGCAGCGCACCATCATGCCCGACTCCACGGAGGACGGTCTACCCACCGCCCCTCCCCACACACCCGGCCACAAGAAGAAGAAATAGATCACTCTGTGGTTATTATAAGACTTGTCCCGAGGAGCAGTGCATCATTTTACTGAAGAATTGAAGAATTCACTGCTTATGAACCGTTCTGGGGGCCGTTTCACTTAAACTTCGTACGACTAAAATGTTCGTAGGTGCAAGTTCAGGATCATCTGGAAATTTCAATTGATGAATTTACATTTATTGAGCATAGGCTGCTTATGCAGCCTATGCTCAATACATGTAAATCCAATAATTGTTTACAAGAAAACATTCTTAATGTGAAATTTACAGACTATCATAAGTTTATACTTACGAACATTTTAGTCGTACGAAGTTTAGTGAAACGCGCCCCAGCGCACCATTTTACTGAATTTTACAAGAATTCAGTGCTTATAAAACTGAGCAGTGCCATTATTCCAGACTCCACAGACGAAATCCCGCTCCAACGCATGCCTAACGGCCGGCCACAGGACGAAGAAATAGTTCTCTCTGCATGCGGTTACGTTGTTACTACAAACTTGACCCTACCGTCGGTTTCACGAAACCTGTCCAATTTTTACGGCCACATAAACAATGCAAAAACAGTCTTGTTTTCGATAATATTAAATTTTATCAAAATGTAAGAATGAGCCTTCTTTTTATTTCGTGAAATTTTGTCAAATATTGATTTTATTACAAAAAATTGATTTGTTTATGGGAATTTAACATGGGGGAAAAGGAGACGGAGGAGCTGTGGGTGGAGTCGGGAAGAAGAAAAAATGGAAATTGACTCGGAAACCTGACTAGATAGCTTGGAAATGATCTAAGAAAACAAAAGTTAAATTTTGAAAAAGTATTTCTGAAATTCTAAAAAAAAATCCCATCGAAAATTCAAAACAATTTCCCCATGTTAAATCCCCATAGACATCTTCACTCTTCACGTGAAGATGTCTATGGGGATTTAACATGGGGAAATTGTTTTTTCGCAACAAAATCAATATTGGACCAAATTTCACGAAATAAAGAAGGCTCATTCTTAAATTTTCCTTTACTTTAATATCGACAGTAGAAACAGTGCAGCATTATGCTGGACCTCATTGAGGAATTAACAGCGTTATAAAATGACCTGAGCAACTCACCATAATCAGAGCTCCAGATAAGTTTTGTATCTAACGGAGCTCCACTAAGTAAATTTCAACTTTGTTACAGTATTTTCACTACTCGATTTGAAAATCAATGCGTCTTTTCACATTGCTGTGAGTATTTTGTACGCCAATACTCGCCTTATCTGGAGCTCTGATCTAAAGAGTATTATACCCCCATATTTCAAATTCAGTGCGTATTTTACTTTTACAAATGTATTATTGATTTTCTTCCTTATTAAATAGGTCCTGGACCTGCAAATTTTAATGTTGGACCTTTGCCAGGCAAGAAGTCCACCGGACCTGTGATAAATTTGAAATTGCGATCACCGATGAGTGGCAAAGTTATCCGTTCATAAAGAATTGTTAATATAATCTAGGACCCACTTCGTACGACTAAAATATTCGTAAGTGCAAAATTATGATAGTCTGTCAATTTCACATTAACAATATTTTCTTGTAAACAATTATTGAATTTACATTTATTGAGCATAGGCTGCATATGATTTCAATTGGGCTTTTGGCAATTTTAATTGGGTATTTAAGCAAATACTCAGCTTATCTGGAGCCCTGTAACATGTATGCATATTTATCATACATTTGGTATGTAACCAATGGTGAATATTCAGCATGGAAATAAAAAACTAACAGCCAATTATCCGAATCTCTCGGACCTTCCAAAATGTTCCTCGGACCTTTCACCGTTTTGATCGTTAGGTCCCAGACTCCACAGACCTACTGGTAAAAGCTGCTCGTTTCAGATGCTGCTATATCTCCAGTCATATTCTTTCTTTTTCGCATAGTAAATTCATCAATTCAAATTCATTGTTTTTATGCAATCTTAGTGCCAAAACTAACTCAGAAAATTGCATAACCCTTCGTGCGTTTATTGGAATAATTATGGTATTGGCATACAAGTTGTTTTGGGATTTCCCAAAACAAAAAAGTGTGTGTGAATATTTTGGGTCGGTACGGTATTAAAGGTGCATACCCACTAAGTAGACATAAAATGTTCATTATATCAGGGACATCACCTCATTTTCTGGCAAAATAAACATTGTCATAATTCCAGCACAAAAATATTTACACAATTCCCTAACATTTGATTGGCCCGTAGCAAGTCTATGTCCAAAATTTATATCCCAGTAAACTCCCACGTCAAACTACTTTCCGTAACCGTGAGGCGCAGTTAAAATAATTCTTTAAGAAAACGGAAGATAAACATATTTTCTTGATGAATTTATTTCAAATGCTGGAATTGTAAGGAATGAATGGCCTTTTTGTGGAATTTATCTGGGATATAAACTTGGAAAAGTCGCGGGAATACTGGACGAGGCCTTCCGGCCTTCGTCCAGTATTCCCGCGACTTTTCCAAGTTTATACCCCGATAAATTCCACAAAAAGGCCATTCATTCCTATAACCATTACCCCACATATTAATTGTATCCGACGTAAAAGTCCATGCTGATATCAGGGGTGATACCCCCCCCCCCCCCCCCCCCCCCCCCCCCCACCCCCCCCCCCCCCCCATGCAGTAAGTTAAAAACGGCGGGATCGAACCCGTTTGCCCGGCCTTACATGACCTTAGCTGTTGATAGGCCGTTAAACACCAATAAACAAACTAGCAAACAATCAATAAAATAAATATTACTAAATGATTATATCTGTATAGCGGGCACTCATAATTTTTAGAACTGATGGAATAGTGACACAATTATACACTTACTTAATTCCCATAAAGAACAGTTTGTGCCTACTGAGTGGGCAGGCTCCTTTAACAGAACTGAAATTATTCATTGAGGGGACCAAGCGCCTGTTCCACTAAAGTTTGTAAGATAAAAATGTTTCTACATCGAAGTTATCGATCAATTTACATCCCACAGTAATGTAATTTATTAATGTGACTATAATGTATTTTCCATTTACATGCGGACGTCATTAAGAGCAGCGCTCCAGATAAGGAATTCGTAATTGAGTATTGTCACTCCATCATTTCTGGAGCAATTGGGTATTTCAAAATTTTAATTGTGTAAAATAAAATCACTACTGTTTACACATCAACAGACAGCAATTATTGAATAGTTTGCTTCGAAATGAAAACATGTCTTGGCATTTCATTAGAATTGTCTCATTGGAGACAATTCTAATGAAATACCAAGATGTGTTTTCATGGAAAATAAGAAAAATATGCTATATTTGTGGTCTGTTTATTGTTTTCTGCAGCATGATAAAGGTACCACAAATATTTTATTACTTTTTGATACTCGCTACTTCTGATTTCAATTGGGTTTTTGTCAATTTTAATTGGGTATTTAAGCAAATACACAGCTTATCTGGAGTTCTGTAAGAGTGAACATTCCCACCAAAGATTTCCTAATATTGCCAACTGCTGTGACTTTTAGATTTGTACTGAACCCTTTCAACACCACAGGCCTGTATCCTGGTATTGGCAAATTGGCGATAAAAAAATACAATTTTCGAAGAAAAAAAAAATCTTTTTGATTATTATTTTTTCGAAAATTGTCATTTTTTTCGCCAGTTTATTTTTATCGCCAATTGCGAAAGTGGCGATCGCCAGCGGAATTCCTGGTTAATAAAGTTTAGTGACACGAGCACCGGAAGATTCTACCCATATGTCTTAACTAAATACCCTGAATTAGCATGCACATTGCGCAATAGACAGTAAAAGTACCTTGAGCATGAATGTAAAACCCAGTAGCCGATTTCATAAAAATTGCAAAGTATACTTATCTAGCAAAGTATATTTTGAGGGATTAATCAATTATTTTTCCACAAATGCATTATTTCATATAGAACTAACTAACGACTGCATGTATTTGATGAATAAAAGTATGCAGAATTTATTATACTGAATTTATTCAATTATCACAGCCGTTTTTTATACTGAATTTATTACATTATCACAGCCAAAACATCTGTGATAATGTAATAAATTCTGTATAATAAAAATTAATAAATTTATCCTTAAATTGAAAATTTCTCCCTCAAAGTGCACTTTGCTAGATAAGTATACTTTGCCATGTTGGTGAAATAGGCTACAGATCAGGGGTCAATCCCAGAACTAGGGCAGGAAAACATGATGTCAATCCCAGAATTAGGGCCGAAAAACGTGACGTCAATCCCAGAACTGGGGCCAAAAACGTGACATCAATACCAGAACTGGGGCCGAAAAACGTGACGTCAATCCCAGAACTGGAGCCAAACTGACAATGGCCGGAAAAGGCCGGAAAATTGTACACATGGGAACTTTGCAAGCTACTACTGTCATGGAAGCCAGAATTGCATACATTGTTTAATTCACATCATTAATAATCATCAGAGCTCCAGATAAGGTGCGTATTGGCGTATTTTACACACTTATTTTAGCAGAATATGCATTGCTTATCAAAAGTGGGAATACACAATACTCACAGCAATGTGAAGATAAGCATTTATTTTGAAATTTAGTAGTGAAAATGCAGTAATAAAATTGAAAATTAACTTAGTTGAGTTGCAAAAAGTGAATTTTTAAATGTGTTTTATAATTATGTTTTCATCATTTGTTCCCTATTTCATAAGGAAGAAAATCAATTATACATTTGTAAAAGTAAAATACGCATTCAATTTGAAATCTAGGGATATAATATGCTTTAGATACAAAACTTATCTGGAGCATGAATCACTTCGGTTGGTATTGCACATTTGGTCTCGATGACAAACTTGACGTTTTCAATAGTCGGCGCCATCTTTGATCTGAACGCCGGTGACCTGTAGCCTATTTCATCAACATTGCAAAGTATACTTTACTAGCAAAGTATACTTTGAGGGAGAAATTTTATGATAAATTTATTAATTTTTATTATACTGAATTTATTACATTATCACAGCCAATTTGGCTGTGATAATGTAATAAATTCAGTATAATAATTCTGCATACTTTTAATCATGAAATATATGCATTTGTTAGTTCTATATGAAATAATGCATTTCAGGTAAAATAAATGATTACTCCCTCAAAGTATACTTTGCTAGTAAAGTATACTTTGCAATGTTGATGAAATAGGCTACAGAGCGTGACGTTACGTCACTAACTTTGAGCTTGAAGTCAAACCAGCATACTTGGAATGTGCTGAATTACACCCTGTTCTGGGAAAAAAACTAGCCCCCGTTTTGTAATTGGCACTCCTTCTGGGACTGACCCCCAATTTGAGTCTTACATATTTAACCCGTACACCGCTATCTTAATTTTTTTTCGTCTGCTATTTATTTTCCATTTTTATAATCAAAAACATGCTTTGAGAGCTCTTTAGAATAATTTACAACATGCTTTGACAGCACTTCAGAATCATTTCCAATGTTCCATTGGAAATGATTCTGAAGTGCTGTCAAAACTTGTTTTTATTGAGAAATAAGGCAAGATATAAAAGCAACAGCAGACGACAATTGTTGTGTGTAGCGGTCTAGGGGTTAAAGCTAATCATAGAGAAAACATACCTTTAAGGTCATATGAAGAAATAAGCAAGTTTTATAATCGTGCCTATGCTTTTTGTCAGAGAATAATCTATGTAACTGAAGGTGGGTGGTGGTCGGGCGAACGAGACGTTGCCTGGTTTGGCCCTCGGGTACGTTTTATCTTTGGCTCTTTTGTTACCCTCGAGTTGGATTGGCTTATTGCCCATTATAAAAGTAGTAAGATTATTACTGATCCTACTGCTTTTGGGAGGGGTCAAAGTGATTCTGATCAAGAGAGGACCTGGCATCAGATCAGGATTATTCCGATTTTGGGCTGAATATATATATTTTTTTATTGTAAATACATGTATTCAGTTCTGATTTTGGGATTTTCCCCCCATTTGTACATGTACTTGAAAATGTACATGTACTTGTACAAGTAATATATGGGATTTAGTACTAAACCTATTGACCCGGCCTTAAATGACCTTAGCTGTTGATAGGCCGTTAAATCCCAAGAAACAAACAAACAAAACACATGTACATGTTACCGCAAGGGTCGGACCAAGGTGGTGGTGGGGGTGCGAGAATTTGATCAGGGTGTTTGTGTTAAATGCCATGCAACTGAAATTGTACAATTAATAAATGTGTAACATTTGTCTTTAAAAGTCAAGAAATTGACTGTAGAATTTGTTTGTTTTCTTTTCGGTTCAGTATGTACAGGACTCCGACAAATATCTGGCCACGCCACTGTAGACATTGGTCAATCACTCAGTAAGCACTGATTGTCATGGCAGGTCACATACATTAGTACATGTATACACAATATGAGACGAGCCATGTGAGTTTGTACCTTAGAAGATGCGCCATTTATCCCGTCAACACAGAGCGTATGTGCCGTGAAACATTTTTGATATCCTGTCAATACGACCTAATCACTGCGTATGAATATGTATGTTTGTCATACTGGTCGATTTTGAGGATACAGCTGGGGTTATTTTTTGCATTTTAAAGCTATTTGTAGTGTTGACTGGATAAATAGAATAGTAGGTTAGTGGCGTGAATGGGAAAAAATATCTGGTGCGGCACGGAAACGGGATGGGCTCGTCAGAGCCTCGCCCATCCCGTTTCCTAAGCCTTGCCAGATATTTTTTCCCATTCAAGGCACTAACCTACTATTCTCTATATATGTTGAAAATATTTACAAAATTTGCGAAATGTTCTGTAAATGGTGTCGGAAGTTGACGAAATTATCAGAGCAACTGCGGAATTTATTCCGCAGTTGCTCTGAGAATTTCGTCAACTTTCGACGTCATTTACAGAACATCACAGTTTCTGTAGTTATTTTTCATGAATTGCACATCTTCTTAGGTACAAAATCATATAGCTTTTGTCTTATATGGGATATGGCAATATAAATGTTGTCCGCCTTCCGACTCGAGTCTGTGTCTGCGTGCGTTTGTACCTGTGTATGTTGCCCAGTCACATGCTCAATTTGTTTGTACGTTTAACATGTTCTGCCATCTCATTAGAATCATCTCTGTGTGACGATTGTACGGACGCATTTGTGCCGTGATCTTACGAAACTTGTTTGCTTCTGAATGGCGTAATATAGATTATACATGAATGGCGATTCAATATGATATTTATTATTTCTGATTTCATAAGAAACGAAACTATGCCGAGTTTCTTCAATATGAAATCTGTCGACCAGTTTAATAAATATCATATCAAGTCAGCATGATTGTTAGATTCTATTTACTGTACAAACACATCATACATTAAAGGTTTACCTATCACATAACATGTTTTCTGTCGTGGTCTCATTTGCATATTTATTACACTAGTGTAATACAATTTTTAATACACTGTGTTATTACACTGTGCAAACCGATTTTGTGTAATAAATCCCCGCCTGCTGACTTGTGTAGCATGATAAATAACCACTGGAAGTTTGGAAGGTTCTGTTGCCAGGCCATTAAGTCTTTTCATGCTGGGGATACGCCATTATGTTTGCGGAAAATCCTACATATTTTCCTTCTTTGCGCTCAGAAGTATATGTTGCGACCACCGTTTGAACCGTCTCATCGAGACGGTTCAAATGAGTGGTCACAATATATACTTTCATTGAGAAATAACAAAAATAAAAATAAAATATTTAATAAATTTCATACCCGTAAAGGTGTATTCCGAAAGGAATGGGTTAAACAATAAATAAGTCCGCTTCTGGCCCAATAATCAGTATATTCTTTCACACGCACCTTAAAAAACGATAGAGGGATGGATTGTGGCCTAGGAGGGTTATAACACCTGACTACCAATCATGAGGTTGTGGGTTCAAACCTCTCTCCCACTGGTCTGTCGGACGAGACTTTAAACTGTGGTCCCGTCTCTATATGACCTTAGCTATTGGTGGGACGTTTAACACTTTCACTTTGAAAACATTGGGATTTTCCCCCCATTTGTACATGTACTTGAACATGTACATAATATACTTGTACAGGTAATATATGGGATTTAGTACTAAACCCATTGACCCGGCCTTAAATGACCGTAGCTGTTGATAGGCCGTTAAACCCCAACAGACAAACAAACAAATTCACTTTGAAAAGCGATAGCTCCAACCATTAATATATGTATGGAAAAGTACCTCCATGTATTTGTATGTGTACATGTTGAACCAAATCTGTGTTTGTCTCGCTTGCGAAGCGGAAAGCGAGACATAGGTTTTGCTTTTCCGGCGGCGTCATCATTCAATGTTAAGTTTTCGTGTTACGGTCATTACTTCAACACCTTATCAGCTACAGTCAGCAAACTTTATACATACCTTTACTATGATATGTACATGAATATAGGACTATTAAAAAAAAATTGGCGGGCCCCAGGGTCTTCAGGCTCAAGGTCAAACTCTCTTTGTTAATACATTCAATGTTCAGTTTTCGTGTTACGGTCATTACTTCAACACCTTATCAGCTACAGTCATCAAACTTTATACATCCCTTTACTATGATATGTAGATGAATATACGACTATTAAAAAAAATTCTCCTGACCCAGGGTGAACATCAAGGCGGAACAAGGCGAGACATTTGATTACGCAGAATTCTTGTTGTTAGTGTGCATGTTATATAACATGTACCTTGTATATTTCTGTTCATACGCTTCCTCATAGAATGGTATATTCCGTAATCTCGTCATTTTATCATCTTGTAAATCTTTGTATGCCATAATATTTATGGGATCTTAGTCTTCTCTGTTGGTTTTGTATTGACAAAATTCCAGATAAACTTCGACAAATTGTGTCTAAAGAGTATTATACCCTATGATTTAAAATTCAATCCAGTTTAAATACGGGATCAAACAGGTTGGCCCAGCTTTAAATGACCTTAGCTGTTGATAGGCCGTTAACAACACCAATAAACAAACAAAAACAATGCATATTTTTTTAGCAAATGGTTTAAAAATCACTTATTTGAACTGCAAAAGCTTTTTCGGCGGAAATATGTAAATTTCAACTTTAGTAGAGAATATACTTCCAAATTTGAAAAATATCAATGAGTAATTTTTAATCCTTACCGTAATTCCGACTGGAGACCTGTAGCCTATTTCATCAACATTGAAAGTATACTTTACTAGCAAAGTATACTTTGAGGGAGTAATCATTTATTTTTCCTGAAATGCATTATTTCGTATAGAAGTAACAAATGCATATATTTCATGATTAAAAGTATGCAGAATTATTATACTGAATTTATTACATTATCACAGCCATTAAATGGCTGTGATAATGTAATAAATTCAGTATAATAAAAATTAATAAAATTTTAAAAAAATTGAAAATTTCTCCCTCAAAGTATACTTGCTACTAAAGTATACTTTACAATGTTGATGAAATAGGCTACTGGTTTGGCCCTCACATACGTCTATGGCATTTTGTATTTTTTTTTTCTCAAAATTTATTGTATCCAAATACATTGACAAATGGGGGTTATGGGTTTTGCGACCATCTGCACTGTTCGCCGTTCCAACAAGCAATATATACATGTATCATTATCACACTAGTAGAGTGTGCTATTTGCACTGGTCACAAATCCCATAACTTTAAGCCCCATTCCTCCAGCCACAGCTACAAATAAGCCTGATTGTGGCCCTATTGAATATTGCCACCCACCGAATGTTGCCCTCACATCCCCATAAAATTTATACTTATAGGTTTTATAAATTACACTCTTGTGCCATATGGACAAGAATGTGTTAATGAACTGTAAAATCCAAATTTTGAATATTTATTTCGATGTAAATAATCTGTTCTGATTTGGGGATGTTGTCCCCAATGCAGCAGGTTACATGCGGGATCAAACCCGTTGGCCCAGCCTTAAATGACCTTAGCCGTTAAACACCAATAAACAAACAAATTTTCATCCCTGTCGGATGAGACTTTAAACTGTGGTCCTGTGCCCTATATGACCTTAGTTGTTTCTGGGATGTTAAACCCATTCATTTCATTTGCAAGGTCATGAATTACACGGTCAGATGATAGATGTGACCATAAAAATATTATGATTCTACAGTTTACTACGGTATACATTTATTTATCATTGGCTGCGAGGTCGACGATGTTCAATTGGTCTCGATTATTTTGCAAAATGAGCAAAAAATGCCAAAAATTCAACATGTCACTCAAATAGTTTGTCTGTATTGCTGTTAAGAATGCTCACCGTTGGTACGGAAATCCCACCAGTTATTTATAGACTTGAAAATCCCATCAGCTATTTATAGATGTGTATTTGCAGTGGAGTAGCCAGGTTCTTGCCAAGGGTGTGTGAATTGTGTATCGAGGTTGTAAAGGGGTGAGGGAGTATCTTTCCCAGGAAAAGAGATTGATTTCTACATTAAATTTCCTTGATTATAGTAATTTCATAGCTACAAGCTTCACATAAATCCTGTGTTCACCTCTTTCAACTCCATGACCCACACCCCACTATTATCTACTCCATTGACCTAGAGTTCTGTGGCCCGTTTCACTAAACTTTGTACGACTAAAATGTTCGTAAGTGTAAACTCAGGATCGTCTGGAAATTTCAATTGATGGATTTACATTTATTGAGCATAGGCTGCATATGCAGCCTATGCTCAATAAATGTAAATCCAATAATTGTTTACAAGAAAACATTGTTAATGTGAAATTTACAGACTATCATAATTTTGCACTTTCAAACATTTTAGTCATACGAAGTTTAGTGAAACGGGCCCCAGTCTTGTGTGTTGGGAGATATAAACTCCCATTGTTGATTTTAGCCTGCCAATACCATGTGTTTTTATTTATACAGGGGCGGATCCAGCCATTTGGGGGGGGTGTCCTATTTTTGAGATCCACAGAGTGAAGCGAGTGCTAGTGGAGTCCGGGGGCATGCCCCCCAGGACAAATTTTGAAATCTAGATGTCCAGAAATGCACTTTGCTGTGTTTTACGGCATTTAAATTCTCCAGCTGGTGGTAAACTGTGATCTATGTAAACTCCGTGGCAACTCCAGATCCGCCCCTGTTATATCCCGATGCCTTATCACGCATGCTTTTATGTACCTTTGAGTCGGTGGGTGGTTGGTCGGGCGAACACGACGGAGTAAATTAACGGTATGGGTTCCTCCTTATAGGAATCACCATTTGCCTGGTTTGGTTCTACGGTACGTTTTTATCTTTAGCTCTTTTGTTACCTGAGAGTTGAATTGGGTTATTGCCCATTATAAAAGTAGTAAGATTATTACTGATCCAACTGCTTTTGGGAGTGATTCTGGTGTGGCGAAGACCTGACATCAGATCAGGATTATTCTGATTTCCTGGCTGAATACGGTATATAGTTTTTTTATTGCAAATATTCAGTTCTGACTTTGGGATTTTCCCCCCATTTGTACATGTACTTTTACAGGTAATATATGGGATTTAGTACTTAACCGATTGACCCGGCCTTACATGACTTTAGCTGTTAAACCCCAACAAACAAACAAACAAACAGTTCCTTTGGAACTGATTCTAAAGTCTTATAAACCATGTTTTTTATTGGGAGAAAAAAGACGAAATATTAAACAACAATTGTTTGTTTCCTGTGTTGAAATGGTGGCAATGGGGGATCGTATTCAGTTATTTCCATTTGCAAATCTATTTACAGAGATCCGGTCCTTTACAGAGACCAGTAGCCTATTTCACCAACATTGCAAAGTATACTTTTCTAGCAAAGTACGGAGAAATTTTAAATTTTAAGATAAATTTATTAATTTTTAGCCAGGTTTTTTGAAAAAAAATCCAGGCTATTGGATGGGCGGGCGGGCGGGCGGCGTCCACAATCAATGTTAAGTTTTCGTGTTTGAGTCAATTTCTTTGTTACTGTACCACCTAGGACCACCAAACTTTCACAGCTTCATAATCAAGGGGTGCCCACCACATATCACTATCCAACATGTTACCTTTTTAGCGAAGCTCATGTGAGCTATTGTTACCGCAATGTGTCCGTCGTCCGTCATCCGTCGTCGTCTGTCGTCGTACGTGAACATTTTCAAACGTCTTCTCCTCGGTAACCATTGGGTCTATAGTCACCAAACATCATGGTCATGGTCCTTAGGTAATGGGATTACAAAATTGTTAAAATGACGTCATTACGTAATCCAAGATGGCTGCCGTCTAAAAATAGCACAAATTCTTTAAAAAATCTTCTTCTCAAGAACCGCCAACCGGATTTCGACAAAACTTGGTAGGAATGATCGATGTACATTGCTCTTTCAAAGTTGTTAAAATTGTGACCCTGGGGTCAAAAATGGCGTTATTTTTGACTGAATATGGTCATTTCATATATCAAATTGAAGGTATCAATGTGGCGATCACTCTGGTGCATTTTTTGTCGAAGTCGGATTGTTATGTCATCCAAGATGGCCGCCGAAAGGTCAAAAGGTCGTTCTTTTATTAGAGATTTCAAAATTCTTCTTCACATGAACCGCTTGGCCCATGGTAGCCAAACTTAAAAGTTATGGTCCATGGGAGAAGCCTTTTCAGATTTGCTAAAATGGAGGTCATCGCTAATCCGAGATGGCCGCCGTCTAAAAATAGCATAAATTCTTAAAAAATCTCTTCTCATGAACCGCTAGCCGGATTTCGACGAAACTTGGTAGGAATGATCGATGTACAATGCTCTTTCAAAGTTGTTAAAATGGTGACCCCGGGGTCAAAAATGGGCGTGGCCCGTGGGGTCAAATTTTATTTTTGACCGAATATGGTCATGTTATATATCAAATCGAAGGTATCAATGAGGCGATCACTCTGGTACATTTTTTGTCCAAATCGGATTGTTATGTCATCCAAGATGGCCGCCAAAATGTCAAAAGGTCGTTCTTTTATTAGAGATTTCAAAATTCTTCTTCACATGAACCGCTTGGCCCATGGTAGCCAAACTTAAAAGTTATGGTCCATGGGTGAAGCCTTTTCAGATTTGTTAAAATGGAGGTCATCGCTAATCCAAGATGGCCGCCATCTAAAAATAGCATAAATTCTTAAAAAAATCTTCTCATGAACCGCTAGCCAGATTTCGACGAAACTTGGTAGGAATGATCGATGTACATTGCTCTTTGAAAGTTGTTAAAACGATGACCCCGGGGTCAAAAATGGGCATGGCCCGTGGGGTCAAATTGGGGTCAAATTTTATTTTTGACTGAATATGGTCATGTCATATATCAAATTGAAGGTATCAATGAGGCGATCACTCTGGTGCAATATTTGTCGGAATCGGATGATTATGTCATCCATGATGGCCACCAAAAGGTCCATTTATTCAAGATTTTGAACGTCTTTTTCTCAGGAACCACATGGCCGATGCTGGGTGAAGCATTTTCAGATTTTGTAAAATGAGAGTCATCGCTTAATCCAAGATGACCGCCATCTAAAAATAGCACAATTTTTTTTAAAACACATGAACTCAATGTCACATTCTCCTCTGGTGTTCATGGAGTCAGGTGAGCGAATTAGGGCCATCATGGCCCTCTTGTTTTTTAACTTGACCCATTTTTTCCGCACAGTCGACTTAGCCATTTTCAATGTTAAGTTTTCGCGTTTACAATGTTAAGTTTTCGTGTTTAAGTCCATTTCTTTGGTACTGTACCACCTAGGACCACCAAACTTTCACAGCTTCATAACCACCAAGGGGTGCCTACCACATACAACTATCCAACATGTGACCATTTTTTTTACCTTCACCTATTATTTCTACGTAATTGACTTAGCCATTTTCAACGTTAACTTTTTAACGTACGTCTGGTTTAAAATTTTTTGGTTTAAAATTTTTCATTATACTATATCTCTTCTGCAACTGCTTCGCCCATTACCTGGAAACTTCACATGGGTGTTTATCATCATCCATATTTTCATTCTACCCCCCAACCGTGCGGCCCCTATGTCCAATGTCAAGGTCAAATTACTTTGAATTTTTTTGTTAAAGTTTTTTCGTGTACTATATCTCTGCAACTGCTTCACCCATTACCTTGATACTTCACATGGGTGTTTATCATCATTGTCAGCGCGATATCGTCGGCATTTTGGCATACGTCCGTCCGTCCATACGTCCATGTCTCTGGTTAATGTTTTTTGGTTAAAGTTTTTCCATCTACTATATCTATTTGTTTAGTGTCCATGCCTCGCCCCAAGGCGCGACATGCAGGCCACGGCCATCTAGTCTACAAAAAGTGGGTATAATTATGTTATCCAAGTGTCTATGCTTGGAAAAAACCTGGCCTTCGTGGCTTTTCCTCGTTTCTTGTTATTATACTGAATTTATTACATTATCACAGCCATTTAGGCTGTGATAATGTAATACATTCAGTATAATAATTCTGCATACCTTTAATCTTCAGATATATGCAGTCATTAGTTCTATATGAAATAATGCATTTCAGGAAAAATAAATGATTACTCCCTCAAAGTATACTTTGCTTGAAAAGCATACTTTGCAATTTTGATGAAATAGGCTACAAGTGATTCTAGCATGTCTTGGATGGTCAATTATTGTTTGTATATACATGAAACACCTTTCTAAACAATGAACAAAACAATTCAAATGCGCCTGTGTGTGAAGATTGCCCATTATAAAAGTAGTAAGGTGGTGGTCGAGCGAATGAGATGGCGTAAATTAACGGTATGGGTTGCTCCTTATAGGAATCACGATTTGCCTGGTTTGGCCCTCAGGTACGTTTTTATCTTTGGCTCTTTTGTTACCTGAGAGTTGAATTGGGTTATTGCCCATTATAAAAGTAGTAAGATTATTACTGATCCAACTGCTTTTGGGAGGGGGCCAAGTGATTCTGGTGTGGCGAGGACCTGACATCAGATCAGGATTATTCTGATTTCCTGGCTGAATATATAATTTTGTTATTGTAAATATTCAGTTCTGATTTTGGGATTTTCCTCCCATTTGTACATGTACTTGTACAGGTAATACTGTTGATAGGCCATTAAACCCCAACAAACAAACCTTAAAGAAAAACAGGGTACATATAGTATCCACTCTGTCCGTCCATCTGCGTCCATTTGCATTTGCTGCCTACGGTACATGTACTAACCCTGTTACTGTAAGTCGGATGGACTTGAAATTTCCTACACTTGTCATCAACAATATTTTCATTCTATAGCCCACATATGTAGCCCTTATGTTCAAGGTCAAATTATTTAGAAATTTGAGTTGAAAGTTTTTGAGGGTTACGTCCATCAGTGTTACTGATTTCTTGTTAGTGACAAACAAAGTGTTTTCCCAATTTAACAGGAACAGTGTATGGGCTTACACTGTTCGCAAACTAAATAAGCAGATTTTTGTTGTGACGAGTCGCACATATTTACTATCACAGTGTTTCCATGTACAGTTTGTATAGTATCGTTGCTCGTTTGTATTAATTACTTCATTTCTGTTCATGTTTTACATGAGAATTTTTACTTTGTCTTTTATAAAATCTCATTTTCAATTGGACACGAGGACGTACAGAATTGTTTTAAAGAGGTGCGTATCCACGGTAACAGTCGATGTAATATTGGCCAATCAGGGTGTAACGTAGTTCGCTCTGCCGTTGCCATGCTATCGGTGGATTACAATTTATATACCGGTAAATATGAAATTTTATATGAAACTTTACGTGTATTTTCTTCTTTTTTTCATTTTGAACAGTTTAAAATGAGTGGTATCGGCATATACTTTTATGAGGAAATAAACAAAATAAAAGAATTACAACAAAATATTGACGTTTTTATTCAACTGTATTGAGTGCAGCTGAGTGATTTATAACGCTACCAATCTTGTGCTGTTGGTCTAGAAAATGTGGGTGGCAGGTGGGAGCATGCAATGGTAATTTAACAATCAGGGTTCATCCTTACCGGAATTCCGAATAGAGACCTGGTTTGGCCCTCACATACGTCTGGCATTTCGTATGTGACAGCGAAATCTGGTTATACCCCTTATGTGAGTATTATGATTATTCGTAATCCTATTTTAGGGGAAGGGGCCAAGTGACTTTAGTGTGGTATGGACCTGGCACCAGGTCAGGTTATTCTAATTTCAGGGCTGAATATATTGTTTCTCGATGTAAATATTCCGTTCTGATTTTGGGATTTTCCCCCCAATGCAGCAGGTTAAAACTGGATCGAACCCGTTTGCCCGGCCTTACATGACCTTAGCTGTTGATAGGCCGTTAAACACCAATAAACAAACAAACAGAAGTAGTGAGTATCAAAAAGCAATGGAAAATTTGTGCTATCTTTATCATGCTACAGACAACAATACACAGACCACAAATATAACATATTTTCTTATTTTTCCATGAAAACACATCTTGGTATTTCATTAGAATTGTCTCCAAGGAGACAATTCTAATGAAATGCCAAGAAATGTTTCATTTAGAAGAAAACTATTCAATAATTGCTGTCTGTTGATGAGTAAACAGTAGTGTGGTTTTATTTTACCCAATTAAAACTTTGAAATACCCAATTGCTTCATAAATGATGAAGTAAAAATACCGTACTCAATTACTAATTCCTGATCTGGAGCACTGGTCTCTATATATAGTTTCCTTCATCATCCATCATCATCATCTCTTGCTATATGTTGCTGTGATTCCAGGAAAGACTTCAATAAAATGTAAAACAACCATTGTGTTCTTGTCATGTTTTGTCCATCAGAAAGGAAAGATATGCGAACCTCACTCGAATTAACACTGTGCTATTTGAAATGCATCTTGTAGCTTTATCTTTCCCGAAAGTTTATTATTTCATATAGAACTAAGACTGCATATATTCGATGATTAAAAGTATGCAGAATTATTATACTAAATGTAATAAATTCAGTATAATAAAAATTAATAAATTCATCCTTAAATTTAAAATTTCTCCATCAAAGTGTACTTGCCATCAAAGTGTACTTGGCAAGATAAGTATACTTTGCAATGTTGGTGAAATAGGCTACTGGTGTAGTAACGGTACCTGGCACTGGACGAGGACACTGGAAAGCTTAACATGTAACTAGCGCGACCTCCCCATTCCCCATTCGTGGGTGGCAGGTGGCAGGTGGGGGCATGCGATGTGTGATCGGGATGCATCCTTACCGGTATCCCGACTGGAAACCTTGTTTGGCCCTCAAGTACGTAGTTGGCTTTCTTGCAGTTGATACTTGAATCTTGCTGTACCCCTTACAACAGTAATCCTACCCGTATTACGTTTAGGGAAATGGGCCAAGTGACTTTGGTGTGGTATGGACCTGTCACCAGTTCAGGTTATTCTAATTGCAGGGCTCAATATATATTTATTTCTATGTAAATATTCCGTTCTGATGTTGGCGTTTTCTCCCCAATGCATCCGGTTACATGCGGGATCAAACCAGTTGGCCCGGCTTTAAATGACATCTGTGGATAGGCCGTTAAACACTAATAAACAAACATCTACCCCCACACCCCGTTTGTAGATGACCTTGCAGTTCAGCTGCGTAAACCGCTATCAATCAATAATTCAGTGACTGAATGGCGAACAGCGTAGGTCTTGTGCAGTCTGATCTGGACCATCGCTGGTCACAAACGTCATAAGACCATCACTCGACATAAATGTATTATTTTGTAATACAACCCCTCTACTTTGCCAATAAAACGGAGACTGGGGGACCAAACCACACAATGGTTTCTTTTCATCGACAAACAATACAATTAAAGAATGTTATAAAATTTGCGATCAACCCTGTACCTGGCCAAGGGTGGGAGTAATGAAAATACCGCACTTGTGTGCAAATTTGCATCGCTTGAGAAAATGGTCATATGTGGCTGGAGAAATGGAACTTATGCGTTTTGCGACCAGTGTAGATCCAGATCAGCCTGTGCATCCGCACAGTCTGATCAGGATATGCACCGTCCGCCATTTGATCAAAACGTCATGCGTCATGTTTCTAACAAGCAATATAGATCGTTATCAGACTATGGGAATGTGCCATTTTATCAGGATCTACACTGTTCACAAAACCCATAAGTCCCATTTCTCCAGTCACGGCCAATTTTACAGTATACCAATTGTATGCAAATCTTCATCGTTCGAGAAAGTGGTCATATGCCATTTACAGTACAGCATTTGTAACCAGTTTATAAATAAACACTGGGACTCGAGAGAAAAGTTTGAGATAATCAGAGACATAAATACTATACAACACTAACAACATACGTGATATAATGTGTAAAGAGTTTCGTCATCATCCAGAAATGTGCAAGTCCATTTTGAACAATTGGAAATAATCAACTGATTGATGTGTGCAAACGAGCAGCACAAGTCGTCAATTTTCAAGTCGGGTGCAAGACGTGTGTGACTGTTTTAAATGTATTAATTGTCAACGAGTATATATTCTGCCCCAGCTCTGGGATTGACGTCACGTTTTTCTGGGATTGACGTCATGTTTTTCTGCCCCAGTTCTGGGATTGACGTCACGTTTTTCTTCCCCAGCTCTGGAATTGACGTCACGTTTTTCTGCCCCAGCTCTGGGATTGATGTCACATTTTTCGGCCCTAGTTCTGGGATTGACGTCACGTTTTTCTGCCCCAGCTCTGGGATTGATGTCACATTTTTCGGCCCTAGTTCTGGGATTGACGTCACGTTTTACGGCCCCAGTTCTGGGATTGACTCCTGATCTGCGTCTTACATATATATGCTCAAGGTACTTTTACAGTCTACAGCTGTGCATGATAATTCGGGGTATTTTGTTAGACATTAAGATAGCTTCCGGTGCTCGTGTCACTAAACTTTATTAACCTTCAGACCGCTACACACAACAATTGTCGTCTACATAGCTTTTGTATCTTGCCTTATTTCTCAATAAAACATGGTTTGACAGCACTTCAGAATCATTCCATGTCAAAGCCTGTTGTAAATTATTCTAAAGTGCTGTCAAAGCATGTAGAAAATAAACAGCAGACAACAACAACATTAAGATAGAGGTGTTAGGGTCAATGAGTATACTGTATATTTAAAATTCAACCCATGCACGAGATAACCAGTGTTTAAACGAGATAATCAATGTTTAAACGTCTATAAGTTTACAAAAGATTGTTCGCAAATAGAATACTATACATATATTTGGTAAATAACACCCAACATTGGTGGTGACGGTTTGTAGCAAATACATTCAGCATTAATTTCGCGTGGAAATCATTACAAAAAAAACTGTCCACTTTATTTATAAACTTTGTTTATTACAAGGAGCAATTAAACAAAACTGAATTGGAGTCATGCAGAAAATTAAGAAAAGATTTCGCCGATAACAATGAAATGTTTCATGCTGGCGATGGTAGTAAACTATGCGACCATTCTTGCTGTTGCATTTGACGAGTTTGGATATACCAACACCGGGTTGATTTAAACACGTATGGATGTCGATATCGATGTGTAGCTGGGTATGGAAAAAGTTACTTCAATACTTGAGTTGGATTGCATATAACGGTACACTAACCAATAACCAAACGTACACTGCTGGCTTCGTTAATAGTGATGTAATACATGTAACTACTTGAAAATATACTGGAATTGTAAAGTCGCAATCAAACAATTTCATTGACTGAGCCTGTAGCTCGGGCTCGGTCAACTATATTGATTAATTGTGAGTATTAAATTCGGTACATAAAACAAGAGATATATTTGATGATAAAAATACAGAAAATAAGTGTATGTTGTGATACTGACTTGAAGATCATGTGCGTCTCCTTTAAAATTGAGCATCCACGCATCCTTTAGACCTAAACACTGGGGGTTGTTTCATTAAACTTCGTACGACTAAAATGTTCGTAAGTGCAAATTTAGGATCCTATGGAAAATGCAATTTATGGATTTACATTTATTGAGCATAGGCTGCTCAATAAATGTAAATCCAATACTAGTTTACAAGACAACGTTGTTAATCTGAAATTTACAGACGATCATAATCTTGCACTTACGAACATTTTAGTCGTACGAAGTTTAGTGAAACGCACCCCTGTAGCCGATTTCATCAAAATTGCAATGTATACTTTTCTAGCAAAGTATACTCTGAGGGAATAATCATTTATTTTTCCCGAAATGCATTATTTCACTGCATATATTTGATGATTAAAAGTATGCAGAATTATTATACTGAATTTATTACATTATCACAGCCAAAATGGCTGTGATAATGTAATAAATTCAGTATAATAAAAAATAATAAATTTATCCTAAAATTGAAAATTTCTCCCTCAAAGTATACTTTGCTAGATAAGTATACTTTGCAATGTTGGTGAAATAGGCTACTGGATCCGCCCGTGGCGCACGTCATCCTCTGCGTTGGTATCTCAATGTTCAGTGCATTAAATGTCTTTGAAACAATTATTAGTCAGGAACGCAAGCAGTGCAAAGTAATCCAGAATAACCGGAACGAAGGACATCAGTACATACGATGCTGGAGATGTCAAACTCTCGCGCGAGTTCGTGTCTTGTGTCGAAAGTCGGATTGAACGCATTCATGCCTAAACATCAAGATGTTTTAAAGTTGAACGAACCAACCTTTAATGACGGTAGAAGCGGGTATAATGCGTTGGACAAGTTCGGCGGGGATAATGGTCGCGCTATTGAGGAAGTTTCTTCCGAGCTTGAATTCCTGATGTCGGGTAGATCGTCAAAATACAGTGAGACGCGTGATTCTCCGGAAACACCGCACTATCCCAATTATGCTGAATGGGAAATGAATAGGTTAGCTAAATTAGAGGCAGACTGTCTTCAGGATGTAGACAGTGGTGCAGGTACACATCGTGAGGAGGAGAGAGTGTCTGTGAAGCAGCGTGACAAGGAGAATGCCATTTGTCCAGATGACCCAGGAAAGCGGTGGAACTTCATGGAGCATGTTCCAACAGACACACAACCAGCGGTCCCAGAACGGAGACTCGGGAAGAAGTTGTCGGACCAGCAGGGTCAGAAGCAGTCCTCGAGTCAAGGTATTTTCCTCCATTGGCCGGAGTCAAAGCGTAGCAATGCGGAACTAGGTCCCGATCACGTGGAAGCGGACAGTGATAATAATGCCGGAACGACCGGCACGCCGGAATACGTCAAATTTGGAAATCTGGTACCGACCAATCAACAAAGACAGGCGATCATTGATATTGGCGCAGCAACCACACGGGATGGTGTTGATAGAACTGTCATCGGCAGAGACGGGCGGAAGGGGATGGAACACAAGACCGTAGTCCACGGTGAAATCACGAGGTAATCAGCGATGTATTATATTGGTTTGTACTATTCCATTGTAACAGCAAACTTAAAATGTGTATTATAGTGTCACCCCAGTTGAAATGCCCCCTATGCCATAACAAGGACGGTGGAGCATATTGTTTTACTCTTGAGGTTCGGTCCGTCCGCCCGTACGGACACCGTCCGTCCGTGCGTACGTACGTCAGTGGTCATTTTCGTCGACAAATTTGTGTTCTCTATCATTTGATAACTTAATTTTTTTTCAGGATGGACTACTGTAATGTTTGCACACTAGATACACGTGAACATATGCGACATATTCACGGAACCATTCACATGACTCACCTTTCTGACCTTCACAGGGTCTCCGAAACACTTGTTTATCATTTGTACAGGCAAGTATACCAGTGGGACACATCCATGTTTTACAAACATAATGCATAGTTACTTTTCCATGGAAGCGTCATGGTGTCAATGCTAACATAGTTGTATAATTAGGAGATATTAACTCCTAATTAGGAGATGCTAAGTCCTAATCATGATATAGTAACTCATAATTAGGAGAGAGTAACTCTTAATTAGGAGATACTAAGTTGTAGTGTATACCAGAATGTAGCTTTCGTGTCATATGTTTGTTAAACGCAAACTTTCACTTGTTTTGGCTCGTTTGTGTTACAGAGGTTTAAAAAATACAATTTTAGGGTGAATATGTCCGCCAAATCCAAGATGGCCGCCATCAAAATAGAAATAAAACATATATGCTTCAATTTGACTTTAAAGTTATCCTTAGAACGGCAATACAATTGTATCATATACACTTTCCACTGATCATTTAGGCTGTATTTACTCGATATCGCCACCGACAAGGGGCAAGAACACGTGTCTGTTAGCCAGAAATCGCCACTTTCATCACGCTCCGTCGATTCAAAATTCACGTACTAAAAGGTGTCAACATGTCATCTTTGCAAGCGAATTATTCAGAGAATACGTTGTCATCGGTATTCTGATCGTGATCGTTGGCAGTCGTATTCATTTCTGCGTCAGTACATACCAGATACCTTGTTGATAATGTCCTGATTGAATTAAGGAAGTATGTCATAGAACGATACACGTGGCTTCAATCATAATTGCTTCATAAGAGTGATGTGATATATTAATGTAAGATATGTGAATATTGTCTTGTTACTGTGTACTATATGGTACATTGAGTTGCCATCTCCGCCATCTTTGTATTTAAAAACCATCGTACAGTTTCACCTCTTCGACCGTTTGACACATATGGCAAATAATAGGACAGTAAAACTAATAAAATGTGTATGTCACTGGATTTGATACAGTATGTATGGTAATACAGGTGTATATGGACAGCACTGTGTATTTATCTGCACGCTAATGTACACATATGTTATACATGTTTCCCATCCCATTAAGGAAGCAATCATTTTTTAATCAAACGATGATCAAGTATAGAATTGGTCCTAAAAATGACACTTAATTATCTGCTGTCGTTCCGCGACGCCATCTTGTCGACATGTACATGTATATACCTAATTGTCTGCACCATATACCGGAAATTATACACCATATCACAATACCGACAGTGACAACCCCTACTATTTCCTAATTAGAACTAATTATACTGTTCGTCGTCATCCATATAAACACGTGGTTTCTATCTCCTAATTAGGAGTTTGTATCTCCTAATTAGGAGATAGAAATATGTTAGAATTGGCACCAGTATTGGTACAACTAACAAAACTGTTAATGTAGTCCTGGGGTCCGTTTCACTATAGTCTGTTTCATGAAAGCTGCCCAAATTTTACGGCTATATAAAACAATTCAAAAACAATATTATTTTCGATAATATTAAATTAAAGGAAAATTTAAGAATGAGCGTTCTTTTTATTTCGTGAAATTCGGTCAAATATTGATTTTATTACGAAAAATTGATTTGTCTATGGGAATTTAACATGGGGGAAAAAGTGGTAAGGAAGTGTGGGAGGAGTCAAAAAACGAAATAATTTGGAAATTGACTCCGAAACCTGACTAGATAGCTTGGATATGATCTAACTAAGAAAACTAAAGTTAAATTTTAAAAATCGGTCCAGTATTTCTAAAATTCAAAAAAATTTCCCCATGTTAAATCCCCATAGACATCTTCACTACTCCGTGAAGATGTCTATGGGGATTTAACATGGGGAAATTGTTTTTTCGCAATAAAATCAATATTTGAGCAAATTTCACGAAATAAAAAGAAGGCTCATTCTTAATTTTTCCTTTAATTTAATATTATCAAATGAAATCTTGTTTTTGAATTGTTTATATAGCCGTAAAATTTGGGCAGCTTTCGTGAAACAGACTATAATGTTCGTAACTGCAAAATTATGATAGTCTGTAAATTGCACATTAACACTGTTTTCTTGTAAAACTTTATTGGATTTATATTTATTGAGCATGCAGCATATGTTCAATAAATATAGATACATCAATTAAAATTTCCAGACGATCCTAAATGTGCACTTACGAACATTGTATTCGTACACAATTTAGTGAAACGGTCTCCAGGCTCCTAGTTGCGTTCTCGTAACTCTTCAAATACTCCAACATCGTCCTTACTGTCTGTTTCACGAAAGCTGCCCAAATTTTACGGCCATATAAACAATTAAAAAACCATATTTTTTTCGATAATATTAAATTAAAGCAAAATTTAAGAATGAGCCTTCTTTTTATTTCATGAAATTTGGTCAAATATTGATTTTATTGCGAAAACAAAATTTCCCCATGTTAAATCCCCATAGACATCTTTACGGAGTGAAGATGTCTATGGGGATTTAACATGGGGCAATTTTTTAGAATTTCAGAAATACTGGACCGATTTTTAAAATTTAACCTTTGTTATCTTAGTTAGATCATATCCAAGCTATCTAGCCAGGTTTAGGAGTCAATTTCCAAAAAAATATTGTTTTTTGACTCCTCCCCCAACTCCTCTACCTCTTTTTCCCCATGTTAAATTCCCATAGACAAATCAATTTTTCGTAATAAAATCAATATTTTACCGAATTTCACGAAATAAAAAGAAGGCTCATTCTTAATTTTTCCTTTAATTTAATATTATCAAAAGAAATCTTGTTTTTGAATTGTTTATATAGCCGTAAAATTTGGGCAGCTTTCGTGAAACAGACAGTAGGTGAGGTAAGTGCCCGAAACTATCAAACCAAGTCCACGAGCAAAAGTATCTAGATTGAGATAATAAATAACAAGTTCATGTACTTTTGTTCTCAGACACGGGGTTTGCGGAATGTGAATCGAGGGCGGATTTTGTTTAATATATATTGTGTGTGTCACAAGGTGAGAAAAATGTGCTCCGGCCCGGGGCTCGAACCCCGGGACCTCTGGTTTACCGTACCATCGCTCTAACCGACTGAGCTAGCCGGGCACGAATACACACTTCATCCCCTCTGTGAGTTAGGTACAGCGACATGATGTTCGTCTCTGATTTTTCTCAAGTTGCCAGAACAATCAGAGACGAACATCTGAACTAAAAAGAATATAAAGTTACTACATGTATAACCTCTTTAGACGTGAACAATCACAATATTGTATTCAACATATTATTTGCATGGTAGTGTTTTGTATTGATGATGTGGCGAATTTATAGAACAAGTTTATTTCTCCAATACGGAGCCCGCTGGGGACATGGATTTCTTTTTATTAATTCGTTCCCACGGAATAACAACTCGTTCCCTTAATTTAACAATTCGTTCCCTCGAATTAACAATTCGTTCCTACGATATAACAATTCGTTCCCATTAATTAACAATTCGTTCCCGTGGGAACGAATTGTTATTTCGTGGGAACGAATTGTTAAATTGAGGGAACGAATTGTGGGAACGAATAACGATATCTGAGAACCAATGTACTTTTTATGGCCTGAAAAAGAAAACTCAACCTGTCCCTATTTGTCGTGACATGTCACATAGTTGCCATATTTTAGTCACCGTGTTAACCAGTTCGCCCATACAGACCATTAATGCAACATTTGCAAACACTGTAGATCCAGATGAGCCGGCTCATAACGAGCCGCCTCATCAGGATCTACAGTATTTTCAGTATATTTTTCAATTTTAAACAAATATACATTTTCTGGAGTAGCCCAAAATTTATCATGGAAAAAGCTATTGTTGGCCTTTTGTAACTGTGGTTGGAGAAATGGGGATTGTGGGACCAAGGTAGATCCAGATCAGCCTGCACATCACACAGTCTTATCAGGAGCTGCATGGTTCACAATAACATAACGAAACACGCGCCATGCTTCTACCAAACAATATAGATCGTCACCAGGCTACAAGAGTGCGCTATACGACCATGAACTACACTGGTCGCAGATCCATAAGCCTTATTTCTCCAGAGACAGCCATATTTAGGGGTGAACGTGTTAACCCTTTGAACCCGAAAGCCCGCTATAGCAGTTTATGCAAACAGTGCAGATCCTGGTGACGAGCCGGCTCGTCAACAGGATGTGCACTTTTTGAAAGTAATTTTCATATTTTTGAGAACAAAAAATCTGAAAACCATTTTTGACGGATGGATAGTTCGCAAATTGAACATATAAAAATCGTGTGAACCCTTAGACCGCTATCTTCTGCTGTTTATTTTCTATTTTCATCAAAAACATGCTTTGTCAGCACTTTAGAATAATTTACAACATGCTTTGACAGCACTTCAGAATCATTTCCATTGGAAATGATTCTGAACTGCTGTCAAACCATGTTTTTATTGAGAAATAAGACAAGATATAAAAGCAACAGCAGACGACAATTGTTGTGAGTAGCGGTCTAAGGGTTAATGTTGATTTCAGGCCGTGGACGCCGGTGTTTGCCCTGTTGGAGCACAAGTACATCGACAAGGCGCCTCCGTCGGTCAGTACATAGAGAATACCAGTTCAGTGCACGACACCTGCCCAAATTGTACGGATATATAAACAATGCAAAAACATTTTTTTTTATCATATCAAAATTTAAGAGTGAGCCTCCATTTTATTTCGTGACATTTGGTCCAATATTGATTTAATTGCGAAAAAGAATTCCCCATATCAAATCCCCATAGATATCTTCACTCTGTCTATAAAGATTTAACATGGGACATTTTTCTAATTTCAGAAATAGTGGATCGATTTTCAAACTTTAACTTTTGTTTTCTTAGTTAGATCTTTTCGAAGTTTTCTAGCAGGTTTCGGAGTCAATTTCCAAAATTGTTCGATTTTAGATCCTCCCACAGCTCAGCTCATCCACGTCCTTTTCCCCCATGTTACATTCCCATAGACAAATTATTTTTGCGCAATGCAATCAATATTGGACCAAAATAAAAAGAAGGCTTATTTTTATATTTTGCTATAATTTAATATTATCTAAACAAAATTATTTGGGCAGGTTTCGTGAAACAGACAGTAGTCAGGTTGACAAAGACCATGTTACCGGCTCTAAAAGTTTTTACTCACTTGATTCTATATACTTAGGACCTCTCTAGTAAACTGTTATCATGCGGACATCAATAGGAAATCCTTGAGAAATTCGAGAAATCCAAGATGGCGGCCAAAATGGCGGCCTGGCTAAGTCCACTGTATTGGTTCATATCAAGTTTAGTAGACAAGGCTATGCAACTCGTTGAGGAATTCCCACTGTTTCCGAGCTGAACCGAACCGAGCCTCGTTATTCATACATACAGTGTCAGAGACCAGGGCGCCGTTTCACTAAACTTCGTACGACTAAAATGTTCGTAAGTGCAAAATTATGATAGTCTGTAAATTTCACATTAACAATGTTTTCTTGTAAACAAGTATTGAAATTGAAATTTCCAGACGAACATTTTAGTCGTACGAAGTTTAGTGAAACGGGCCACTTCGTCAGTTTCTTCGGCCTTTTCGAAGTGTTTCCCTGATTGATATGTTTGCATCGTTGTGCAGAATCACATTTTATTCATGTATATACAATCACATACAATCGAGATTCCCGGTAATTAGCCGGTACCCATTTACAGCTTGGTGGACTGAAGCAGTGTCGATAAAGTGATAAATGTGACAATAGTAGCAATGCAGTTTTGACCACGATATACATGGGCGGATTCAGGGGGGGGGGGGGGGGCGGACCCGGCGCGCGCCCCCCTAAAATTCGCCCAGTAAAGATTTTTTACAAGTTACAAGGCACGTTTCATGCCAAGTGCCATGTATTCCATGCATTTTTCTGCTCCGCTCCGCTCGGTCGACTATTTTGCAATACTTGACTATATTATCGAACGAGCTTAGCTCGTTCGATAATGTAGTCAAGTATTGCAAAATAGTTACGCCCCCCCCCCCCCCTAACCCGAAATCCTGGATCCGCGCCTGATATACAATTGAATAGAATTAGTAAGTGAAATAATCCTATGTAAGAAGTCAGTAGAAGAAAGGGGGCTAACTCCATGAGGGAGTCAGCCCCCTTCTTCCACAGACCACTTCATTATACCCCGGCATGCGAAGGATTATATAGTTTTCGTCATTCTGTCCGTCCATCCGTTCGTCCGTCCGGGCTAACATTGAGGGCTTAGGTGCTAGGATGAGGAGCCTAAGACAAAATAATTCACAATAGACTTATAAGCCTATTGTAGTTTAGAGGTATTCCTTTAAACAAATATCCCATAAACTTAAAGGTACATGCCCACGCAGTAGATTATAATATAGTGATACAGATACTTTTGTATATTCTGTACGCATGACATTTTCTGGCAAACTTTTCATTCATTCACCATTACCCCACGTATTGATTGGCATTATTATATATTTTATTTTAGACGAACATTTTCACACTGATATCAGGGGCGATAACCGTGTTTCCTTAAAATGTTAACGGACATTACTATTTATTCTCTGTATTTATTTTTTGATGTGCAATGATCATACTTTATAATCTGTCGAAAATATTATTTGTTCAGGTGACGCATTTCATTTGTATAAATAAGTTACAAATATCATGCCTCATTTGCATATGAAAATAGCCCGATACCAACGCGCGTCACTATCAGTAAAATAAATATTACTAAATGATTATATCTGTTTTCCGGGCACTTGTAATTTTTAGAACTGGTGGAATAAGTCATATGTGACTATCACTGGTGAAACGTGGCTTATGAATTGTACGACCAGTGCAAATCCTGATCAGCCTGTGCATCCGCACAGTCTGATCAGGATGTACACTGTTCGCCATTCCATCAATTAAACACCCATCATATTTTTACCAGGTAATATAGCTCGTTAGCCTATGTACAGTAGTGTGCTATTTGATCAGGAGCTACACTGGTCACAAATCCCATAAGCCCCATTTCTAGAGTCACAGCCACATAACGTGCGTTAATAACACTTTTCAATTCTTAATAACTTGGCCACAATGTGTGACAGTCTATTTCGTCGAATACACCCCACTCCACTCTGAACACCCAATATCAAGGTTACTGAATACTTATAATGTTCATTGCATTATCAAGGCTATCAGCGAGGGGATTAACTTTGTAACAGCGATGACCTTGTGTTTGTTTGCAATTGTTAATCCACGCCCGCTCTAAACCTGAATGTTGGATCCGCCGCTGCTGGCAGCTTTCTTTGTATGATCAATTAACATTTCACATGTAACACAATTTTAAGCAACAGTTGAACGTCACAATGGTTTATTATGAATCCGTACATGGCTGTACATAATGTTAAAATATTGAAGTAGATCTATGAAAATATATTCGGTTATGTGTAATAGCTAATGTATCAACATGTTCGTAAACAAGATGTTCATTAACGTGGTTGGACTATTATCAATGCCCCGTCCACACCCGTGCAACAAACCCCCACCCCACCACCATGACAATCCCACCTTGGAATTACTTCTCCATGTGCGATAACCATACCCATATGTTGCACCAGAGACATATGCATCCTAACAATCATTGGTGGCACAGTCTGATCAGGATCTTCCCAGTTCGTATATGGGACGAAACACGTTAGTGCGAAATATATTTGAGCGAAACTATCAAAATTACAACAGTTATCCCCCTTTCAATACGTAGAGATCACTAGGTTGCGAAGTTTTAGACGGCTTATCGATTCCATGTCCTAATAACAAATCACTAGGTATTTACTGGAGTGACAGTCTGCGTCACGTGACACATTGATTACATTTCGTGTCGTCAAGGGGATCTGCCTCCATTTCCCGTAGTTTAATATTGTCCTAGTAATTCACAGGGAAATAAATCAACAGAATTGTATTTTTATAGGAACGGCACGTTATCAAAATGGCGGCTGCTACAGAAACACACTTTAATCCATATTCGTTTACTGCTGCTGGAGATTTAGGAAAAACGAGGGATACTATGTTACAAAATGAGCTTTTATTGCGGGTAATGTCTATGTCGTTTTTTGTCATGTGTTTTCGCGTCTAGACTAGAGAGGGCTATGTAGCTTGCTGTTGGCTTAGTGCCTATGCATTAGCTGTGTTCTGTAATGTAGAATATAGTTTATAGGGTAGTCTCTGGTTTCCCGGGCGCAGTTTATTGTGCCCCCACAGTTAAGAATAAGTAAGGGGTTGAAGCATTTGTTATGCATATTTACTTTTGTAATTGAACATTATGTAACTAGCGGGATCATAGGGGGCCGCACATGAGCCCCTACATTAATGTAATTGATCCTTTAAAATGTTGCGCCCGGTAAACCAGAGGTGTGCCAGTCTATATACTAGACTTATATTTATATATACTTTCCGGGTCACTGGAATTACCGGAAACCTCTTATTTACTGAAAACCACCGAAATACCGGAAACCCCTGTAAATCACTATATAATGTCATAAATAAGTGTTTGTCGTGTCATAAATGGTTTGTTTACTATATAAAAAGAAAATCAGATATAGACTTGTTTCTTTGATGTACAATTAAATCAAGACTAAACTTACATATGTCGCCGACTACACATCAAAAGCGGATTTTGGGGGGGGGGGGTGGGGGGGGGGGGGAATTAGTAATTGAGTATTGTCACTCCATCAATTCTTAAGCAATTGGGTATTTCAAAATTTTAATTGATTAGAATAAAATGACACTACTGTTTACACATCAACAGACAGCAAATATTGAATAGTTTGTGCTTCGAAATAAAAACAAGTCTTGGCATTTCATTAGAATTGTCTCCTTGGAGACAATTCTAATGAAATACAAAGATGTGTTTTCTTAGAAAATAAGAAAAATGTGCTATATTTGTGGTCTGTTTATTGTTTTCTGCAACATGATAAAGGTAACATAAAATTTGTATTGCTTTTTGATACTCGCTACTTCTGATTTCAATTGGGTTTTTCGCAATTTTAATTGGGTATTTAAGCAAATACGCAGCTTATCTGGAGCACTGTTCACTCATAGCCCCCAGTCCTAATGGAATCCATTGTGTATCTTTTCACAGACAGAATTAGGCAAACCAAAGAGGCGAGGAGTCCACATACCGCAGGGCTACATATATGGCAAGCCAAATGATCAAATGGACGGTGGATCATGTGAAGGTACGTATGCTGAATTTACCATGCTGCAGGCATGTGGTGGTCGCTCAAACCAGAATATAGACTTGCAGTGGCGTAGAATTGAAAAAAAAGGCTTATTTTTCGAAATATGCAATCAAATATTGGGGGTGGTGGGGGGGGGGTGTGCTATTGAGTCTGGAACAGAACGCATTTTGTATCTAACGTACATGTCGATTACAAACAAATGGTGCCGTAAATAATGCAGGAAAACGCTTTAGATAGGATCTCCGTTTCCAAAAAAATCAGGGAGGGGGATGCCCCCGGACCCCCCTAGCACTCTCCCTCACTTCGCTAGGTCGACGAGTGAGCCATGCTCACCCAATGTTCTACAATTTGATATGTGTGCGTATCAGAAATTTGTCCCTGGCTACGCCCCTGACTGGTCAGAGATGAAATGAACATGTTTTGCAACATTATGGTAGAATTCACGAAAATTGTGGTGTGGTCTGAATTTGTATCATACATGTATTTTGATTTGGCAGCATTTCAAAATAATTTCAGAGGGATTCTGAAGTCAGAGCTCCAGATAAAGTGTATATTGGCATATTTTACGCAATTATTTTAGCTGAATACGCATGGATTATCAAAAGTGGGAGTACAAAATACGCACAGCAATGTGAAAATACGCATTGATTTTCAAATTGTGTAATGAAAATACTGTCATAAAGTTGAAAATTCACTTTGCTTTTTACAGCTCAAATAAGTGAATGTTTAAATTTTTATATTTTTTATCATTTGTTCCCTATTTAGTAATGAAGAAAACAATGAATCCATTTGTGAAAGTAAAATACGCAATGATTTTGAAATCGGGGTTTAGTACACTTTAGACACAAAGCTTAGCTGGAGATCTGTGAAGTGCTGCCAAGCCATGTTTATATTGAGAAAAGGGAAATAAAAATAAATAGCAGAAAACAACATTTCTTCAACATTGTAATGTTTTATTATATGTGTTACAAAATATTCTTTATTTAGTTTTCTGAAGCTGGACTGAATAATAAGTATAATGTATCAGTGGGTGGTGGTTGGGCGAAAGAGATGGCGT
Organism: Conchocele bisecta; assembly: GCA_029237695.1. NCBI lineage: Eukaryota > Metazoa > Mollusca > Bivalvia > Lucinida > Thyasiridae > Conchocele > Conchocele bisecta. The sequence goes on from CM055271.1 coordinate 31,855,856, forward strand.
AGGTTCCTCCTTACAGGAATTTGCCTGGTTTGGCCTTCCAGTACGTTTTTATCTTTGGCTCTTTTGCTACCTGGGAGTTGAATTGGGTTATTGCCCATTATAAAAGTAGTAAGATTATTACTGATCCTACTGCTTTTGGGAGGGGCCAAGTGATTCTGGTGTGGCGAGGACCTGGCATCAGATCAGGATTATTCTGTTTTCAGGGCTGAATATATAGTTTTGTTATTGTAATTTTAAGTAAATATTCAGTTCTGATTTTGGGATTTTCCCCCCATTTGTACATGTACTTGAACATGTACATGTAATACATATATGGGATTTAGTACTAAACCCATTGACCCGGCCTTAAATGACCTTAGCTGTTGATAGGCTGTTAAACCCCAACAAACAAACAAAAAGTACAATGTATCAGAAGTTATTCTAATAAATAGTGGACATGACCAGACATGTATGCCAAACTTTCAAGTTTCGCAAAATGTCATGGAGTGTCATTGAATGTTATTTTTGATATCTATTATCAAAGCCTGATGTACAAGCAAACTGTGACAATACACTAAACAATGTGGTAATAGAGCTCCAGATAAGGAATTAGTAATTGAGTATTGTCACTCTATCATTTCTGAAGCAATTAGGTATTTCAACATTTTAGTTGGGTAAAATCAAATCACACTACTGTTTACACACAGCAGACAGCAATTATTGAATAGTTTGCTTCGAAATGAAAACATGTTTTGGCATTTCATTAGAATTGTCTCCTTGGAGACAATTCTAATGAAATACCAAGATGTGTTTTCATGGAAAATAAGAAATATATGCTATATTTGTGGACTGTTTATTGTTTTCTGCAGCATGATAAAGGTACCACAAATTTTGTATTACATTTTGATACTCGCTACTTGGGTTTTTGGCAATTTTAATTGGGTATTTAAGCAAATACGCAGCTTATCTGGAGCTCTATGATATAACATTAGACGTATAGTGACATACACTATATAATTACATATGCTTATTTGTCATTCCTTGGCTAAGAAAATATCCAGTTGTTTGAATCTTTATACCAAACAAAATAATCAACTAGACAAATGGATACAAACTGACAGGTGAACTCGCATTCGCATACCTGATCTTTTGTCACGCCCGCTTCGGACAGCGCAATATAGTTTGCACATTGGCGTCTGTACGTGCGTCCGGTTAAAGTTTTTGGTTAAAGGTTTTCAGTATACTATCAAAGCCTCGGTATCATGATCCATATTGTCATTCTATGCCTGTGCGGCCCCTGTGCCCAATGTCAAGTTACTTTGAAATTGGATTTAGATTCAAGTTTTTAAGAACACTATCTCTGAAACCGCTTTGCCTATTCACTCGAAGCTTCGCATGTGCGTTTATCGTCATCCATATTTTCATTCTATGCCCCACTCGCGCGTCCTCTGTGCCCAATTTCAAGGTCAAATTACTTTGAAATGTTTTGCATTAAAATATTTTTTACTACATGTACTATCAAAGCGATATGCGGGCCGCGGACATCTAGTTCATGAAAAAGCATGGGCGTCATAATATGTGTGTTTAGCTTGTAAAAATTACTACTGTCTGAGTTCAAAGAACTTATATGTATTTCCATAACTGAAGACAGAACTTCTGATTTACCACCGTGAGTGGCTGGTGGGAGAATGTGATGGGTAATTTAACGATCGGGGGTCACCTTTACCGGATTCGGACTGGAGACCTTTAGCCTACTTCACCAACATTGCAAAGTATACTTTTCTAGCAAAGTATACTTTGAGGGAGAAATTTTCAATTTTAGGATAAATTTATTAATTTTTAGCCCGTTTTTTTTAAAAAAAATGCAGGCTATTGGATTGGCGAAAGCCGGGTGGGCGGGCAGCGGGCGGCGTCCACAATCAATGTTAAGTTTTCGTGTTTGAGTCCATTTCTTTGTTACTGTACCACCTAGGACCACCAAACTTTCACAGCTTCATAATCAAGGGGTGCCCACCAGGGTTGGCAATTTCCCGGGAAATAAGAGTATTTCCCAGGACGGCGGGAAATACCGGGAAATACCGGGAAATACTGGGAAATACCGGGAAATATGAATCTTGGTGGTCTTTTTCATTCCAAAATGTCAAGATGAGTCTGTATATTCCCCTATATCTACTATGGTTTATATCTGTGTAGACTGATAAGCCTACAGGTAAAACATTCTGCAATAAAAAAAGAAATAATAAGTTTATTTAGAGAAAAAAAAACATCATTATTTTCTAGACAATTTTCTTCCCTATTTACAAGTCTATGTTAAGTATTTGGCAACTGTCTATTTTATTGTATATGAGAACACCCCTCATTACTATAGTAACCTGCCACTAATAAAAGCTGCTTTTGGAATTTTGAGAAAATCCCTGTTGATAACGGATAATCCATGTACAGTGTAAGTGTAATTGTTTTACAACTTGACATGACCATATACAGACCACCTGGGTTCTTATTATACAGTATGACACAAAAGGTGTGAGAGAAGGCTGAATTAAACAGCCTGCTTGTCATAGTCTGATGGTTTATTAAAGTATATTAAAGTCTCATCAATGTACATGCAAATAAGTAGGCTTTTGGCTAATTTTAACGATTTTAGGTACTGTATCTCATACGTACCATCGTGGCCCAGTCTTCACATTAAATAAATGTCATAATAATAATGTAAATAAGTAATACAAATGCAAAGCATAAAACAACAGTACTTGTCAGTCATATAAGACTTGTAAGAGACTGTGTATGCACATCTTGCATGCTAAGATCAGTTATTATCATTTCTTGATACCGAAATACATGTATTAGTGTGGAAGAAGGTTGACAATTAACAGCTGTTGTCTAAACATAGTCTGATCATGATGACGTTATCCTTGTGAATTTTATCTAGCAGACACTCGGATGCTTCCTAAAAAATGAAGAAGTAATTTACAAAAAAATAATACAACCAAAATATAAATGTCATGGTTGCCAAATATTCCACCTGATGAGTACCCCTAGTTGGGAATGAAACAGATCTATACATTGTAATTAACCCCTATATCTAATTATTAAGTTGTTGATTGTTTAATTAACTATTACTGAGCTTAAAACTTAATTTAAATAACTTTAATTATCAATTAATAACATCAAAATTCATATTTCCCGGTATTTCCCACTTTGGGGAGTATTTCCCGGGACGGGAAATACCGGTATTTCCCGCCGGGAATTCCCGCCCTCGGTATTTCCCGGCCAACCCTGGTGCCCACCACATATCACTATCCAACATGTTACCTTTTTTTGAACTTGACCCATTTTTTTCCGCGCAGTCGACTTAGCCATTTTCAATGTTAAGTTTTCGTGTTTACAATGTTAAGTTTTCGTGTTTAAGTCCATTTCTTTTTCTACTGTACCACCTAGGACACCAAACTTTCACAGCTTCATAACCAAGGGGTGCCTACCACATACAACTATCCAACATGTGACCATTTTTTTTACTGTCACCTATTATTTCTACGTAATGGACTATACTATATCTCTGCAACTGCTTCGCTCATTACCTTGAAACTTCACATGGGTGTTTATCATCATCCATATTTTCATTCTACCCCCCAACCGTGCAGCCCCTATGCCCAATGTCAAGGTCAAATTACTTTGAATTTTTTTGTTAAAGTTTTTTTGTGTACTATATCTCTGCAACTGCTTCACCCATTACCTTGATACTTCACATTGGTGTTTATCATCATTGTCAGCACGATATCGTCGGCATTTTGGCATACGTACGTCCGTGTGTCTGGTTAAAGTTTTTTGGTTAAAGTTTTTCCATCTACTATATCTATTTTTTTAGTGTCCATGCCTCGCCCCAAGGCGCGACATACAGGCCACGGCCATCTAGTCTACAAAAAGTGGGTATAATCATGTTATCCAAGTGTCTATGCTTGGAAAAAACCTGGCCTTCGTGGCTTTGCCTCGTTTCTTGTTATTATACTGAATTTATTACATTATCACAGCCACAATGACGGTGATAATGTAATTAATTCAGTATAATAATTCTGCATACTTTTAATCATCAAATATATGCAGTTGTTAGTTCTATATGGCATAATGCATTTCGGGAAAAATAAATGATTACTCCCTCAAAGTATACTTTGCTAGATAAGTATACTTTGCAATGTTGGTGAAATCAGCTACTGGTTTGGCCCTCACATACGTCTTTGGCATTTTGTAGTTGAATCTGGTTATACCCCTTATGTGAGTATTACGATTATTCGTAATCCTATTTTAGGGGAAGGGGCCAAGTTACTTTGGCATGGTATGGACCTGGCACCAGGTCAGGTTATTCAAATTTCAGGGCTGAATATATTTTTTCTCGATGTAAATATTCCGTTCTGATTTTGGAATTTTCCCCCCAATGCAGCAGGTTAAAATGGGATCGAACCCGTTTGCCTGGCCTTACATGACCGTAGCTGTTGATAGGCCGTTTAACACCAATAAACAAACAAACTGATTTACATCCATTTATTATGACACATACAGTGGAACCTCTCTAAACAGGACATCCTGGGAGGTCCCCAGGGTGTCCGGTTTAGAGAGGTTTCACTGTAAACCAGGCATTTGATCATCCCCGGAAGATCTACCCCTGTAGTGGAACTTCTCTAAACTGGACACACTGGAAGGTTCCACTGTAATTTGGAATATTGTTGATTCAGATTTGCCGGCTCAATAGGATCTGCACTTTTTGCAAGTAATTTTCATATTTTTTAGGGCAAGAACACCCTCTTTTCATAAATGGACTCTTCTGAAAATCATTTTGTGACGGTTGAATTTGTTTAAAACTCAACATATCAAAATCCATTCCAGTTATTCAGGGGCGAAAGTGTTAAGTAATTGGTTGGATTCAACTGTAGTCGGATTATTCAATTGTTTAGATCCATCCATTCAAGCGAAAAGTAAAAAAAACACATAATCAGTTGTTGAATTACTGTCTCCTTAAGTTGAACCTCTTCAAATGGGAGAGTTTGCGACCAGTGTAGCCCAAGATCAGCCTGCACATCCGTGCAGTCTGATCATGGCTACACTGTTCGCTATTAGAGATTCCACAGCAATCTAACGTATCAATGGTTTGTGTTGCAGCGTTGTGTGGATGGCCAACTCTCTCCACGACCACCCTGCCATTCAAGCGGAAAGAAAAAAACGCCCAGCGAGACTTCATGGCCCTGAATCGGGCAGCGGTGTCGGCAGGTCTAGTCAACGCGAGTGACCAATACGAGTTCCGCGCTACGCACGACGTCCGCCGTAAAGCACAGAGTGAAGACAATCAGCGCAGTCGCACACGTAGAATACCTCCTAGCATGGTGTTCGGAATCTCAACAAGGTAAGTGATTGGGTTGTGGAATAGAGGTTAGGGCATTGTTAGTAAATGATCAATGCTCAATAAATGTAAATCCAATAATGCGTGTTTGATGCTCTAGGCATGAAAAAATACTTTCATAATAATTCTGGGGGCCGTTTCACTAAACTTTGTACAGCTAAAAATATGCAGCCTATGCTCAATAAATGTAAATCCAATAATTGTTTAAAAGAAAACATTGTTCATGTGTACAGACTATCATAATTTTGCACTTACGAACATTTTAGTCGTACAAAGTTTAGTGAAACGGCCCCCTGGTCTTTTGGATGAGACGTGAAACCGTGGTCCCGTTGCTACATGACCTTATCTGTTGCTGGGACGTTAAAGGCTCTGACTTGATTCTATTTTCAGACCTTCCACACCTATATTTGACCTCCTAGAACACAAATACCAGGACAAATGGCTCCAACAAAGACGGCAAATGGAACTCGCGAAACGCCATGAAGAAAACAAGGTATTAATCTGAAGATTGTTTATATTGGCCAGTATAGGTAGTTCAATTTCAGAATTAGTTTAATGAGTTGGGGAATGGAAGGCACTTTTTGAAAAGACCCACTGCCCAATGATGAATTTTCAAGGATTTGTCATTCTTTTCTGGGATGGTGTGGCCTAAGGGTTAGAACACCTGACTTCCAATCCGCAGGGTGTGGGTTCAAACCTCGCCTTAGGCATAAAAAAATACCTTCATAGTATTTCCATCCCACTGGTCTGTCGGATGAGACTTTAAACTGTGGTCCCATCTCTATATGACCTTAGCTCTATATGACCTTAGGTGGGATGTTAAACCAATTCACTTTTCTTTTTTTTTGTTCGACCCCACTACCCATAAATCCAGGTGCTTTCCACTCCCCCCAGGCAATCAATTCTGGAATCGCCTGTAGCTAATTCTGTGTGCAACCTATCTCTGTGTTTCAGGATTTTATATTCTGTCTATTTCGCAATGTCACACGTGTGAGTGTCTTACCAACTAGGGAGTGAGAGTTTGCGACCAGTATAACCCCAGATCAGCCTGCACATCTGTGCAGTTTGATCAGGGGTTACACTGTTCGCAATTGATTTTGAGATACGTACCTTTAACTGTAATTCGGACACATGAAAACTCCCCTACAATGTGTGATTTGCGACCATGAACAGACATTGTAATGAGAGAAACATGACAATGAATGTCAAATGAAACAGATGGCTGTTTTGTGAGATTCTATTAGAGATGTTAGGATCCTCAGTTTGTGGCCGAGTGACTGGAGAAACATGGGATTTGTGATCAGTTTACTTTCTCTGTGTTTCAGGATTGTATATTCTGTCTATTTCGCAATGTCACATGTGTGAGTGTCTTACCAACTAGGGGGTGAGAGTTTGCGACCAGTGTAACCCCAGATCAGCCTGCACAACCTTGCAGTCTGATCAGGGGTTACACTGTTCGCGATTTATTTTGAGATACGTACCGTTTGCCTTTAACTGTAATTCGGACATATGAAAACTCCCCTACAATGTGCGATTTGCGACCATGAACAGACATTGTAATGAGAGAAACATGACAATGAATGTCAAATGAAACAGATGGCTGTTTTGTGAGATTCTATTGGAGATGTTAGGATCTTCAATTTGTGGCCGAGAAACATGGGAATTGTGATCAGTGTACTTTCTGATCAAATGGCACACCTTTGTAACCTGATATTGATCTATGTTCTTGAAATGTGTTTTCTTGGCGGAATGGCGAACTTTGCAGATCTTGATCAGACTGTGCGAATTCACAGGCTGATCTGGATCTACACTGGTCACAAAACCCATAAGTTACATTTCTACAGTCACGGCCATATTTGTGGAGAAATGGGAGTTGTGACCAGTGTAGTTCCTGATCAAATTACTTCTTTATTTAGCCTGGTCAAGATCTACCGCTATATTGCTCATTAGAAGCATGACAGGGGTGGCCTTGATGATCTGGTGAACAGTGCAGATCCTGATCAGACTGTGCAGATGCACAGGCTGATCTGGATCTACACTGGTCGCAGAACCCATAAGCCCAATTTCTCCAGTTACAGCCACAGTTGAATCAAATTTGTATCTACAGGTACATATGTACTGTAGTATAAAATAGGATATGTCAGAGCTCCAGATAAGCTTTGTGTTCAAAATCATTACGTATTTTACTTATTATTGATTTTCTTCATTACTAAATTGGGAACAAATGATCAAAAAAATATAACAAATTTAAACATTCACTTCTTTGAGCTGCAAAAAGCAAATAAACAATGTTTGCTTTTTGCAGCTCAACTAAGTGAAATTTCAACTTTATGACAGTATTTTCACTACTCAATTTGAAAATCAATGCGTATTTTCACATTGCTGTGCGTATTTTGTACTCGGACTTTTGATAATCAATTTGTATTCGGCTAAAATAAGTGCATAAAATACGCCAATCCGCACCTTATCTGGAGCTCTGGTATGTTCAGCTCCAAAGGCAAGTACACCAAGTCTGGTACAGCTATTTATTTATTGAGAAAGTATGACACATTATCGAGTACTTCTGTATCTGATTAACATAATCTCACCATGAATAATTATTTGAAAGATGTTTTGAAGTTTGACCTACCCCTGTAGGAGTGCACCATATTTACATAATGGCGTGTGATTTCAAAATATCTATGTCATCTATATGAGACAAACCATGTGATTTTGTACCTTAGAAGGTGTGTTTAGTTCTTTGCATGCTGGGAAACTTGTGACTATAAATAGTTAAAAAATAGCAGCCGACAATTCATTGCATTTTCATTTATTTCTCCCTGTAAATGTCATGAGTATGTCTTGGAATTTCATTAGAATTGAGTCCTCCGGACTCAATTCTAATGAAATTCCAAGACATATTTAGAGAGAGAAATAAGAAACATACTCGTAATTTGTTGGATGTTATTTTCACCGCTAGCATGCAAAGAGTTAATTATATCCCGGGCATTCAAAGTGTGTTGAGGGGTACATAGTTTTCGTCATTCTGTCCACGTTAAAGTTTTTGGGTACCCATTATCTCAGTTGTGGTAAGTCGGATTGACCTCAAACTTCATGGACTTCCTTATCATCATCCATATTTTCATTCCATTCCACACACATGCGGCCTTCATGTCCATGGTCAAATTACTTAAGAAATTTGCGTTAAAGTCTTTTAAATACCGTGTTTGCGTTAAAGTTTTTATTTGTCGGTCCAGGCGGCAACCAGGGGTATATGTTAGCCCCTGCTCACTTTCTCTAGTTTTTCATTAAAAATATTTTATAGAACCTGTGATATTTTCTTTGAATGACGTCTAAAGTTGACAACATTTTCATAGCAACTGAGGAATTCTATTTTGACGCCATTCGCGGAAAATATCATAAATTTTGTAAATATTTTTCATGAGATATCGCACATCTTCTTAAGTACAAAATCACATGGCTCATCTTTTATGTTTATGCATAGATTAGTAAACAGATTAACATGATGGGCTCGTGCTAGCATAGAATTGTAACAAAACCCATTTACATCATACTGAGTGAGTACTTCGTTCGCCATGTTTTTCATGGGTAGTTTGGAATGCGATATTCACAGTTTAAATTTGCGTATTTAATGCTCTGTCAGCTTAAATGTACGGAAATGAATTGGGTGTGTAATCATAAACGTGGTATTTATTTAAATACAGGCTAGGGCTGTATGTATTCATCATGATAAATTCAACACACTATTTTTGTTCTACATGGTAGTAGAAAATGAGACTTATAGTTCGCCCGACTTTCTAAGCCAATCGCTGGGCTGCATTGTGCTCCACTTATTTCACATATTTCAACGTTTAACACAAATACGTTACATATTACCAGATTTAATGATTAACTGTTCAACAGGAAATGGAAAATCAATACTCAGATGGAACATTACATTGTACACTTGGCTGAACTATAAGTATGTTATTGTTCACATATTGGATTTTTCAGGAACTAAATGCAGCAGTCGCTAGCACTCCATTGCATTTAAAGGTACATGCCAGGCGCGTAATCAGGGGTGGGGGGACATGTCATAAAATGAAAATTTCTCTGCTAAAATAAATAAAATTTCGCATAATATATCGATGTCTGGAGGGCTCTAGAAGCCAGGATTTGCATTCTTTATCCAAAAAAAATTTGGAGGCATGCCCCGGACCCCCATAGACAATTTGCGGCTGTTGCCGCTCAATGCGCACCCCCCTCGGCAAGATCCTGGTTACGCGCCTGCATGCCCACTCAGTAGGCACAAACTTTTCTTTATAGGAATTAAATAAATGTATAATTGTGTCACTATTCCACCAGTTATAAATATTATGAGTGCCCGCTATGCTGATATAATCATTTAGTAATATTTATTTTACTGATAGTGACTCGCGGTGGTATCAGGCTATTTTCATATGCAAATGAGGCATGATATTTTTTAATTATTTATACTTATCAAATGTGTCACCTGAAAAAATATTTTCGACAGATTACAAAGTATGATCACTGCACATCAAAAAATAAATACAGAGAATAAATAGTAATGTCCGTTAGCATTTTAAGGAAACATTGTTATCGCCCCTGATATCAGTGTGGAAATTACGTCTGATATAAAATGTATAATAATGGCAATCAATACGTGGGGTAATGGTGAATGAATGTTTATTTTGCCAGAAAATGTCTCGGATGATGTCTCTGATATAAGAACATTTTGTGCCTACTGAGTGGGCATGTACCTTTAACTTAATGTATGTTTTTCTGATGGAAATAATGACACTATATGTGAATATTATAGCTTTAAAATCACTAAAATGGCGAAAATTAATTCCTTAAACATCCAATATGTGAACAATAACTTATATTAGATAAACAGCAGTTTACGTTTATACCATGTGTGTGTTTAGGGTCGCGGGGTTCAGTCAGCAGGCAGCACCCTCTATGTGAGTTCTCCCCCGCTCCACTCTCCAAGCATCACAGTGCAAACCTAATCTCGCATGCAACATAGGTGGCAAACTAGTATACAAGGTGTATGATCACGTGGTACTAACAACAACAACAAGAAGTACTGAAACTTCCAGAATCCATCCGATTCAAAGTATGTATTCTTTTATATTGTCCTTTAATAGGTAACGGATTTTGATGAAATATGGCGCATCAAACGCGTCTTGTTAAGCTGCATTTGGTGGTCTCTGTACTTTGGCCCAAACTTCTGTCATTTTTGCGAAGAATCTTCGCAAAAACGAGAGAAGTCTGTGCCGAACTCCCTAGACGACCAAATGCAGCTCATGAAGACACGTTTGCTGCGCCATATTTCATCAAAATCCGTTTCATATGAAGGAAAATATCAAATAATACTTACTTTGGAGTGGGCAAGATTTCAACACTTTCAGCCACTGTTGTTGTTGTTATAACCACGTGCTCATGCACCTTGGTATTGCTCTGCACAAACATTTATTTGTTTAACCCTTTAAACCTGATAGATGATAAAGCAAACATTGGTAAACACTGTAGATCCAGATTAGCCAGCTACGAGCCGTCTCATCAGCATCTGCAGTATTTTTCAGATATAGATGAGCAAACTACTGTCTGTTTCACGAAACCTGGCCAAATCTTACGCCTGTATAAACAATGCAAGCACAATATTGTCTTCGATAATGTTAACTTATATCAAAATTTAATAATGTGCCTTCTTTTTATTTTGTGAAATTTGTTCCACTATTGATTTTATTACGAAAAAACAATTTCCCCATGTTAAATCCCCATAGACATCTTCACAGAGTGAAGATGTCTATGGGGATTTAACGTGGGGACATTTTTCTAATTTGTTTTTTGACTCCACACACAGCTCATCTCCTTTTCCCCAGACAAATCAATTTTTCGTAATAAAATCAATATTTGACTAAATTTCATGAAATAAAAAGAAGGCTCATATTATGGAAAAAAATATTGCTTTTGCATTGTTTATATGGCCGTAAAATTGGGGCAGCTTTCGAGAAACAGACAGTAGTATATCTCTGCACAAACTTTTATTTGTAAGTAGTATTAGCGATATTGCTTACCTTAAAGTAGAAATGAAACATTCTTTTACATGTCTATATCATTATAGAAACTGTCAGAAAATTGCAATTAAAACTAATTGTAGAAAATCTAACCTATACATATTCCACCTTGATCAAAAGTTACACAGGTTTAAACAATTGTATAATGTATGGACATTTTGTTCCTGATTAAAACGAGCATTTTCTGAACTACTTCTAAAATGGAAGCTATTTGGGGGAAAACATTTTTGTTAATTTTAACACTGTGTTTCCAGTATAAAATTATAATAATAAAACAGATGAAGAAATTTGAAATCCAATAATTTTGTAATATGCAATTATCTTAATGACGTCATAGATATATTTTACGTAATTAACAGGAGAAATATTCATAAAACTAAATGTTTTATGAATATTTATCGTGTTAACTAGGTAAACATTGCACAAAAATAATATTGATTTTTATTTTAATAGTGAATTTACAATTGAAATAAATAAAGCATGCACTGTAATGCTTGGCAACCAAACTCCCTATATTTGTATCCGTTCCCAGTCACAGTTGCTATGGTGATGGTGTGATGGCGTGATTCACTTCCCGCTTAGTTACCAACCGGTAAACGGGCATATTTTATGTTTCTATTAATACATGTGCTTGTTTACATGTACATTTATACAATGTCCCGTGTTTTATGGTTTTGCTTTGGCATAGATTTACAATCATTAAATTTGTCTGTGTTTGTCTGCTGTACGTTCTGTCTCGTCCAATGTGCTAATAACTCTTTGCATGCTAGTGGTGAAAATATCCGCCAAACAAATTAGGAGTACATGTGTGTGTTTTATTTCTCTCTGTAAATGTCTTGAAATTTCATTAGAATTGAGTCCTCAGGACTCAATTCTAATGAAATTCCAAGACATATTCATGATATTTACGGGGAGAAATACAAGAAAATATGATGAGTTTTTGTCCGCTAGTTTTGAACTATTTATAGCCCACAAGTTTCCCAGCATGCAAAGAGTTGAGTGTAATTGTGGAAATTATTATACCCAATTTTTGTAGAAAAATGGTAAAACCCACTTTTTGTAGAAAAATGGTTATACCCACTTTTTGTCGAAAAATGGGTATATTGTTTTCGTCACGGGTGTCCCTTTGCAAATTTGCCTTATAAGTTGTATAATTTCTAAACTGTAATAGATGGAGCTCAATACTTGGTATATACTTATATTCTTTTTACGGAAGGTATGGGACTGTACTGTACTGTAAAAATATAAGAATGACCTAGTTACAAACTACATACTGAAATGCGACAGTGGGTGACAAAATGGACATAATGTGCAGTTTTCAACAGCTGTAGGATACCAGTCTGTATATACATTTATTTATATTTACATCGTATGGTTACAATCTATGTAGTACTTATATATATGCTAAATCAGACGGGCAACAGAGTAGACACTTATCAGAGCTGTCAGGTGCATAGATGGATCTGGTGCTATGCTGATCAAACTGTCATAACGTCATTCTTGTAGGCCATTGTCCACTTACAATGAAACAATACTGTACAGGGGGTCAATTAAGGAAAGTCCAGGGTGACAACAGTGGGAAAATTAGCTGCTCTAATTGCCATGGGGGGTACAACATCCGCTGTACACTGCCACTGAGAAGGTGCAATAAGCCAAACACAACACAGGACTTATAGGGCGTTTGCGACAAGTGCAGATTCAGTTCAGCCTGTACATTCGCACAGTCTGAACAGGATCTGCACTTTTCGGCATTCCTTCAATAAAACACACTAACATGCAATCTAGATCATATTTAGACTACAGGAGTGTTATATTTGATTAGGACATGTGTACATGTGAAAATTGAATATATACTTGTAATTCTTTTTATCTGTCAACGAACAAAATATGTGATTTAGCTATATTTTAGTATTAGAAAACAGTATTTACGGAAAAATAAGCGAGTGTACATTCAAGTTACACAATTTTAGTCCTGCAATATAACATTCATCCATGTATAAAAACAAACACATCAAGATTGGATTTTCGGAACTGTAGAAAGCACCCTGATGTGCACAGTGTATCTATTCTACAATGTCTGTCAAATTGGACTCGACCAATCAGCTTGGCATAGGTGTGGCCTCGCGGATTCAATATACACCTGCCGCATTATTGTTGACATCCGTTTGAACGTAGCTTCACACATCTGTCACTGACTAGGACAGATAAACAAAATGGATTCAACCAATCAGCATAGAATAGGTGTGGCCTCATTGAATTCAGAATACACCTGTCCCAAGATCCACTTCCCTATTTGCCTGCGGTCAAATCATCGGATAAGTTGTTTATTATTAATGACCTCCGGCGGCATTTGAACATAGCTACACACGCGTATCACTGATTATTTCAACTCAAAATTGTCAAAGCACAAGTATGCTGAAGTAACATAATCAATTTACGAAATGTTGGAGATTAGCATTTTGTAAAAAAAATTAGAAATATAACATTTAATTTCACATTTTTTCTGTTTCTGGCTCTGCTGTCTGTTTGATCGTGAATTACAACCGACTTCCGCACAGATAGTCGTCGCCGACGATTGCAACCAACGTATAAATAATCCAAGTATAACTAGGTGAAGGAAAAAATAACGATTAACGTATATATTAAACGACAAAAACAAAGAAATTATGCAACAAATACATGATGTCCGTAAATCCAAACGATATTATATAAGAAACCTTCGTCCACCAATCAGGTAAGCTGTTCTACTGCTACGTCATAGCGGTTATTTTTTACAGCGCCACCGCGTGCCAGTAGGTCGCAGTAACAGGAGAGATAAGCTATGACCAATTCATTGCATGGCTCTGTATAGGTGTCAGATAAGGTGCGATATGAGAAATCTCAATATCACGAAAAATACAAACGAACCGGAAATCGGTTATTCGGGTCGTCGTTGTTGTTTTTAGCACGTTTTGAAGAAAATAAGTGATAGTTTGTAATGTGACCTTTAAATGGCGTCAAAAGTTGACAAACTTTCAGAGTACATGTACATGCAAAATTATACTCCGCATGTACTCTGAAAATGAGAAATATTTAAAAAGTTTGTAAACGTATTTAATGAAATGACGCAGATGTCTGAAGGTACAAAATCACATGGTGTGTCTCATATGTGTGTAAAAAAATCAGAAAGTCGATTGAGAAATGATTTCTATCCGTGTTCCGGCGATACATGTAAGATTATTTGACAAGAGTTATTTGTTTAGTTATCTGTCTGTCGTGTCAGTGGAGTTTAAACACCCGACTAATCTGCAAACGTCGCTGTAAAGTTTACGATGTTTGTTTCAATATTAGCTTTCGAGAGTTAGTCAAACAAACGTATGTACATACATATTACTTGTACATGTGTCCCCGGATGTGAAAAGCACGTTCACACCCTGTCGTATACCCAGATCAGTCTAACCAGGGCCTTCACTGGCGTCCATTAAATCCATGATTTGAACAGTGTTTATACCGTTGCATATTCAGATTTTGGTTATACCCCTTATCTGAGTATTACGATTATTCGTAATCCTATTTTAGGGGAAGGGGCCAAGTGACTTTGGTGTGGTATGGACCTGGCACCAGGTCCGGTTATTCTAATTTCAAGGCTGAATATATTTGTTCTCGATGTAAATATTCCGTTCTGGTTTTGGGATTTTCCCCCCAATGCAGCAGGTTAAAACGGGATCAAACCCGTTTGCCCGGCCTTACATGACCTTAGCTGTTGATAGGCCGTTAAACACCAATAAACAAACAAACTAACTAACTGCTCCTTATGACAACACATCACGGCACATATTGATATTTGTACAGTGTAACCTCTCTAAACAGGACACCCTGGGAGGTCCCCAGGGTGTCCCCTTTAGAGAGGTTCCACTAATTAAGCACTCCTGGAACAATTTCTGTCATTTTCAATCATGAACAGACACAACAACGAATTAACTTACAGTGAATCTCTTCTAAATTAAGCATAATGATGTCCCCAGGGTGCCAAGTTTATAGAGGTTTTACTGTCGCATGCTGAGCTAACAAGATATTCCGTGATCAAAACCGGCGTTTAAGTCAAGTGGCAGCCATTCATAAATGTCTACATTGCATACTTACAGATAAGGATATAATCATAACTACACTAGAGTGGAGGGTATGTGTACATATATATCGGGTCATATGAGTAATAAAAGTAGTACTAATCCTATTGATGTTAAAATGTGGCTAAGTGACTCTGGTATGGTGAGGACCTGGCACCATATCAGGTTATTTTAATGGGATTTACACCCCCCACACCTTCCCCACCCCATCTATGTGAAATATGGGATATGCCTAAAATGACCTTAGCTGTTGACATTCTGTTAAACACCATTAAATTAATAAATGTATAGGGATCTTATTATCTATGCTGTTAATATACCATTTTCTACAGTTATTATATAGTTTTCTACAGGTATATAGTTTTCGTAATTCCATCTGTCCGTCCGTCTCCGTTAAAGTTTTCGGGTACCCATTACCTCTGCAACGGTAAGTCGGATTGACTTCAAATTTCATATGCTTCTTATCATCATCCATATTTTCATTCCATACCACACCCATGCGGCCTTCATGTCCAAGGTTAAGGTCAAATTACTTATTCTTTAAAATTTTTAAAATATTCAAGTTTTTAATTGTCGGTCCAGGCGGCAGCCGGGGGGTATGTGTGAGCCCCTGTTCACTTTCTCTAGTTTTATCTGCTGGCAGATTGACTTCAATTTCTTTTTGGTTCTATGACCTTTTTACCGAATGATATAAAATACAATTCATCATGATAAACGCATGACGCGCACAGCGGTAGTCGAGGAGCCTTTAACGCGGCAATAAACATGCACTCTACGACCAGCCATTAACCCTTAGAATGCGGGAACCGCAAATAGTCGTCTGCTATTAATTCATATTTTGTCTTTTCTCTCAGTAAAAACATGGTTTGGCAGCATTTTAGAATCAGGAAATGATTCTAATGTGCTGCCAAACCAAGTTTTTGATGAGAAAAATGGAAAATAAAAAATATTCAGCAGACGTCAGAAATTAATTCAGCATTGTAAGGGTTAAAACATTCATTACGCTGTCATCAGCTTTATCGTTGTGGTGTCTATTTCCTTTAGTTACTTTTCTATGTATACAGTAGTTGTTCCTCCATCATGTATGTAGTTGTGGCTGGTGATTTTTCTTCCCTTGTATTGACTGATCACTCCGTATATTGACCATTCCAGCGTGCTGGGGCCCGTTTCACTAAACTTCGTAGGACTAAAATGTTCGTAAGTGCCAATTTAGGATCGTCTGGAAATTTCAATTGATGGATTTACATTTATTGAGCATGGGCTGCATATGCAGCCTATGCTCAATAAATGTAAATCCAATAATTGTTTACAAGAAAACATTCTTAATGTGAAATTTACAGACTATCATAAGTTTGCAATTACGAACATTTTAGTCGTACGAAGGTTAGTGAAACGGCCCCCTGAATAACAACCCATGTGCCAAAATAACCACATACATGTCCTTTTGCAGTTTTTCATGGTTGTGTATTAACGAGTCCGTGTATCGTGTGTTGTGTCGATCCTGCGTTTGATAATCACTAATATGCGGCTGTTACTGGAGAAATTCGGCTTCTGGGTTTTGCAACCTGTGTAGATCCAGATCAGCCAGTGCATTCTGATCAGGAGCTACTGTGGTCACAAATCCTATAAGCCCCATTTCTCCAGTCGCAGCCATTATTATATGTAGATGTGCCTTGATTTTATACCACATACACAAGGTGCATGATCATGTGGTTACAACAACAACAACAATGGCTCAAAGTGTTGAAAGCGCGCCCACTCCAAAGTAAGTGTTATTTGATATTTTCCTAAAAATGCAACAGATTTTTATGAAATATGGCGCAGCAAACGCGCCTTCATGAGCTGCATTTGGTGGTCCCAGGAGTTCGGCACATACTTATGTCGTTTTTACGAAGAATTGATTTCTGTGTCGGTAGACAAAAGTTTGGGCCAAAGTACCGAGACCAACAAATGCAGCTTAACAAGACGCGTTTGATGCGCCATATTTCATCAAAATCGGTTACATAATAAGGACAAAATAAAAGAATACGTACTTTGAATCGGAGGGCTTCTTGACATTTCAGTACTTGTTGTTGTTGTTTTAACCATGTGATAATACACCTTGATATAGTCAATTACAGACAACTGGTGGAATAATGGGCCCGCTTCAATTCTCACACCTTCAATCATTGTATACGTTATAACTGCATGTACAGTGGAACCTCTCTAAACCAGACACCCTGGGAGGTCCCCAGTACAGTGGAACCTCTCTAAACCGGACACCCTGGGAGGTCCCCAGTACAGTGGAACCTCTCTAAACCGGACACCCTGGGAGGTCCCCAGTACAGTGTAACCTCTCTAAACCGGACACCCTGTGAGGTCCCCAGTACAGTGGAACCTCTCTAAACCGGACACCCTGGGAGGTCCCCAGTACAGTGGAACCTCTCTAAACCGGACACCCTGGGAGGTCCCCAGGGTGTCCGGTTTAGAGAGGTTCCACTGTAATTAAGCACTCCATGAACAGTTTTTGTCACTTTTAATCACGAACAGACACGACAATGACATAAATGACAGTGAAACCCATCTAAATTAATCACAACGGGGTCGCCAGTTTGTCCGGTTTAGAGAGGTTCCACTGTATTGGCGTCAAAATATTCATTAATTCTCACATGTTTATTATTTTGCTTAAAGCAACGACGTCACATACTTGCCATGCGAATGAAGAGGGTAATTAATGGATTGCATGAATGATTACTGCATGTCAGATAGAACCGTACCTACCCAACAAATGGCCAATTATTAAGGTCCAACTTTGTTATACAACCAGCATATACTACCGGTACTATTAGTTTTGAATACAAATCTATTTTTCCAAAACTATTTTTACCTCAAAGACTAGCAATAACATAAAATGTGGAAAAAACAACTTTATTTCTTAATTTTTTCGTCGTTTATGTCAATATATCAGTGTGGAAAAAAAGTTCTAGTATCCAAACGGGTGTATAAGACACAGGGGCTGTCTGAGATGAAAATCTGGGTAAAAAAGTGTGTGTTATACACGCAAAAATATGGTAATGAGCTAATTGTGGACATTACTCATGTCCTGAGACACCTCAATCCATTGACATTCGTGTGAGTTTTAATGTATTTGCTGTGCGTTTTTCATTTCTCCATGAAAGTGTCACATGTGGAGATTTGACTAATTTAAATTGTCACAGCATATACTGTACCTTGGTGGAAAAATAAGAAAAAGAAAGAATGAAATGCTTCGAAATTGTTAATATAGGAATGAATGGCCTTTTTGTGGAATTTATCGGGGTATAAACTTGGAAAAGCCGCGGGAATACTGGACGAAGGCCGGAAGGCCTCGTCCAGTATTCCCGCGACTTTTCCAAGTTTATATCCCCGATAAATTCCACAAAAAGGCCATTCATTAGTTATCATTCCAGCATTTGAAATAAATTCATCAGGACAAATGTGCTTATTTTCCGTTTTCTTAAGAATTATTTTAACTGCGCCTGACGTTTACGGAAAGTAGTTCGGCATGGAGTTTACTGGGATATAAATTTTGGACGGAGACTTGCAACGGACCAATCAAATGTTAGGGAATTGTGTAAATATTTTTGTGCTGGAATTATTGATGGATATACACATTTTCCATATTGGATAACTACATGTATATGCGTTGCCATAATTGCCATTGGATGACGAATAGGTCCTTCTGAAATTTGATAATATAATCAATTGATCGGGCCAGTGCTTATAAAACCTTCAGCATGTTTGCAAAATTCATACGAAAAATCAGGCTGTTTGATTGGCCGAGAGTCTCAGCCAATCAAACTTCCTGGTTTCGAGCATGAGTGCAAATTACTCGCTCAGAAAGTTTTATAAACACGAGTCCGAGATCTTTTATTATTGTTTATAATGCTGGTTGCATACCTAGTTGTGCCTTGCTGCATGTACATGTACCCCCGTGTCGCCATGGTTACAGGTCCACCCAGCCTCGTATTGTGGGCAGTCAATGGTGTCTACAGCTTTGCATGATTGTACCCTCCTGCGCAGAACATACTGTATATGCCATTCCCTTCATCACTCATCCATTATTGGGGTGTTCTGGGGACCTGGGGCCCGTTTCATTAAACTTTGTACGACAAAAATGTTCGTAAGTGCAAAATTATGATAGTCTGTAAATTTCACATTAACAATGTTTTCTTGTAAATAATTATTGGATTTACATTTATTGAGCATAGGCTGCATATGCAGCCTATGCTCAATAAATGTAAATCCATAAATTGAAATTTACAGACGATCTTAAATTTGCGCTTACGAACATTTTAATCGTAGGAAGTTTAGTGAAACAGGCCCCTGGTACCATGGTAGATCAGTAGCCGATTTCACCAAAATTGCTAAGCATACCAAAATGGCTGTGATAATGTAATACATTCAGTATAATAAAAAATAATAAATTTATGTTTAAATTTACCCCCCCCCCATCACAACAGGTAACATCATTATGGGATTTGAACCCCTTTAACCTGGCCTAAACTGACCTTAGCTGTTGACAGGTTGGGATAAACAGCATTAAATAAATAAATCTTCCATTATATGTTTAACAAATTACATAGAAAAAAACTTGTTCTACAATACATATATTTTTGATGAACAGTTCATTGTTTTGTATAAATGCTAAATGTTGGTTGACTAATTTTTAAGGGAGGTGTACCATTATACATTGTTTTAAAGTCACTCTTTTTATTAAATTTTCCACCACACTTAAGACTATCAAAATAGTGTGAACTATAGTGGAGGTCACATAGGACTGCCAATACAGTTTCACACTATTTTGATAAAGACCATGTCGAAAATTTAATAAAACCAGTGACTTTAAAACAATGTGTATTAAATGTGCTTACCTTCGGAGGTTATTGGGAATGTACCATTATATTCCACTTCTTTGTCTCTTATGCAAGATTTGCAAACAAATAAGTTCAAGTACAATTGAATATGATTATTGATTTTTAATACGGATATTTTGTTGTTGTGCAGTTTCAGTGGGAACGTACAGTAGTGTGTATCCAACAAGTTATGAACCCTTTCACCCCTAAGTAACTGGAATGGAATTTGATATGTTATTTTTTAAAACCAATCCAATCGTCACAAAATGATTTTCAGACTAGTCCATTTATTAAAAGGGGGCGTTTTTTCTGAAAAACTATGAAATTTACTTGCAAAAAGTGCAGATCCTGATGAGACGGCTCGTCACGAGCCGTCTCATCTGGATCTACACTGTTTGCCAATATACACTATACAGGCCTGTGGTGTTTAAAGGGTTAAACCATCATAATTATTAATTCGGTCAAATCTATTGCCCAATCATCATCGACTACACACTCCTATGGCGAAGCAATAATAGCAAATGAGTATGTTTTAAATATTCATTGTTCTGTGTCGACCCAACTTTCCCAACACCGCATTCATACTTGGTCACTTCCCCAGACTTGTATACCAACTGTTCTCTTTGTATACATGTAATGTCTACACATACTTTTTCTCTACTCCGAGCTTTCATGAAGTAACCTTCTTGGTATGCAATCCCACAGCCTTCATGACTTTGTACATACTTCTGAGGGTTTCGTGTATTCTCCCATGTTTTCAAGTATATCATTATACCCCCGGCATACGAAGTATGTCGAGGGGTATATAGTTTTCGTAATTCCGTGCGTCCTTCCGTGCGTGCGTCCGTCCGACAACGTTAAAGTTTTCGGGTACCCATTATCTGTAACGGTAAGTCGGATTGTCCTCAAACTCCATATACTTCCGTATCATCATCCATATTTTGATTCCAATATCAAGGTCAAATCACTTACAAATTTGCGTTAAAGTTTTTTTTAATAGTTGCGTTGAAGTTCTTATTTGTCGGGCCAAGCGGCGGCCGGGGGTATACGTGAGCCTCTGCTCACTTTCTCTGGTTTCCAAATGTATTATTCTCGCATACATGTACCTTAATACCTATGAACTGTGCATTCCTTGTAACTCATGGTTTGATCCATGTTATTTTTGATTATTCAATTAATCAAAATCTTAAGTATAGTGACAAACACTGTAGATTCAGATGAGGTGGCTCGTTACGAGCCGCCTCATCTGGATCTACAGTGTTTGCAAATGCTGGTTTTATGGTCTGTAGTGTTGTAAAGTTATACTGGTTCTATTTTCATTCAGGTATGTACATTACTAAATACACTATTTGCATTCATTTTGAAAGCTTTCAGGCCTCGATATTTACTCGCGTCAGATTATTGAAATCATGAGGCATAATAATGTACCATGTACAAACTATAATTAGTACATAATAGGTAGTTTTATTCAAACTTTCAGCGGACATTGTTATACAATGTAGTTTATATAATAGATCTAGAATTGTCAATTATGGTGTTGGATTGGGAAAACATTTATTTATTGTATTGGGCTGTAGCTCTGCATGTTCAGCTTTTCAATTTAGATAATTTATATTCTATTGAGGGTTTATTGGTGAATGACACCATTTCATAGGTAGCTTCTTTTGAGTACCAGATTCGATTACATTGACTGACTGTAAAATGAATATGATTGAGAGCAATTATTTGAGTTGGGCAACATTGTGAGAAATGTATAACACACTGAATGTCACCAATTAATAGTATGTAATTATATACATGTACATGTTTGCTACACAAATGGTATTTCTGTTGGACATAGGAAAAATATTAAAGAAATAGATGCAAACACAATATCGTCTGAAATATTCACTTTTTGTTCCTTTAATGTTCTTGACAAAAGACAATTAGCCTATGTCTCCATGTGAACTGTAACATACATATGCTGTTCCTATTGAAAATGAAGGGATCAGTGAAAGAGGAGGCCTAACTGGAAATGTTTTATTTTCAATATTTCTCAACAAAAACCTGGTTTTGACAGCACACGAGAATCGTCTCCAGTGGAGACGATTCTCGTGTGCTGTCAAAACCAGTTTTTGTTAAGAATTAAAGGAAAAATGAAAAACAACAGACGGCAATTTCCGTCAACAGCGTAGGAAGGGTTAAACAATATTTATTTCACACAATACATAGTACATTATTTACATGTGATATGTAGTACATGGATTTGAAAACAAGCTAATGGCTTATATGACAAACAAAAACTGATCCCCTGTCCTGACCTAGAACCTATCGTTATGACACCGCAACGATAGCTGTCGGTGGCATATAGTGTTTACCCTGTTTGTGCGTCCGTCTACGGTAGACAATTTTCCTTGTCAGGCTACTTCTACAGTTTTTGGCTGATTCTTTTCATACTCGGTATATATCCCGACCATCAAGTGCAGGAGGCGTAACGTAAAAATTATCGCTGTCCCACCGATCCATCCGCAGTTATGCCCCTTTTTGGACTCCGAAAATATTTCATTTTCCTTGTTCGGCGAACCACTTCCAAAATTATTGGATTTACATTTATTGAGCATAGGCTGCATATGCAGCCTATGCTCAATAAATGTAAATCCAGGCCGATTCACTTCATACTTGGTATACATCCTAACCATCAAGTGCAGGAGTGTGGAACGTAAACATTTTCGCTGTCACACCGATCCATCCGCAGTTATGCCCCTGTTTGACTCTGAAACTATTTTTTTCACAAATCACTCACTCAATGATTGCTGTTGTATTCGTGAATGCTCAACAGTGGTGGCATGATGTTTTACAAACAATTTTCTAGCTGTTGTTGTTCCACAGAAGCGAGTATCCCCTGACTGTGACACTGTTGTTGTTGTTGTTCCACAGAAGCGAGTATCCCCTGACTGTGACACTGTTGTTGTTGTTGTTCCACAGAAGCGGCAGTCGGGGCACGTGTACGAGACGCGGGCATCCCTGCTGCGGACCTACCAGAACCCTGTGGAGTCGGACACTCTCTGGCAGATGCCCAAGTTCACAAAGGAGGTAAGGGAGATTACCGTAACGGGTCTGGAATATTGGCTCATTGTCGCACCTGCTTTAGCAGAGGCGCGACTATAGTCGGCGCTTTTTCCGCCGTCATCGTCCGCGTCGTCCGTTTTTTTTGTAAGGCAAATGCGTTAAAGTTATTGTTTTTTCACAATATCTCTTTAACCCCTTGCCAGACTTTGATAATATTTCACATCAATGTTTGTCTAGGAATGATGCTTCATTACGCACACCCCCACATCCAAATTTTGAAGGTCAAGTTCATTTATTTACTTGTAATGTTCACCGGATTTGTAACAGAAATGCGTTAAAGTTATTGTTTTTTCACAATATCTCTTTAACCCCTTTCCAGACATTGATAATATTTCACATCAATGTTTGTCTACGGATGATGCTTCATTATGCACACCCCCACATCCAAATTCTGAAGGTCAAGGTAATTTATTTACTTGTAATGTTCACGGTCAAATGCCTCGGCAGGAGCGACACCGCTTCCGTGGCGGAATTCTTGTTTTATATCATTTGCATATGAAATTTTCGTATGAGATTCATATGAAAAACATATGAAATTCATATGCGACACATTTTGTAGTGTATGTTATGGCTGTATCTAGAGAAAATACAGATTTAAGAAAATGTATCCAGTCCACAATAGTGGAGGGTGTTTTAGAATCAACCTTGGCTGTCCATCCCATCATGTTCATCACAAACCTTGTAACTTGTAAAACATTTAAACTGTAAGAAACTTGGCAAGTAGCTTCCTTATTGTGAATTGAATTTAATTTCAATTTTTGATTCGACCTTTTCCCTTGTAACTCATCAAATTGATTTATTTGGATTCGACCCCCGGGTCATGGATTATCTGGAGCCCCCTCTTGGACTTAGATTTTTCCTCGTTTACAATCACTACGCTAGTCGTATTCTCAACTAACTTTTGTGGCGAGTCGCACACACAAGACATAACAAGAAAGTAATTGCAAGGTATTTGGATTCCTATATCAGAGCTCCAGTTAAGGTGCGAAATTTTTTGTTATTTCTTCACCAAAAATGGCAAGTTGGGAGTGCTTTAGAATCGTCTCATTGAGACGATTCTAAAGAACTCCCAACTTTCCATTTTTGGTGAATAACTAAGAAAAATACCTTGAATATTTGTCAAATTACGCACCTTAACTGGAGCACTGCTATATACAACTTCTACAATGAACATAATTTTCTCATTAAAATAAGTATATATTTTTTTGTACCTTGTAATATGTTTAACCATTATCTTAATTTTTTGTCGTCTGCTGTTTATTTTCTATTTTCCATTTTTATCATCAAAACCATGCTTTGACAGCACTTTAGAATAATTTACAACATGATTTGACAGCACTTGAGAATCATTTCCATTGGAAATGATTCTGAAGTGCTGTCAAACCATGTTAAGTTGAGAAATAAGACAAGATATAAAGCAACAGCAGACGACAATTGTTGTGTGTAGCAGTCTAAGGGTCAATCATTCCTTCCTAATCGATTGAGTCATTGTATAGTGTGTACAGTGTAGTAGTACCTTAATTGTCCAAGTTTTATACCTCTTTTTGTACAAATCTAATTATATCATGTTGTATTAAATACAGGTGTCATGAGTTCAGGAGGAAACTGAATTACATGCAATGTTAACCAGTATTTCATTGGCAGTTTTATTATCACGCCCGCATGTGGTCGGCGTGATATAGTTGCCACTTTTTGCCAACACTATACAGGCCTGTGGTGTTGAAAGGGTTAAAGGTACATGCCCACTCAGTAGGCACGAACTGTTCTTAATATCAGAGACATCATCTGAGACATTTTCTGGCAAAATAAACATTCATTCACCACTACCACACGTATTGATTGGCATTATTATACATTTTATATCGGAGGCGATTACTGTGTTTCATTAAAATGTTAACAGACATTACTATTTATTCTCTGTATTTATCTTTCGATGTGCAATGATCATACTTTATAATCTGTCGAAAATGTGAATTTTTCAGATGACGCATTTAATTAGTATAAATAATTAAAAAATATCATGCCTCATTAGCATATGAAAATAGCCTGATACCACTGCTAGTCACTATCAGTAAAATAAACATTACTAAATGATTATATCTGTATAGTGGGCACTCGTAATTTTTCAATTTTTTTTTTCGAAAATTGTAATTTTGTATCGCCAATTGTTTATTTTTATCGCCAATTGCGAAAGTGGTGATCGCCAGCGGAATCCCTGGTATTTACGTAAATATGCAGCTTATCTGGAGCTCTGACTGTTCATACTGATCATAAGCCCAATTTATCCAGTTACGGCCACCTATGTCCTAGCTTTGGATTCTTTAGCTCAGTTCATCGCTCCTATATAAACGATTATTACGGTGAATTAATCAATGCTTACCATATCATACTGTGACTTGGTATACGCAGGAACGTCCGTCGTCATTCATTCATTGGTAATGACATTTAAACTCTTTAAATGTGTTTAACCCTTGCAAAGCTGAATTAAAGTTTACTGTCTGCTGATTGTTTTTTATTTTCCTTTTTTTTTCATCAAAAACATGGTTTGTCAGCACTTTAGAATCATTTCCATTGGTAAGTGCTGTTAAATCATGTTTTTATTTCGGAAAAGGACAATATATGAAATAACAGCAGACGACATTTTTTGTTTCCCGCACTCTAAGGGCTGAAACCAAATCCAACTTTGATACCATTAAAATACTTTACCAGACATTATGTATTATGGTTAATATAAAGCTTGAATGTATTTAGCTCTTTATAAGTGTTTAAAAATGAAACCCATCCAACTTTTTTACTATTACCAGACACGGCTGTTACGTTTTGTATAAAGGTTGAATGCGGGGTAGTAACTTAGGTTCAGCAATTGGATGTGGGGGATTATTTTCATGTTAACTGAGTTCGCCAATTATGTTCACTGAACTAGAATTGGTACGAGGTACTAAGTTCAGGGTATATGGCTAAATTACAGAATGTAAAATCAATAGTGCTTCACATGTGCCGGCGGAAAATGTTTCACGTGGAAATAGGGACGGGCGGTGGCTCAGGGGTAGAATACAGGACTTCCATACTGTGGAATAGCACAAGTGAATAATATTCACTCAACTGGAATTGGTACTATACTATAGTCTATAGTCTGTTTCACGAAAGCTGCCCAAATTTTAACAGCTATATATAAACAATGCAAAAACAATATTTATTTCGATAATATTAAATTAAAGGAAAATTTCGTGAAATTTGGTAAAATATTGGTTTTATTACGAAAAATTTATTTCTCTATGGGAATTTCACATGGGGGAAAAAGAGGTAGAGGAGTGTGGGAGGAGTCAAAAAACGAAACATTTTGAAAATTGACTCTGAAACCTAGCTAGATAGCTTGGAAATGATCTAACTAAGAAAACAAAAGTTAAATTTTGAAAATCGGTCCAGGATTACTGAAATTCTAAAAAATTTCCCCATGTTAAATCCCCATAGACATCTTCACTCACTCTGTGAAAATGTCTATGGGGATTTAACATGGGGAAATAAAATCAATAAAATCAATATTTTACCAAATTTCACGAAATAAAAAGAAGGCTCATTCTTAAATTTTCATTTAATTTAATACATGTACATGTATTATCGAAAAAAAGTATTGTTTTTTAATTGTTTATATGGCCGTAAAATTTGGGCAGCTTTTGTGAAACAGACTATAGATACTAGTATGGTATAGACGTTATGGCTAAAATTATTGGAATATAAAATAGGTGTGTGATATTCAAATAAACATAATAATCATAGGTTGAAACTTTAACAATGCTGGGAGCGAAAATTTTCGCCTTCTTTCTCAATAAAAACATTGTTTGACAGCACTTTGGAATCATTTCTATTGGAAATGATTCTAATGTGCTGTCAAAGCATGTTTTTGATGAGAAAAATGGAAAATACATAGCAGACGTCAATAATTAATACAGCAGTGTTAGGGTTAAAGGTACATACCCACTCAGTAGCCACAAACTGTTCTTTATAGGAATTAAATAAGTGTATAATTGTGTTACTATTCCACAAGTTCTAAAGATTACAAGTGGCCGCTATACAGGTATAATCATTTAGTAATATTTATTTTACTGATTGTGACACGCGTTGGTATCATGCTATTTTCATATGCAAATGAGTCGTGGTATTTTTTTAATTATTTATATTAATTAAATGTGTCACCTGAAAAAATACTATTTTCGACAGATTATAAAGTATAATAATTGCACATCATAAAATAAATACAGAGTATAAATAGTAATGTCCGTTAACACTTTAAGGAAACACGGTTATCGCCCCTGATATCAGTGTGGAAAGTTACGTCTGATATAAAATGTATAATAATGCCAATCGATACGTGGTGTAATGGTGAATTAATGTTTATTTTGCCAGAAAATGTCTCAGATGATGTCTCTGATATAAATAACATTTTGTGCCTACTGAGTGGGCATGTACCTTTACTGTGTAGTTTGTTATAGTAAATGGTCTACTTGGTGTATATTTTCTGTGACCATTTCCTATGGTGTATATTTGCTGTCAACATTTCCTATTGTGTATATTTTCATTGATCATTTCCTATTGTGTATATTTTCAGCAACCTGTGTATATTTTCAGCGACCATTTCCTATTGTGTATATTTTCTGTGGACATTTCCTATTGTGTATATTTTCAGTGACCATTTCCTTTTGTGTATATTTTCATTGATCATTTCCTATTGTGTATATTATCTGTGGCTATTTCCTATTGTGTATATTATCTGTGGCTATTTCCTATTGTGTATATTTTCTGTGGAATTCCTATTGTGTATATTTTCTGTGGACATTTCCTATTGTGTATATTTTCAGTGACCATTTCCTTTTGTGTATATTTTCATTGATCATTTCCTATTGTGTATATTTTCTGTGGACATTTCCTATTGTGTATATTTTCTGTGGGCATTTCCTATTGTGTATATTTTCAATGACCATTTCCTTTTGAGTATATTTTCATTGACCATTTCCTTTTGTGTATATTTTCATTGACCATTTCCTATTGTGTATATTTTCTGTGGACATTTCCTATTGTGTATATTTTCTGTGACCATTTCCTTTTGTGTATATTATCTGTGGCTATTTCCTATTGTGTATATTTTCAGTGACCATTTCCTTTTGTGTATATTTTCATTGATCATTTCCTATTGTGTATATTATCTGTGGCTATTTCCTATTGTGTATATTATCTGTGGCTATTTCCTATTGTGTATATTTTCTGTGGACATTTCCTATTGTGTATATTTTCTGTGGACATTTCCTATTGTGTATATTTTCAGTGACCATTTCCTTTTGTGTATATTTTCATTGATCATTTCCTATTGTGTATATTTTCTGTGGACATTTCCTATTGTGTATATTTTCTGTGGACATTTCCTATTGTGTATATTTTCAATGACCATTTCCTTTTGAGTATATTTTCATTGACCATTTCCTTTTGTGTATATTTTCATTGACCATTTCCTATTGTGTATATTTTCTGTGGACAT
This sequence comes from Conchocele bisecta, assembly GCA_029237695.1. Taxonomy (NCBI): domain Eukaryota; kingdom Metazoa; phylum Mollusca; class Bivalvia; order Lucinida; family Thyasiridae; genus Conchocele; species Conchocele bisecta. Next base: position 31,884,925 of record CM055271.1, read on the forward strand.
TTCCTATTGTGTATATTTTCAATGACCATTTCCTTTTGAGTATATTTTCATTGATCATTTCCTATTGTGTATATTTTCAGCGACCATTTCCTATTGTGTATATTTTCTGTGACCATTTCCTATTGTGTATATTTTCTGTGGACATTTCCTATTGTGTATATTTTCAATGACCATTTCCTTTTGAGTATATTTTCATTGATCATTTCCTATTGTGTATATTTTCAGCGACCATTTCCTATTGTGTATATTTCCTGTGGACATTTCCTATTGTGTATATTTTCTGTGACCATTTCCTTTTGTGCATATTTTCTGTGGCCATTTCCTATTGTGTATATTTTCAATGACCATTTCCTTTTGTGTATATTTTCAACGACCATTTCTTCTACAGGCCTTTCCCCAGCCCATTATAACGCTGGGGTGCCCCAGCCTTAATTTCGAAAACAAGGTACCCTAGCGCTATAAATTTCAGATAGAATCTAAAAAAGTTCCAATTTTGATTGTTTTTAGCTCACCTGAGCGAAGCTCATGTGAGCTATTGTTACCGCAATGTGTCCGTCGTCGTCCGTCGTCGTCGTCGTCGTCCGTGAACATTTTCAAACGTCTTCTCCTCGGTAACCATTTTATTTTATTTTTGACTGAATATGGTCATATCATATATCAAATCGAAGGTATCAACAAGGCGATCACTCTGGTGCATTTTTTGTCGAAATCGGATGGTTATGTCATCCAAGATGGCCGCCGAAAGGTCAAAAGGACGTTCTTTTATTAGAGATTTCAAAATTCTTCTTCACATGAACCGCTTGGCCCATGGTAGCCAAACTTAAAAGTTATGGTCCATGGGTGAAGCCTTTTCAGATTTGTTAAAATGGAGGTCATCGCTAATCCAAGATGGCCGCCGTCTAAAAATAGCATAAATTCTTAAAAAATCTTCTTCTCATGAACCGCTTGCCGGATTTCGACGAAACTTGGTAGGAATGATCGATGTACATTGCTCTTTCAAAGTTGTTAAAAATGGTGACCCCGGGGTCAAAAATGGGCGTGGCCCGTGGGGTCAAATTGGGGTCAAATTGGGGTCAAATTTTATTTTTGACTGAATATGGTCATGTCATATATCAAATTGAAGGTATCAATGAGGCAATCACTCTGGTGCAATATTTGTCGGAATCGGATGATTATGTCATCCATGATGGCCACCAAAAGGTCCATTTATTCAAGATTTTTAACGTCTTTTTCTCAGGAACCACATGGCCGATGCTGGGTGAAGCATTTTCAGATTTTGTAAAATGAGAGTCATCGCTTAATCCAAGATGACCGCCATCTAAAAATAGCACAATTTTTTTAAAACACATGAACTCAATGTCACATTCTCCTCTGGTGTTCATGGAGTCAGGTGAGCGAATTAGGGCATTCATGGCCCTCTTGTTTCATTTAGTTTCAGTACCATTTGATCCTTGCAAGCACTATAAGAGTGTATTATAAGGTTTAAACATGTATTACATGTACATGAGATATATGGGTATATGCCCAATTTAATAATTATGACTCATCAAAATATGACGAAATATCCCAGCGCCTTAAATTATTTCTGGGGAGAGTCCTGTTCTAGTGTATATTTTCTGTGACCATTTCCTATTGTGTATATTTTCTGTGACCATTTCCTATTGTGTATATTTTCTGTAAACATTTCCTTTTGTGTATATTTTCAATGACCATTTCCTATTGTGTATATTTTCTGTGACCATTTCCGATTGTGTATTTTTTATGTGACCATTTCCGATTGTGTATATTTCCAGGCGCGGCCGTCGTTACAGACGTTCCGGTCAGCCGGTGCCCGACGGTCGGCGTACAACCACTTTGACTCGGACAGAATCGCCCGACAGGGCACACTGGGACACGGTGTATTTGAGTCGGCAAAGAATTAGCACTGCTCGACATTTTTGTAGACAGAATCAAAAACTGTGATACATCGTATTATTAAATTATTATAAAATTTCATTGCGCCTGTTGTACATTTCATTGTTTTCTGTTAATGCTGTCGACCATAACAGGGTTTTCGGTAGTGACTCTTTCGGACATTTTGACCTTTGAAACTTGATTTTGAGGCCTGGAATTTGCAACACAGGGGTTAAATTTGCTATGGAAAATGTACTAAATTTGTATTTTACACATTTAATTTAGTCTTGATCGGCCATTTTGACCCTTGCATTCTGGAGGCTATTGCAAAGTCTGTCCGAAATAACTGGCATGGACTTTTCCAATATAATTTGAGATTGTGCCATTTATCAGGAAGGGATGATTTTGTAGAAAAAGGAAAAACATTTACAAACACTGCAGACCAAGATGAGCCGGCTCGTAGCGAGCCGGCTAGTCTTGATCTACATTGTTTGTAAATGTTAGGATTGAGGCCCGTTGCATTAAAAACAATGTCGTGAAAGATTATAAATATCTTCTTTAGTCATGTTGGATATTTTTCGTAGGAAGAGGAAAGTTAACTTTGTTTTTGTATCAAGATACATGTATATGTTCCCGATGCTGTTTGTTACTCATTTTTGTTATGATAAGGGATATGTTATAAATTGCAAGGAGAAATTGCATGTAAAATTGATGAGAAAAAACCTAGTTGAAATGTTAATTGTGTTGTGAATGTTATGTATATGTATTTAATCAATTACCGTCATTCACATAAATCTGGACTATGTACTGTTTAGCCAACAGTTCTGGTCTGCAATATTTTGTTATTTTGCACATACTATAATCATCGTATAAATCATGCGTGTTATAAATCTGCAATTCTTTTGATTGATTACAATAAGCCCAAACAGATATATGCGTGACTATGAAGTGCGATCCTCCAACCAAATATCACATCTCTAACTTTGTCTGAAAATTATGTTAAATTTTACTTTACAAATATTTTGATTTTAAACTAATTTTTTGTCTGTTTTTACAATTTTGGAGATATGTTTCTAAATTTTTCTTTCGGTTTTTGCAGATTGTGAGACTGAATTGGTTTTATAAATTGTTGTTGTTTTATTGTTGCTTGTGTTGTTGTGTTGTTGTAGTGAGGTAGCATTATTTTCCTGTGAGCTGATATTGGTGCACTGCCATGTAGTAATATATAGTTTAACTAACCATGGACATGCCTCTCTCTATACAGGTATAAATTATTTTTTGCAATTTCTCTCATTTCTCATCGAAAATATATGTTGTGACCACTCATTTGAACCGTCTCGGCGAGACGGTTCAAATGAGTGGTCACAACATACGAGACACGCCATGTGATTTTGTACCTTTCATTACATACGTTTACAAATTTACAATATTTTTCGGAAATAAAGTCAAAAGTCGAGTACATGCGGAATACCCCATTTACGGACACTATAGTAAAGTTTATAAACGTATTACATGAAATTACGCAGATGTCCGAAGGCAAAAAATCACATGGCGTGTCTCGTATACTTTTGAGGACTAAAGAGCGTTTGCGATGAGATCGTTCCAATGAGTGGTAACAACATATACTTTCATGCAATTATAAGGGAAATCTTTATGTCTTTGTGCCAGAAACACGTGTATCCTCAGCATGAATAGGATTAAACTATAGTAGATCTTTATTTAGATATGATTCCCACCGAAATAATGTAAATAATCATCAGAGACGACATAGTATTGCTCTGTATTGTTTTATGACCCTAACATCTATTAACCCGTTATATTCTGAGGATACACCATTGTACTACCTAATGAAAAATTGTCAATATTTTCTTTACTTCTCATCGGAAATATATATTGTGACCACCATTTGAACCGTCTCATCGAGACGGTTCAAATGGGTGGTCACAACATATATTTTCGTGGAGAAATAAGAAAAATCGGTAAGAAAATATTTAAATATTTGCGTACACCCAAAAGTGTAATCCGAATGTTAAGGGTTAAATTAGTGGTACTGACTGCTGAAAACTGTATACCTCGTGTCGATTCTCATGGAATTTTACATCTTTCATCGATCGTAGTGAAAGTGTGACAAGCTATATAGTACAGTGAAGTTTCTCTAAACTGGACACCCTGGGAGGTTCCCTTGGTTCCTGGCTTAGAGGCATTCCACTCACTCCCCTTAGTTGTTGATAGGCCGTTAAACACCAATCAGTGGGTGGTTGGTTGGGCGAACGTGACGGTGTAAATTAACGGTACGGGTTCCTCCTTATAGGAATCACAATTTGCCTGGTTTGATCCTCAGGTACGTTTTTATCTTTGGCTCTTTTGTTACCTGGGAGTTGAATTGTGTTATTTACCATTATAAAAGTAGTAAGATTATTACTGATCCTACTGCTTTTGGGAGGGGCCAAGTGATTCTGCTGTCAATCAATCAATCAATCCACTCACTGGTGCTGCACTCCACGCCAGAGTAAAATGTTACCTTTTCCCAACGTGTGACCAACGTCTCTCCAGCATTGTACGTACATTGTTGATATACAGTCAGTTTTATGATGTGTACAGTATTAGATACCTTAACCCTTGCAATGCTGAAGTAATTAGTGTCGTCTGCTGAATATTTTTCCATTTTTCTCATCAAAAACTTGGTTTGGCAGAACTTTAGAATCATTTCCAATGGAAATGATTCTAAAATGCTGCCAAACCATGTTTTTACTGAGAGAAAAGACAAAATATGAATTACCAGCAGACGACTATTTTCGGTTCCCGCATTCTAAGGGTTAATTATACCCCAGGCATACAAAGTATGTCGAGGGGTATATAGTTTTTGTCATTCCATCCGTCCATCTGTTCGTACGTCCGTTTGTCTGTTCATCCATTCGTAAGATTTGCGTTAAAGTTTTTATTTGTCGTCCAGGCGGCGGCCGGGAGTATCCGTGAGCCTCTGCTCACTTGCTCTAGTTTTACATGTCTCTTACAATTTTTTAAAACTTTACCATTTATAGGCCACAATTAATGATGTTAGGTTTGCCCACGCATGATCCTACTTTACAAACATGGGTAGGTACATGTAGCTAAGTAGACAAATTCTTTATTTTTCTCATAAAAACTACAAATACATTCGATATATATTTTTCTTTTTTATGCTGTATTATATTGTGGCCTTAATTATTCTCTTATATTTACACTGTCCTTGAATTCATAATCGACACGCCCATTCAATGTATTGCGTTTATATCGCAGTACAGTACATTAGCTCCACGTGACGTCGCGCGACGTTGATTCGTTAAAGTTTGTTTGACGTCATTAGATTACGTGACGTTCAACGTCGTTGTCGATAACGTCACGCTGTTGACCGGCAATGTTGCTGTTCCATGAATTGCGACAAAACGACGTAAAACAATAAGATTCCTAATTTTTACGCCGTATATGGTTATTTACATCTTTGAAACTGTCCGCGAAAATGCAGTGTAAATATAAGTAATAAAACCATGGACAGTTGCGTTTACTGTAGTATCAACAACAGTACTGTTGGTCTGTTTAAAGTTTGCGAGGAGTCTGAGGACTCCACGCACTTTAAACAGACCAACTGATGTTCATAATACTGTAAACGCAACAGCCCATGGTTTTATTCCTTAATAAGTATTATTACAGCCAGTATATGGTCACCATACCTTTCTTCAGTGTTACATAATTGAAGTATAAAACAGATTTGTGAATGACTTGATGTGAATGTAGCTTATGGAATTTATGACCAGTGTACACCCAGATCAGTCTGAAAATTCTATATTTTTTTTTATATAAATATTCCGTTCTGATTTTGGGATTTTCCTCCCAATGCAGCAGGTTGAATACGGGATTGAACCCATTGGCCCGGCCTTGAATGACTTTAGCTGTTGATAGGCCATTAAACACCAATCAATCAATCAATCAATCAGTTGTTGAATTTATGACCAGTGGAGACCCAGATCAGTCTGAAAATTCTGTGTTTGCACCATTTATGTATCATGCATTGAACTTCCAATGACCTTAGCTGTTGATAGGCCATTAAACACCAATAAACAAACAAACATGCATTGAACTTAACCCTTTCAACACCACAGGCCTGTATAGTGGTATGCAGCAGGTTATATACGGGATCGAACCTGTTGGCACGACCTTAAATGACCATAGCTGTTCATAGGCAGTTGAACACCAACAAACAAACAATCTTATTTTCTAGCAAGGTAAGATCTCCCTACCTTTCTATGCTGTCTGTTTTAATGTTGTGATATATAATACAAGATGCATGATCACTTGGTTACAGCAACAACAATGGCTGAACGTGTTCAAAGCTCGGCCACTCCAAAGTAAGTATTATATGATATTTTCCTTAAACGGATTTTGATGAAATATGGCACAGCAAACGCGTCTTCATGAGCTGCATTTGGTGGTCCCGGCAGTTTGGCGCATACTTTTCCACGTCAGTAGACACGGAAATTGATTCTTCGCAAAAACGACAGAAGTTTGGGCCAAAGTACCGAGACCACCAAATGCAGCTTAACAATATACGTTTGATGCGCCATATTTCATCAAAATCCGTTACGCAGTACTTCTTGTTGTAACCACGTGATCATACATTTTGAAATATTTGTCTATGATATTGTTGTTACTCGTGCCCAGTAGCCTATTTCACCAACATTGCAAAGTATACTTATCTAGCAAAGTATACTTTGAGGGAGAAATTTTCAATTTAAGGATAAATTTATTAATTTTTATTATACTGAATTTATTACATTATCACAGCCATTTTGGCTGTGATAATGTAATACATTCAGTATAATAATTCTGCATACTTTTAATCATCAAATATATGCAGTCGATTTTGGGAAAAATAAATGATTTCTCCCTCGAAGTATACTTTGCTATAAAAGTATACTTTGCAATGTTGGTGAAATCGGCTACAGTGCAGATGGGCCAGTGGCCGACAAAAAGGACCTTATGGCAGTTGCGACAATAACTATAGAACCGGATCGTCTTGCAGAGTTGCACCAACTACGTGGGCGGTTTCTTGAGAGCATGTGACGGGTAAATTTAACGATGGGGTTTATCCTTACTGGTTTTCTGATATCCTTGGTTTGGCTCTCGGGTACATTTTTGGCTTTCTTGCTACTTGAGAGTTGAATCCGGATCTGTCCTTTATAAAAGTAGTAAGATTAGTACTAGTCCTATTACTTTTAGTAAGTGGACCTAAGTGACTCTGGTGTGCAGAGGACCTATCACCAGATTAGGTTATTCTAATTTCAGGACTAAATATATATTTTTCATGTAAATATTCAGTTCTGATTTTTGGATTTCCCTCCTCGTCCACACAGGGTTCAACCTCATTTTGAACCATGCCTAAAATTACCTTAGCTGTTGTCAGGCTGTTAGTTGCCATTAACCCATTGAAGTCTAGGGATACACTAACTTTTGTTGAAAAAACATCTGATTTTCTAGTTTATTTCTCAATAAAAGTATATGTCGTTACCACTCATTTGAATCGTCTCGCAGAGATGATTCAAGGTGACAACGTATACTTTCGAGAAGAAATGAGGAAAATAGGGATTTTTTTTTTAGTTTCATACTACTTTAATGGTATCCCGTCTGCAATGGGTTAAATAAATAAATACACTGATTATGTTCTACTGGTAATTGTTTTCATGACGGAATTTCGTGACTGAACTGTGAACAGCATATACCTTGATCAGGTGCGCAGTCTGATCATGGACTACGCTGTTTGCAAACATCCGGCCCTTTTGTCAGCCAATGGCCGTATTGTATTTAAGTATTAACCATGAATCAGTATGTTATTCCAGATGATACTGATTTTCTATTGCACATACAGTATTTCATTATTTTTATATTGTAGTCATGTATTTGGAAAATTAACACCAACTTTATACAAATTAATATCATGAGCCGACACCTGTGAAAATTACGATGAAAATACACGTTGACATTTTTCATATTAGTCCGTGTAGACCCGTAATGGAAAGTTTGGAAACCTAGATCATCTGAAAATGTGGATTGAACACCATGATTCCCTGTCATGATTTTCATTAGCTACAATAATTCGCCTCCGATATTTTATCCTCGCGAAAGGTATGGAGCGGGGTAGCAATTTTGTTTCTAGATTTTCATGGGCATCGGCTCGTCAATATGCTTGCTATTGAATGTGTGTGTATGTTACATAAATCATTGTAATACATTCCATCTATAGATAGTCTGGTCCTCTGTCTCGTGATCCAATTAAATATGGACATCAACCCGTGTTTTATTTGTATTCTACTGAGGGATCGTAGCTAGTTATCTCCCTTTGAATTTATTTATCGAAATCCTGTACAAATTGTGTAGTTGTAAAAAGGACGAATGTGGCATGATTTATTATGAAAAGGAGAAATTATAGTGATTTCGAACAGTGTTGATGCAGATCATCCGACATATCTGCGCAATCTGATCAGGGACTGCATTATTTGCCAGATTCGTATTTCACACTTATTTATGTTATTGCAATCAGTGTAGACTCAGATCAGACTGCACAGATGTACAGTCTGATCTGAGTCTACTCTGTTCGCAAAGCTCATTTTTTGTGCTATTCAGTAAGAAATAAACGCTAAACTACTGCATAGGACCGGATCTCTATAAATAGATTTGCAAAGGGAAACAACTAGCTACGATCCCTCATTGTCCTCCCCATGTGTACACCCATATTTAGACATTGCCTCCTTATAGGAATCACGATTTGCCTGGGCCCGGTTGCTGAAAGCTTCTGTTAGCTTAACATACTGTTAAATCCTTAGCTTTGCTAAGGATTTAACAGTCTGTTAAGCTAACAGACGTTTTGAGCAACCAGGCCCTGGTTTGGCCCTCAGGTACATTTTTAGCTTCTTTTGTTACCTGGGAGTTGAATTGGGTTGTTGCTCATTATAAAAATAGTAAGATTATTACTGATCCTACTGCTTTTGGGAGGGGGGCCAAGTGATTCTGGTGTGGCGAGGACCTGATATCCGACCCTGGAATAAAAGTCCAAATTGACGCCGATGCTACTCCGTCCGAGTATTTGAACTTATTTTTACACGACACAGATTTCAATAATATTTCCCATGAAACAAATAGATACTTTCAACAAATTAGACAACAGAAAACACCTAAGAAAAATGCACGCATTATATATTGATCAATGTCGCCTGTAATTAGTACCTGTAAAATGGGACAGTTACTGTTTATGTCAGAGAAACATTCACCTGAAAGATGCATCTACCTTTGTACTTCATAACTGTACAACTGCTGAATAATATAGCAGGTAATATATTGTTTATACCCAATATTTTGTAATTTTTTCATACCTTTTCACACCTGTTCCACTAGTGGGTGGCAGGTGGGATCGAGCACGCGATGGGTAATTTAACGATCAGGGTTCATCCTTACCGGAATCCCGACTGGAGACCTGGTTTGGCCCTCACATACGTCTTAGGCATTTTGTATGTGACAGTTGAATCTGGTTTTACCCCTTATGTGAGTATTACGATATTCGTAATCGTATTTATGGGGAAGGGCCCAAGTGCCTTACATGACCTTAGCTGTTGGGTGTTCTATGCACAACAAATGTCATATAGGTGATCTATATTTTATTTCACAAAATAATAGCATAAATAAAGCACATACAACATAATGATAATACAAGCTAATTTTCCAAAAAGTACAGGGATAATGCATGTAAAAATATAATTCAGTGTAGCAAGGGTTTAACCCTAAGGAACTGGAATGGACTGTGATATGCTAATGTTCCGACCAATCCAATGGTCACAAAATGATTTTCAGATTCGTCCATTTATGAAAAGGGGATGTTTTTGTTCTAAGAAATATGAAAATTACTTGCAAAAAGTGCAGATCCTGATGAGACGGCTCGTTACGAGCCGGCTCATCTGGATCTGCACTGTTTGCATAAACCGCTATAGCGGGCTTTCGGGTTCAAAGGGTTAAAGGTCCATGCCCACTCAGTAGGCACAAACTGTTCTTTATATTTTCTGGCAAAATAAACATTAATTCACCATTACCCCACGTATTGATTGGCATTATTATACATTTTATATTGAGCGATAATTTCCACACTGATATCAGGGGCGATAACCGTGTTTCCTTAAAATGTTAACTGACATTACTATTTATTCTCTATATTTATTTTTTATGTGCAATGATCATACTTTATAATCTGTCGAAAAATATTATTTTTTCAGGTGGCTCATTTAATTAGTATAAATAATTAAAATATATCATGCCTCATTTGCATTGGAAAATAGGCTGATACGAACGGGAGTCACTATCAGTAAAATAAATATTAATAACTGATTATATCTGTATAGCAGGTGTGGGTGGCAGGTGGGAGCATGCGATGGGTAATTTAACGATCGGGGTTCATCCTTACCGGAATCCCGACTGGAGACCTGGTTTGGCCCTCACATACGTCTTTGGCATTTTGTATGTGACAGTTGAATCTGGTTATACCCCTTATAACAGTAATCCTACCGGTATTACTTTTAAACACAGGTGATGGGAACAACTAATCTGATAGTCTGTTGTTACTTGTATATCTATATATATATATACACCGTCATGTGATTTTTTTTCCCGTCACCTGTGCTTTTAAATAGGGGAAGGGGCCAAGTGACATTGGTGCAGTATGGACCTGGCACCAGGTCAGGTTATTCTAATTTCAGGGCTGAATATGTTGTATCTCGATGTAAATATTCCGTTCTGATTTTGGGATTTTCCCCCCAATGCAGCAGGTTAAAACGGGATTGAACCTGTTTGCCCGGCCTTACATGACCTTAGCTGTTGATAGGCCGTTAAACACCAATAAACAAACAAACTGTATAGCAGGCACTCATAATTTTTAGAACTGGTGGAATAGTGACACAATTATACATTTATTTAATTCCTCTATAAAGTGAGTGGGCATGTACCTTTAACCCTTTCATAACCACATGCCTGTGGTGGTATTGGCAAAATGTGTAGATCCAGATGAGTCGGTTCGTGACGAGCCGTCTCTTCAGGAACATCACTTTTTGCAAGTAATTTTCATATTTTTTGAGAACAAAAACACCCCCCTTTCATAAATGTACTAGTCTGAAAATCATTTTGTGTCGATTGGATTGGTTGCAAAATTAACATTCAAGATCCTTTCCAGTTACTTAGTGATGAAAGGGTTAATAATTGTATTTCTGATCAGTGTAGACCTTGATCAACTTGTTCACTCATGCTTTCTTATTTGTGGCTGTGACTGGAGAAATGGGACTTATGGGTTTTGCGACCAGTGTAGATCCAGACCAGCCTGTGCATCCGCAGTCTGATCAGGATCTGCACTGTTCGCAATTCCATCAATGAAACATCCGCCATGTTTCTAACAAACAATATAGATTGTTAATAGGCTACGGGAGTGTGATATTTGATCAGGAGCTACACTGGTCACAAATCCCATAAGCCCCATTTCTCCAGTGACGGCCATATTTATGGTGGTTGTGGGACAATTGGGCTTATGAGTTTTGTGAACAGTGTAGATCCTGGGGGCCGTTTCACTAAACTTTGTACGACTAAAATGTTTGTGTAAGTGCAAAATTATGATAGTCTGTAAATTTCACATTAACACTATTTTCTTTTAAACAATTATTGGATTTACATTTATTGAGCATAGGCTGCATATGCAGCCTATGCTCAATAAATGTAAATCCATAAATTGTAATTTACAGACGATCTTAAATTTGCACTTACGAACATTTTAGTCGTAAGAAGTTTAGTGAAACGGGCCCCAGTAGCCTATTTCATCAACATTGCAAAGTATACTTTAGTAGCAAAGTATACTTGGAGGGAGAAATTTTCAATTTTATGATAAATTTATTAATTTTTATTATACTGAATTTATTACATTATCACAGCCAATTTGGCTGTGATAATGTAATAAATTCAGTATAATAATTCTGCATACTTTTAATCATGAAATACATGCATTTGTTAGTTCTATATGAAATAATGCATTTCAGGAAAAATAAATGATTACTCCCTCAAAGTATACTTTGCTAGTAAAGTATACTTTGCAATGTTGATGAAATCGGCTACAGATCAGCCTGAGCAACTGTGCTTAGCAAATGTGTTTATGTTATAGCTCTAAGGCTGAGTGCAGCTCGTCAGGAAACCGGTGCATTTTTCAGCGTGGAACATTTTACTCCGGCACGGAATTCTGTTGCAAAAGTCCAGGGGGCCGTTTCACTAAACTTTGTATGACTAAAATGTTCGTAAGTGAAAATTTAGGGTCGTCTGCAAATTTCATTTGATGGATTTACATTTATTGAGCACAGGCTGCATATACAGCCTATAATGCTCAATAGTAAATGTAAATCCAATAATTGTTTACAGGAAAATATTGTTAATGTGAAATTTACAGACTATCATAAGTTTGCACTTACGAACATTTAGCCGTACAACGTTTAGTGAAACGGCCCCCAGATACTTTTATAACACCCCTTCATGAAATAAATATTGTGCTCAATGACCTGTAACCAATTTTTCATTAAAGAAAATTATTAATCAATGTGCCTATTCATTGCAAATAGACCAAATTATAATGGGGTGAAAGTGATATTGTTGTAAAACAATCCACCATTTATATACTGTGTTCCAGTGACTGCATTCTTCAACAGAACAGAAGTACTATTGTTGAGTATTGTGTCACTGTATGTGGTGTCAGAGCTCCAGATAAGCTTTGTGTCTAAAGCGTACTACACCCCCAGATTTCAAAATCATTGCGTATTTTACTTTTACAAATGGATTATTGCTTTTCTTCATTTCTAAATAGGGAACAAATGATACAAACTAATTCACTTAGTTGAGCTGCAAAAGTTTGCTTTTTGCAGGTCAACTAAGTGAATTTTCAACCTTATGACAGTATTTTCACTACTCAATTTCAAAATCAATGCGTATTTTCACATTGATGTGCGTATTGTGTACTCCCACTTTTGATAATCAATGTGTATTTTCACATTGCTGTACGTATTTTGTACTCCCACTGTTGATAATCAATGCGTATTTTCACATTGCTGTACGTATTTTGTACTCCCACTGTTGATAATCAATGCGTATTTTCACATTGCTGTACGTATTGTGTACTCCCACTTTTGATAATCAATGCGTATTTTCACATTGCTGTACGTATTTTGTACTCCCACTGTTGATAATCAATGCGTATTTTCACATTGCTGTACGTATTTTGTACTCCCACTGTTGATAATCAATGCGTATTTTCACATTGCTGTACGTATTGTGTACTCCCACTTTTGATAATCAATGCGTATTTTCACATTGCTGTACGTATTTTGTACTCCCACTGTTGATAATCAATGCGTATTTTCACATTGCTGTACGTATTTTGTACTCCCACTGTTGATAATCAATGCGTATTTTCACATTGCTGTACGTATTTTGTACTCCCACTGTTGATAATCAATGCGTATTTTCACATTGCTGTGAGTATTTTGTACTCCCACTGTTGATAATCAATGCGTATTTTCACATTGCTGTACGTATTTTGTACTCCCACTGTTGATAATCAATGCGTATTTTCACATTGCTGTACGTATTTTGTACTCCCACTGTTGATAATCAATGCGTATTTTCACATTGCTGTACGTATTGTGTACTCCCACTGTTGATAATCAATGCGTATTTTCACATTGCTGTACGTATTGTGTACTCCCACTTTTGATAATCAATGCGTATTTTCACATTGCTGTACGTATTGTGTACTCCCCAATGCGTATTTTCACATTGCTGTACGTATTGTGTACTCCCACTTTTGATAATCAATGCGTATTCAGCTAAAATAATTGCGTAAAATACGCTATTACGCACCTTGTCTGGAGCCCTGTGGTGTTTTGTATTATTTAATCTAGCTGTGCATAGAAGGTTTTCAGGCACAAGCTAACATCAAAGTTATTTTTGTCGAGCCCGCTTGTGGAAAGCGAGACATAGTGATCACAATGACGTCCGGGTGTCCGTCCGTGCGTCCGTCCGAAATCTGCGTTAAATTTTTTAAATACCTTATATCTCTGCAGTACTAAGTCACATTGACTTGAAACTTCATATGCTTATTAGTCATCATCCATATATTCATGCTGTGTCCCACTCACGCAGCCCCTGTGCACAAGGTTAAGGTACTTGGTGTTGAAAGGGTTAAGAACATTTTAATGGCCCACTGGTTCCTGACGAGATGCCACTTAGCTCGACTTTGAGCTATTGCATAAACACATTTTTCGTCTAGTAACCGGCTCAAATGTCTTACTACAGTCTGTTCCACATTTTGCTGCCGATGAACTTTTGGCCATTAACCCTTTCAACACCAAGTAACTTAATAGGATGTTCCATGCCAATGTTTCACGCTATTTCATTAATTTTGTTCATTCAAATTATCCCATTCTTCTAAAAGGGTAATCTGTACGACGTTTAAAATGATTAACAAACAGTGGAGATCCTGATGAGACGGCTCGTTACGAGCCGGCTCATCTGGATCTGCACTGTTTGCAAACATTGTCTCTATAGAGGTCTGTGGTGTTGAAAGGGTTAATAATTTTTCATCAATAACAAAAAAAGTCACCCTCCCCAAAAAAAATTATTTGAGAAATTCCATCAAATATAGACTTTATTGCGAAAAAACTATTTTCCTATAGGAATTTAACATGGGGGCTAAAAATAGATTTTTTTAATATTTTTTTATTTGTGGACCGATTTTCAAATTATGACTTGTTTTCTTTTTTACATCATTTGCAAGCTATCTAGCCAGGTTTATGAGTTAATTTCCAATTGTTTTTGTTCTTTGACTCCTCCCTCACTGCTTCCTCCTCTTTTCTCCCCATGTTAAATTCCCATATATTTGATGGAATTTCATCAAACAAAATGGTGAAAAAGTACTTACATTTTAAATAATTTTTAGATAAATAGCCAAAAGTTTGTGGGCAGAAAAACGTGGAACAGACAGTAGACAAAATTGTGTTTTATGCAGTGTCTTTTGCATGCAGCTGAATGGGAATGTGTCGAGACTGCAGCCGTAGTTCGTGACACTACATACACATATGCACAGAAGAACACACAAACACATTTGTTAATATTTGGCACAATCAAATAAAGTTAACCATAGCATTAAAGAATATAAATTTATTATTTGGTAATCACATGCTATACAAGACACCCCACCTCTCACTAACTAACCCAGTGTGGCTACATTTGTTTTATTTCTCCATAGTAATATGTTTGATAGAATTTGCTATAGAACTTCAATGTCACATAGTCCAAACATCGACTTCTATTAAAGAAAAAACAATGGTCCTAATCAGGTGAATGTTAAGACTGTTGTTCCCATAATTTAGACTATTGTTTTTAACAACACGCATGTATGGAAGCGTCATGTAGCCTATTTCATCAACATTGCAAAGTATACTTTACTTTGAGGGAGTAATCATTTATTTTTCCTGAAATGCATTATTTCATATAGAACTAACAAATGCATATATTTCATGATTAAAAGTATGCAGAATTATTATACTGAATTTATTACATTATCACAGCCAAATTGGCTGTGATAACGTAATAAATTCAGTATAATAAAAATTAATAAATTTATCATAAAATTTGAAAATTTCTCCCTCAAAATATACTTTGCTACTAAAGTATACTTTCCAATGTTGATGAAATAGGCTACTGGTGTCAATGCTAAACTATATTTATCTCCTAATTAACTCCTAAATAATAAGTCCTAATTAGGAGATAGTAAGTCCTAATTAGGAGACAAAAGTCCTAATTAGGAGTTAGTATCTCCTAATTAGGAGATACAATATTTTAGCATTGGCACCAGGACGCTTCCATAAGCATGTATAAAATTGAAAGAAGTAAATATTGTATCAATCTAACTATACAAATATTCATATATTGCATTTGAAATACATTACGAAATAAATAAGCTTTCTTACAATGGTATCAACCAAACCAGCCAAATGTGCCAATGTGTCCTTCTATACACTTATGTACGCATTAGTCCTTTCAACCGTAAATAACTGGAATGGACTGTGATATGTTAATTTTCCGACTATTTTCTGACTAATACAATCATAGCAAAATGAATTTCTTTTTCAGAAAGGGTTTTTTTTCTCTCAAAAAATATTAAAATTACTTGCAGAAAGTACAGATCTTGAAGAAACGGCTCATTTCGAGCCTGCCCATCTGGGAGCCGTTTCACTATGACTAAAATGTTCGTAAGTGCAACATTATGATAGTCTGTAAATTTTGTAAGTTTAGTGAAACGGCCCCCTGGATCTTCACTGTTGTGTTGGCAAACACTGCTAAAGAGGTATATAGTGTTGAAAGGGTTCAACATGAATCTGAACAGGAAATGATAGCTGATGATTGGTCAGTTGAAGTCTGATGAATTATAAGCAATAATATACATGGCATATCTACATGTACTGTATGTTTCACGAAAACTGCCCAAATTTTACGGCTACATAAACAATGCAAAAACAATTGTTTTGTTTTTTTGATAATGATTAAATTTTATCAAAATGTAAGAATGAGCCTTCTTTCTATTTCGTGAAATCTGGTCATGTATCGAAAAATGAGTTCACTATGGGAATTTAACATGGGCAAAAAAGAGGTGGAGAACCTGGAGAAGTCGAAAAAATTTGAAAATCGGTCCACTATTTCTGAAATTAGAAAAATTTCCCCATGTCTATGGGGATTTAACATGTGGAAATTGTTTTTTCGCAATAAAATCAATATAGGACCAAATTTCACGAACTAAAAAGTAGGTTCATTCTTAAAGTTTGCTATAATTTAATATTATCGAAACATATATTGTGTTTGCATTATTTATATAGCTGTAAAATTTGGGCAGGTTTCGTGAAACAGACAGTAGTCATATACTTATTTAGTCGATAATAAACAACATAAGACACATGGATACACAGACTATCAGGATAGTGTCTTTTGTTATCAAGGGTTTCGTGCAAGGCTAGGAAACGTAGGAATTCCTACCATTTCTGATCCGAGCCTGATAAATTTGATGTCAAAAGGCACTGGCATGGTATTCTATTTATCAGGTAACAATCTATGTTATGGAGTGTGCAGTATTACGTGGTTTTTCGTTGAAAAGAATGCGGACTTGTTTACAATGTGTCGTTACACTGACAGTAGTGGCATGTGATATCGTTCGACCAATGAAACATCAGTTACTTCATCTTATATTGTCAGTGGAGAACACGACGATTTAACTTATTCGTAATCCTATTTTAGGGGAAGGGGCCAAGTGACTTTGGTGTGGTATGGACCTGGCACCAGGTCCGGTTATTCTAATTTCAGGGCTGAATATATTTTTTCTCGATGTAAATATTCCATTCTGATTTTGGGATTTCCCCCCCAATGCAGCAGGTTAAAACGGGATCGAACCCGTTTTCCCGGCCTTACATGACCTTAGCTGTTGATAGGCCGTTTAACACCAATAAACAAACAACAATTATTAGTCCCAGGCGCGGATACACCTGCTCCCGGCAAAAAAAAAAGAAGAAGAAAATCTACAATACTCGAATAGTTGGATGACTTTTTTCGTGGCCTAGGTGTCAGGAAATTGCATCTGCGGCGATCTGGCATTTACAAATTTCCCTTTACGATTTCGCGCTCGCGGAGGTCGACTACGCCAACTTGTAATTACAGGCCCCCCCCTGCAATTATTTCTGTATCCGCGCCTGGGACAGTCCGTATAAATATAATATTCAGCCATTGCAAAGCTTGCTACCTGATAAAAATCTTTTATATAGTAACCCTTACACCGCTATCTTAATATTTTGTCGTCTGCTGTATATTTCATTTAATTTTCTCGATGCGCCACTGATTTCCTGAGTCTGATATTGTTCAAGTGTCATAAAAAATGCCCATTACAAATAATAAACCCGTTACCCCACCCACTTGGTCTCATACAGTACTATCTTCTATCTATCAGGTCTATAATACCAAATATAAACAGACCAAATGCATAGTGCACCACAGTAAACGCAACAGCCCATGGTTTTATTACTTATATTTACACTGCATTTCTGATAGTTTCGAAAATGTAAATAACCAAATATGGCGTTAAATTTAATAATAATCTTGTTTTACGTCATTTTGTCGCAATACTTGGAACAACGATGTTGCAGTTATTGACACATCGTGGAAATTAATGTCGTCAAACGAACATTGACCAATCAACAACATCGGCGACGTCACATGGGTCTAATGGGATGTAAACGCAGTACGCCACGGTGGACTGGGCGTTTGCATTATGAATTTGTAGGTGTAAATATTTAATGCTATAGCCTGGCTGAAGCTATCTCCATGGGGGTGCAGTACCAGTCGGTTGGTAAACGACATTGTCCGGGTTTTGGTTCAGTGGCGGGGACACGTAGATGAATGGCGTATTCGTAATGGCTGGTTTGGCTGATACCATGTGACTGGTGAGTTGTCGGTTAGACTGATAATATAACTCCTCATCCGTTAGACGCTCCAATGAGGAATAGGCGGACTTTCTTTTCACTAAAATGAATACAAAGTACATGTATTGTATGGTTTACAACATATTGGTTATCTTATCCCACTTCACACTAGTTGTGAACAGTAACTCTAGAAACCTTCTCCCGTACCGGTCGTAGCCAGTGGCTCTGTTTGTTACCTGTTTGTGATATAACATATACAAATTGATGAGCTCGGCTCTCAGAAGCATGGTGATCATTTCGCATAGTTAACCCTTTCACCCCTAAGAAACTGGAATTGTTACATGACTGCCGTTGTTCGACACCGCTCACGGCCGCCGCTCAAACATACAGCGCGTGCTGTTTGACCATGGCTGTATGCAATGCTCATTCCGGGGCCGAGCCAACACCGACGTAATGCATGCGTCTCATGACGTTACTAGACCGCACCATTACATAACCAGACCAGTTCACAACGGTAGCACTGAAATTTTGAAATTGATGTGGCTGCATCACGCGACGTGCACTGTGGCCCCTGAACATGTATGCGTAAATCAACTGTTTGAATGGAGCAGATTATCAAAATACCGAAAGTACTGCATATATACTCAATTTACACGATATTTCTGACATAAATGTAACAATAACGCTTGACCATGATGATGTCCAGTCGTGGGTAAACGTTTGCCATGGCACTCGGGAACTGTTTGAACCCGCGGCCTATGGTCTTTGGGTTCAAACAGTTCCATATGCCACGGCAAACGTTTACCCACGGCTGGGCATGGTCGAACCTTATATTGATTTTGATATGTTACTTTTGCAACCAATCCAACCGTCACAAAATGATTTTCAGACTAGTCCATTTATGAAAAATATGAAATTTACTGCAAAATATGCAGATCCTGGTGAGACGAGACGACGGCTCATCACGAGCCGGCTCATCTGGATCTACACTGCGAATTTAAAAGAAGTCTGTAGTGTTGAAAGGGTTAAACAAGTGATATAACTTACTTTGTTTTAGTAAGAGCTGTCTTATATATTTGAATTGGTGGTATCACTTGGTTGAATAGTTTATTTACATTTATCAGGTAACAAGCTTTGTATTGGCCGAATACGTACCTTTGTACCGACTGATAACAAGTGCGGGGCTCCAGAAACGGAATTAGTAATTGAGAATTTTCACTCCATCATTTCTGAAGCAATTGGGTATTTCAAAATTTTAATTGGGTAAAATAAAATCACACTGCTGTTTACACATCAACAGACAGCACTTATTGAATAGTTTGCTTCGAAATGAAAATACGTCTTGGCATTTCATTAGAAATGTCTCCTTGGAGACAATTCTAATGAAATACCAAGAAGTGTTTTCATAATAAGAACAATATGCTATTTTTTTGTGGTCTGTCTATTGTTTTCTGCAGCATGATAAAGGTACCACAAAATTGTTATTGCTTTTTGATACTCACTACTTCTGATTTCAATTGTTTTTTTTGCAATTTTAATTGGGTATTTAAGCAAATACGCAGCTTATCTGGAGCTCTGAAAGTGTCATATCAGGCATTGACCTGATAGGAATATCCGGGCTACAACAAATTGAAAACCGTTTTTTCATTGGTAGAACGGTGTCACATGACATTACCGAATGATGTTCAAGTGTAATGACGCAACATTAACAAGTCCGCATTCTTTTCAACAGAGCTTATTTTATTTTTGACCACCGGCTAGCATAAGTCGTTACCTGATAAATAGAATACCAGTATCATGTCCGTTGATATCAAGTATACCAGGGGCCCGTTTCACTAAACTTCGTACGACTAAAATGTTTTGTGTGCTATTCGGTAAGAAATACACGCCGAAATACGGTATATAGGACTGGATCTCTATAAATATATTGGCAAAGGGAAATAACTAGCTACGATCACTCATTGTCGATTACACTCAATGACGGTATATATCGACTCGTACATGTAGACATGTCAAGCTCGAAGTATTACATACAATTATAATCTATATTTCTAAAATACTGTGAATACATTACATTAATGATTATATGCTCATTTAAAATTCTCCTTTCTAACCAAGATAGTTTTTGATTTGCAAAGCTAGCCCTTTAGTGAGAAATTAGAAAACAAATACAATTCTGGAAAGTGCATACTTTATCTATCTATTGGTCCGTTTTTAGGATGAATGTCTACAGAATATGTAATAATCTGCAAAATGAGGCTGTGAATGAAGTTTTGCAACCAGTGTAGATCCAGATCAGTCTGTGCATCCGCACAGTCTGTCAGGATCTGCACTCACTGTTCGCCATTCCATCAATGAAACACCCACGATGCTTCTAAGAAGCACGATATATCGTTATCAGGGTACAGTAGTGTGCTATTTGCTCGGGAACTGTCACAAATCCCATGAGCCCCATTTCTCCAGTCACAGCCACAGGTAAGATGAGCCGGACTAATGATTTGGTGGACGTCGTTTTCTCTACAAGTGTGTAATTGATCGGAAGTAGTTCGGTATCCCAGTCATGGCTGAAAACAAACAAGACACAGTCTCGGGAATTATACACATATTTAATTCCTAGGTTATCGGACTTGGAAAATCATGAGTAACTTTCAGTAGAACTATAGTCTGTTTCACGAAAGCTGCCCACATTTTACGGCTATATAGACAATTCAAAAACAATTAAAGGAAAATTTAAGAATGAGCCTTCTTTTTATTTCATGAAATTTGGTCAAATATTGATTTTATTACGAAAAATTGATTTGTCTATGGGAATTTAACATGAGGGGGGGGGGGGGGGGGGGGGTGGGGAGGTGGGAGGTAGAGGAGTTGTGGGAGGAGTCAAAAAACGAAATTGACTTCGAAACCTAGCTAGCTAGCTTGGAAATGATCGAACTAAGAAAACAAAAGTTAAATTTTAAAAATCGGTCCAGTATTTCTGAAATTTAAAAAAATTTCCCCATGTTAAATCCCCATAGACATCTTCACTCCGTGAAGATGTCTATGGGGATTTAACATGGGGAAATTTTGTTTTCGCAATAAAATCAATATTTGACCAAATTTCACGAAATAAAAAGAAGGCCCATTCTTAAATTTTCCTTTAATTTAATATTATCGAAAAAAATATGGTTTTTGAATTGTTTATATGGCCGAAAAATTTGGGCAGCTTTCGCGAAACAGACAGTATGTATTTCTGGGGCAAACAGACAAGACACACGTCAATATACAACACCGCCTGCGCTACACTCCAATATTTGTCAGTTTTGTTTATTTTAAAGGGCCTCTGTGATGCAGGGGCCCGTTTCATTAAACTTCGTACGACTAAAATGTTCGTAAGTGCAAACTTATGATAGTCTGTAAATTGCACATTAACAACGTTGTCTTGTAAACAATGATTGTGTTTACATTTATCGAGCACAGACTGCATATGCAGCCTATGCTCAATAAATGTTATAGCATCTATTGAAATTTCAAGACGATCCTAAATTTGCACTTACGAACATTTTAGTCGTACGAAGTTTAGTGAAAAGGCCCCTGGTTGTGTTTAATATGCAGATTATAGTCCTTTCACAATCTACCAAGACTGGTGAAAACCACATGCAAATGTTCCATCTCTGTCACAAGGTATGTAGGTTTTAATTTTAAATTAGCTCGGATTATGCAGGACTTACTGTGACGTCATAGATGGCGCATCAATACTTACTTTTTATTTATATTAATTATTAGCCGGCTATATATTGGTTATCCATTGGTTTGTGAAAAAGTTTGTAACCACCCTTTTCTCCTATATTCTGTAATCTACAAACGCGAAATTTGTTGTATCACTTCCAAATTACATCAACCGGATAATTTTTCATTTTTGGCCATTATCTCTGTTAACAACTTTAAATATCGCGAAATAACACAATTTGGCTATACATAAACGTTTTCACTACAATAGGTCGGTAAACTAAAGTTAGGCGGTTTGCAATTTGGCTATAAATAAACGTTTGAACTACAAGAGTTCGGTAAACAAAAGTTAGGCGGTTTGAAATTTGGCTATAAATAAACGTTTTATCTACAAGAGTTCGGTAAACTAAAGTTAGGCGGTTTGCCTTCTAGTCCAGGGGCAATTGTAGGTATATATATAAGATTCCGGCACCTCGTGTTAATTTATGGCACCCGGTGTTTTTATAAACTTGAATGTATAAGGTTTCCAAAAAATCCGGGTGCCATTTTGTAAACAAAGTTCAAGGTCATTTCAAGGTCATTGAACTTTATTCTTGACGGAAGTCGAAAATTACCAATATATGAGCCAATAGGTCATGGTCCTTAACTTGGAAATTGGTGTAAATTGTTAAAAAACATTTCTGATGGTATATTAATGAATTTACGTAAACTACACTAATATTCAGTATATAATTATCATATGTTCAAGATGGCCGCCAAAAATCGGGTATTTATGAGATTTCGGTTGACTTACTACATATTTGTGTAAGGCTAAGCGCCTTCACCTATATTCAAATGTTAATTCTTTCAACTGGAATAATATTGTTTACATTTGACTACCATAAGTATTGCTATGATCAGATATTGATGATAGCTAAATATAACTGGGAGAATTTGGTTGAGGAGGAAATCAACACTTCTCTCACTTTTCCCTGAGATTCCGAAACTACTAAAATGTGGACATATATTGAACCTTGATTTGATCGGCTAATAACATCATGCTCTGCATGACTTTTCACTTTATTTTTAACATTCTGTCTTAATTAATTGTATATATTGATCATGTATTATAGTAATACCAAAATGGAAAATAAATAGAAAAAAATCCAAAATTCAAATAATACATTTTTATTATATCATAATTTGAATTATTTAAATGAACTTACTGTGATGTCACAGCTAATTTGCGTAAACTATGCAGAAATAAAAACCTCCATAACGTGTGACAGAATATTTGCATACGGTTTTCACCAGTCTTGCTAGATTGTCAATGACTATACAGTACATATGAAACACAACTGTATCCCAGAGGCCCTTCACTATTGTACATGAAATCAAGCAGCTTATGACAGCTCGGACTCAACAAATCAAACTACTTGATTGTGAGTTGAGATTGCCAATAAATGTTCAGAAACGTTGGCATCTGGATTGACAAGATTAACTCAGGCGATGTGTAGATCCGTCTTATAAGTAAGTTACCGGACTTAGAAAATAATAAGTACATGTAACTTCCATTAGAACTACTTTTGGGGCTTCCTTCATGTTAGAATTAGCAGAATGTGTTAGTTTGACGTCACATTGCTTAGTTGGAACTAAACAAGGTGACGTTAAATGGTCAAACTACGTCAATTCTAATGTTGAAGATGCCCCAGAAGTTGTTTGAAGTTAAGACACTTGTGATTTTCCAAATTTGGCAGCCTAAGCTATTTATAAGAAAGGTATGTTTAGCAATGTTAAGTGAGAGCAGAGTGATGCTATGTGAGAATGAGAATGTAGATTCATTTGACAATTTTCATTCGATGAAACAAGCAACACAACTTTTTACTTACATATAGACTTCTTCTTCGGATATAGTTTGTCGTCTGCTGTTGTTTTTGATCGTTGCATCCTCGTCACGGCCTTCGATGGCAATATTGTTTTGATTGCCTGTTTGGGTCTCCTCGGCTTGTTGGTGGCCGTGATTCCCACCCAAGCACCCGTTGCACTCGTAGCACTCGTATCCATCTCTGCCATTACAAACTCGTTCAGGCCGGACTGCTCTGAATGACAAACAGAAGCAGAGAAACAATTACAGATCATGGATTAACACAACCCAAAGCTTCTGGATGTCGCACAAGACTACTTACCAGAAGACTATGTGGCAGCATTTTGGGCGTCATCTTGAACATGGATTAGTACGCTCAATACGTCTATATATACGGCAGCCATTTTGGAGACATATTGGATTCGAGTAAAATGCCTATGATTCAAAATGAACATGCCTGATTTCTTCGCATCCCCTACATGGATTCACTACATGTATTAGACATAGCACTATGCCTTTACCATCGATACAAAGTAAATAAGTGATAAAAGTCAGATATTGCATACTAAAAGTTATAGATATAACAGTATATAGAGATATGGCATGTTAGTCTAGACATTGAAGGGACATAAAATGGATGCAGCACCTATATCAGACAATGGAGTATTATAGTTGGCATTTGTAAATGTACGATATTGTGTTCAGTGGAAAGATGATGTTCAATATAAAACAATTAAGCATACATCTGGTATTGCAGATTCCTCTATGTTTGAAGAAAAATAGCACACAAAAAACACTAATGGCAAGATAAAAAATTGAATTTCAAGAACAAAGCTCTGTAGCCTATTTCATCAACATTGCAAAGTATACTTTTCGAGCAAAGTATAGTTTGAGGGAGTAATCATTTATTTTCCCCGAAATACATTGTCATATAGAACTAACGACTGCATCTATTTGATGATAAAAAGTATGCAGAATTATTATACTGAATTTATTACATTATCACAGCCAAAACGGCTGTGATAATGTAATAAATTCAGTATAATAAGAAATAATAAATTTATCATAAAATTGAAAATTTCTCCCTCAAAGTATACTTTGCTAGAAAAGTATACTTTGCAATGTTGGTGAAATTTGGCTACTGGTGGCTTGAGAAAATTTGATTGCATGAGTAAAACTTTGGTGGCAAGAGAAGAAATTATATTGCAAGAGGAAACCTTCGGTAACTGTTGAAGAAAAGTAAATGTAGTTTGGTTGCAAGAGTAACGCTCTTTTGGCAAGAGACGAAATTTGACTGCAATAGCAACGCTTTAGTGGTGAAGTAGGGGCCCTTATTCATCTCTCACCAATGTACCACCCGTATTGCACCCAAAGACGCATGTATTATCGCCAGCTATGTGTACATGTATTGGCATTTACCAGTGATCGATCGGGACTAATCCACGAGGTGACGACAAAACAACCCAGTTCGGACAGCTCACAGTGCAAATCTCGAAGTGACAATATACAGGAACGAGCATCAACAAGTTTTTATTAAATTATAATTACATTATGGAATACAGTGTAAGTGGCGTTATTGTTCGAGAGGTAGCTAAAAGGCTATTGTACGCAACTAAGAAATATGACCTAACTGATGATCCAATTTAGTCTAACGGAAATTAATTTTAATATTACAAATTAACCTACATACTAGGTCCCGCCCCCCCCCCCCCCTGAATCCGCCACTGGAATTGGAGGAAGTTGTTAGCACAATTCTAACCCGAGAATCCCCCAGAGCGGGTCTAAATACGTGATTATATACCCTCGGCAAGCCGAATACGATTAGTAAAAACTGCAGCGATTGGTCAAAATGAATTTGGCCAATCGCAGCACAAGTTACAATATCGGAAGGAAAATAACCAGGAAATGCATTGTTCTCAAGTAATTTATGAAATTAACATGGAATGCGGCAGAAACGGAGCGCGCTGACGGAGGTAAATGATCATGAAGTCATAATTGAACTAATAAGCATCACCCCACAGCCAGACACGCACCGCAACTACTACAATGGCAAGAGAAGACATTTGATTGCAAGAGAAGACATTTGATTGCAAGAGTAACGGCCTGTTGCTGGGACATTAATCAGCTTGTGAGATATTCATACATAAAATACACATACCCTTCTCGCTGGCCGTTACGATCAGGGTCTTGCTGCGCTTCTCCTTTCTCGAAGCACTTCGCGGTGACCCACTTCTTATACTTATGGCACTTTTACTACGGACCAGCTTACTTCCCGGCACCCTCGGCACCTTCTTCACCTTAGACTTGGGTCTGGGAGACTTTATTGGTATTGCTGATATACGAGCACGATTCAATGACTTAACTTTGTTTGTTTTTCTGCTGGATTGAAAACTCGGCACTTGTTCACTGCATTCACTATGAATACTGCGAGATTGATCTAAATCCGTGTAGTTTCTCCCGTCACTGACAAACACAGGTTTGTGTAGGTTTGTTTTCACATCACCATTCATCCAGGGACGAGGATTGGTGGTGGCAGTTCGGCTCCTGGCAAATGGAATTCTTTTGGCATTCCGCAGGCTTTTTGCTGCTTTGTTATCACTGGGGCTGACGGTCACGATGACTCTACTGTCCATTTCTGTAAACGGGTCGATGTAGGGGGCGTCTCCGTTTTGGATATGGTTCATTTTGCGACCTTTCATATCCAGAGTCATGGAACTCTCAAATATTGGATTGCGACCATCTTTACCTGCATACATAAAAGGAAACTGTAGACACAAGGGGGACAATAATGACTGAAATATAAATACGTATTCTAATGGAAATAATAGGTGAAAATGGCAGCAAATTGACTGAATATAGTCGTTTAATAAATGGTGTATTAACAACCCCAAAACACCAATGAAATATCCTCTTTGTATTTCTAATATAGCATCAGTCCCAAACCTTTATTCATGTATGTGTTTTTGAACAGGTCCTCCCGCTCCTCCGTGATGGTGTATTCCCGCGACAGGTCGGGTAGGGGCTCCATGGAGCGGGGGACATCCAGGGGCAGCGACACCTCACCCAGGGGATGTTCCTCTGTAACAGATGGGGACAAACCATTGCAGGCAGTAACTATATAATACATGTGGGCACATAATTGTGGGCAGTAACTATATATAATACATGTGGGCACATAATTGTGGGCAGTAACTATGTAATACATGGAGGCACATACTTGTGGGAAGTAACTATATATAATACATGTGGGCACATACTTGTGGGCAGTAACTATGTAATACATGGAGGCACATACTTGTGGGAAGTAACTATATATAATACATGTGGGCACATAATTGTGGGCAGTAACTATGTAATACATGGAGGCACATAATTGTGGGCAATAACTATATATAATACACGTGGGCACATATTTGTGGGCAGTAACTATGTAATACATGGGGGCACATAATTGTGGGCAGTAACTATATAAAATACATGGAGGCACATAATTGTGGGCAGGAACTATATATAATACATGTGGGCACATAATTGTGGGCAATAACTATATATAGTACATGTGGGCGCACAATTTTGGGCAGTAACTATGTAATACATGAGGGCACATAAGTGTGGGCAGTAACTATATATAATACATGGAGGCACATAATTGTGGCAGTAACTATATATAATACACTATATATAATACATGTGGGCACATAATTGTGGGCAGTAACTATGTAATACATGAGGGCATATACTTGTGGGCAGTAACTATGGAATACATGGGGCACATAATTATGGGCAGTAACCATGTAATACATGGAGGCACATACTTGTGGGCAGTAACTATGGAATACATGGGGCACATAATTGTGGGCAGTAACCATGTAATACAAGGGGGCGCAGATTTGCAGGCAGTAACTATGTAATACATGGAGGCACATACTTGTTGGCATTAACTCTGCAAAACTCGCATACCATCTTGTGATGAGGCAAGAATATTCTAAAATTGCATTTACATACAGTCCGGCTATGTTTCTGGTTCCATAAAACGAATGATTGATTATCGTTTACACGTCATTTTCACATTCATTATCGTTTTTACTAAATGTTTTCGTTGGTTTAAACATGTCACATTTAAACCAATGAAAACGTCATTTTCTAATTAAAAACAATGAAAACGATGTCAAAACGATGAGTCGAAAGAAACTGTTTAAATATTTGAAAGCCGGATATTATATAAACGAAAATATCGTTTTCACGTACATAAAAACAAACGACAATCATTTCTGTGCATATCGTTGAAAACAAAAATATGTTTTTTCCTGCTTTTTCAATTTGTTTTAATGTGTTTCATTTGGGAACCTTCAACAATTCTTCTTTGTAGTTGCAGGCAGTAACTCTACAAAACTCACATACCGTCCATAACATACATATGCTACGGACGTTACGGAGTTTTGCAGAGTTATTGTTACGAGGGTACACGAGTTCACAGTTCTTCTGTAACAGACCGGCCTTATAAATATGTTACCGAACTTGGAAAATCACGTACGCACCCTCCTAAATTCGCCGAGGTCCGCTATTTTTCAAACAGTAATCTCAACAAATTTTGAAATGCATTAATATACAGGTAATTTGCATGAAAATGCCACCGTTAAAATCCGAATTTAAATGACATAAAATGCAGGAGAATGCATTTCAGGCCATCTAGGTTTAACAAATTTCAGGGGGGGGGGGGGGGGTGGTGGGGGGGGGGGGGGGTGCGTCAGGGGCGAGCCCCATGTAGTGGCGCGAGTACGCTAGGGGGATGGGGCTCGCCCATGACGCACCCCCAATAGAAAATCCTGCGTACGGGTCTGATATTCCTGGTACATGTTTGGCTTGTACGGTTCTGCTGTATCTAGTTATACCCATTATATAGAGTAGCATGTGCCCGGTTGATCAAAGCTTCTGTTAGCTTAACAGACTGTTAAATCCTTAGCATTGCTAAGGATTTAACAGTCTATTAAGCTAACAGAGGTTTTGAGCAACCGGACCCAGGTTGGTGTTCATTACATTATGTTTAGCCTTTAGGGCGTGGTGCTAAGTGACTCTAGTGTGGTCTGAACCCGTAAATATACGAGCACCGTATCAGGGGATATGCAACATTTTTTACGTACGTTCGAAATTGCTGACGCCAACAATGACGTCTACCCTGATTTTGCGACCGCTATGTCTCCACTAACATGGAGCACGTACGGGGCGCCAAGTGGGACATGGCTCAATTTTGTCAACAAAATTCATTTTTGTACCTATAAACTTGACAAAAACAAAACAAAATTAAATATATACTGATTTTGTCAACAAAATTCACTTTTGTGCCACAAAACTCAATTCTGTGTCACAAAATTCACTTTTGTGCCACAAAACTTAATTCTGTGTCACAAAATTCAATTCTGTGTCACAAAATTCAATTCTTCATACGTTTCGTATACGTATTTGTAAGACAGAATTGAGTTTTGTTGACAAAACTCAATTCTGTCTTGCAAAATTGAATCCTTTATAACAAAAATGAATTTCGTATATCAGAATTTTACATAATTGGATTTTGTGATTTTTAGTGTTACAAAACTCAATTTTGTCTGGACAAAATTGGTTTTGTACACATAATTAACCTGTCCTGCATGTCACCCCGTAGCACGTTAGCGGCAAGTGAGACATAGCGGACTGGGTGAGACAACAACAGGACGACACATTAAAGGCCCGTTTTATACTTGAACATCGTTTGATTCAAAGATAATTGTTTCCTAAATGTGATGGGATATATGTATAACATATATGTGAACATTAGTTTGTTACTGTATAATAATTCCAGCACAAAAATATTTACACAATTCCCTAACATTTGATTGGCCCGTAGCAAGTCTCTGTCCAAAATTTATATCCCAGTAAACTCCATGCCGAACTACTTTCCTTAACCGTCAGGCGCAGTTAAAATAATTCTTAAGAAAACGGAAAATAAATACATTTTCTTGATGAATTTATTTCAAATGCTGGAATTATAAGGAATGAATGGCCTTTTTGTGGAATTTATCCGGGATATAAACTTGGAAAAGTCGCGGGAATACTCGACGAGGTCTTCCGGCCTTCGTCCAGTATTCCCGCGACTTTTCCAAGTTTATACCCCAATAAATTCCACAAAAAACCCATTCATTCCTATACTATACACGAATTGGAGATGCTAAATCGTCCATCTTGATGTTAAACAGCAGCGTCCTATGGGTTGTTTTCTTCGCACTTATATACAATGTCTGATTTCTGATGAGTTTGTTGACCTGTTGTTTTTCTAGAATTCAGTAGTGGCTGTGTAACAGTAAGATAAATACACAGTGCTGTCGATATATACCTGTATTGCCATACATACTGTATCAAATCCAGAGACATGTAAGCAGTTATCTGAGTATGTTGTCACTGGTGTCTTACTCTCCTACTATGCGAGTAGATATGGCTTTGCCTATGGTTAACGTGTACACTAACAATACACTGTATATCAGATAGAACAGTTTACACATTGGAATTTATTTTGAGATTGATGGGAGAAATGTTCAGATATCTCGTCTTTTGCACAGTTTGCTGGCATAATATTTATAGCACGCTGTTTTCATATATGTCTATGATGTATTTGCACCACATTTTATCAGTTTTACTGGCCTATTATTTGCTGTAGGTATCAAACGGTCGAAGGGGTTAAACTGTACGATGGCTTGTAAATGCAAAGATGGCGTAGATGGCAACTCAATATACCATATGATACATGTAGTAGGTCTATACAGTAACGAGACAATATTCACATATCTTATATTCATATATAACATAACTATTATGATTGAAGCCAAGTGTATCTTTCTATCAATGACCTAATTCCGTAAAACCATCAATAAAACTCGCCTGTTTCCAGCGCTTCCCTCTCTGTGGATTTCTTGCTGGACTTGTGACAGCAACAGAGGCAGCAGACGACAATGACGATAATGACGATGATGAGAGCGAGCGCCAGGAAGACGCATAGCAGGATCAGCCACAGCCAACTCGTGTCGTCTGCTGACGACGTAGGTACGCCTGGATAGAATGAATGTAGGACAGACTATCAGAAAACATAGGGGATTAATACATTGTATAAATTGAACGGCTACCGCCATAACTGGCTGCGAACAGTAACACTTGAAATCAACTCCCGTACCGTCCGGTACGGGAGTAGATTACAAGAGTTACTGTTCGCAACTAACGCCATAACGTACAGAATACCAGACATCATCTCATCTCATGAAGTCGATCATACAAAATTTGTGTCCACCTACATTTTCTAGCACCACACAGCGTGACAGTAACAATACATGCATTCGCATTAACCCTTGCACTGCTGAATTAAATAATTAAATTTTGTCTTAAATCTGCTGTTTATTTTATACTTTCCATTTTTATCGCCAAAAACTTGCTTTGGCAGCATTTTAGTATCAATTACAATGAAAATGATTCCTAAGTGCTTTTATTGAGGAGGAAGGCAACATGTTAAGCAACAGCAGACGACATTTATTATGCCTAGAATATTAAGGGTTAATGTGTGGCTATGCATGTGATGGACTTTATTGCATGTATGGCGCCAGTCTATTTCCTGCCCAGTTCGCTAAACTTCGTACATTTACGCATAGACATAGACACCCAGGGTGTCCGGTTTAGAGAGGTTTCACGGTAGCTCGGGCATGTGAACATTCTGAACCATAGTTGTGTTCTATGCGATCATGAACAGTAGCCGATTTCATCAACATTGCAAAGTATACTTTACTAGCAAAGTATACTTTGAGGGAGAAATTTTCAATTTTAGAATAAATTTATTAATTTTTATTATACTGAATTTATTACATTATCACAGCCAATTTTGGCTGTGATAATGTAATAAGTTCAGTATAATAATTCTGCATAGCTTTAATCATCAAATATATGCAATCGTTAGTTCTGCATGAAATAATGCATTTCGGAAAAATCAATGATTGCTCCCTAAAAGTATACTTTGCTAGGAAAGTATACTTTGCAATTTTGATGAAATCGGCTACTGAAGCCGATTTCATCAAAATTGCAAAGTCTGCCGATTTCATCAAAATTGCAAAGTCCCGAGGTAAATGACCAAGAAACTCATCAAACATAAGTATGTTTTCGTGGTGTCCGGTTTAGAGAGGTTCCACTGTACTATGTCTCGGGTGCAGGAAGTAGAAACTCGACTGAAACTTCACTCCTAGTTCACTTGGTATAGACATGGAGTGAACCACACTGTGCACTTGAAGTGAACTCTATATGGAGAGGGGGTAAACTAATGTTTACATGACGTGGCTGCTATTGTGAATCCGCCAGAAAGGGTATGTTTAGAATTTAGAAATGTGTTACATTCTAAGAGTGTATACGTTTCCATTTGATATTATAATCAACCAGAGCTGTGGGTTTGTGGTTTATTAAATACAATTCAATATATACGTGTCAATTCTGAAAACAACGAATTAATAAATACCAGCTGTAGCCGATTTCATCTCACATTTCGAAGTATACTTATCTAGCAAAGTATACATTGAGGGAGTAATCATTTATTTTTCCCGAAATGAATTATGTCATATAGAAATAACGACTGCATATATTTGATGATTAAAATTATGCAGAATTATTATACTGAAGTTATTACATTATCACAGCCAAAATGGCTGTGATAATGTAATACATTCAGTATAATAACAATTAATACATTTATCCTTAAATTGAAAATTTCTCCCTCAAAGTATACTTTGCTAGATAAGTATACTTTGCAATGTTGGTGAAATATGCTACAGGTGTTTTGGTGTTAACTAAATACTTTGTGAATTACTGACATACGTGCAGCCACCACCAAGTTATTAACTGATGAAGAGAATAAGAAGAACGTGTTTATAAAGTGATGTTTCACCTACTGGAACCCAGTCAAACTTATATTAATTCAACATGCTTATCAAAACTAATTGTACAACGATTCATTTGTTTATCAGGTAACATGC
Organism: Conchocele bisecta; assembly: GCA_029237695.1. Lineage (NCBI taxonomy): Eukaryota > Metazoa > Mollusca > Bivalvia > Lucinida > Thyasiridae > Conchocele > Conchocele bisecta. The sequence continues at coordinate 31,917,960 of CM055271.1, forward strand.
CCTGCATTGACCGAATACGTACTGACTGATAACATATTGTTGTATCAGGCATTGACCTGATATCAACATCCGGGTTACAACAAAGTGAAAAATGACGTTCCATTAGTCGGATGACGTCACGTGACGTTACCGAATGACGTCAGTGTAATGACGCAACGTAAACAAGTCCGCGTTCTGTCCATAGAATACGACGTCATCTAATGTCATTTTCGAGCATAAAACGTTACCTGATAAATAGAATACCAGACTAGTGTAATTTGATATCAAGTTTATCAGGCTCGGCTCGGAAACGGTAGGAATTCCTCGGCAAGCCGAGGAATTCCTACGCGTTTCCTAGCCGAGCCTGATAAACTTGATATCAAAAGACACTAGCCTGGTATTCTCTATATATGTATGCAAATCATCAATACAAATGTGTAATCACAAACGTTCAAGATGGCGCTGCTCGTGGTAGCGATGCTGCTACTGCTACTGCTACTGCTACTGCTACTGCTACTGCTACTGCTACTGCTAATTGTACAACGATTCATTTATATGTACGTTTATGCCAAGTGCCATGTATTCCATGCATGTTTCGGTCGTTGTCTTATTGTTTCAAAATTTAAACGTTTTCAATCAAAAATCATGTCTAAACATACTGTGACAGTGTCAATATGTTTGCTCCAAAATGCGCCAGAACACAGGAAATGCGATGAAGATTTCAAAAAAAATCCGGACTCCCCTAGCGCTATCATGAACTCCGCTCGGTCGACTATTTTGCAATACTTGACTTAGCTCGTTTGATAATATAGTCAAATATTGCAAAATAGTTACGCCCCCCCTAACCCGAAATCCTGGATCCGCGCCTGATGTATGCGATGCTGCTACTGCTGCTGCTGCTGCTGCACAGTGCCAACAACAAGCAACAAACACTTGCCATGCCACTTACATGTATCTGAAATTAACAAAAGAAAGAGGTATACAACACTGAAAATGAAACGTTACATAATACTTCAAATGTGATACACAGCTTACATAAAACGTAACACAAATTATCAAATAAGTTATGCGAATGGATGACTGAAACAGTTGGCAAATTTTCAATCAACAGGTGAGAGACAAAATAGAAAACAAGTATACCCAACGGTGACTGAACATACTATGCCATCCGGTGACTTATCGTATGTGTGTTTCCGCAAAATTAATTGTGTTTTTGAAATACAATTCTGCAAAAACCAGGAACACACTTTTCCGACGTTTCGGCACAAGGCCTTTATGAAAACATAAACATTGTGAAATCTAAAATGGATGCCACTTAGCGTTTAGTAGAAACGAATTCCTTGATAATGGCCTTGTGCCGAAACGTCGAAAAAGTGTGTTCCTGATTTTTGCAGAATTGTTGAACATATTGTATTAGTGCGGACAGATTACGTTTTTGAAATATTTTTGTCTAATCGATGTTAGTGGAGCGTGAGACATTTATATAGTCACAATTCCGGTGTAGGCGACGTCATCGCTACTCATCTAAGATATGTGTTGTTGCAGTCTCATGTGCCTTTTTGCTACTGTATTATTATTTTTAATACTCATTATATTTGTATGTGGATATATGCACGAGTTCCGCAGTGTGCGATTTAGGAGCGCAATATCGTTGTGCGATGGAACGAGTGGTTAAAATGTCTACGTCATTTACAGAATGTATTACAGTTTCTATTAATACTTTTCATGAAAAATCGCACTTCTTCTAAATAACAAAATCACATAGCTTGTCTACTACTACTACACTTACATATAGAAAGAATTATGTAATCATAATTCCAGCACAAAAATATTTACACAATTCCCTAACATTTGATTGGTCCGTAGCAAGTCTTTGTCCAAAATTTGTATCCCAGTAAACTCCCACGCCGAACTACTTTCCGTAACCGTGAGGCGCAGTTAAAATAATTCTTAAGAAAACAGAAAATAAACACATTTTCTTGATGAATTTATTTCAAATGCTGGAATTATAAGGAATGAATGGCCTTTTTTGTGGAATTTATCGGGGATATAAACTTGGAAAAGTCGCGGGAATACTGGACGAGGCCTTCCGGCCTTCGTCCAGTATTCCCGCGACTTTTCCAAGTTTATACCCCGATAAATTCCACAGAAAGGCCATTCATTCCTATAATAAATGAGAGATAAACTTTACATACGGTATTTGACTTGTCACAATTGTGTGAAAATGAGAGATAAGGTATACGTACACCATGCGTACATTTCCAGTCTGGCGGACTGCGCCGACGGCAGTGTGGTGGCCAGTTGTCCGGCGATACACTCGGTCGGCGACAGACTCACAAACACCGTGTCGTTCGCCAACGGATCAGTGTATGTCGTCACAGTCTGCAATTGGTAAGGCAAGCTATGGCAAGGTGCATGATCACGTGGTTATAACAACAACAACAACAATGGCTGAAAGTGTTGAAATTTTGCCCACTCCAAAGTAAGTATTATTTGATATTTTCCTTAATATGCAACGGAGTTTGATGAAATATGGCGCAGCAAACGTGTCTTCATGAGCTGCATTTGGTGGTCCAGGGAGTTCGGCACGACACAGACGTATGTCGTGTTTGCGAAAACGACAGATGTTTGGGCCAAAGTACAGATACCACCAAATACAGCTTAACAAGACGCGTTTGATGCGCCATATAATTATTTCATCAAAATCCGTTACGTAATAAGGACAATATAAAAGAATACGTACTTTGAATCGGATGGATTCTGGAAGTTTCAGTACTTGTTGTTGTTGTTAGTCGGATTTGCGAGCAAATACAACATGACGTTTCAGGTCCAAATCAGAGTGTCAGTAAGTGAAAAAACAAGTTAATGAATGTTTCATTTTACTCCCTGATATGTTCGTATAACATGGAGTAAAAAGAAACATTCCTTAAAGGTACATGCCCACTCAGTAGGCACAAAATGTTCTTTATAGGAATTAAACAAGTCTATAATTGTGTCACTATTCCACCAGTTCTAACAATTAGTATTATCATTGCACATCAAATTATAAAAACAGATACTAAATAGTAATGTCCTTTAACATTTTAAGGAAAGACAGTAATCGCCCCTGATATCAGTGTGGAAATTTACGTCGGATATACACTATATAATAATGCCAATCAATACGTGGGGTAATTGTGGATGAATGTTTATTTTGCCAGAAAATGTATCAGATGATGTCTCTGATATAAAGAACATTTTGTGCCTATTGAGTGGGCATGTACATTTAACGTATATTATTCACTTACTGAAAACCTTCGGTATATTTACCTTGCTCCTTTACTCTAACCTGTGGTCACAGCCACGTATATATACACCACACAAACCCGACCGACTATACTTACAAGACAGATGAATCTGTATGTTGACGTGGAATCCACATCAGTGTCAAAGTTGTACAGAGACGTATAGTAGGTGGAAATATTGGAGATGGTTGTGTTGTCTTCTATGGCATTCAGGCACCCCAGCTGACCGTCCGCTGCAATGACACGTGTATGTGATATAGAGAATAGTAGGTCAGTACCGTGAGTCGGAAAACATATCTGGCAAGGCTTAGGAAACGGGATGGGCGAGGCTCGGCGATAAAGACACCTAGCAGTCGAAATGCAGATGCTGTCATACAGCACCTACGTGAGAACAGTATGCACCGCAAACTTAACACCTGCAGCTGATGGACACTGCAATGTTACACCGTTATCAAAGATACACATTTTAAACCAATGCGCTAGTATAAACCCCCGATCTGGGTCCTAAGAATACATGCGAACAGCTTTGCAGTTACTGCCCGCAACTACAGACGACGTTACCAGAAAATCCCGGATTGTTGACATCTGAACACCCGGTGCTGTTGAACTGCAGGTATGTGGTGTTCTGGTTGTTACACACGTCCACCATTGACGTGCTGTTGTCACACAGTGGTCCCTGGCCCGTGTCGTAGTAGTGGTACCAGAATGTGCCCAGTAAGGCTGTCGGGCACGGCTCCACCGCCTCCCGCTCAAAACCTGCACAATAGCAAAGCATTTAGCTGATAGTTAGGAATATACATACAAGTAACACATACAACTGTAACAAAGTGGCACATACGAGTTTCGAAGGTCCTGTGTCTCTTTGTGGATGAACCACAAGCAAAACTGTGTGTAGTATAGCATTTCACAGTAGATTTGTATCGGTTTTCTGAACATATATGACCATATGGTTGACCTGAAAAAAAGAGAGTAAAAATAAAACATATACTGGGCCCGGTTGCTCAAAACATTTGTTAGCTTAAAAGACTGTTACATCCTTACAATGTTAAGGATTTAACAGTCTGTTCAGCTAACAGACGTTTTGAGCAACCGGGCCCTGGTATATATATATCTATTATTGAAAACATAACTAGCGTTGCCCGCGGATGTCGTCACATGACAAACTTGTTTTGACTGGACACTACTTCATCGATACGTCAGGGATAACATTCAAGTCTCCCATTGTTAAATTCGTTTTTATCATGCACGTACATCGTGTGTTAAGGTATTACATTGTGATGATTATATACAAGTGCAATGCTGAAACTATCTTTGGAAGAGTTCCAAGGGTTTGTGTCTGCAGTAAAGCGATAGTCAGTAGTAACCATGCATCGGTTAGAGAGATTACGTCACTATTCGCGTGGTTTTCCGATATAAGTATAAGTTACGGTTCGTCCGCATGTACGAGGAGATAATCCGCGAGCTTTAGCGAGCGAATTATCACTCGTACATGCGGACAAACGTGATATAACTTATTTATCACATCATAATGTACATACCGTGCGCACGAGCTGTGCAGAAACAACAACCGGAAATGTGTCAAAGATGTGATAATAGATATATGACGCAATAGGTATACGGCCAAATTCAACATAGCATGCAATTTCCTGGTGTTGCTGTTGATGCTGATATTCAAATGCGATAATTAGCCGACAAACGCATGCTTACAATCAGTGACACATTGCGAATATTCATGCAAACTTCATTGACATATCTCAAGTGTGTGTTTTTTTGTGTGAAATTCATCTTCGGAAGTACCATCTACCACTTTAAAATACGCAAATACTGGCCGGTGTCCGACTAGACACGGTGACTGCGGTACCTGTTTTCACCATTGTGTGAAACTCGGCGATGTCCAAGGACGTCGTACAGACGTCGGTGTAGTCGGAGATCTCCATCGTTGTAAACAGCCCGACGAGTCGCTCATTGCCGAACCCGGGCTCCACAACTGTAAGAAATAGATAGTGTTCACATATGAAGTTTTAATAAATTAGTTAATTAAAATTCAATATGTGAAATCATCGCGTGCACATGTGGAGCACCGCCCATACATGTGCTTTCAAATTACGATTACGTGAATGGCGTTTTACACCAAATCGATGATCGATTTGGTGTAAAACGCCATTCACGTAATCGTAATTCACGTAATTGTAATCATGCACACGCGGTATAATGGTTCGAGTCGCAGGAAGTTACTGTAGAAATGGAATTATGATATGTTGGCCAGTGTAGCTCTGTGCCTGCGACAACAGACGGTCGACTGGGTCATAGAATGGTTTTATATAATGTGTTGTGATATGTACAGATGTGGAAAACAAAAACATATAGTCAATGTTTAGTCATACTTTTTATTAGCGAAATAAAACCCCAACAAAACAGTGCAGTCAAAGTTTAGTCATAATTTTTATTTATTAATTAAAAATATGACTAAACTTTGACTACATCTTTTGTGTTTTTTTTTTTGTATTGTTTTACATTATTCAGGTGGTGTCATTGGATACTTACGCGAGTTTAGATAGAAGTAGTAGGAGTAGTCGTTGACTTGACGAAGATCCAGACACATGTACAGGTAGACTGACTCGGTTCCCGAGAAAACGGGAATTGTATTCGTTGATCTGAAAAATATAGGTCCGCAGATAAATATAGGTCCGCAGAACAATATACGTCCAACATATACGTCCGCTATTAGTACAATGCACGTGTGGTACATTTAGCCTTATGCGTCTGGTCACAACCAAAGATGAGACGTTTGATTGCTTATAATGCTAGTTTCATCTTTGGTTGTGACCAGGCGCATAAGGCTAGCATTGCATATAAGCAATAAAACGTCTCATCTTTGGTTGTGACCAGACGCATAATGCTAGTCTCATCTTTGGTTGTGACCAGACGCATAAGGCTAGCTTCATCTTTGTTAATGAACTACGCATCTTTGGTTATGACCATAAGCATCGATATCATCTTTGGTTGTGACCAGACGCATAATGCTAGTCTCATCTTTGGTTGTGACCAGACGCATAAGGCTAGCATTGCATATAAGCAATCGAACGTCTCATCTGTGGTTGTGACCAGACGCATAATGCTAGTCTCATCTTTGGTTGTGACCAGACGCATAAGGCTAGCATTGCATATAAGCAATCGAACGTCTCATGGTGTGTTGTGCCAGGACGATATGCTAGTCTCATCTTTGGTTGTGACCAGACGCATAAGGCTAGCATTGTATATAAGCAATCGAACGTCTCATCTGTGGTTGTGACCAGACGCATAATGCTAGTCTCATCTTTGGTTGTGACCAGACGCATAAGGCTAGCATTGTATATAAGCAATCGAACGTCTCATCTGTGTTGACAGAGCATAATGCTAGTCTATCTTTGGTTGTGACCAGACGCATAAGGCTAGCATTGCATATAAGCAATCGAACGTCTCATCTGTGGTTGTGAACAGACGCATAATGCTAGTCTCATCTTTGGTTGTGACCAGACGCATAAGGCTAGCATTGTATATAAGCAATCGAACGTCTCATCTGTGGTTGTGAACAGACGCATAAAGCTAGAATTCATGTAAGCAATCAAATGTCTGATCGTTGGTTGTGACGAGACGCATAAGGCTGGCATAGAGAGAGTCCAAGACATGTAGTAGCTCTAGTACAAGTTGAGAACTTACTGCAATATATACTGCGTGCCTTGTGTAAGTATGCAGTTGAGTATTGTAGTTGGGGAACCAGAGCCGTCAAATGATTTGCTGATGGTGACAGTGGGCGTGGTGTTGGTAAACGTCATCACGCCGTAGTTACTGCTCGTCCAGTTGCCTAGCAACACGTCCGGGAATACGCAGTTCTGGCATGCTGTAAGTAAATGGTCCAAAGGTATGTATGACCACAAATGGAAGAATCTAGTATAATCTAGTCTAATATGAAATGTGTGTGTGTGTGTGTCGGGGGGGGGGTGTATGACATGTGTGCTAATTTTAGACTTTGATAATGGTATGTAGTCACATATATACTGATCAATATACAGGTGTAAAATAGTATTCGTGTGCATACAGAACGCCAGTTTGGCCTGAGCCGTGGAGAGGGTGATACATTGTGGATGTGGTTGGATAAATGGGGCTTATGGGATTGGTGGCCAGTGTACGTTCAGATCATTTACACTCATGGTGCCTGATAGCGATCTATATTGCTTGTTACAAACATTACGGGTGTTTCATTGGTGGAATGGCGAACAGTACAGGCCTTGCCAGACGGATCTGGATCTACACTGGTTGTAAAACCAACACACCAAATTCATCCAGTCACAGCCACAAATGTGTTTCAATATATTCGGTGTGTGTCGGGTGTGTATAATTATTGTGAAATTCCGCGGGGATACAGAAGGCGGTCACAAATTAAATTACCCGTTGACACCCGTGTTTCTTATGAAATTAGTAAACTCCTTCCATAAATTCATAATGCAAACGCCCATTCGACTGCGCTTACACCCCAATGCAATACATTAGACCCACGTGACGTCGCGCGATGTTGTTGATTGATTCAAGTTCATTAATTTCCACGAGGTTGTCAATAACTACACACTGTTGACAACATCGCTGTTCCAGGAATTGCCACAAAATATCGTAAAATAAGATTACATGTATTATTAAATTTAACGCCATATTTGGTTATTTACATTTTTGACACTACATGTATCAGAAAATGCAGTGTAAATATAAGTAATAAAACCATGGGCTGTTGAGTTTACTGGGGTGTGTACTATATTTGGTATGTTTAGAGTCTGCGAGGAGTCCTTCGGACTTTAAACAGACCAACTGTATTGTACAGCACAGTACACGCAGCAGCCCATGTTTTTATTCCTTAAATGAAGCGCGACTCGTCATACATGTAATGAATTTTCTGTAACGAACTGTCATCATCTACATTTATAAATCTTACCAGAAAAAGGAATCAACGCCGCCAACAGCGTTAAAACTGCCATCCATCGCATGATCGACACCCAGGCACTAGTATACAAATCCCAGTAAAAGAACAATTAAACATTCCTAAATTCCATTTCTGGCATAAGAAGGAAATTCACAACGCTATAGGCTCGTCTATTAATAATCATAATACACTAGTGTACATGAAATACATATGCCAGTACAGAAAGCACAAGATACGTGATCAGTAAAGGATTTTCCTACGGGAATTTAACATGGGACAAGAAGGAGGAGGATGGTCTCCAGGAAGGTCGAACAATTAAATAATTTGGAAATTGACTCCGAAACCTGGCTAGATAGCTTGGAAATGATGTATTAACTAAGAAAACAAGTTAGATTTTGAAAATAGACCGTCAAATGAATTTATTTTCTTCAAAAAATCTATGATTAGCCAACAGGTTAAATTCCCATAGGAAAATATTTTTTTGTCACAATAAAATCAATATTTTATTAAATAAAACAAAATTGGGGGGGGGGGGGGGGATGAAGTTTTTGTTATTGATAATTTATATATTTAATATGTGTAATAGCCAAAAGTTCGTGGGCAGCAAAACGTGGATCAGACAGTAATTAAGTAGTGACTTTTCTGTACCAGTCTCAGTTGCATATTTATTATAGGAATGAATGGCCTTTTTGTGGAATTTATCGGGGTATAAACTTGGAAAAGTCGCGGGAATACTGGACGAAGGCCGAAAGGCCTCGTCCAGTATTCCCGCGACTTTTCCAAGTTTATATCCCCGATAAATTCCACAAAAAGGCCATTCATTCCGTATAATTCCAGCATTTGAAATAAATTCATCAAGAAAATGTGTTTATTTTCCGTTTTCTTAAGAATTATTTTAACTGCGCCTCACGGTTACGGAAAGTAGTTCGGCGTGGGAGTTTACTGGGATATAAATTTTGGACAGAGACTTGCTACGAGCCAATCAAATGTTAGGGAATTGTGTAAATATATTTGTGCTGGAATTATTGCACTATTGCATTATAATTTTTATTTTAACATGTTATTACACCGTGCAAGTCTATTTTATGCAATAACTATTCGTATGACCTAGGGTTTAGAAATACTATATACATGTACACATTTACAATGAAACTATTTTTCATAATCGTTTTCATCACTTTCTAGGCATATCTGAGACGCAGTCAGCCGTTAAATCATCACTCAAGTAAGATCCTCTATTCTCTTAGTATCCATGTAATCTTACAATGTCATACAAATGTAACATTTCACTTTGTATATCTGTGTGATATTTATCCAGGCGACATAATCAATGAAACGTCATAGAGAAATGTTGGTAAAGACAATAGAACAATCTCTAAGATCACTATGGCTGATCTGGGACATAACAAAGTGGACCATACGTGTGTACGATCGTGATGTATTTATCAATGTTTCACACGTTCTCTCAAAACATGTGAAACATATTTGAGCATGTGTTTATTTTATATGTATCTATATTCTACGATGGTACATGAATACACATCGGGGGGCCGTTTCACTAAACTTCATACGACTAATATATTCGTAAGTGCTAAAGTATGATAGTCTGTAAATTTCACATTAACACTGTTTTCTTGTAAATAATTGTTGGATTTACATTTATTGAGCATAGGCTGCATATGCAGCCTATGCTCAATAAATGTAAATCCATCAATTCAAATTTGCAGGCGATTCTAAATTTGCGCTTACGAACATTTTAGTCGCAAGAAGTTTAGTGAAACGGCCCCCGGGTGTTTTCGTTTGTTTGTTTGTTTGTCATTGTACAATTTCGAAGACTATATTGTTTAAGACTGAATTTCTTGTGTAAAAAACCATTGGGCACAGTATATATTTTCACTATTCATTTACACAATGAAATTCTAGTATTTAGGTGTAGTTTGTAATTGTTTGCAAGTTGTGTATGTGTATGTAAATTAACTGGTACGTGAAAATGTGTATTTTCTTTCGTAGTCGGTGTAAACCCATTAGTTACTGTCTGTTTCACGAAACCTGCCCAAATCTTACGGCCATATAAACAATACTTATGAATGAGCTTTCTTTTTATTTCGTTAAATTTTGTCAAATATTTATTGCAAAAAAACACACAACAATTTCTCCATATTAGATCCCCATAGACATCTTCAGATGTCTCTGGGGGTTTAACATGGGGATTTTTGTCTAATTTCAGAAATAGTGGACCGATTTTTAAAATGTAACTTTTGTTTTCCTTGTTAGACCATTTCCAAGCTATCTAGCTAGATTTCAGAATCAAATTTTCGTTTTTCGACTCCTCCTCCACCTCTTTTTTCGCCATGTTAAATTCCCATAGAGAACTAATTTTTCGTAATAAAATCAATATTGGACCAAATTTCACGAAATAAAAAGAAGGTTCATTCTTAAATTTTGATAAAATTTAATATTATCGAAAAAAAAGATTGTGTTTGCATTGTTTATATGGCCGTAAAATGAGGGCAGGTTTCGTGAAACAGACAGTAGGTTGTGAAGTCCGATGAGGTGGAAGACTCGGATCTCAGACAAGTAAATTGCCGATTATAAAAATGATTCACACCCACCCATTTCTGTAGACTTTATAGCGTTAAACCGATATACGTGGCTGTGAATGGAGAAATGAGGCTTATGGGTTTTGCGGCCAGTGTAGATCCAGATCAGCCTGTGCATCCGCACAGTCTGATCAGGATCTGAACTATTCGCCATTCCACCAATGAAACACCCGACATGTTTCTATCAAGCAATACAGATCGTTGTCAGGCTACAGGATTGTGATATTTGATGAGGAGCTACACTGATCACAAAACCCATAAGCTCCATTTATCCAGCCACGACCACATATAGTCGACAGAAATGTGCGTATGTGCCGTGAAACACGGTGCCGTGAAACATTTTTGATATTCAGTCAATACAATTTTTGCATTTTACAGCCATTTGTAGGTGTTGACGGGATAAATAGAACAGTAGGTTAGTGCCGTGAATGGGAAAAAATATCTGGCGCGGCACGGAAACGGGATGTGCTCGGCAGAGCCTCGCCCATCCCGTTTCCTGAGCCTTGCCAGATATTTTTTCCCATTCACGGCACTTTTTAACCTACTATTCTCTATCTATTTTCCTTATTTCTGAAGCAAAGTATATGTTGTGACCATGAGTGGTCACAATATATACTTCTGATGAGAAATAAAGAAATTATTGAACCTTGCCGGATATTTTTTCCCATTCACGGAACTCACCTACTATTCTCTATATACGTGCATAGGAGGCAGTAAAGACAATTTGTTCGGCTTTTTTTCTCACTTATTGATGCATGTATATTAATTTTAATGTATTTATAGACCTCGGTCCGTTACTTCAACCTGTGGCCTGCCCTGAAACACCGTACCGCCTAGCCGTTGACGTAGCTAAATAGAGGATCTCAAACGAGAGCAGGCAGAAAACTTGGAGATATCCGATATGTTTCAGTGTAAAGATGGCATTTACTATTTTCGCATTTTAGTCGGTGTCAGAAAGTGAAAATATATACATTTGCTGAAATTTTTTCTATAGTCTTGAATTTTGTGTTTATTTTCATTCTGAGACATAGTACATTAACAAACAAATTGGTACCATTTTTTTCCCATCACTATCTTGGCCGGCATCTTTAATTCAAAATGGCCACCATTATTGTTAATAACGCTGTATAGGTGTGAGTTTTTGCTAGATAATTTTGTTATGATCTGATGATTGTTTATATATTTGTAACTTATACATTTTTGGATAGTGTTTGAACACACTAATCAGAAACTTAATTTTGAAATGTTGTCCAATACATAGAGGGCAGCCATCTTGGATTTCAAAATGGCCACCAATCCAAAATATAGTTTACAATATCATTGTTCATATATTATGTCAAAATGGCCGCCAAGACAAGTAATTGTTTGTACGTTTTTATATAATTCAGTGTTTCTTCTTTAAAGGTACATGCCCACTCAACAGGCCCAAACTGTTCTTTATAGGAATTAAATAAGTGTATAATTGTGTCACTATTCCACCAGTTCTAAAATTTACAAATGCCCGCTATACAGATATAATCATTTAGTAATATGTATTTAGTGATAGTGACACGCGGTGGTATCAGGCTATTTTCATATGAAAATGAGGCACCTGAAAAAAATAATATTTTCGATAGATTATAAAGTATGATCATTGCACATCAAACCATAAATACAGAGAATAAATAATGAGGTCCGTTAATATTTTAAGGAAACATGGTTAACGCCCCTGATATCAGTGTGTACATTTACGTCCGATATAAAATGTATAATAATGACAATCAATACGTGGGATAATGGTGAATGTATGTTTATTTTGCCAGAAAGTGTCTCAGATGATGTCTCTGATGTAAAGAACATTTTGTGCCTACTGAGTGTTAAACATGTTAAATGACATAAAGTATATGACTACCAGCACAAAGACTAGTTATGGTATTATTATTATTTGAAATATATTACTAAATAACAAACATATGTAATGTGAAATGCTTTAAATAATTCAAAATGGCCACCATATAAGCAGAATATTAGTTGGCATTACTGCATCTTCAACTTACCCAAATATTATTTTGATGTTGTTTCAAGTGCATAAATATGTGTCATCAATCAATCAATCAATATATATTTGTGTCACTGTGTGTATTATAACATAGACTGGCACAAATGGTTAATAGATAGTAGAACTCTAATATGGCTGTTAATATTTACCTCTATTATATATCTGCTATCAAATGACTGTGGTACTCATCATTACATGTGTCATCACGTTGATTTTATGCATGAAACATGAACTATATACCTTTAATAATACGATAAGAAACACCTTGAGCGATTAAAATCAATAAACAAGTAAGTAATCCAATGTGTCCTCCAACATGTCACCATTCTATAAATGTATTCGTGTTATTGATTGCAGTGACAGTAACATAGTACACATGACAGAAAACATACATAATGTACCTAATATGGCCTTCTGTGGCAAACATTCAAGATTTTCGATAACTACTGTGCTTGTTGAATAATAAGCTCTTCGTTTAATTACACATTGAGTATATTAGCAGAATATTCATTTATGTAATTGTGTTTACGGTCTGTCAACAGCTAACGTCAGTTTAGGGTGGGTTAGCGGGGTCGAAAGCCATATTCCACTAAAACGAACTGAGGGGGTCACACAATCAGAAATGAATATTTACAGGAAAATATATATTCAGCTTTGAAATTAGAATAAGCTGATCTAGTGCCAGGTCCTCACCATACCAGTCGCTTAGCCCCAAAGCCCTAAAAGTAATATAATTAGTACTAATCCTACTACATTTATAATGGGATTCAACTCTCAAGTAACAAGGAAGTAAAACACGTACCTAATCGTCTCTGAAAGCAGGGATATTGTTATTCCGTATGAAAGGCATCATGAAATACCCTTCATATACTTCCAACCAACCTCCAATTTAGCAGACAATTCAGACTTATCATGACATCATATGATTAATATAGTTTACTGCATTCGATCAGATGTTAATATTACTCAAACATGTTGTACATGTATATTCACGACACCTTTGATGCCTATGACAGTTATAAAATCAATAGTCTTGTGTGATGAAGTAACTAAGAGCATTTTGATTTTGTTTAATCCAGATTATTGGTCATTGACACACATGTGATCAGCTCAATCTTTGAAATGATCTGTCGGTCTTCAGGGGTTCAACATATGGAAGATGGGCATTCTATATGCATTGGCCTAAACTGGAAGAATACCAACCAAACAGATAACTTAACCCAGATGAAAGTATTGAATGCTAATCTAGGGACAGAAGTTGGATATTCGAACATGAGAACACAAAGTAATGGCCATATAATAATTAAATAATACAATAGTCGTTATTCACACGATACCATACGAGTTCCAAAAATATATGGCTTGCAAACTGGTGTCATGACGATCACATGACGGTCCTGTCAGAATATCACATTTTATAAACACCAGTTGTTAAAGAAATATCCTCCAAATATATTCACATTTCACGTGTATGCATTATTTTAATTATTATCATCTGTGTAATATATATATCACAATTCCCAGCACTGGGATATATTTGCAAGTCCTACATGGACAGTATGTATACAATGTCATCCTCTTAAACACAAGACAAACTTGACTCAAACAACCTATGAGCAACAGTCGCAGTAAATAGAGAATAGTAGGTTAGTGCCGTGAATGGGAAAAATATCTGGCAAGGCTCATGAAACGTGATGGGCGAGCACATCCCGTTTCCTTGTCGCGCCAGATATTTTTTCCCATTCACGGCACTAACCTACTATTCTATTTATCCAGTCAACACCTAACAATTTCTTTAAAATGCAAATATAGTATTGACTGGATATCAAAAATGTTTCACGGCACTGTGTTTCACGGCACATACGCACTGTGTCGACGGGATAAAATAAGGTGGATAGTTGCCGAGAAGGGAACTGCCTCTTCCATAACATAGTAGGTTGATGGTACAGGGTGCTTAGCCATACATCTGAGGAAGCTATTGGTGCATGTAATATCCCAATGTATGTCCAAAACTGTTGATGCCATCTACAGAGCTTTCGTCGAAATTGTGACAGCTCGGTCTAACATTCCACTATGTACAGTGGGTCATACAAATACGTCGATTTGCCGCAGGAGTACATAAGGATTTAGTGTTTGGCATATATGTAATAAGTAAACGTGTACATAATGCTTCCATAGTAAGTTAGCACGTTTAGTATATGTATGTGATTGTTATGATATGATGGAATGTACAACCAAATCAAATACAAACTATTAAAGTAACACAGTAGACGATATGAAATGGAATGTGTTACATATGGTCTTGAATGTATTTATTGTTACTCTAATTTCTTTAACGGCCTGGCAATAGCTGAGATAATTTTAGTCAGGGTTAATGGGACCGAATCTCTTATTTCACTCGTAAGAACGGATGGGGGATCCTAAAATCAGATGAGAATAATTGCACAAAAATAAATATTCAACCCTGAAATTAGAATAACCTGATCCGTAAGTAAGTCCTCAGTAAGCCAGAGTCATATGGCCCCATCCCCTAAATATAATATGATTACTACTATGTTACAAGTCTTATATGTTGAACAATACTTGAATACCAAGAATTGTTCAACATAACCGGCTGTAACTCTCACGAATCCGAAATCGAAACATGTATCTGAGGACCAAATCAGGAATTTTGCCATTTTGTTAAGGTTTCAATCCAGTTAAACCGGCTGGCCTAATGTGACACATATCTGTTGACAGGCCGTTAAACATCATTAAATAAATAACTACATTTCCCGTTACATAGTGTACGTATGAACCAATTATAATGAATAGGAAGTAATAAAAAATGCTCGCAACATCCATTATTCACCGATTTTGTAACAGTTGATTGATGTGAAAAGGTATACCAGCCTAACATTAAATCTGAATATCAAGAAAAACATTATCCTTTATAATACATGCCTTATGCAATTTAAATTCCACCAAGTGTGATTTTCTGGGAAACAAACGCCAGTACTTTACATGAAACAAAAACTTAAATGTGAAAACAACAGCAAAGCAGATGTATATGATTAACAATACAGGCCACCAATTAGATACTGTATTGTATAAAACTGCCATTTAGATGGCATACATATAACTACATGCACATTAGTGTTGACCAAACAGAGCGGTAATCATAAGAACATGAATGTCCTTGTGCGCTATACTAATGTGTCATATAGTGTGTCATGCCTGGCTGGCATGGTTAAATATCATATCAATGTCAATATTGCATATCAAACACAAACTTTCTATCATCATAAACACTGATATTGCTGATTTAAATTACAGGTACCCAATTGGAACATGTCAAAGTATGCTAAATGTGGTGGCCATCTTGAATTTTCAAATTACAGAATAGTGTTATTGCTTACACATGTGGCTAATATATTTATTTAATCGATATCGTACATAAAATTCCAGCACAAAACTATTTACACAATTCCCTAACATTTGATTGGCCAGTAGCATGTCTCTGTCCAAAATTTATATCCCAGCCTCCCATGCCGAACTACTTTCCGTAACCGTGAGGCGCAGTCAAAATAATTCTCAAGAAAACGGAAAATAAACCCATTTTATTGATGAATTTATTTCAAATGCTGGAATTATACGGAATGAATGGCCTTTTTGTGGAATTTATCGGGGATATAAACTTGGAAAAGTCGCGGGAATACTGGACGAGGCCTTCCGGCCTTCGTCTAGTATTCTCGCGACTTTTCCAAGTTTGTACCCCGATAAATTCCACAAAAAGGCCATTCATTCCTATAATAAACATATCACATTTCTAATCAAAACCGTTGCTATTCTCTTGCTGATGAAATTGTTTGATTAGAACGGTGGCCATTTTGAAATACAAATCTATATACACAACACTTTAATTTCATTATTCACATCGTGCTACATGTTCAAATGGCAAATATCATTTGCTGCATGATTCTGTTGATATTTATCCATTTTATCATTCAAATTGCTTATATTCAATTGAAACTAACACACAATGTAGTGTTATGGCGGCCATTTTGAATTTTAAAATAGCACATGTACCTGTTATTGAACAGAAATGTAACTACATGTATTTCATTTTTGTTATATATATATATCCTATAAATAATGTGAATAACTTGTGGTAGAAAATGTTCTTATTCTCTTGGTAAAAAGAGTATAAGGATCTTGAATGACGGCCATTTTAAAATTCAAGGTGGCCGCCACATGTGTGATCGAAATAAATGGTACCAATTAGCAAAAATTTCATAAGGTTCACCTTTTAACACCGAGTATATAATTGAGAAATATCGACAGAGAAAAATAATTTTTATCCTAGCAACACAACTATTATAGATATGTCTTATGATATAATATTAGGTTCCTGCACTTTGTAAACACTTCATATTACCAAACGGGAGCACATTATAATAGTTGCAGTAAGTATACAGAGTCACTGATGCTTCTAATGACGTATACAACATGATGACGTCAACGTCAATACATTAATGTTCTGTCGCGCCAGTACGGATGTCAGTTGGAACGTCTCCATTGTATTTAATACTTTGGCATAATACGAATACATACTTATAGACCTTCAGCCAGCAATAACTCCCTCGCCTCCCCCCCACATGTGGGAATTTTGGTGAGCATGATTTTCGGATTCAGTAGCCGATTGTCTATCAATCCTGGTTGTCTGCGCTCAAAAAGCCGCTGAATGAACAAATGGCGGCCATTATATTGTTTTATTAAGGACTGTTAACTTTCAGTCTGTTCAATATTAACCGGGTAAATTGCTATAATTAAGTCACAATTTGAATGTAAAATGATTTAGAATACATCTTACATTTCATTACATCCGTAAATGGCAACATTTTTCAAACATATTTCAAAATGGCTGCCGAAATAGGCTGTTTTACAACATTGTTCTGCGAGTCGTGTGCTGTTACGAACAAATACAGACATTAATACAGTTGAAACACATATACATTGCTTTCCCTCATAACTAAATAGAAACTACAGGAGATAATGATGCAATATCCTTCCACAATTGTCAGAACAGTCAAAATGGCTGCCAAAATGTTCTTGTTTTGTTCTATTCTTTACTGTATAAGTTGTTATAAACAGCATTTCATGCATCTATTACATGTATACATACCAGTTACTATTACATGTATACACATCAAATCATGTGATAGCATATACATATACAAGTATACAATGATACAATGATACAATTATATCTTCAAAATGGCCGCCAAAATGATCAGATGTTCAATAATATTGATGATGAAGCTGCAGTTTTAAGTAATTAAATAACTAACATTGTTATGTGTAGAGTGTGATATTCTGCTTATTTTCAAATACGGATGTATATTGAAGAAATGTTTCAAAGTGTGTCCAAAATGGATTGACTGTTGACAAGGAATACAATGTTATTAATGTTAACGAGCACATTTCTCACAATCAATTAAGCGAGCATGATGATCATTGGCCAAGTCAGTATGTAGTATGGTATGATGAATGGTATGAGTATGCTCATTGAAAACATGCATGGCTTTCTCCCACATTAAGCATCCCGCATATGTCTTCACATGTGACAATAATATAAATTAACCCTTGGTCGTGAACATTGGAAAATAAATACAATACATGGTAACGATATGTAAGTCATGCAGTCAATGGTGTAATCAGTTCTACAGTAACCACTACATGTACTGTATTCATTCTTATAATTAAACATTATTGAAATTTATACACCAAAAACCTAACCATAATTATACAGTGTCACCATGACGGTCGATCAGATTCAAGATCATGGTCGCTTTTGCAATTAGGAGATGTGATATTTACGGATCTATATGTACACTTTTAATGCAGCTTAAATTTCTAAAAATAGTTGATAATACCCTTAGTCCGAGGAGGTCCCGCATCTTGCGATGACACCAAACTCTGCTAGCCCATGACATGCATATACTCGAATACATGCCTCTGGTTGCTATAGTAATGGAATATGAGTGTCCATCAGCGGTGTAATAAATTTGAAAGACAACCATAGTGATTGTTATGCTGATTCAATGCCACATATGGGTATATGGAGGCAAAGACGTGTATATTAGCTACAAACTACGTGGGGTATGTATGTGCTAAACAGGTACAATGTAAATATAATTTTGCATTCAGTAAATAAATGTACACACGGTACATGACTACAGAGTTGTTTGATCATTAGAATGACATTACCTGTTGTCAAATAGAGAAATATTTATTCCGACGACACCAAAGAGCCAGCAAAATACATAACTGTGGTACAATGCGGCAGAAAACGCCTTCCACAAACCTGATCCTTAAGGTCTGCGTAAATAGTGAGAATGCCATGTAGAAAATAGTTAAATGGCATAGTAAAATCCAAAATTTAATATGTCTCGATAGAGGCTATGTGATATTGTTTAGATCAACATGTTGATACATTGCATAATATGTTATGGAGATACGTTATCATTCATGGGGATTTAAACGTATATTGACGGTTCTATGAGTGTGTGTGGCTACACGTGGTAGATACTTATTAAATTGGACTATATCTATGTTTAAATACCCCGGTTTGGCTTTTTCAGACTACATACATAATAATATTGGCTTGTATATTGTATATTGTTCTATAATTATATAAATGAGCTTGGAGGACATATCAGGCGTGGAACAGGGGGGGGGGGGGGGGGTGTTCAGGGGTCCGGACCCCTCCCCCCCCCCTGCTCCCGACAAAAAAGAAAGATGAAAATCTACAATACTCGAATAGTTGGATGACTTTTTTCGTGGCCTAGGTGTCAGGAAATCGCATCTGCGGCGATCTGGCATTTAAACATTTCCTGGGGGAGGACACCCAGACCCTCCAAATTTACGATACGATGTTATGCAGCTATATGCCAATCGGAACTATTATAAGTTGATTACAAACCTACATCCTTTTTGATTTTTGGTAATTTGACACACCAGGTGTAGAATAACACGTGTGCTATAATTAAGAACACCGAATGCAAATTATGAAATGGTATACCAACCTTACAGGTTATCAAGTGTCACTATTATAAAATCATGGTTAACTATTTACTTACAACGCCTCATTTACAAAATACAATATCGTCATGGGTCAATCTCAAATAAGACTAATGGAGCAATATACCTGCATGTATTAGGCAATGGTCATGATGCATGCACTGGTGTGCACTTGCACTGGTAATGTTTGACGGTCATACACATTGGAACACACATGTTCTCGTAGTGTATTTCAGTAGTCATACAAGTTATACATATTTACTACATAGATGATTTTATAAGTACATGTGCCAACTACACATTTGAATCCTGTTCCTGCTGATGACTCAGAATTGGTTGACGGAATATTATTAGAATGCACGATAAATAGTGTGTACATTATTTGGAACCGGGATATATCTCAGTTTCATCGGTTCTACTACCTAATTTTATTTTTATGTCGCACCAACTCATTTACTTGCTGGCTGTCATCTTGAAAGTGTATAACAATATATTTGATCTGTTTTACTCCAGCTTAGCTTGCTTGTATTATTTACAGCTATCTTAATGTTCTGTATTTTAGTACTTACTGTCATAGAAGAAGAAGAAGAAGAGTTTATTGACATAAACTATATACAGTTTCTAGTCATAATAACTTGCTCAATTTCTAGCAATATATGAATAACATGATAGGTAATGAGTGAAACATGATATTAGTTGCATGAGTTTGAAGAAGTAAGTATTTTGAGGGTGGAAATTGCTTAACAACTGTTCATAAATTGCAAAATTACATGTGCATGTATAATTGTTGTCGTTGCCACTATTGGAGAACCCGTGTTGTCCGATAGTGTCAAGTACAACGATTTAACATGGTGGTTGGTGGAATAAGCTGTGATATGTAACGGAGTACGGCGGAGTAGGCTGTCGGCTGTCAAATGGGAACCCAAAACGCCTGTCACCAGCGTGAGGTCAATCTCGGCTGCGCACTCACACATTCTGTATGGTGTATGACGGAGGTCGTGTTGTTTAAAATAGTTTGATCCGTTATAGTACTCAGCTGTCAGGGATTAGACTGTGTGAATGAGCTGCCGTGACGTTCCCCACCCCGGCTGGACACGCCCCAAAATCCCACGTGACTGCCCACGCACATAATTCAAACAATTTGGAGCTGTGGTGTATAATTCATGACTATCTATACTATAACCAGTGTAGCCCCAGGTCTGAACGCTCTCAAATGTGCGTCAAGACCAGGAATCACACTGCGTTGTACACTATTGCATAGTACATATCCATTAGAAGAATGTATGTGCTAATCAATTAAGCTGCTTCAATGGTTTCCTTATTGATTATACATGTAATAATACTCGTTTTGCAGTTAACATGGTATGCATGTATTATTGTTGTCATTGTTACCATATCCAACCGTGATTAGCTAATAGTAACAATGCAAACAATATGCCATGACTGAATAATGATTGAATTATATTTACAAATTATTTTTTTAATCGACTGCGAACAAAATGGATCTCAAGAATTATGCAACGGACCCCTGTCCAGATCAGCCTGCCCGGCGAGCAGGCTGGTCAGGGCTTAACGCATTGGTCAATATTGTCGGACGTGTTGTATTGTTGGATGACAATGAAGCTAGTGGTATTCTATTCGATTGTAAAGTAGCTGGCTTAGTGTATACTGATTGTATGTACGTTGCATAACCCTCAATTAGCACTTTGTCCTTTCACTGCGCATGTGCGCGGCTCCCGTGACAAACGAAGTATGCAACAACATTCTCAACCAGCGTAGCCCCAGATCTGAACGCATAATCATGCGATCTCATCAGAGACAATGCTGTTTGTCGACTATACTTCATTGTCGTTGCATAGTGAGGCGTCTCCTTATTGTAAACGCTTCTGTTATGAATTTACACAGATTTACCAATTCGCACCTGCTCGTAGATTGTAGTAGAATCGAGAATTTGTACATACTGGGACGGTTGTGATAATAACGTTTGATGTATTTCTGTCTAATATTGTCAAAAACCGGGCATCTAATAACAAAATGATATTCATCCTCCAAATCGTTTGAGTTACACAGTTGGCAGAGGCGTTCATGTCTCACAATTATATTTGCCCCATACCTGCCAGTCTATATTCTTAATGGGTGTGATGATAGCAATAGTTTGCTTATTGAGCATCTCAGCCACCTGTTTCTAACTTTGTCCAGATAGCATGAATACTGAAAACATAGTTTGACATATTTATACAATGTAAGTGCTCCATTACTTTGTAAATCGGCTTGCCACTTTTGTATGAAACAATCAAGTTCTGCTTTCTTAAATAATGCACAAAAATTGTTTTCGGACACTGATTGAGGGTCATTCCAAATATATGAGAATCCCATATTATCAAAAAGACTCTTAACCTTGCTTACCCAATTGTTAAGTCCGTTTGTACAATCTAATAGAGCACTATTGTATATCACTTTCAGAATACAAGTTTGCCTTTTAACTAGCTTAAATCAGTATTTTACCATTCGAATATGTCTGTTTATGTAAAGAGGGTAGCGGCACAGTTCACCATATACACCTACATTGCTAGTAGAAAGTTTTACACCTAAAACAGTCTTACAAAACGTGAGGTGAATGCGTTCAATTTCTTTGGATTTTGTGTTACCCCACACTTCACATCCATACGACAGAATTGAGGACACGAACGCTTCAAATAGTTGGCACTGTATATGTGGGTTGAAGTCGTAGTGTCTAATGTTCGCCAACAAAGTGTTCATGGCTTTTAACGCTTTTCGGTTTTAGTAGCGCCTGTTGATTGAGAGAAAACGACCCCGTGAAGTTGAAAACGACCCCGAGGTAATTGAAATCGTCTATGACATCAAGTACGTGGTCTTGATAATACCAGTTTTCGTCCGCTCTAAGCCTGCCTCGTTTTCGGAACACCACCACCTTCGTTTTGCCGGTATTTACTTCAAGTCCCCATCTCGTGCAGTACTCGTACAGTCGATTAAGGCTTGTTTGAAGTTCGTCGGGAGATTTTGCAAACAACACCATGTCGTCTGCGAATAACAGTAGTAGGATTGTTATATCATCGAATGTCAGACCACTGTTAATGCTGTCTTGTAAATATAGTTCCAAATCTTCTATAAACAGGGCGAACTAATATGGGGGACATTATCTCCCCTTGACGTAATCCGAGCGAGATTTCGAAAAAATCGGTGTACTGACCACTGTGCTTTCACACATGACTTTACAGTTTTATATATCCCTCGTACAATCCGTAGCATTTTCCCGTCCACCCCGAGATGATGTAATTTCAGCCATAATCCGTTCCGGTAGACAGAATCAAACGCCTTCCGCAAATCTATAAACGCACAGTAAAGTCTTTGTTTCCTGCTAAGCATTCTTTCAATAACGGAGTTCAATACAAATATTGCGTCTATCGTCGATTTACCCTTTTGGAACCCGAATTGCGCGTCTGATATAACATTGTTGTTTTCACAGCACTGGCTTACGCGGTTATTTAACACACTCGTGAACAATTTCCCCAGAAAACTTACTAATGTTATACCTCTATAATTGTTTGTATCTTCTGCGTCGCCCTTGTTTTTATACAGCGGAACTATGAAACCTTCGGTCCACTTGTCCTGGAAATATCCAGTGTCAAACACCATGTTAAAAATGTCTGCCAAATGTGCCGAAATAATATCTCCCGCCTCCAAAAAGAATTCGTTCAGTATATGGTCCTCGGCTTCGGCCTTTTCCCTGTTGAGTTTTCGAATCGCCCTATCCACTTCCGGTATAGTAATGGGTTGGTCCAGCTCTTCAAATGTTGCCTCCGGTGTGTTGAAATCGTGTGTGTTGTTGAATAACACTGCAGTCTCCAAGTGTGTTTCGTGTATTTCACTAGACAGGTTCTTAAAATATGTGTGAAAGTCGTTTGCTGATATATTTGATGAGTTTTTGTTTTTTCGTTTAGAAAAATATTTCCAGAAATCCTTTGGCTTTTTTGTTTTCAGATTTTCAATTTCCTTTGCTTTTGTGATTTTGTATTCCGTGCAACGCGCTTAAATGTCTTTTTACAGTCGCTCAATGTGTGTCTATTTGCACTCGACTTTGTAGCGTTAAATTCCGACAACGCATTTCTGTACCGTTGTTTCGCTGCTATACAATCAGCGTCAAACCAGCCGTGATTGTTTCCCTTGTACCGCGGACTGCTAGTGTCTCTGTGTATTTTGTGTTTACTAAATAGGGGATCGGTGACATTGCGTATTGTATTGACGAATTCTGATATCGTGTCGTTCACCGTCTGCTCACTGGCTGTATCGGAATTTATATTTGTTGTAATCATATTCAAACTTGGCAGGCTACTGATTATGCCATTGCGAAAGTTATCTCGTAGATGTTCACGCCACCTATATACTGTTTCATCGCGATGAGTTTGTAAACATGCTGGCGGGGTACACGCAATTGTGAAGGTTAACGGTGCATGATCATTGAATTCGTTGAAATTCTCTACTCTAAAATTAATCACCGAGTTAAAGTCACGCTCTTTCAATAGTAAATAGTCTATTACACTGCACCCCTGGCGATTGTAGTATGTATATGCACCGGTCATGTGATCGTCTCCTAGGCGCCCATTGGCCAATCGAAGGGACGTCGCTTTGCACAAGTCGATTAGTTTGATTCCCTGCGCGTTTGTAACCGTGTCCTGGGAAACTCTGGCTAGTGGCGAATCCGGGATATAGTCGTCACTGTCTAAGTCACGCATGCACCTGTCTAGCACAATATGGTCTGCTTTACACGAAACTCTCGCATTACAGTCCCCGGATATTACTATAGTGGATGTCTTCTTGCAAAGTTCGATATAAATCCGCATCTGTGACGTTTCTAGCTGGAGAATCATCGCCCCACAAATATACTCCACACAGATATATGTCCTCAGTATTACGAAAGAAGCGACGGTCTAATTTTAACCACACTATTGTGTCATAATGGTTCCGTATAATTTGTATTCCGTTTTTTATATTGTTCTTACAGTAAATCACCAGCCCCCGCTGTTTCTACGCGCCCGCCTATGTTTGAATTTGCGATACAGGTTAAAACACGTATAACCACTCAGTTATACATCGCTGTTCTCGTCTGTCCATGATTCCGACAGTATTATTATATCGTGTCCATTTAATATTTCCGAAAAATCTGAGTCCCGTTGTTTGTCATACATGAAGTAATATGTGCTAGAAATCATCCATTCAGCATGGTAGAAAAGATAATATTTTCTATATCCAATTTGCAAATTGGTACCTACGACCTACACTATTGACAGTAATACTTATACTTATTTATTTATTTTACTTAATGGTGTTTCAAGGCTTGTCAACAGCTGAGAGTATTAATTATATGTATCAGAGACGTTCATGTTGGAATACACAACATAGTAAACATGGTAATTGTCATGGTTGCATAAATATGAAATGGACATATAGAGAGACGAACAGACATTCATCTGTATCTGAAATGTATGTGGATAACTAATATGTGGCTATGACTGGAGAAATGGGGCTTATGGGATATGCTACCAGTGTGGCTCCTGATCAAATAGCACACTACTCTACCCTGATAACGATATAGTATGCTTGTTAGAAGCAGGATGGGTGTTTCACTGATGGAATGGCGAACAGTGCAGACCCTGATCAGATTGTGTGGATACACAGGCTGATCTGGATCTACACTGGTCACAATACCTTCGGCCCCATTTCTCCAGTCACAGCCACATATACAGGTGTTAGTAGCTACACGTTCATATGAACCTTTCATAAGTATCTGGCAGCGTATAAGGTAAGAAAAATTAGTACATGTAAAATGGTCATTGTAAATTCGGTGGGAGGGGAATATATAGTTAAAACTACTTTGTTGTAACATTGCATCATCTGCTGTAGACATTATGTAATCAGAATATGGGCATTCACTATATATTACAAACACTAGTAAGTACAATTAATTACCATTGATACAATTAATAGACACCTAGAGAGATTTTCGTAATGAGACATATAGCGTAGTTGTTACCATCACTAAGTAAATGCGAAGCGGACGGACAGACGGACGAACACTCGGACACACTGTATTTGAAGTGTGCACGGATAGCTATCAGTAGTGCATAAGTAGTCGCATATGCATTTAAACAATTTATAAGCAAGTGACAGTGCACATAACATAAATGAAATTCATTACATGTAAAATTCCCATTATAAAATGTGTGGGTGGGAATGGTGAAAACTACGTTGTTTTAACATTGTACCAGAGACTGCAGACATTAGATAATCGGCATATGTGAAATTAACATGTCTAATGAACACTACTAGGTACCATTGACACGAACAAAATACAAAAATACAATACTTTTATGGAGTTATTAAGGTAGATGTTTTGCCATTGAAATTCAATGGGTGGGGTAACAAAACGAGCAAAATTCTTCATCTGAATTAGAAGATATTATTTAATTGAACATTATTCCATTGTATAGTTATGAACACAACAGAAAACATACAAAACTGCCATATCAGTCGTTTCTAATGATAAAAAAAACAGTCGATTTTCAATGAAAAATGTGATTTTTCACAATTGCGAAAAGTCCGAAGGTGGTATACTTCTTTAAAATGGTGCCAAACATTCATCCAGCGGGTTACAGAGCGCAGACATACGGCATAGAACTCGTAATTGAATTTAGTTTCAGAAAAAATATGTCTGCAAAATCCGACAGGGTGGGGGAGGGGGCGGGGGTCATTTCTGGCTGACGGCCTATTAGGGTGATGCGGCCAGCCAATCAAATTAACTCCATGGGTTATTACGCGTGTGTAAAAACACGGCATAACACGGTTAAATTAAAGTTAGTTAAGGCATATGTACCTGTCGGTCCGCCCTGGTTGTCGTCACGCGGGATTCAAATCACCCGATTTCGCTCGTTTTACAGCCGTTATATACATGTACATATATTTGGAGCAAGATACATGGGCTTTCCCAGCTTTTTTGAAACGGGGACCGACTTCATGATGTTTGTGAGACTGCCGAAATCGGTATGTGGTCCGAGGGTATGCTCACCCAAATGCACAATATAATAATTTTTCCTCAAACCTGGGGTTGAACTATCAAACCCCGTGAAACTGTTGAGGTATCGATGTGCACAATACTGAATTCCTGAAACCAGCGTTTTAGCTCCCACAATCGGTCTGACGAATGATTGTGCATTTGGCGCTTAAACAAATGTTTAAATGTTCAAACGCTGAAACGGTAGTTTTCCGAAAAACAATCGATCGAAGCAAGAACCAGATGGTTTATTGTGAACACCGATAAATCAAACCTGGGTTTTAAGAAAAACTCCAAGTGCACATTAATTCTTCAAACCCGAGTTTGTGCATGGTCTGAGGAATTATTGTGCATTTAGTTTGCCATTGGAACGGCCAGTGAACAAAACAGTCCACTGGGGTGGTTGAACTTGGTTAGCGCGGCGCCCGCACCCCCCCCCCCCCCCCCCCCCCCCCCCCCCCCCCCCCCCCCCCCCCCCCCCCCCCCCCCCCCCCCCCCCCCCCCCCCCCCCCCCCCCCCCCCCCCCCCCCCCCCCCCCCCCCCCCCCCCCTTCCCCCCCCCCCCCCCCGCTTACATTGCCATGGACTTGGTTACACCATACATGTACATTACCCCAAACAAACGAAATTCCACCCACATCTACCAAAAAGCCACCAAAATACCCATATGACACCAACATACTGACCATCTGTTAAAACACGTGTGGGTACAATTGTATATTTTAATTGAGAAGAGAGTTAAGATTAATAAAATGCAAAAACTGAAGAAAAAACCTTACATTTTGCAATTTTCACCCAACTGGTACCTTTTCTTTTCCGTTAACGGTGCACTCAGTAGGCACAACATATGTTCATTATATCAGAGACATCATCATGAGACATTTTCTGGCAAAATAAACATTCATTCACCATTGCCCCACGTAGTGATTGGCATTATTATACATTTTATATCAGACGTAAATTTCCACGCCGATATATCGGGGGCGATAACCGTGTTTCCTTAAAATGTTAACGGACATTACTATTTATTCTCTGCATTTATTTTTTTTGATGTGCAATGATCATACTTTAAAATCTGTCGAATGTTTTTATTTTTTTCAGGTGAAAAAATATCATGCCTCATTAATGATTTGCATATAAAACTAGCCTGACAACCGCGAGTAAAATAAATAAAAGTAGGTGATTATATCTGTATAGCGGACACTCGTAATTGTTAGAACTGGTTGAATAGTGATACATCTGTACACTTTAACGGTCGCAACCAGTGGCGTAGCCAGGCATACGTACGCACGCACGCACGCACGCACGTGCGTACGAGAAAAAATAAAATAATTAAAAAAAAAAAGGCTTATTTTTCGAAATATGCAATAAAATCTTGAGGGTGGGGGGGGGGGGGGTTGCTATTGAGTCTGGAACAGAACGCATTTTGTATCAAACGTACATGTCGATTACAAACAAATGGTGCCGTAAATAATGCAGGAAAACGCGTTAGATAGGATCTCCGTGTCAAAAAAAATCCGGGTGGGGGGGCATGCCCCCGGACCCCCCTAGCACACACTCTCCCCTCACTTCGCTAGGTCGACGAGTGAGCCATGCTCACCCAATGTTCTACCATTTGATATGTGTGCGTATCAGAAATTTGTCCCTGGCTACGCCCCTGGCAACTATTCGAGAAAGACGGTGCGCCACAAAAATAAGCGGCAACATTTCACCTTGATAGAATGACGTCATCAGTGATCAGGCAAAAAGCACGTGCAATTTCGCGGAAGTGGGTGACCAGAATTTGTCGTTGGCAGAAGTTTTCAACAGACATGTTTTTCAAGAGTTAAGCCAAATACAAACATGTTATTTGCATACTTAAACAGTTAACAAATATAGTATTGTAACTCTATTTATAGAAGCCATTCTCTGGAAGTCAGCACAGGATGTAACAGTTTCAAATTACATGAATTGAATATTGTCTTCGTGATAACTGATACCGGTAACCGCAGGTAACCAATTGCCGTGAATTTATTACATTGGTCATAGAGTGACATAATTGTAAGAACCTTGAGTGTGGCGTGGATCGCCCAATGGGGGGCGTGAATCGCCCAATGGGGGTGGGGGTGGGGCGGTTGTGGGCATAAGAGTCCGGACCCCCCCCCCCCCTGCAATTATTTCTGTATCCGCACCTGCAAACACCATGTGATGTCATACATCACACAATTTACGTCACTTGCTGACGTCAGAATGTCATTACATTTTACCTGCACAAACATTTTTGAACTGCGTTGAATATTCAGGAAAGTTTGACCGAATATGCAGATGGTAATGCCATATAAATTTGTTTGGAAAGCCTTAGGTGCGCAGAATTAGCCGACACCATTGTAACTCTTTTACATTTCCTTACACTGCATAATCGTGACTTCATGACTGTCTTGATTTACAACTTGATTGGGTCGGTGATGTTCTCGTTTATACACTGCGTTACATAAGAGTTATGACTGAGTAGTCTTTCCAGATGTGCGTTTGAAGCGTTCTTTGTTTACTTTCTCCTTCGTGGAGAGTGACCTAAGAAATTTGCTAATACACAGTATTAGGTAAGTTTATAGTAGTATTTTTGTGATATATTGTAGAATTGTCTCTCACTAACAACATGGTGAAGTGTGAACGTCAACACACCGCAGATATTTTCTAGATTTTGGTGAGCGAAGTCTAAATGCTATATTTTACTGTAGCATGGTGTAGCGATATAGTGCAACCCGTTGCCTATAAAGCGGAAAACAGGCAGCTAGTTTGTGTCGTGTTGTAGAATTGTCTCTCCTTAAACAATATAGCGAAGTATGAATGTCAATGCCCTGCGGGTTTTTTTCTATATTTTAGTGCGCGAACTGTAAATGCTATTACGTACATGTTACTGAGTTGCGATATAGTGCAACCAGTAGGGCTGTAACGATACGGCAAGGCCACGATACGATACGTATCGCGATACTAGGACCACGATACGATACGTATCGATACGGGAACGATACACAGTAACAACAGAGTGAACGGCAAACAACACCTTTTTATTTTCAGAACAAAAAACAAATATACCCCCCACCACCACCCACCCGTTGCCCCAACCCTGTAGGTTAAATGTGTGTATTGAACTAGAAAGAAACTATTGAAATATAGTCGTTACAACTGCTTGCTCACATAACCAAATTACAGTTTGATATTCATATTCGTTTTCAGAAATACCAACACATCAACGTTCTTACTCGATAGGCCAGCTCGCTGTGCACTAACTATGTCACCTGCGGTGGAAAATACACGTTCACTGGGGACCGAAGTGGCTGGCACACCCAGGCACATCTGGGCTAGCACAGCCATATTCGGGAACCTGTGCTGGTTTACTTTCCACCATTCAGTAATATTTGTTGTTGTTGTTAACTTGTTAAGTCAAAGCGTCCCCATTTCAAATCGTCCCCATGTCAAAAACGTATAGTTGTCAAAACGTCCTTCCCGTTTCACCAAATATTTCGCAAACTTTCGGCTCTAGTATGACCTGTGTACTATTTAGAATATTATTATGATTTATTTGGTGATACTACTTCGAATCTCTAAGCAATAAAAACAATAACTCGTGTCGCAGGGTTTAGAAAAATGTGTACCGGTCCGCGACTAGAACCGGGGACATTAACTACGTTGTGACCAGCAAATTTTCAACTGGGTACGTTTTGTATTGGGGATGTTTTGGCGTGTATTCGTGGACGTGTATTCATTGGCCAATGCGCAGGTGCGTGTCTTATTATCCAATCAGACGGGAGATGAGACTGTGCATATTATTAATTCGGCTTCTGCAACTTCCGGAATATTATGAAAACAACATTGACAACAGACAGCGTAAACAGGTATATACTCTGAATATACATGCATACACCATGACGGTAATGTGACATGTCACGGTAGGTATAGTTTTACAATTTACAACTAACAGTTCAGAAAAAACACCCAATTTACCACAAGTCAATTGTTGTCTTGTATACAAACACTGACATTACAGAAGTGCATTTAACACTATTTTCATCAACAATGTATCGTTTGTGTATAGATACGGTCTGAGCGTATCGATGTATCGTATCGTTGCACTAGCAACAGCCCCCTAGCAACCAGTGTTGCCTATAAAGCAGTAAATGTGCAGCTAGCATTCAGGGTATGTCATTGTGATCACACGGTCTATTATTTAGTCCGGCGTAATTGATTTTTCATCAACACGACTGGTTTCTTCCTTTTAATGATGACCATGTTCCAGCCGTTAACGCTACGAGTTACTGAGATGGCGGCGTCCTGGAACATTCTGTTTGTTTTCTTTTCACCTGGTGAGGTGATAGGTAGTCGGTTACATCAGTGGATGTCACTATTTTTGGATGTACCTGCCCTTTGTCCGTCTGGTGTTCTGTCGCTGTTCATCGGAGATATCGGTCCAATAGTCAATGTCCACTAAGTGGTGACGGAAACTTTTCCTGCTGCTAAAGCTTTCAGGGGCCCGTTTCACTAAACTTCATACGAATAAGATGTTCGTACGTGCAAATTTAAGATCGTCTGGAATTTTCATAGGCTCAATAAATGTAAATCCAATAATTGTTCTTAAAGGTACATGCCCACGCAGTAGGTTATAATATAGTGATACAGATACTTTTGTATATTCTGTACGTATGACATTTTCTGGCATTTTCACCATTACCCCACATATTGATCGGCATTATTATACATTTTATTTTAGACAAAGAATTTCACACTGATATCAGGGGCGATAACCGTGTTTCCTTAAAATGTTAACGGACATTACTATTTATTCTCTGTATTTATTTTTTGATGTGCAATGATCATACTTTATAATCTGTCGAAAATATTGTTTTTTCAGGTGACGCATTTCATTAGTATAAATAAGTAAAAAATATCATGCCTCATTTGCATATGAAAATAGTCTGATACCAACGCGCATCACTCACTATCAGTAAAATAAATATTACTAAATATTACTGTTTTCCGGGCAGTTGTAATTTTTAGAACTGGTGGAATAATGACACAATTATACACTTATTTAATTCCTATAAAGAACATTTTGTGCTTACTGAGTGGGCATGTACCTTTAATGTGAAATTTACAGACTATCATCATTTTAGTCGTACAAAGTTTTGTGAAACGGCCACCAGGTGCATGTGCACTTCTAACAGATCACAGTCCGTTCAATAGGACAAAACAATTTTCCTAGGCACTTGTTTTCTTTTACAGTGTAACAATATGTACATGCTTACCACCAATATTTGTTAAATATTCTTTTTTGTCAAGTCCGCTTGCGGAAAGCGAGACAGTGATCACAATGACGTCCGGGTGTCCGTCCGTCCGAAATCTGCGTTAAAGTTTTTAAATACCTTATATCTCTGCAGTCCTAAGTCACATTGACTTGAAACTTCATGTGCTTATTAGTCATGATCCATATATTCATGCTGTATCCCACTCATGCGGCCCCTGTGCCCAAGGTCAAGGTCAAATGACTTAGAAGTTTGCGTTCCGATATCTGCGTTAAAGTTTTTAAATACCTTATATCTCTGCAGTCCTAAGTCACATTGACTTGAAACTTCATATGCTTATTAGTCATCATCCATATATTCATTCTGTGTCCCACTCATGTGGCCCCTGTGCCCCTATGTCAAGGTCAAATGACTTAGAAATTTGCGTTTAAGTTTCTGTCAAAATTTGCGTTAAAGGTTTCACATACCTACTATCTCTGTAACCGTAAGTCAGATTTGCTTGAAACTTTGTATGCTTATTTGGCATCAAACTTCAAATAAATACACTCTTAGACCATCAAATACCTCGGCGGGCTCGACTATGCGGGCTGCGGCCATCTGGTTATACATGTACATCCCGTTTGAAAAACTGGACATATCAGAGCTCCAGATAAGTTTTGTATCTAAAGAGTATTATACCCTCATATTTCAAATTCAAAGTGTATTTTACTTTTACAAATGTATTATTGATGTTCTTCCTTATTAAATAGGGAACAATGATAACAAAAATTCAAACAAATTTAAAAATTCACTTATTTGAGCTGCAAAAAGCAGCTCAACTAAGTAAAATTTCAACTTTATTACCGTATTTTCACTCCTCAATTTGAAAATCAATGCATATTTTCTAAGATTTGAAGTTGAACATTTAAAAGCACTGCTCAAATAAGTGATTTTTTAATTTTTTTTGTTTATCATGTGTTCCATATTTAATATGGACATTTGTAAATGTAAAATACACATTGAATTTGAAATCTGGGGCTATAATACTCTTTTAGATACAAAACTTATCTGAAGCTCTGGTATTTTGTAATAACCTTCTATTGGCAGGACGGGCATAGCTTGTTCTTGCAATAACTAGAGTTCCACTTGATCGCAACCAAATTTGATATACCTGTTTTTCACGGCAAGACAAAGAACCCTATCGATTTTCAAAATCTTTAGATAACTGGATAATTTTCACATTTTTAGCTCACCTGAGCCAAAGGCTCAAGTGAGCTATTGCTACCGCTGTTCGTCCATCTACAATTTCAAAAGTCTTCTCCGGAACCGCTGGGCCGATGTTGGTCAAACTTCACACACATGGTACATAGGTATTACAAATTTGTTAAAATGGAGGATGCTGCCAATCCAAAATGGCTGCCGTCTAAAAATAGCACAGACGGATTTCGAAGAAACTTGGCAGGAATGATAGACGTACAGTGATCATTTGTGGGTGGCATATTCATCTTTACCGGAATCCCGACCGGAGACCTGCTTTCAGGGCTAATTTCTAATCAGCCCGGGGAGGGGCCTATGGCATACCACCCCCGGTGGTGTCGGCGTCCACAAACTTAACGTTGGGGTAAATGTCTTATAACATCTGTTTCCTTTCATGGAATGCCTTGATATTTCATACATGCATTCATCTGATGATACTCTATCGTGCTATAGCAAATCCATGACCCACCCCTTACCCCAAGGTCAAGGTCACAAACTTAACACATTCATAAACTTAACGTTGGGGTAAATGTCTTGTAACATCTGTTTCCTTTCATGGAATGCCTTGATATTTCATACATGCATTCCTCAGATGACCCTCTATCATGCTGTAGCAAATCCACTACCCACCACCCAACCCTTACCCCAAGTTCAAGGTCACACACAAACTTAGCATGTTCATAAACTTAACGTTGGGGTAAATGTTGTGTAACTTCTGTTTCTTTACAGGGAACACTTTGATATTTCATACATGCATTCATCTGATGATCCTCTATTGTGCTACAGCAAATCCATGACCCACCCCCACCCCTTTCCCCAAGATAAACATCATTAACTTAACGTTGGAGTAAATGTCTTTTTATAATTTCTGTTCATTTACAGGGAACGCCTTGATATTTCATACATGCATTCATCTGATGATCCTCTATTGTGCTACAGCAAATACATGACCCACCCCCACCCCTTTCACCAAGGTCAAGGTCACAAACTTTGCACATTCATACATGCATTCCTCATGTGAATAGCTATCGTGCTGTAGAAAATCACCAACTTAGTGCGTTCATAAACTTAACGTTGGGTTAAATTTTTATAACTTCTGTTTTCATGGAGGGCATTGATATTTCATACATACATTCATTTTAATATGCTATATCATGCTATAGCAAATCCACGACCCACCTTCCACGACTGACCCCAATGTCAAGGTCCACTGCACACCCATTAACCCAAGATTAATTTATATAATATTCATGTTTTTTTTTATACAACTGTGCCAAGTTTGAGTGAACGCTGCCAACAGGCGAGCTTTGTTGTCTTCTGACAACTCTTGTTGACCAAATATGATCAAATCATATATCAAATTGAAGATATCAATGAGACGATCGCTCTGGTGCAGTTTTAATTGAAATTGGATGATTAAGTCATCCAAGATGACCGAATATGGTCGCATCATACAATGTATATCCCTTACAGTTGTCAGCGAAATGGGATGATTACGTCATCCAAAATGCTAAAATGGTGACCCCAGGGTCAAAAATGGGCATGGGGTCATATAGTGTTAAAATTTAATTTTTGGCTGAATATGGTCATGTCATGTACCAAAATTAACGAGCCGATCAAATGGGTTTAGTACTAAATCCCATATATTACCTGTACAGTACATGTACTTTTACATGTAGGGGGGGGGGGGGGGGGGGGGGGGCAAAGGGGGGGGGGGGGGGGGGGGGGGGGGGGGGGGGTGGGGGGGGGGGGGGGGGGGGGGGGAATCCCAATGAATATTTATAATAAAAAAAACTATATTCAGCCCTGAAATCAGAATGATCCTGCTCTGATGCCAGGTCCTCGCCACACCAGAATCACTTGGCCCCCTCCAAAAAGCTGTAGGATCTTTCTACTTTTATAATGGGCAATAACCCAATTCAACTCCCAGGTAACAAAAAGAGCCAAAGGTAAAAACGTACCTGAGGGCCAAACCAGGCAAATCGTTATTCCTACAAGGAGGAACCCCACCGTTAATTTACGCCCCTTTTTCGACTCTGAAAATGTTTTTATTTCCTTTTCCGGCGAACAACTACTTCTCCAGTTTTCTCTTCATACTCGGTAAAAATTCCCAACATCAAGTGCAGGAGGACTAACGTTAACATCTGTCCCACTGATCCATCTGCTGTTATGCCCCTTTTTAGCCAGGTTTTTTGAAAAAAAATCCAGGCTATTGGATTGGCGAAAGCCGGGCGGGCGGGCGGGCGGGCGTCCACAATCAATGTTAAGTTTTCGTGTTTGAGTCCATTTCTTTGTTACTGTACCACCTAGGACCACCAAACTTTCACAGCTTCATAATCAAGGGGTGCCCACCACATATCACTATCCAACATGTTACTTTTTTTTAAAACTTGACCCATTTTTTTCCGCGTAGTCGACTTAGCCATTTTCAATGTTAAGTTTTCGCGTTTACAATGTTAAGTTTTTCGTGTTTAAGAGTCCATTTCTATTTGTACTGTACCACCTAGGAGATATTACCAAACTTTCACAGCTTCATAACCAAGGGGTGCCTACCACATACAACTATCCAACATGTGACCATTTTTTACCTTCACCTATTATTTCTACGTAATTGACTTACCCACCCATTTTGAACGTTAACTTTTTAATGTACGTCTGGTTAAAGTTTTTTGGTTAAAACTTTTTCGTTATACTATATCTCTGCAACTGCTTTGCCCATTACCTTGAAACTTCACATTGGTGTTTATCATCATCCATATTTTCATTCTAACCCCCAACCGTGCGGCCCCTGTGCCCAATGTCAAGGTCAAATACTTTGAATTTTTTTTGTTAAAGTTTTTTCGTGTACTATATCTCTGCAACTGCTTCACCCAATACCTTGATACTTCACATGGGTGTTTATCATCATTGTCGCTCCTGCTTGCGGAAAGCGCGATCCTGTGCCCAATGTCAAGGTCAAATTACTTTGATTTTTTTTGTTAAAGTTTTTTTGTGTACTATATCTCTGCAACTGCTTCACCCAATACCTTGATACTTCACATGGGTGTTTATCATCATTGTCGCACCTGCTTGCGGAAAGCGCGATCCTGTGCCCCATGTCAAGGTCAAATTACTTGAATTTTTTTGTAAAGTTTTTTCGTGTACTATATCTCTGCAACTGCTTCACCCAATACCTTGATACTTCACATGGGTGTTTATCATCATTGTTGCACCTGCTTGCGGAAAGCGCGATCCTGTGCCCAATGTCAAGGTCAAATTACTTTGAATTTTTTTGTTAAAGTTTATTCGTGTACTATATCTCTGCAACTGCTTCACCCAATACCTTGATACTTCACATGGGTGTTTATCATCATTGTCGCACCTGCTTGCGGAAAGCGCGATCCTTTGCCCTATGTCAAGTTCAAATTACTTTGAATTTTTTTGTTAAAGTTTTTTCGTGTACTATATCTCTGCAACTGCTTTACCCAATACCTTGATACTTCACATGGGTGTTTATCATCATTGTCACACCTGCTTCTGGAAAGCGCGATATCGTCGGCATTTTGGCATACGTCCGTGCCGTTCGTCGTGTGTCCGGTTAAAGTTTTTTGGTTAAAGTTTTTCCATCTACTATATCTATTTTTTTAGTGTCCATGCCTTGCCCCAAGGCGCGACATGCAGGCCACGGCCATCTAGTCTACAAAAAGTGGGTATAATTATGTTATCCAAGTGTCTATGCTTGGAAAAAACCTGGCCTTCGTGGCTTTGCCTCGTTTCTTGTTTGACTATGAAAATTATTATTTTTTCTTTGTTCCGTGAATTACTTCTACAGTTTTGGTCGATTCTCTTCATACTCGGTATACATTCCAACCATCAAGTGCAGGAATGTGTAACATAAAATTTTCCCTGTCCCACCGATCCGTCCGCAGTTATGACTCTGAAAATAATTTTTTCTTCAATCACTCACTCAGTGAATGAATGCTGTTGTATTCATGAATGCTCAACAGCGGTTTTAACAAACAATTTTCTAGTTTCATGAAATTTCACACATACATAGTCCACGAGGGGTGATGTGCGCAAGAATGACAACTCTTGCATCACTAATTTTTTAGTTATCTCCCTTTGTTTTTTTTTGTGCATTGATTTCGTCTCCGGAGCATAAATCGCACACCCTTTGGAATATATTCATGAAACTTCACACACGTGTAGACCGCAACCCAAAGGTGTGTCACGCGCAAGAATGACAACTCTTGCGTTGCTAATGTTTTAATTATCTACCTTTGGTTTTTCTCTTGCTGATTTCCTGTCTGGAGCATAATTCACACACCATTTGGAATATTTTCACGAAACTTCACACATGTGTATACCACTACCAAAGGTGTGTCGCGCACAAGCATGACAACTCTTGCGTCGCTATTTTGTTAGTTAATTTTTTAGTTATCTCCCTTTGTTTTTTATACGCCCGTTTGAAAAAACGTGACGTTTTATGTATTCATCTTGTACAGGTGGGCGGGCGGGCGGGCGGGTGGGGGGGCGGGCGGGTGGCGGGCGGTCACAGCTTGTCCACGCAATAACTAGAAATCTACTTGACTTGATTATAACCAAATCTGGTATACATGTTTATCACGGCAAGCCGAAGAAGCCTATTGATTTTCAAAAGTTTCCGATGACTCATCTCCCCTTGGCGACCATTTTTATTTTTCGTACTCTGTATCCTTGTCCACGCAATAACTCGAGTTCTACTTCACCACTCGTAACCAATTTCGGTATACATGTTTATCACGGCAAGACGAAGAAGCGTATTGATTTTCAAAAATTTCCGATATAGTACACAAAAATTATCTGCCCTTGGCGGCCATTTTTAATTTTTGTATTCTGTATTCTTGTCCACGCAATAACTCAAGTTCTACTTCACCGATCAAAACCAAATTCGGTATACATGTTTATCACGGCAACACGAAGAAGCCTATTGATTTTGACATTTTTTCGATGACTTGTCTCCCCTTGGCAGTCATTTTTAATTTTCGCACTCTGTCCTTGTCCACGAAATAACTCCCCAAGTTTTACTTCACCGATCGAAACCAAATTCGGTATACATGTTTATCATGGCAAGATGAGTTATCTCCCCTTGTTGACTGGCCTTGCCTCGACGGGCGTATATTGTGACCTTCGGCACTCTTGTTCAATCACTGATTTCCTGTCAACACCCTTTGGAATATTTTCATGAAACTTCACACATGTATGTGTGACTGTAGATCACGACCAAAAGGTGTGTCACGCGCAAGAATGACAACTCTTGCGTCGCTATTTTATCAGTTAATTTTTTAGTTATCTCCCTTTGGTTTTTCGTGCACTTATTTTGTGTCCGGAGCATAACTCGCACGCCCTTTGGAATATTTTCATGAACTTCACACATGTGTAAAACACGACCAAATGGTGTGTCGCACCCAATAATGATAACTCTTGCATCACTAATTTTCGATTTATCTCCCTGTGTTTTTTTTTGCACACTGATTTCTTGTCCGGAGCATAACTCGAATACCCTTTGGAATAATTTTATGAAGCTTCAAACATACATAGATCATGACCGAAAGGTATGTCATGCACAAGAATGACAACTCATGCCACACTAATTTTCGAGTTATCTCCCTTTGTTTTTTTGCTCACTGATTTCTTGTTCGAAGAATTAATCTAATACCCTTCTGAATATTTGCATGAAACTTCACACATGCATAGGCCCGCCATGACCCAAAGGTGTGTCACGTGCAAGAGTGACAACTCTTGCCTCACTAATGTTCGAGTTATCTTTGTTTTTGTGTACACTTATTTCTTATTCTGAGCATAACTCAAATACCCGTTGGTATATTTTCATGAAACTTCACTCATGGCCCAAAGGTGTGTTGTGCGCAATAATGACAACTTTTGCCTCACACATTTTTTAGTTATCTCCCTTTGTTTTTTTCACACTCAAATACCCTTTTGAATTTTTTCACGAAACTTCACACATGCATAGACAACAACCCAAAGGTGTGTTGTACACAATAATGACATTGACAGACAACTCTTGCCTCACTCATTTTTATACGCCTGTTTCTTGTATGGGTGGGCTGGCGGGCCGGCACAGCTTGTCCACGCAATAACTAGAGTGCTACTTGACGGATTTTAACCAAATTCGGTATACATGTTTATCACGGCAAGATAAAGAAGCCTATTGATTTTGAAAATTTTCCGATGACTTATCTCCCCTTGGTGGCCATTTTTATTTTTCGCACTCTGTATGTATCCTTGTCCACGCGATACTCAAGTTCTACTTCACCGATCGTAACCAAATTCGGTATACATGTTTATCACGGCAAGATGAAGAAGCGTAAATTTTCCGATGACTTATCTCCCCTTGGTGGCCATTTTTAGCTCGACTATTCGAAGAATAAGTAGAGCTTATGTTGTCACCCCGGCGTCGGCATCACCGTCACGTCACGTCACGCCTTGGTTAAGGTTTTTAGTCAAGTTTGTATATGGAATACTACTGGCCCTACACCCACCATACTTGGACAACTTCATCTCCTAGTGATGTACATCAATAACCCCTGATCTATATTTGACCTTGACCTACATTTCCTCTTGAATTACTTGGTTAATTCCCCTTGGTTAAGGTTTTTAGTCAACCTTGGTTAAGGTTTTTAGTCAAGCTTGTATATGCAATACTACTGGCCCTACACCCACCATACTTGGACAACTTCATCTCCTAGTGATGCACATCAATAACCCCTCATCTATATTTGACCTTGACCTACATTTCCTCTTGAATTACTTGGTTAATTCCCCTTGGTTAAGGTTTTTAGTCAAGCTTGTATATGCAATACTACTGGCCCTACACCCACCATACTTGGACAACTTCATCTCCTAGTGATGCACATCAATAACCCCTCATCTATATTTGACCTTGACCTACATTTCCTCTTGAATTACTTGGTTAATTCCCCTTGGTTAAGGTTTTTAGTCAAGCATTGTATATGCAATACTACTGGCCCTACACCCACCATACTTGGACAACTTCATCTCCTAGTGATGCACATCAATAACCCCTCATCTATATTTGACCTTGACCTACATTTCCTATTGAATTACTTACTTAATTCCCCTTGGTTAAGCTTTTTACTCAACCTTGGTTAAGATTTTTTTTCAAGCTTGTACATTGAATTCTATTGTGCATCCAGACACCATACTTCGACAACCTTTTCTCATAGGTATGTACATCAATAACCCCTGATCTATATTTGACCTTGACCTACATTTCCTCTTCAATTACTTACTTAATTCCTTTTGGTTACGTTTTTAGTCAACCTTCTATATGGAATACTACTGGCCCTACACCCACCATACTTGGACAACTTCATCTCCTAGTGATGTACATCAACAACCCCTGATCTATATTTCACCTTGACCTACATTTCCTCTTGAATTACTTACTTAATTCCCCTTGGTTAACGTTTTTAGTCAAGCTTGTAGATGGAATGACACCATACTTGGACAACCTTTTCTCATAGTGATGTACATCAATAACCCCTGATCTATATTTGACCTTGACCTACATTTCCTCTTGAATTACTTACTTAATTCTCTTTGGTTAAGGTTTTTAGTCAAGCTTGTAGATGGAATACTCATGGCCCTACACCAACCATACTTGGACAACTTCATCTAGTGATGTACATCAGCAACCCCTGACCTATATTTGACATTGACCTACATTTAACCTTAAATTACTTACTTAATTCCCCTTGGTTAAGGTTTTTACTCAACCTTGGTTAAGGTTTTTAGTCAAGCTTGTAGATGGAATACTATTGTGCATACAGACACCATACTTGGATAACTTTTTCTCATAGGGATGTACATCAATAACCGCTGACCTTTATTTTACCTTCACCTACATTTAACCTTGAATTACTTGCTTAAAGTTTATAGTCAAGCTTGTATATGGAATACTTCTAGGCCTACATCAACCATACTTGGACAACTTCATCTCCTAGTGATGTACATCAATAATCCCTGACCTATATTTGACCTTGACCTACATTTATCCTTGGATTACTTAGTTATCTCACCTTGGTTACAGTTTTTACTAAAGCTTGTATATGGAATACTCCTGGGCCTACAGCAACCATACTTGGAAAACTTTATCTTCTAGTGATGTACATCAATAACCCCTGATAACCTACATTTAACCTTGAATTACTTACTTAATTTCCCTTGGTTAATGTTGTTAGTCAACCTTGGTTAAGGTTTTTATGCAGGCCGCAGCCACCTTCTTTGTCAAGCTATGTGTACATCAACAACCCTTGTAGTCGAGCTATGCTGTTCTCCTACAGCTCTTGTTATTTTTCGCACTCTGTATGTATCCTTGTCCACGCGATAACTCAAGTTCCACTTCATCGATCGTAACCAAATTCGGTATACATGTTTATCACGGCAAGACGAAGAAGTCTATTGATTTTGTAAAATTTCTGATGACTTATTGACCCTTGGCAGCCATTTTTAATTTCCGCACTCTGTATCCTTGTCCTTGTTAACTGGCCTTGCCTCGACGGGCGTATATTTTGACCTTCGGCACTCTTGTTTAGTTATCTCTTTTTTCTAGATACTGTTTTTGGCAGATTTTCTTCATACTCGATATATACCAGGGTTTGACACTAACTTTCGGGCGAGGGATTCCGCAGCATGGACATCCCTATTGTTACATTATGTTGAATGGGATTTTCTTGAAAATTCAGGGATTCCTCCTACAAAACAGGGATCCTCGGGATCCCGGGACACTGCGAGTGTCGACCCCTGTATACAGAGTCGAAAAAGATAGTGTTCACTTTTATTTTGGCTGTAATTTCTCAAATAAATCGATATATGTCACAAAAATTGCACAATAAGTTCAGGCGATATTGGCCTATCATACCGGATGGTAATATCGATATTGCAATGCTTCAGTGGCGTTGAATAGTGCTATGTAGTTTTGAGATTTTTTGCACGTTCAAGTCGTAAAACTTGTTCACGAATGTTAAAAGGTGGTTGACCTCATTATTTAGACACTTTGCTAGTAGCAAATCACAACACATTTGTTAGAGATGACGTTGCAAAATGCCTAGGCTTTACCAAAATCAGAGAGTCCAAGCTGTCACGATGCTAGCCTCCGGTCAAACCACTACGGCCGTCGCTAGAGCTGTCGGTTGCCATTTTTCGTCTCCAACGTAGTTTCCAAATGACAGGTGACATAGTGGATCGAGCTCGTACTGGTCGACCCAGAGTTACTACGTCCCGTACAGATCGATTTATTATAGGAATGAATGGCCTTTTTGTGGAATTTATCGGGGTATAAACTTGGAAAAGTCGCGGGAATACTGGACGAAGGCCAGAAGGCCTCATCCAGTATTCCCACGACTTTTCCAAGTTTATTATAGGAATGAATGGCCTTTTTGTGGAATTTATTGAGGTATAAACTTGGAAAAGTCGCGGGAATACTGGACGAAGGCCGGAAGGCCTTGTCCAGTATTCCCGCGACTTTTCCAAGTTTATATCCCCGATAAATTCCACAAAAAGGCCATTCATTCCTTATAATTCCGGCATCTCCGACGTTGATTTAAAACGCCGTCGAGCACAGCGACGCCGAGACAATACCGAATTTCAGGTTAATCCGTTATAAACCATTTGAG
This sequence comes from Conchocele bisecta, assembly GCA_029237695.1. NCBI lineage: Eukaryota > Metazoa > Mollusca > Bivalvia > Lucinida > Thyasiridae > Conchocele > Conchocele bisecta. The sequence continues at coordinate 31,961,134 of CM055271.1, forward strand.
AAACGTAACCAAATCGACCATGTCAGCAATACGTTGGTCAGATAATAAATCAGTGGGCTAGTGTTCTCTTTACAGACGAGTCTAATTTGAGTCATGCTGATTTCGCTGATTCGTGCCTTCTGCAGAGGGATAAGATTCGGTTGGGGTGGTGTCCTGGTTTGGGGAGGAATCATGGACGGATGTAAGACGGAATTGGTTGTCATTCGCGGGAACATTAATGCACAGTCGTTACGGCCAGCAGTGGTTCCTTTTCTGCAGAGACACGGCCCAGACATCCTGATGCAGGATAATGTAAGGCCGCACACGGCTAGAATTACCCTCAATTTCCTTGGCTTGCCTTGGCCCGTGCTGCATCAATCACCAGATATGAACCCAATTGAGCATATCTGGGATGAACTGGGCAGAAAGGGTAAGATCCAGACACGTGCTAAACAATGTACGGGAATTATCCGAAGCCCTGTTCCAGGAATGGAATCGGATTCCAGAAGACGTCATTTGACGTTACGTACAGTCTATGCGTAGACGCATAGTGACGTTATTGCGCAAGAGGTGGGCATAACCGATATTGATTGAAACATCTGCCCATCGCATTTTTTATTCGTAAATTTCACGCAACCGCCAACACTTCAACAAACCCTATGGTGTTTCAACTGGCGTCACATGAGAACCATTGAAAGCACCCAATTCTCAATTCACCATTGTCTTATGGCCCACAGATTTCCTTAAATTTTAATATATCATATGCCATGCTTTGACATGACAGTACATCTAAAATCTACCAACATATACAGTGAACACTTTCTTGTTTGACTCGGTATACATCCCATCCATCAAGTGTAGGAGTGCATAACTTAAAAATGTTCAGTGTCCACCAATCCATCCACAGTTATGCCCCATTTTCCACTTTTCCACTTTTCCGGCGAACTACTTCTATAGCACCATTCCATTCCTTGTCATGCGAATTCTACAGTTTTTGGCCGATTCTCTTCATACTCTGTATACATCCCAACTGTCAGTGCAGGAGTGTGTAACGTAAATATTTTCGTTGTCCCACCGATCCATTCGCAGTTATGCCCCTTTTTCGGGGCTGAAAATAATTTGTTCTCCAATCACTCACTCAATGATTCCTGTTGTATTCATGAATGCTCAACGGCGGTGGCATTTTGTTTTACAAACAATTTTCGTGGGAGCATGCGATGGGTAATTTAATGATCGGGGTTCATATCCTTACCGGAATTCCGACTGGAGACCTGGTTTGGCCCTCACATACGTCTTTGGCATTCTGTATGTGACAGTTGAATCTGGTTATAACCCTTTTGTGAGTATTACGATTATTCGTAAGCCTATTTTAGGGGAAGGGGCCAAGTGACTGGTGTGGTATGGATATATTTTTTCTCGATGTAAATATTCCGTTCTGATTTTGGGATTTTCCCCCCAATGCAGCAAGTTAAAACGGGGTAGAACCCATTTGCTCGGCCTTACATGACCTAGCTGTTGATAACAAACAAACAAAAGAAAAAAAAATCTGGTTTTTTAGCTCACCTGAGCGAAGCTCGTGTGAGCTATTGTTACCGCAATGTGTCCATCGTCCGTCCGTCGTCCGTCCGTGAACATTTTCAAACGTCTTCTCCTCGGTAACCATTGGGCCTATTGTCACCAAACTTCATGGTCATGGTCCTTAGGTAGGGGGATTACAAAATTGTTAAAATGACGTCATTACGTAATCCAAGATGGCTGCCATCTAAAAATAGCACAAATTCTTCAAAAATCTTCTCAAGAACCACCAACCGGATTTCAACAAAACTTGGTAGGAATGATCGATGTACAATGCTCTTTCAAAGTTGTTAAAAGGTGACCCCGGGGTAAAAATTGGTCATGTCATCCAAGATGGCCGCCGAAAGGTCAAAAGGTCGTTCTTTTATTAGAGATTTCAAAATTCTTCTTCACACGAACCGCTTGGCCCATGGTGGCCAAACTTCACAGTTATGGTCCATGGGTGAAGCCTTTTCAGATTTGTTAAAACGGAGGTTGTCGCTAATCCAATACGTAGAATGCTCTTTCAAAGGTGTTAAAATGACCCCGGGGTCAAAAATGGGCGTGGCCCTTCGGTCAAATTTGATTTTTTACCAAATACGCTTATGTCATATATCAAATTGAAGGTGTCGATGAGGCGATTGCTCTGGTGCAATATTTGACGAAATCGGATGATTATGTCATCCATGATGGCCTCCAAAAGGTCCATTTATTCAAGATTTTGAATGTCTTTTTCTTAGGAACCGCATGGCCGATGCTGGCCAAACTTCATAGTAATTTAAGATCCTTGGGTGAAGCAATTTCAGATTTGGTAAAATGAGTCATCGCTGAATCCAAGATGACCGCCATCTAAAAATAGCACAATTTTTTTAAAACACATGAACTCAATGTCACATTCTCCTCTGGTGTTCATGGAGTCCGGTGAGCGAATTAGGGCCATCATGGCCCTCTTGTTTAGTGGCTGCGAGTAGTGCGTAGGCAAACGTCCATTTCTACTAGTTATTCTCATAAACGTCCCCAGGGATATGCAAATAAATAACCAAGTTATGTAAATAACCAAGTTATATGTGGCTGTGACTACAAATGGGGCTTATGGGATGTGTGACCAATTTAGCTCCTAATTACATAGCACACTCCTGTAGCCTGGTTACGTTCTATATTGTTTGTTTGAAGCGTGATGGGTGATTCGTTGATGGAATTGCAGTCAGTGCAGATCCTGATCAGACTGCGTATGCACAGTCTGATCTGGATCTACACTGATCACAAAACATACGCCCCATTTCTCCAGCCACATATACTCAGATTGATCCATTCACAGCTCCAGATAAGCCGCGTATTTGCGTAAAGACCCAATTAAAATTGCCAAAAACCAAATTGAAATCAAAAGTAGTGAGTATCAAAAAGCAATAATAATAATAATAATAATAATAATAATAATAATAGACTTTATTTAAAGAGGGTTACACATTTAGTTATAAACTAATCTTCCATGAGGCCCTCACAGACTTACATACATGTATATACAAAATGTACAGAGTTAAAGGAAAAGTTTAAAACATGACGCAACAAGCAAACATACATTTGTACAACCAACCCATGGCTAAACACTGGACTCAAACATTTCTCCAAAACCTGCAGCTGTCAATTGCATAGACAGACATAAATGGTTGGCATACAATCGAGAGATGAAAGCTCTTAACTTTTTGGACGCTAGCGATGAAAACAACAGCCAAATATGTCATGGAATTTCATTAGAACTGCGTTGTGACAACGCAATTCTAATGAAATTGCATGTCATATCTTCACAGTATTCAGAGAGCAATAAGAAAATAAGATAACAAATTGTCGGCTGCTGATTTTTTACTATTTATAGTCATTTATTTTTCAGCATGCAAAGCATTAAAGTGTGATAGTCCATCTGTTTTCCCTGCTGATGTCTATACTTCAACAACACACATACAATCACATACAATCACATAGCAATAATTGTGCACATACAAAATGTACCATCAATCTTCCAATGGTAAACACACATAGACATACACTATATATATACACACACATTCATTATATTAATATATAAGATGCGAAATTACACGGAAAGTCGTAGTGTCAATGACATAATTCTCCAAATCATTTTGCTTTCATCCATTGAATGCATTGGCAGTGAAATTTTGTGGCAGTATCTATTGTTTTTAAATAGGCAGGTAAACAGTTCCAAATAATAGAGCCAGAATATGATATGCTTTGTTTGAAGATTTCTTTATGTGGTCTTGGAGTAATATAATTTTTGGAGGTTGTGGATCTTAATGTTGGTAAATTTTCATTGTGTGGTCTTAAGTGAAACAATTCATTAATGTAACTTGGTGTTTTATTTCTATTAACATTAAACATAAATTTGGCTTTTCTTAAGAATATACGTTCATAAACACTTAATATTTTTAGTTCTTCCATGCTTTTAACTATATCAGTATACTCATAATCTAGAATTATTTTGCAGGCTCGTTTTTGCAGGTTGTACAATCTGGTCAGATTGGTCTGAGATGTACCTCCCCATATAATACTACAATAGTCAATATGTGGCTGTATGTATGTTTTGTAGAATTGTACGCGGTGTTCGAACGACAAAAAATAATGTTTTATTGTGCTAAGAAGCCATAAATTGGTTGCAATTTTCTTCGCTATTTTGTCGGTATGAGTTGACCAGGTTAGGTTATTATCGATATGAACACCTAGGATTTTGTCATTAGATACAGTATTTAAAATTTCACCATTAAGTTTTAATCTCAAACAGTTAATGTCCAAACGTATTTGATTTTGGTGCGTAGTTACTAACATTACCTTTGTTTTCGTTGCATTAATAACCATTCCATTTTTAGTACACCACTTTGACAGTTTTTCTAGTGCATTTTCAAGATTTGATTTTACCGTTTGTATTGATTTGCTCATTTCGTAAAGTGTTGTGTCATCAGCATATAAGTCAGTGTTAACTACGTTTGTGTATAAAGGCAAATCGTTTATAAACAGTAAAAACATAAGTGGCCCTAATATAGAGCCCTGAGGGACCCCGGATGTGATGAACTCTGATGAATTTGTCGTGTCTTTATCATGCTAGAGAAAACAATAAACAGACCACAAATATAGCAAATTTTCTTATTTTTCCATGAAAACACATCTTGGTATATCAAGGAGACAATTGTAATGAAATACCAAGATGTGTTTTCATTTAGAAGCAAACAATTGAATAAGTGTGGTCTGCTGATGTGTAAACAGTTGTTTGATTCTATTTTACACAATTAAAATTTTGAAATACCCAATTGCTTCAGAAATGATGGAGTGACAATACTCAATTACTACTTCCTTATCTGGAGCCCTGGGGGTGCTACTATTAGAGGTGGGGCTACTATTAGAATAAATTTTGTTCGCCCATTGATCTTATGTTGGGTCACAAATTTAGTAAAAATTCATATTTCTGTCCTTCAGGTGGGTGGTGGTCGGGCGAACGAGACGGCGTAAATTAACGGTAGTGGTTCCTCCTTATAAGAATCAATATTTGCCTGGTTTGGCCCTCCGGTACGGTTTTATCTTTGGCTCTTTTGTTACCTGTGAGTTCAATTGGGTTATTGCCCATTATAAAAATAGTTAGATTATTACTGATCCTACTGCTTTTGGGGCCAAGTGATTCTGGTGTGGCGAGGACCTGGCATCAGATCAGGAATATTCTGATTTCAGGGTGAATATATAGTTTTGTTATTGTAAATATTCAGTTCTGATTTTGGGATTTTCCCCCCATTTGTACATGTACTTGAAAATGTACATGTACTTGTACAGGTAATATATGGGATTTAGTACTAAACCCATTGACCCGGCCTTAAATGACCTTAGCTGTTGATAGGCCGTTAAACCCGAACAATCAAACAAACAAACAAACCTCTATCTTTCAGATTTGTTTGTCACATGAAAGAAGGAAGAATGATCCTGTAAATCCTGTACAACAATTGACGAATACCGTATAAACCAACATTCTGTGATGAGTTTATTCGAGTTCTTATAAACGATTTTCAGTAAGTGCAATTCACATATTAAGTAGGAAAAGTATTTTTTTTATGCCCCCTTTGCGATAGCAAGCAGGGCCTATTGCGTTGCTCTTGAGGTTCCATTCGTCCGTCCGTACGTGTACATTTACGTCAAAATGTTTGTAAGAGTTTCTTCATCATGTACTTCAATATTTCCTTAAGGATTGCTTTAATATTTGGACAGAGGTCATTCACCTGAACATGTGTGACACACTCGCACCACCAATGACATGACCTTGGCCGTTGTGACCTTCTAAATGGTGCTGACATTTTCTTATGTCAAAAAGGTTGTAAAACTTTCTCAAATGGCTGCATTCATTTGAAATTTAGTTTTCTTTTTTTATGCACTATCTCTAAAGACTCCAGGGCATACATATCCATGTTTTACAAACATAATGCCTAGTTCTGCATTATTTCACAAGTACGATATGTGTTGCATTCCCTCAAATAGAAGTTGATTATTTTTATGAAATATAAATTAAAGTGAAGAATAAATTTAAATGAACTAAATAAGGCAATGTTTTGTCTTGTCATCATTCAATGTTAAGTTTTCGTGTTACAGTCATTACTTCAACACGTTATCAGCTACATTCATCAAACTTTATACAAACCTTTACTATGATATGTACATGAATATAGGACTATTCTTGGGGGCCCAGGGTCAAGGTCAAGGCCCCAGGGTCAAGGTCAAGGCGGAACAAGGCGAGACATTTGATTCCACAGAATTCTTGTTTACCTCTTGCCCTGTGCAGTTTGGCTCTGTTCGATCCTGGTTCAGTGATGGGTTAGGCACTGATTGAAAAATAATATTAAGCTTGATTTATACAAAATATCCTGGTAAATACAGGAAAACATCAAGTAAACAATGGAACTGCATTCAGCATAATACTCAACATGCATATGATAAACTAGCATGTGTGCCAGAAACCGGGATATAAAACTGTCAATACTTTTGCAGACATGTTTAATTCGAGGGCGTCCAATCGGAGCACAAGACCGTACACTTTGTACCAGCCATCACCCAGTGTCCACACATCACCAGGACGTCAGTCGTTCGCTGGGGTAAACATGCTGACAACTCGCCCATCACTGAACCACAGACCTGATCCTATTGACATGAGAAACCAGTTCCTTGGAAAGACAGATACGGCAAATACACAACAAAACATTATATCAGCAGTTAGAGATTCGGTGAATGTGAGCAGAAACTTACAGTCTGCATTCTACACCAACAGTCAGCAGAATAGTCCACATGATCATGATGATTCTCCGACATTTGGTATTCAACCATGGTCACAGATTCATCGATGGGGTCTTCCTTCCCAGGAATCTGCAACTCGAGATTGTATAAACCGTCCTATTGTCTATTCACAAGGACTTCACTCGTCAAGTACCACAGCCACTGGGCTACCCTCACTAGCTTCACACACAAGAATTGTGCAGTCGGGAAGTTCATTAACACAGAGCATTAATTCACAGCATTTAAGTACTACAGGAATGCTGTCTCCCGATGCTCCATATCGGTCCACAGGAGATGCATTCATGTATACACCTAACATTCACTCAAATAGAAATCCATATGTGAATCAATTCTGCCAGGGTGCAAACTTGCAGTATTCTAAGTTTCAAAATATAAACTTCCCATTGAAAATGGTTAATGATCATTGTACTTTGAAAGAAAACTCTACAGCCACTAACATGATTTCAGATCCAAAATATGAATCCCATTCTATCGGTACCGAAAATTTATATGCATCTGTCAATGGTTGCCTAATGCACATGAGACCAGGTAGTGACTCTTGTCCACCATGCTGTGCATTGCCTTGTTGTGAAAGTGATTCAGCCTATTGCCAACAAGGACAGAAACATTCCAGTATTGTTATAAATGGTGGTTGTGCAGATTCCAGGACAAATGTTGTAATTAACCAAGGCCCTATGCCAGTTGGAGGTAGTATTATAAACAACACTGTTTCGGGCTCCAACAAACCTACTCAATCAAATGCTCACAGTCTGTTACAACAATGTCCGCGTAAAACAGCAGAATATGAGAATCCTGTACACACGTATATGACAAGTGACAAAGTAAGCACAGACCATTTCCAAGCCAATGCCAGCGAGTCTACTTGCATGAATCCGCAGTCTGAGGAGCCACATTTAACTGGAAATGCCTTGTCATATGCACCACTTAATTCTAGAGACAAAGAGAATGTTCTGTATTATCCAACAGGCAGAATCCCAGAAAACTCAAATTCGATATTGGCCTTTAGAATCCTGAAGGATATAAACAATTGTTCCAAGGAGACAAACATTAACAGTACTTCACAATATGACACAAAACTGAATTCTTACAATTTTAGGAATCTTTCACCTGAGCTACTGAAAACTAATAAGAAATCACCTAATAAGAAAGAAGTGGATGCTGACAATCTGAACAGAAGTATAATATATGCTAGCCCGTCACCTGTCACCCAACCCAAGATGTCAAATCAAAGTAGTTACAGCGGGCATCATTCTCCGTCGCAGATAGGTGTCGCAAACATGGGAAATAATTGTCCAGATCTGTCAAAGATGTCGCAGTCTGTCGGTGTTTTCCATACAGAAATTAACATCGAAAGGCCAATAGCTTTGCCAAAGATACCGAAAGTACCAACAAGGAACACCAGGTAGTAGACCTCCTGGTATGGATGGAAATTCTTGTGCAGGCTCAACAAGGAGTAAATCCAATTTACTGAGGAAACTCCTTGCTATGTGTAATGAATTGGAGACCCGTACTGCTCATAATCCTGGGAGCCGATCTTGTGAATCAGAAATTCTTGAAACAGGCTCAGACAACACAAGTGCTAGGAACACAAAAGCTCCTGAAAGTTTGGGTTCAGATTTCAATAATAATGTGATTTCTGAAAATATTGTTACCTCATCAGTTGGTGCAGAGAATGAACTTCAGTTAGGTCTTAAGATGAGAACAAGTAAAGAAAGAATGAGTAAACTTTATCACCACACAAAAAGTACTGAACGTTGCATTGAGGATGATTCTAATTGTGACAGCAAATGTACATCGTCAAATAACACATTTACCAGGATTAGGGATTACCAAAATTGTGAGATTGTAAAGGAGTGTTCATATGATACACCAAATGGTACTGATGTAGAAAACAGTGGATATACATATGTGATTGTTGATTCAAATAAAACAAATAAACTAGAAAGCACATGTAATTACAGTGGCAACTCCCTTAAAACTGATGAAGTACTCAATGGCAGCATGACACAAACTGTTGCAGACACAGACACCAGAGTGGGTACCACAGACAGCAGTGTTGATAAAGCTGAACCAACATTTACGTATGTTTTACTATCAGATACTGAAGATACATCCGATGAAACACCAAAATTCACATATGTTTTATTGTCTGATGATGAAATAATGTGTGCAGATAAAACAGTGGAACAAGAGAATGGTAATGAGGTAGAAAATAATGATGTTGGTAAACTAACAACACACAATGCAATAGAGGAACATATGTACATTGAAGACAATTTGAAATCAAACAGGAATAATCACATTAATAGGAACAATAATAAGGCAAATAATGACTGTGAGACTACAATGAACCTATCAGAAAAGGGACCAGCTAACATTGCGGTACATTCCAAATCATATGAAAAATGTCAACATAGAAACACAACCAGGGCAAGCATCATTGATGTGTCAGACAGTGATGCTAGTACGATTTCAGCTTCTGAGGACAGTAATATCTCGTCATCTACATTTCTGTATAGCGATTCCTGTGATTCAGAGTCTTCTAGTGCTTCGGGGTGCAAGCAGAAGCGTGATAATCTTCGTAAGAAAAACTGGAAATTATATGAAAAATCAGACACATTTGATTATTCAAATTCTAATTTGACATTACATGGAATTACAAAGAAATCAAGTAGGAAACTGACAACAGGAAGTAAATCCAATTACAAATTACGTAAGATGGCTGCTTCAAAACAGCAATTATCACCATACACAACCAGTCCTATAGAAGGTAATGCTCTGACTGATAACGTCTCTCTTCCCAGCTCTCTAGATATATCAATAATGGAAGAGTTAACTGGTAATGAGTTACAACTTGACCTGAAGAACCATAGGCAAAGCAGAAGATTGACATGTAGACAAAGGCCTGACTATTCTATGATTGTACAGCAAAGGCCTCCGACCAGTAGATTCCATCAAGCGAAGAAAGATCTTCCTGAAAAGGACAAACTACAAGAGGAAATTAGTGCTCCAAATTACTTCAAAACTCTATCTGAGGAGGCAGGGAGTTGTAAAAGTAACGAAAACCACACTACCTTAAAATCAAGAAGACAATGTCCTGAGAAATTAAAGGAAATGAAAGGACAAGATATAACCCATGATGCTAATGATCTGAGCAGAGAACTTGATCAGTTTATGTTGCGTAGAAAAATGAGATCTACCGCACTAGAATCTTTCAGCACATCATTGACAGAATCAGTAAGATTGAACCTTCCAGGGAACACATTTGCCAGTGATTTGAATGACATTTATGGTGAAGCTTTGAGCAATTCGCGTGATATGTCCAATGCCATTGATAACAGAGACAGCGATGCAGATGGAATGGATGATAGTGAAGTTCAGAACAAAATAATGTGTGATATAAATAGTGTCGTGAATTCTAAACCCATTGAAATGATGGATACAAGTGACCAATCAGAGCAACATCCAATACATACTAATGTAAACTTTGTATATGAAAGAGATCTGAGGCAAACAGATATACGGAGCTGGGTTAAACAGTCGCACAAAATAGATTCTGGAAAGCCAACTATTGCTTTCATACAACCAACTGAATCACCAATGCCAGTATTGAGTAAAGTGAATGGATTGCGACAAAATAACACAGATTGTTTAGAAAGCAATGAAATGTGTCGGAAGGAAACCAACAATAATCTGATGCATGATTCTAGTATTGGACTGATGCCAGTAGACCATTTATGTAGTGACCAGTTGGAAGATAATAATGGTGTTGGCAATTTCTTGGAATCTCAGTATCTGTATACTGCCTACTTACTACCTGATAAACAAACATCTGCAGAAACAGGTAATGATTTGTCAAATTCATATACTGATAGTGATTCAAGTGAGCATATTAATGCTGTACATTTACATAAGCCGTCAGTTGAACAAACTGACAAGGAGACGAACTTGGTGAAGTATGTATCTGCTAATCAAATGAGTTTTAGAAGAAATGAACATAAAGCACAAGCTAAGCAATCAAGTGAGTTGTCAACAATGGGAAAGTCAAATAAATTGGCACTTGAACAAATTAATATTGGGAAATCAAATGAATTTGCTGTTGAACCAATAGCGAATGGAAAATCAGACGAACCATCAGTTAAACATGTATGTAAACGTGGTGAATTGCCAAACAATCAAATTAATTATGCACAGTCAAATTCCGATCAAGGCAAGCAAACAAATGTTCAAAACACGTTAACTCGACAAGTACTGAAAGACTGTAAGGGTCTCAATGAATATGAAGATGAATTGACACCTTCAGGAGAACGGAATAAACATGGCTTTGAAAATGTATTTCTGGATTTCATTAACCTTAAAAAGAGTGTAAAAGAACGTACAAACAATTGTTCTAATAAAATGAATAAAAAAGCAATTAAACATCAGCACAGAGTGGAAAAGTACCGTACAACCAATTACCATAGGTCCAAGAAAAGGCAGCTGGCCATGCTAGCGTTGATACTGAGTGCCGGAATGAAGCCACCGTCACAGTGGCTGCTTGAATCCTGCAGTGACGGCAGCACTACCGAGAGTGATGAGGAGGAATATGCAACACACAGAGAAATAGTGAGACGGCTGAAATTGGATTCTGCGGAGATGCGAGGTCGGAATAAAGGTGTTGAAGAACATGACAGTAGTGATGTTAGAATGGAAATACATGATCAAACTGGTGCTTGCAAAATCCTAAAGGATGCAATGTGTCAGACTGAAGACCATATTCATGAGCCCATTGAAAACACAGGAGAAAAAGAAGAACAGGATGAAGTCATTGGCGAGAAAACTAATAATGAAACTTACAAGTCAAAGGAATTCATATTGGAACGAAATACTGACCTAACCTGTGATAACAGCAATAGTTACAAGTCTCATTCAGATTCTGAGGAAGAACATTCTCATGCAGCTATGAATCTACCTGCAAAGGCAAGCAGCATACTGGTAGCTGATCATTTTACGAATGAACTGAAACAAAACTCGCAACGAGCAATGAAATCTTTGAGGCCACGTATGTGTTCAAAGAAACATTCCAATAGAACATCTAGAAACAACCATTCTGTGACCCAACCAAGGCAGAAAAACATAATGAAACATACATTATTAAGTGATAAGCAGCTAAGAAGTGAACATGTCCTAGAGCCAACAGGCATTTCAACAGAAAGATTGGAGACAACAAAATATGTCGGTCATAGAAATAGAGCGAGTGATGTACAAATATCACTAAAGCTTTTACGATGTGATGAAAATGAATCTCCTGTGGTTATGAGTAGAGGGACAGATAACAACTACAAATCAAATAAAGGGCAAAAGAATACTACACAGTCGAGCTATTGTTCATCTTCCAGAAAAGTAAGTGATCTTTTAAGCCCGAGTGAGTACATTCTCAGTCAAGATGCCGTAGGAAAGCAGCCAGAACTAGCAGCACTACAAGGTTGAGCACGAGACGAGTACCAGTCAGTTCAGTTGACAACAAATGTATAACCAGAAACTGTAACATGAAACTAAAAACTAAGGCAGCAATGTGTTTGTTAGCCAGTATAGAAAATCATAATCGCTTCTATAAGGCTAATGAATGTTCTGTTGAAGGAATTCAGAACAAAAAACTTGACGAAGAATGTCCGTCACAAACATGTTGCAACTCCAATGGAGTTGATGATTCCATCAGGACATTCGGTTATAATGGTAAGAGGAGAAATACCACAGTTACAAAGAGCTCAGACAGGAAAAAAAGTGACAACAAAAGTCGACAAACACAAGGTGAAGAAAGAGTCTTGGATGGCGATACTCAAAAATATAATACAAAACATGTGAATGTTGGTAAAAGTAGTTCAAATTTTAGACGAATCACACGCTCATGTTTATCATGTAATGTAGAAATATCACAACAGAGAATTGACAGTGGTAAGCTGCATGAAACACAGTGTTTATTTTGTCATAGGCTGTTAAAAAATAAGCACTACTTGAAGCTGCATTTAAAATGGTGCAAATTGAGTCCGAATTACAAATCTGTTGAGTACCGTGTAAACAAGAATGGCAAATCTTCCAAAATGACACATTTATTACGTAAATCGTGGAATACAATTAGAAATTGGAATCGTATTTCAACAAGTGCCAATTGTGTACTATCCGCATTGGAAGATGTTGAGAATGAGTGTGCGATACAGGAAAACCAACAGTCACTAAAAGACAATGGACAAGGCCCCAAACCGTCCAGTTATCTAGAATACGACCAAGATTCACCCATAGTGAGGCCAAAAACATTAGTTGTTCAGATGCGGAGAGAAAATATTCAGAAAATGGTTGACGAAAACAATGCAAAGGATGTTGAAAATAACCCCACTATCGAAACTGCTGCTAAGAAGAGAGTATCCGCTATTGATCCAGCCACAAAAGCAGACATTGGGAAAATCAACCGAAAAAGTAGGTTTACTGATTCAACATTAACATAATTTTCTTGGTAGTTCTTCTGTTTATGCTATTAGATATAGTCGTGCCCCAATTTCTGTACATCCTACTAGAGTATGAGAGGGCATGCATGCACTTCTTAGCGATGAGTCCATTATTAGGGATTCATATCTTAACCCATTACATGCGGAATACACCTTTACGGGTATGAATTTTTTTTTAATTCTTTATTTTTATGTTTGATACATGTAAGCATTAGGAACACATTCAATGAAAGTATAATGTTGTGACCCACTCATTTGAACAGCATTAGGAACACACTCAATGAAAGTATATGTTGTGACCACTCATTTGAACGGTCTCAACGAGGCGGTTCAAATGGTGGTCCTAACATATTTCTGAGCTCATATAAAGAAAATATTTCGGATTTTCCACAAACAAAATGGCATACATGTATCCTCAGCATGTAATAGGTTAACAGTGAATGTTACTGGGATTGACACCTGATCCATATAGTAAGGGTATCTGGCAATGGATCGGGGCTGAATTTTAAGCCCCACCACTTCTCCATCCCAAAATTTCCGTCTGTCACTAACTCGTAAAACTTTTAAACCGTAATAGGTAGAGAGCTGAAATTTGGAGTAACGTCCTTATGGTGTTTATATGCGCACATGTTGATTTATAGATTTTTTATGCTACCTCTGACCATGGGTTGTATCCCCATTTTGGACTTACAATTTTACAATTTTGCCTTGTAACTCGTAAAGCTTTTACACCGTAATACATGTTTAGAAAACGTGTTAGAGGATCAGTACGACTTCAATGTATGTATGTTGTTATACATATGCATTTAATAGAACATACCATTTGGTTGATTTAATATGATGTTTATTAAACTTGTAAACTTCTAATAATTAGCATATTAAAGCTACATGCCCACTCAGTAGGCACAAAATGTTCTTTATATGAATTAAATAAGTGTATAATTGTGTCACTATTCCACCAGTTCTAAAAATTACGAGTGACCGTTATACAGATATATAATCATTTACTAATCTTTATTTTACTAATATTGACTCGTGGTGGTATCAGGCTATTTTCATATGCAAATGAGGCATGATATTTTTATGTTCCCTGCAAAAATATTTTCGCGGGGAGCATATAGTTACCGCTTTGTCCGCCGTCCCAGTTTTACGTTAAAGTTTTTCAAATTGCTATATCTCTGTGACTGCTTGGGATATCAACTTGAAACTTCATATCCACATTGATCACCATGCATATTTTAATTGTATACCCTACTCATGCTGCCCAGGAGCCCAAGCTCAAGGTCAAATAACTAAACGTTTTGTTAAAGTTTTACATTTAAGTTTTTCAAATTCAATTAAATTCAAATTAGCATCCAAATATTTATTGTGACTAATAAACAAAACATTGCGTTAAACCTTTCTAGAATTTATCTTATGTTACCAATTGAGATTATGATGTGAAACTTCATATATACACATTTATCACCATTTCAGGCTGTCCATTATCTATAAATTCCTATAAATTTGGCAATCCCTATATTTTCCCTATATGTTCCCAAAATCCCTATAAATCCCTATATTTTTCAAAAATCAGTAGCTAATTTTTGTAAAATGCTCAAAATCAAGTCTGATATTCAACTTACTGGTTTATTCTAAACACAGTGCAAGGTTAGAGATGCATTGACTAAATTATGATCGTATTTACCAGTTTTCTTTGTTTGGATCATGTTTTATCTCGTAAGATGTGTAATTCAGTATTTTCAGCAAACATTTAAAAAAATTGCCATCCTTAGTTTACCGGTAGCTGATTGAGATGATGTAACATTGTGTTTTAAGTCTGAGTTGTCTTGCAGTGGCTCAACCTGTTTTAGAAAATAAAAAATAAAAATTAATCAAGTTAATAATTGTAAACCATTTAAAAAACAGAGGAGAGGATACGGAATGGCTATAAGGGGAGGAGGCCATTAATCTAGATTTATAACTCGAAAAAATCCTTTACGTACACACATACATGCCGTAAAATTGGAAAATATTGAGTTTTGTCCCTATAAATCCCTATTTTTTTGGCAAAAATCCCTATATTTATCCCTATATTTTTGGAAAAAAATCCCTATATTCCTATATATTTGGAACCGAAAATGAATGGACAGCCTGCCATTTATATTGCTTAATAAGCATACTTCATCAATACCCAGGGTCAAGGACTTGGTGAATTTCAATCCAGGCGTCGTCGGGGAGCATTTGTCGGATTTACCAACCATCTACTTTAATTATTTATACTAATTAAATGCGTCGAATGAAAAAATAATATTTTCGACATTATTAAGTACAGTGAAACCTCTCTAAACCGGACACCACGAAAACAGCTGTGATCTTATTTTTGATTGGTGTAATATATCTCAGATTACAATGTATGTTCATGTCTTAGAATGCGCATATGCCTGATTAACAGTAGGACATCTCTATAAAGTGGACACCCTGGGGAGCTTCCATGATGTGCGTTTAGAGAGGTTCCGCAGTATGATCATTGTACATAAACAAAATAATACAGAGCATAATATACATGTAGGTATGAATGGCCTTTTTGTGGAATTTATCGGGGTATAAACTTGGAAAAACCACTTTCACAATTGGCGATAAAAATAAACAATTGGCATAATAAAATTCAATTTTCTATTTTTTTTTTCTTTTTTTTTTCGAAAATTGTAATTTTTTATCGCCAATTGTTTATTTTTATCCTATTGATTATCATAGGAATGAATTGCCTTTTTGTGGAATTTATCGGGGTATAAACTTGGAAAAGTCGCGGGAATACTGGACGATCCATCGACTTTTCCAAGTTTATATCCCCGATAAATTCCACAAAAAGGCCGTTCATTCCTTATAATTCCAGCATTTGAAATAAATTCAACAAGAAAATGTGTTTATTTTCCGTTTTCTTAAGAATTATTTTAACTGCGCCTCACAGTTACGGAAAGTAGTTTGACGTGGGAGTTTACTGGGATATAAATTTTGGACGAGAGACTTGCTACGGGCCAATCAAATGTTAGGGAATTGTGTAAATATTTTTGTGCTGGAATTATTGGCTATTATAAGGTTCGACAATGTCCAGCCGTGGGTAAACCTTTGTCGGGGCACGAATTAACTGTTTGAACCCCAAGGCCGTAGGCTGCGGGTTCAAACAGTTCCCGAGTCCCACGGCAACGTTTACCCACAGCTGGATATGGTCGAACGTTATTGTGACATTTCCGTTGGAAATATCGTATAATTTGAGCATATAATTATGCAGTACTTTCGGTACTTTGATAATCTGCTCCATTCAAACAGCTGATTTACACATACATATTCAGGGGCCACAGTACACGCAGCGTAATGCAGTCGCATCAATTTCATAATTTCAGTGTGACTGTTGTGAACTGGTTTGGTGACGTAATGGCGCGTTCTCGTAACGTCATGAAACACATGCATTACGTAGGTGTTGGCTTGGCCCCGGAATGAGCATTGTCTATACAGCCTTGCATGTGCTGTACGTTTGAACACGGCTGTGAGCGGTGTCGAACAATGAGTCATGTAACAATAGCAATTTTATGCCCTACCATTATAGTGGAGGGTCCATTTAGCGTTAACCATTGTCGGTCTGTCCTTCCTTTCTGCCCTGTCTGTCCGTCTGTCGTCTGTCAGCAAGCACAGTTTGTGGAATGATAATACGATACTGCCATATATATGGTTGTGACTGGAGAAACGGTGCTTACAGGATTTGTGATCAGTATAGCTGGATCACAAAACCCATAATCACCATTTCTCCAGTTACAGCCATAAATGGTAATACGATGCCACCATTTATAGAAAGCAGTTAAATTAATTTAAATAAAATTAAATAATTAATCAAAGAATTGGTGGGTGGTTGGTCGGGCTAACGTGATGGTGTAAATTAACGGTGGGGTTCCTCCTTATAGGAATCACATTTTGCCTGGTTTGGCCCTCAGGTACATTTTTATCTTTGGGTCCTTTGGTAACCTGGGAGTTGAATTGGGTTATTGCCCATTATAAAAGTAGTAAGATTATTACTGATCCTACTGCTTTTGGGAGGGGGCCCAAGTGATTCTGGTGTGGCGAGGACTTGGCATCAGATCAAGATTATTTTGATTTCAGGGCTGAATATATAGTTTTTGTATTGTAAATATTCTGTTCTGATTTTGGGATTTTTTCCTCATGGAACATGTACATGTACTTGTACAGGTAATATATGGGGTTTAGTACTAAACCCATTGACCCGGCCTTAAATGACCTTAGGCCGTTAAACCCCAACAAACAAGCAACATAATCAGAGAATTTAACAAAAACTAGGGTTCATGCTGATTGTTATCCCCTGGCTGATAGGCAAGAGGGGATATAGCATTTGTCCATGTACGTACATACTTGGCTACGTTAGTAACACCTTTAATTTTTATCACGCCCGCTTGTGGTTTGCGTGATATAGTTGCCGTTTTTTGCGTGCGTCCGACATTTGCGATAACATCTCCAACACCGTAAGTCCGATTGACTTGACACTTCAAATACCTCTTTTTATCCCGTCAACACAGTGCGTATGTGCCGTGAAACACGGTGCCGTGAAACATTTTTGATATCCAGTCAATACTATTTTTGCATTTTACAGCCATTTGTAGGTGTTGACGGGATAAATAGAATAGTAGGTTAGTGCCGTGAATGGGAAAAAATATCTGGCGCGGCACGGAAACGGGATGTGCTCGGCAGAGCCCCGCCCATCCCGTTTCCTGAGCCTTGCCAGATATTTTTTTCCCATTCACGGCACTAACCTACTATTCTCTATCTATTTTCCTTATTTCTGAACCAAAGTATATGTTGTGACCACTCATTTGAACCGTCTCGGCGAGACGGTTCAAATGAGTGGTCACAACATATATTTCTAATGAGAAATAAATAAATTCCTGAGCCTTGCCAGATATTTTTTCCCATTCACGGCACTAACCTACTATTCTCTATATCATCATCCATCTTTTCATTCTATAGTCCACCCATGCGGCAGCCCCCATGCCAATGATCAAGGTCAAATTACTTTGAAATTTGCGTTAATTTGTTTTTTGTACAATCTGCGTTATAAAGTTTTTAAGTACCCAATATTTCAACATATGACTTCACATACCTCTTTATCATCATCCATATTTTCAATCTATAGACCGTCCATACGGCACACATGCCCAAGTTCAAGGTCAAATTACTTTGTAATTTGCATTAATTTGCAAAATCTGCGTTAAAGGTTTTAAGTATCCAATATATCTCCACAATACGATTGCTCCAACCAGACACATAGATGCTGGGACCATCAAATGCCTCAGCGGGCATGATATGCTGGCCGTGGCCATTTAATTCATTAACTCATTAACGTCTTCACCAATTTGGATAATATTTGGCATACGACCCACCAAACTGCCCATGGTCAAGATCACTGAGGATGTATGTTCACCTTGTTTGTAAGGCAAATTTGTAAGGCAAAAGAACCAACGTCTGACAGTCCAAGGTCAAGGTCACTGAGGACTTGTATGTAAGGCAAAAATGTTAAGTTTTTTTTCTCAATATCTTGTGAACCATTTCACGGATTATGATAATATTTGGCCACAGTGTGTGTCATGGGATGATTTGCTTTACATTCGAACCATGTCCGACCGCTCAAGGCCAAGGCCGACTCACTGTTTGCAAACAGTATGATTGAGGTCTGTAGTGTTGAAAGGGTTTATTGAACTCGATCCATTCAAATGAGTGTCACTGTTCATGGGCTGGCTCTGGTATTACCAACCTTGCTGCTTCACCATTTTCCATTCTATTTGATTTTTAAAAAAAAATCCTAAAATTGTTGAAATTTGACACAAAATTCAGAGCTCATGTAAAATTGGAATCTGCCATCACTCTTAAATTCTTCGTCAATTTCCAACATCGTTTATAGAAAATATTTTCAAAATACGACAATATGACCAGGGATCTAATTTCAGAGCTTGTCACATACAGTTTCTTGTAGATATAAGAAAATATAATGAAGGAAATGATTGAATTTTTTTCCCAAATCAATATGTGGTATGTTAATTAGTATTCATACGATTTCCAGAAGTAACTGATTCACAAACCTGGACGAGGCAATCGTTCTACAAATGCAGTCGCTGTAAATACTCTACGTCGAACAGGAGAGGCTACGACAAGCATCTCTACTATCACACAACACGCGAGTCTCGGACATGCGTACCATGCAATAGGCTGTTTGGTAGTCTTCAAAGCTATAGATACTTTCATACTTTGAACAAATTAAACCATGAATGTGTTGAAAATACTGATCAAGAGGCAGGTGATATAGATTCACCAGGGATTAATGCAAACAAAGATGGTAAAATCATTTCTGGACTTGACAATGGACATAATGATGAAAGTGTTGATGTGATTTTTGGAGAACAAGCTGATTCTGTATTTGAAACGGAAACAATTTCAGATGGCCCATTTCTGAAAGCTGCCACAGAGCCATTTCTGAAAGCTGCCACAGAGATTCATGTTCAACGAATTACCGAGGCCAATGGTGAAGAATCTGTCATAGCTATTGTTGAAAATACCAGTGGAGATTCAGATGATGATTTTAATGAGACCAATTCTTACATAGTTAGTCTAGAGCCTGACAATAATGTTAATGAACCAAATCATTCTGATGTAAACATTCCATTGGAATACGTAGAATTGAAATCTGAATTTTCGACAATGAAAACCGAAGATAATGTAATGAACATGGACTATAACTATGGCTATGAAACAAGTACATGTATTTCCAATATGCCAGCTGATCCATATGCAATAAAGTGTGCATACTGCGGACTTTCTGTTTTCTCCTTTGAAGAGTTAAACTTGCATGTAGTTGATAACCATACACCACATCGTGACAACAGAGAAGTTAAACACCCGAAAAATCACAGTATGTATTATGACCACAGTATGGGTGTTGATGGGAATAACAACACTGCGATGGATTTATCATTCAAAAAGTGTGGTGAGGATAGTTTGGGAACTTGCAAAATTCCATCTACAACTCAGTCTGAAAATGTATTTTTTGAAGCTAATGAAACTGAAAATTTAAATATATCAAATGTAGATGTTAAGATAAAAATTGAACTGGATGCTAATTTTGACAGCAGTGAGAGGAAATACTACGGTGGTAATGGACAAGACCCGGTTTGGAACAATGCAGTCGAGCATGAACCTACTGGCAGTAATGGAGCTAACAAAGAAAACTTAGAAAACGCTAGAAACGATAAAACTAATACTGGAAACATGAGAATTAACAGCAGTAGTAGTAATAGTGATGACTTCATAAAACGTGAACCTGGTGATGGTGACGATGATAAAGCGAACAATAACAATCCAAATCCTAATGACAGTAGCTCTAAAACCAAAGATACTGAGCTACTTTTGTGCTTGATTTGCCATACAAGTTTTTCAATTAAAGCAGACCTTTTGAAGCATCTGGTGAAAGTTCACAAGTTAACCAATCTCTGCCAGCTGTGTTACTTCAGTGATGGTGAAATCACCAAGTTTGCGAACGCGGTCTCGTTACGGAACCACAAGCTCCGCTACCATCCCCAGGATATGGTGCTGTGTGTCTGTGGAAGTCTCCTTATTGATGAGAAGATGTTACTGTCTCACCAGAGGAAATTTAAATGCATTGAGAATGGTAACAATGATATGGTGAAGTGTGTGTGTGGAAAGCGCTTTATCAATAACGACATGTTGTTGGCTCATCAGTCAAAGTGTCGTAGGAGACACACATCTGATGAAATGGAACAGAGGAACATATGTATCAAGCGAGGAAAATCTCGAAGTAGGCGGAACAGCGCGACAAGCAACAATGATAGCACATTCAAGGACATTAAGCAGAATTTTGACCATTATGACTACATGGCTCCTTCAACATCTGGATCTGTATCTTCAACAAGTAAAAGGTCAAGGTCGTATACCCCAGTGTGCAAGTCAAGTGATGCTGTTAACAACAATTTATTAAGTGCTATCAAAACACAACTTGACACAAAAGCAAGCGCTACTCCACAAAGGAAAAGTAAAACATCATCTTCAAAGAAGCGTAAAACGTCTTCAAAAGTTGAAGACCTCCAAAATAACAACTTTACACCAAAACGTCTGTTTGGAATGGATATAGCTGTCAAAGGAACACCCATTTCTACCAAAATGAGTATACAAGCTCTTAGAGCATTGCGTGACAATTCAAATACAAACATTGGTAATTCAGGTGATGGCTCCGAGTCGTACAATGCTGTCAAACCAAACAAACCAGCTGCTGACATTACACCATGCAGTGTGACGCCTACACCAGCAGCAAGTATGACATCTGCCGGTGCTGCCTCACAAACCAATGAATCAAAGAACACCGTACCTCGCACAGGTAAAGAAGTAATTAAAACGGGAAAGGCAAAGGACAAGGCAAAACCAGCGAAGAAGAAAGGTCGTAAATGTGCGAAGCCGGACGAAGAAGGACGATACCCGTGTAAGGTGTGTAGACGCCGGTTCAAACGTCCCTACCTGTACGTGCACCAGAAGTGGTATCATCAGAAGAAGCAATGGATCCTTGTACCGACTTCCTGGACGAAACCCAGGAAAGGTAAACGATAAGGTATATATAGCAGCATTTTACAATATTCTTTTCTGGATATATTGATGTGACTGGAGAACTGGGGCTTATGGGATTTCTGACTTGTGATTTGTAGCTCCTGAGCACACTCCTCTAGCCTGATAACAATGTTCATTATATGACTGAGAGTCCACCCAATATATGTCCAATAGATTGCTGACATATATGATATTCACCTGAATATCAATCTAGAAGCGAGGCGAGTCGGAGAGTGATATTCTAAAGGCTATATTGACCTAGATGCGCGAGTCACTGATCACGCATTGGAAACCTGACACGGTTCAACGACGAGCCAATTGAACAAAACTACGCAAATTGTGTCATCCAATCGGCTACAAGCTTACACATGTACTTCGCCCTTGACAGCAAAACAACAACAATGGATGCGCAAACTTGTGCATACCGATAAATGACGGGTTTCTGCAAAACCATTTACGGACCTTTGAAAATTTATATTCACCGAGGTCTCGGGTCCGTAAATTTTGTGTACACCTCCTCAAAAGTCAATAATTGTATAATATTGTTTGCAAGAAGCATGACAGGTGTTTCATTGATGGAATTGTGAACAGTGTAGATCCTTATCAGACCGCTCCTGTCGCAACACTCAGAAGTCTCATTTATCCAGTCACAGCCACATGTATATATATGGTGGAAGTCTTTATAAAAATTACAAACAAAAAAAACAATCACTCAATTTTAGCAAGTTCATCAGTAGCCGATTTCACCAACATTGCAAAGTATACTTTTCTAGCAAAGTATACTTGAGGGAGTAATCATTTATTTTTCCTGAAATGCATTATTGTATCCCCCGGACTCCGTCGGGGGAAAATTTGGATTTGACAGCGCGCCGCGTCCGCCACAGACACTTCTTGTCCGGAGCATAACTCGAACATCCTTTGGAATATTTTCATGAAACTTCACACATGCATAGACCACGACCCGAAGGTGTGTCGCGCACAAGAATGACAACTCTTGCATAGCTAATTCTTGAGTTATCTCCCTTTTTTGTTTCTCGCACTGATTTCGTGTCCGGAGCATAACTCCACCACCCTTTGGAATATTTTCATGAAACTTCACACTTGCATAGACCACGACCCGAAGGTGTGTCGCGCACAAGAATGACAACTCTTGCATAGCTAATTTTTTAGTTCTCTTCCATTTTTGTTTCGCGCACTGATTGACCATAACTCGACCACCCTTTGGAATATTTTTATGAAACTTCACACATTCAATTAGACCTCGAACCGAAGGTGTGTCGTGCACAAGAATGACAACTCTTGCATAGCTAATTTTTTAGTTCTCTCCCTTTTTTGTTTTCGCGCACTGATTTCGTGTCCGGAGCATAACTTGACCACCCTTTGGAATATTTTCATGAAACTTCACACATGCATAGACCACGACCCGGAGGTGTGTCGCGCACAAGAATGACAACTCTTGCGTAGCTAATTTTTTAGTTATCTCCCTTTTTTCTTTTGCACACTCTACAAACTGGACAATAATGCATGAAGACCCGTTTTCTCGTCTGCTCTGTACACACCTTTTCTCGTGTGCTCTGTACACCTTACCTGTAGAGAGAACAATAGAGACTGGGAGAACCATTCACATGTCCATTCACATGTTTTTTTCATTTTTTTTTTTTTCATTTTTTTTTTTTTTTTTTGTTTTTCAAATTTTTTTTTTTTTTTTTTTTTTTTCAAAAAAATTAATTTTTTTCAATTTTTTGTCTAGTAGCATAAGGTCGTAAGTGCTATATACAGACTATTCACCTGTGCATGTGCTAGCATGTGCAACTGACCACTGACCACTTACAGGTAATTTATACAGGTAAATGATTATATTACATTTCCGTAAACTGTGTTGAAAATATTGTGACAATATGTGGACCTGTGTATATATGATATGTAGATAAATATAGGACTATTAAAAAACATTCTGGGCTCCAGTAGAGAGCATTATTCTCTTCTCTTTTTTTTAATTTAATTTTTTTTTTCCATTTTTTGTTTTTACATTCTTTTTCAATTTTTAAACTGACCACTAACTTATTACAGGTAATTTATACAGGTACATTATTACATTTCCGTAAACTGTGTTGACAATATTGTGGCAGTATGTGGACCTGTGCAGATATATGTAGATAAATATAGGACTATTAACAAAATTTCTGGGCTCCAGTAGCGAGCATTATTATTATTTTTTTTTTTGTATATTACATTTCCGTGAACTGTGTTGAAAATATTGTGGCATTATGTGGACCTGTGCAGATATATGTAGATAAATATAGGACTATTAAAAAAAAATTCTGGGCTCCAGTATTATTTTTAATTTTTAAACTTTTTTTTTCCATTTTTTTTCTTCAAATTCTTTTTCAATTTTTGTCTAGTAGCATAAGGTGGTAAGTGCTATATACAGACTATTATCATATAATTACAATTATTGACTAGTGAGCCATAGAATATAATCTGATATTCTATGGCTCACTAGTCAATAATTGTATAATATGTTCGGGCGGGCCAGTGAAAATTGCTTTCGGGCCCAGGCTCGAGGTCAAGGCGGGACAAGGCGAGGTATCTGATTCCGCGGAATTCTTGTTTACTTATCTCCCTTTGTTGTTTCGTGCTCTGATTTTGTATCCAGAGCATAACTCGAACACCCTTTGGAATATTTTTATGCCCCACCACGATAGTGGAGGGGGCATTTAGTGTTACCCTTGTCCGTCCGTCCGTCCGTCCGTCCGTCCGCACACACGAATGGGTACTTGTTGTAAGCGTACGGGGATCTTATTGGGTAGGGTTAGGACAGTGTTGGGTACTCTTGTTGGGTATTTTTATACAGTAAAAACCCAACAAGTATTCATTCGTAGGAACGTTGCGTACCCATCCTACCCGGTCGTCCGTCACAAAAAACTTTAAAACACGCTGGGTAAATGTCTCATAATTTCTTCATCCTTCGTCCGTAAGCACCCCGTCACAAAACTTTAACACGCGGTAATGTCTCATAATTTCTTCATCCTTCGACCGATCTGCTTCATATTTCATATACACATTGCTCTGATGGTTCACTACCGCCCTGTGCCAAATCCACGTTCGTCCTGCCCCCGCCAAGCCCAGGGTCAAGGTCACATACTTGGTGCTTCAAAAACTGTAACGCTCGGGTAAATATCTTATAATTTCTGTTTTCTTTCACGGATCAGCTTCATATTTCATATACGCATTGCTCTAATGGTCCTCTACCGCCCTGTGCCAAATCCACGTTCGTCCTGCCCCCGCCAAGCCCAGGGTCAAGGTCACATACTTAGTGCTTCAAAAACTTTAACGCTTGGGTAAATATCTTATACTTTCTGTTTTCTTTCATGGATCATCTTCATATTTCATATACGCATTGCTCTAATGGTCCTACCGCCCTGTGCCAAATCCACGTTCGTCCTGCCCCCGCCAAGCCCAGGGTCAAGGTCACATACTTAGTGCTTCAAAAACTTTAACGCTCGGGTAAATATCTTATAATTTCTGTTTTCTTTCATGATCATCTTCATATTTCATATACTCATTGCTCTAATGGTCCTCTACCGCCCTGTGCCAAATCCACGTTCGTCCTGCCCCCGCCAAGCCCAGGGTCAAGGTCACATACTTGGTGCTTCAAAGACTTTAACGCTCAGGTAAAAGAAAATTTTGACTTGACTTGGCTCATTTATTATCAAAGCGATATGTGGGACATCCGTGTTCTATGAACACATTTTCTAGTTTATTAAACTTCACACATGCATAGAAGACGACCCAAAGGTGTGTCACACGTAAGAATGACAACTATTGCGTAGTTAATTTCTTAGTTATCTCCCTTTGTTGTTTCGTGCACTGATTTCATGTCCGGAGCATAACTCGAACACCCTTTGGAATATTTTCATGAAACTTCACACATGCATAGACCACAACCCTAAAGGTGTGTCACACAAGAATGACAACTCTTGCATCACTAATGTTTTAGTTATCTCCCTTTGTTTTTTCCGTCACTGATTTTGTCTCCGGAGCATAACTTGAACACCCTTTTTTCAAACTACTTGTGTATCTGGGGAGGGGGATACACATGCGCTTGTCGACAAGCGTCCATTTCTAGTTTCATATAGAACTACTGCATATATTTGATGATTAAAAGTATGCAGAATTATTATACTGAATTTATTACATATATTATAAAATGGCTGTGATAATGAAATAAATTCAGTATAATAATTCTGCATACTTTTAATCATCACATATATGCAGTCGTTAGTTCTATATGAAATAATGCATTTCAGGAAATATAAATGATTACTCCCTCAATTATATTTTGATAGAAAAGTATACTTTGCAATGTTCGTGAAATAGGCTGCATTTGTTGTTTATTATTCCCTCCCCCGGTCTCGGTAGTCAACAGTTTGGACTGTTATGTGTCTGTCCATTTATCTTCTGTGTCTGGTTAACCCATTACATTTGGAATACACCTTTATGGGTATGAAATTTTTGAAATATTTTATTTTTATTTTTGTTATTTCTCAATGAAAATATATGTTGTGACCACTCATTTGAACCGTCTCGATGAGACGGTTCAAATGGTGGTCACGACATATATTTCTGAGGTCATATAAATATAATATTTAGGATTTTCCACAAACAAAATGGTGTGTATCCTCGGCATGAAATGGGTAAGGTACATGCCCACGCAGCAGGTTACACTGTACTACTACTTTTCATTTTCTGTCATGCCTTATATGAGCCATTTGTCTACCCACTAACGTGTTATTTGTAATTACGGCGCGTGTTAAATCGCATTTTATATGCCGCGACCAGAAAGGGTATTTTCCGACCTCGTGCTATTTTTACCAACACGCGTCGCGTTACACGGTCAATCATATCACATATTCGACATGCGCAGTGAAGTATCGGAAGTTGAGAAGAAAAATCTCTGTTCGAGTCCAAATCTAAATCTCCACGTAACTTTCCATTTGGTGATCAGTAGCCGATTTTATCAAAATTGCAAAATATACTTATCTAGCAAAGTATACTTTGAGGGAGTAATCATTTATTTTTCCTGAAATGTATTATTTCATATAGAACTAACGACTGCATATATTTGATGATTTACAGTATATAGAATCATTATACTGAATTTATTACATTATCACAGCCAAATCCAAATTGGCTGTGATAATGTAATCAATTCAGTATAATAAAAATGAATAAATTTATCATAAAACTGAAAATTTCTCCCTCAAAGTATACTTTGCTACTAAAGTATACTTTGCAATGTTGATAAAATAGGCTACAGGTCGCCAATATTAACCACTCTCTCTCTCTGTACTCCCTGTCCCTCAGACATTTCGCCTTTTTTTTGACCGACGCCGTTTCATACAATTTCCGTCCTGGACTTTTCGACATGTTGATATTCTTGTTCACATATTGGGAAGCCTACTGGCGCGCGTAGTATACTGCGCATGCGCACCGCAAGCCGTGATGTGAAAGTCGTCGTCCCCACACATTATCAAAATAGACTGTTACCGCCGCGCGTTGCTAACAGTAAATTGATAATTAATATATGATTATATTTGTATAGTGGGCACTCGTAATTTTTAGAACTGGTGGAATAGTGACATAATTATACACTTATTTAATTCTTATAAAGAACATTTTGTGCCTACTGAGTGGGCATGTACCTTTAAGATGTTTGCTGGAACTTCTCTCATCTGCAACCGGGAGCATTTCAGTTCCAACAGGCCGCATTTTCTTGTTTACTTAACTTCACATCATAATAATTCCAGCACAAAAATATTTACACAATTCTCTAACATTTGATTGGTCCGTAGCAAGTCTATGTCCAAAATTTATATCCCAGTAAACTCCCATGCCGAACTACTTTCCGTAACCGTCAGGCGCAGTTAAAATAATTCTTAAGAAAACGGAAAATAAACACATTTTCTTGATGAATTTATTTCAAATGCTGGAATTATAAGGAATGAATGGCATTTTTAGCCAGGTTTTTTGAAAAAAAATCCAGGCTATTGGATTGGCGAAAGCCGGGCGTGCGGGCGGCGTCCACAATCAATGTTAAGTTTTCGTGTTTGAGTCCATTTCTTTGTTACTACTGTACCACCTAGGACGACCAAACTTTCACAGCTTCATAATCAAGGGGTGCCCACCACATATCACTATCCAACATGTTACTTTTTTTTTCACTTGACCCATTTTTTCCGCGTAGTCGACTTAGCCATTTTCAATGTTAAGTTTTCGCGTTTACAATGTTAAGTTTTCGTGTTTAAGTCCATTTCTTTGGTACTGTACCACCTAGGACCACCAAACTTTCACAGCTTCATAATCAAGGGATACCCACCACATATCACTATCCAACATGTTACTTTTTTTTTTAACTTCAATTTTTTCCGCGCAGTCGACTTAGCCATTTTCAATGTTAAGTTTTCGCGTTTACAATGTTAAGTTTTCGTGTTTAAGTCCATTTCTTTGGTACTGTACCACCTAGGACCACCAAACTTTCACAGCTTCATAACCAAGGGGTGCCTACCACATACAACTATCCAACATGTGACCATTTTTTTACCTTCACCTATTATTTCTACATAATTGACTTAGCCATTTTCAACGTTAACTTTTTAATGTACGTCTAGTTAAAGTTTTTTGGTTTTAAAACTTTTTCGTTATACTATATCTCTGCAACTGCTTCGCCCATTACCTTGAAACTTCACATGGGTGTTTATCATCATCCATATTTTCATTCTAACCCCCAACCGTGCGGCCCCTGTGCCCAATGTCAAGGTCAAATTACTTTGAATTTTTTTGTTAAAGTTTTTTCGTGTACTATATCTCTGCAACTGCTTCACCCAATACCTTGATACTTCACATGGGTGTTTATCATCATTGTCGCACCTGCTTGAAGAAAGCGCGATCCTGTGCCCTATGTCAAGTTCAAATTACTTTGAATTTTTTTGTTAAAGTTTTTTCGTGTACTATATCTCTGCAACTGCTTCACCCAATACCTTGATACTTCACATGGGTGTTTATCATCATTGTCACACCTGCTTGCGGAAAGCGCGATATCGTCGGCATTTTGGCATACGTCCGTCCGTTTGTCCGTGTGTCCGGTTAAAGTTTTTTGGTTAAAGTTTTTCCATCTACTATATCTATTTTTTTAGTGTCCATGCCTCGCCCCAAGGTGCGACATGCAGGCCACGGCCATCTAGTCTACAAGAAGTGGGTATAATTATGTTATCCAAGTGTCTATGCTTGGAAAAAACCTGGCCTTCGTGGCTTTGCCTCGTTTCTTGTTGTGGAATTTATCGGGGATATAAACTTGGAAAAGTCGCGGGAATACTGGACGAGACCTTCCGGCCTTCGTCCAGTATTCCACAAAAATGCCATTCATTCCTATATTTACCCAGCATGGAAGCTATAATGACGGTCTGTTAAACACCATTGAATACATAAATTATCTAGCATGGTAAGAAATTCCACTATTCAAACATTGCAATGAATTCATCCTTTTTGGGAATCCCGCCTTGCAATGGTCCAAGTGATCTTTTCTAGAAAAGTATACTTAGAGGGAATAATCATTGATTTTCCTGAAATGCATTATGTCATTTTGGCTGTGATAATGTAAATTCAGTATAATAAAAATTAATAAATTTATCCTAAAATTTAAATTTTTTCCCTCGAAGTATACTTTGCTAGATAAGTACACTTTGCCATGTTGGTGAAATCGGCCACTGGTGTTGTAAGTGTATCGGTGTCATTCATTATAGGAATGAATGGCCTTTTTGTGGAATTTATCGGGGTATAAACTTGGAAAAGTTGCAGGAATACTGGACGAAGGCCGGAAGGCCTCGTCCATTATTCCCGCGACTTTTCCAAGTTTATATCCCCGATAAATTCAACAAAAAGGCCATTCATTCCTTATAATTCCAGCATTTGAAATAAATTCAACAAGAAAATGTGTTTACATGTATTTTCCGTGTTCTTAAGAATTATGTTAACTGCGCCGCACGGTTACAGAAAGTAGTTCGGCGTGGGAGTTTACTGGGATATAAATTTTGGACAGAGAATGTTAGGGAATTGTGTAAATATTTTTGTGCTGGAATTATTGAAGTTTATTTATTGAAGGTATTTAATTTCAATGAGTTTACTATTCTCTCCCTCTACCTGCATTCACGCAGATATATGACATGTTGCTGGGTGCAGGTTGATATGTATCTATATATATGGGCCGCGCCATACGAAAACCGGGCTTAATGTCGTGAAAAGCGGTAAACGACGTCGGAAAAACGACGATTCATATTGTCTAACGTCACCGTAAAAGTTTACATTTTGCCCTCCCATTTACGTTTACTGGTGTCAGTTAACATTAAGTGTGAACAGAAAACGGAAAATGATAACTTATTGAAACTCACTAATATGAGACGCGATGCCTCAGTACACATATTATGACGTCATGACGTGACATCACACACTTGTGACGTCACTGAACGTGAATCCATCTTTGACGTTATGGCCATGCATGGTGTCGTGACAAAATATTATAGCAAAGATATTTGCACGAGTTCCTCGCAGCATCAATGACTTACAAATGCTTGAGCCGCTGTACTTTGTCGCCTAACTGTCGTTCTTTGACATTGTCACTCTTTTTCGTTGGTTGTCCTCATGAATTCAAAATGGTGAATGCATAATTTAACTGGCTACATATCAGCGAAGTCTTCACTTACACTGCACTTTGATCCCTAAATAATCTTATATATGAACACCCTAGTGTATGTCAACGATATTACCATCTAATATTTTGGTAAATTGAGACTTTTGAACAATTATAGCCAGTACTTAGCGAATGATATGTCATTTAATGCCACTCATTTTATCATAAACGGAGGTTGACACGCAGCTATAATGACATATATATCCGGGGTTTGTATCTTATTTGGCAAAACAAATGCATCAAAATCTCTCTAATCGATTCAGAATCGGTGATTTCAATGCAGCTTCTTGATTGTGTATAAGCAATACATAATGCACAAAACACACAGTGAGGTCGGTGGAGTTTTCGAAAAGTCCTGAAATTAATTGGAAATTTGATATGTCATAAACTTGCTTTTCACACGATTTGTGGTATCAAATAATCAGCTTGTCGCTTGATTGCATAATAATGTTTGTCTGAATCAGGTGATGGTAATGCGATCCTCAAGAAAGACACCTGGCGACAATTGTAAGGTATCACGCTACCAAATCTGCCCGACGTCGTGTTTTGTCACAAAGTTAATGTTATAAGCCGCCTACTGCAGATGTACACGTGCAATGTCTATAAATAAATACTCCATTTGCAGCAATTCCGTACATTGGAATAGAAAACAATTAACGTGAAAATTACGTGTGGGCACAATCATATGATCCGGCGACGAAGGGTGGGGATTCGGGATTCGGGGACAAGCGCCCCTTGGGAATATAGTTCATCCCTG
This sequence comes from Conchocele bisecta, assembly GCA_029237695.1. Classification (NCBI taxonomy): domain Eukaryota; kingdom Metazoa; phylum Mollusca; class Bivalvia; order Lucinida; family Thyasiridae; genus Conchocele; species Conchocele bisecta. The sequence goes on from CM055271.1 coordinate 31,992,641, forward strand.
AATGTCAATCGGTGTGTCTGAAATGTATTTATACCCCCCAATGAGTTGTGGGGGGGTATACTGGAGTCGGGTTGTCCGTGAGTCCGTGCGTGTGTCCGTGCATCCGTAAACTTAACATCAGAGAAATATTGTTATAACTTCTATTACCTTCATCGAAAATGCTTAATATTTCACACATGCATTCCTGTAAGGTTCTACTACCATGCCGTGCCAAATCCACGACCGTGCAACCCCTGCTGATCCCAAGGTCAAGGTCAAAGTCTTTTTACAAAACTTAACATCAGAGAAATATTGTTATAACTTCTATTTCCTTCATCTAAAATGCTTAATATTTCACACATGCATTCCTGTAAGGCTCTACTACCATACTGTGTCAAACCCACGACTGTCCAACCCCCGCTGATCCCATGGTCAAGGTCAAATACTTAGTCTCTTTACAAAACTGAACATCAGAGAAATATTGTTATAACTTCTATTTCCTTCATCTAAAATGCTTAATATTTCACACATACATTCCTGTAAGGCTCTACTACCATGCTGTGCCAATCCCACGACCGTCCAACCCCCGCTGATCCCATGGTCAAGGTCAAATACTTAGTCTCTTTACAAAACTGAACATCAGAGAAATATTGTTATAACTTCTATTTCCTTCATCTAAAATGCTTAATATTTCAAACATGCATTCCTGTAAGGCTCTACTACCATACTGTGCCAAATCCACGACCATCCAACCCCCGCTGATCCCATGGTCAAGGTCAAATACTTAGTCTCTTTACAAAACTGAACATCAGAGAAATATGTTATAACTTCATCTAAAATTCTTAATATTTCATGCATGCATTCCTCTAAGGCTCTACTATCATGCTGTGACATATCCCCGCTGATCCTAAGGTCAAGATCACATACTTAGTCTCTTTACAAAACTTAGCATCATAGAAATCGGTTATAACTTTATTTCCTTGCTCGGATCTGCTTCACATTCACGTTCGTGCCATCCCTGCTAAGGTCACAAGCCCACACTTGGAAAATTTTACATATTTAGGGGTACCTGGGCCCACGCGGGGGGTATTCCGTAAGCCTCGCTTACTGACCAATCTAGTTCATATTGAAATGAAAAGAAATTGAAAGTTTTTACGTGATCTTTTTATCACTTCTTTCTATCTATATTGGTCTGTAGTAATTAAAATAACACCACTTTATCATGATATGAAAGTCATTCGTCGTACCTATCTAAAATGAGCTTCCAGCTGTGGCGGGATTTATATGGGGGATGGGCATCCCATATGCATAACCTGCAACTGCAACATCCAATTATGTATTATATTTACGCGGTTTGGGTTATGGTCCCGCGGGATAATTTTAGAAGATTTGCAAGCACAATATGTACATAAAGTTGTGCTGTCACTCGTGTGGCTAATGTTGAAACTGCCAACACATCAAATTATTACCAGCCACGGACCATCGCGGATAGGTTGCTTTAAGAGTTATCGATTTCCAGTGTTGGTTGAATAACCAGTATTATTATGCTGTAACATCCATATGCCTTGGGTTTACTGAAAATTCACATCCATGATGATGATAAATGCTTCATCGAGTTCATATGCACAAACTCATCATTAATATATCATGAGCAATTTTATCGTTACCAACACGTCATCACGCGATATGGGGCCCGTTGTCAAAATTATGTTATGTTAATGTTATTCTCCATATTGTTCAATGGAAGAAGAACATCTCCATGCTTTCATTCGTGCTCGCAATATGGGTTATTATTTTTAAAAATAAGCGGTATAACATCTTTTTTTTATGCTACATGCACTTCCGACAGCTAAGTCAGGCAATGCAATTCACCTTTGTTCAAACATACCACCTGAAATACCAGCAGTAACATTATTGACTGCTGACGTTGTCGAAGTGGATTCCCTTTATGCGGCTGTTCGTATACGGTATTAAAAAATGAAATCACATGTGGCAAGATTGGGCGAATATGGAGGATTGAATAACGCCTCAATCGACGATATTTGATAATAGATTCATCCACTGTAACCACTCGATTGGAAAAATGTACAGATGTCATTTCAACTATCCTAAAACTCGAGAGAAATTGGTAACTCGCCTGGCCGTCTGCTACATGTTCACCATCATCGGGATCCATCTAGCCATATGTCTCCTCATATTTAAATATTTTTAATCACACAATGAGTTCAACCGATCTGGCATTTCATGAAAAGTGGTCAGTCGACCAAGACTTTTACTTTGGTTCACAACGTCTGACGACGTCACTTTTGTACTTCCATGTCTGGCCTAGCCTTTCGCGCCTTCATGTCCATTGTCTATCCGACTGTATCGCTCGTATATTGGGGGGTCTGGTTCTTCCCCCAGGAAATTTTTAGATGCCAGATCGCCGCAGATGCGATTTCCTGACACCTAGGCCACGAAAAAAGTCACTATTCGAGTATTGTAGATTTTGTCTTTTTTTTTTTTGGCCGAGAGCAGGGGGGGGTCCGGACCCCCCACCCCCCCCACACCCCCCCCTCCCTGTATCTGCGTCTGACTTTCTCTCATCATCAATATATCGTGTTTTGTGTTAAAATACAAACTTTAATATAATCTCTTGGTTTTTCCAGCATATTCTCTTACACAGAGCTGGCAGTCGTTAAACTACGTCATTTCCGGTCATGATGTCAGATTTTTTAAATATTTTGTCGCATACGAAATGTTAAATAATGTCCAAAATTATTTCAGACAGCAGCAAACAACAGGGAAACACAAACAACACTTCTCACTCTGCCTTATTTGAAAATTATTCATATGAAATTACATTACATGTACTTGGGCCGCAATCCAAAACATGACGTTACATTAGCAACTGCAACATGAGCTATGAACATTATTTTCATACTTTGTCTTGGCCTAATGGGAGACACTTGGCCAGGCTACGAGATATCCAAATTCGGTTGACATGCGATAAAAGAGGACAAATCTATAGGACTTGTCCGGGTATTTTATCAACACCCCGTTGATAAAAACGTCGTAATTTTGATGTCATTGATAAAAAAATGTCATATAAGTTTTTACCACGCGTCATAAAAATAGTTCTAAAATGAAAAATAATTTGGATACATTGATAATTTTTGCGGCATATGGCTTTTAAAAGATGTACCGTATTTAGCCGTGTATTGCGCGCACTGGTGTATTGCGCGCATCCCTATTTTGGGCCCAAAAAATGGGTAAAAAAACAGTTCTAGTAAATAGCGCGCAGACAATTTTCACGAAAAAAATCGGCCGAAATTTTGTCATTAGTATAAGAAAATTGCTTTGCAAGTTCACATCCACAATGCTGAACGTGTGCGGGTAGGCTTTCTCAAAGCAGTTAGTGTTGCATTTATTGGTATTTACCGATTAATATGCTAATTAAAAATTAAAAACATTTACGACGCATGTAATGAATTTATTGGAACTACTTACAAAGAATTTTTGTTTTTATTTAATCCACTACATTTGGCATTCGACAAAGCAAGTCACGTGTCGCCCCGTAATCAGGTTTGATAATCAACAACACGTGGCAGCCATGTGTCAGACAGACAGCTTCCCCAAGGCGATACTGAAACACCTGTACCCCAGCCAAATATTGACACAGTACACACGCGTAGTGTGTATTAACCGTTTATTGATCGGGTTTAAAAATAGACATAGAAGTCGCTGTAGAATACAGCGTATAGCCTCAGCTTAGCATGTTTATTGATTGAATGTTATCCACTTATACTGTACTGATCTGACTGTGCGTGTATGCTACGCTGCTCGCACACGTCATAAGGTTGATTTGCTTTACAACTACTGTCCTCATTAATTATTCACATAATGGCTGACAGCATGTCATAAGGTTGATTTGCTTTACAACTACTGTCCTCATTAATTATTCACATAATGGCTGACGCGTGACGCGTGACGTCACATTGAAAAATTTCACAACCACCGATAACAAGCTAACAACAATTGACCGATATGAGACACCAGCGTAGATAAATTTAATTTCGAGACAGAAAATGCCAAAATGTGGCTATGTATGGAGAAATGGGGCTTATGGTATTGCAACCCGTGTAGATTCACGCATATGCTGGTTTATACTGGTTTTAACTCTCTTCAAAATATGCATTGTCCTACTTCCTAATGCACCTGCTAATTTGAATTTCACACACATTCTTTGTTGATTAGCGGTAGCGGTGCAACGTCTTTGACTGACCATAATGTGCTATAATTACCACCGCACATAGTTATTGATCTCCCAATTAAGGGCTTCAGACGGACATTTAATACCAATCTACACTTACCTCACCCGTACTTACCCATACTTTTTGTGGTGTATAACACTATGCGTAATTTAGGACCACAAATCGATGTTTCCGTTTCCGGTAAACATTACTTTTTTTCTCTTCGATCAACAAAATGGGTAAAACTGGCGCAGAAATCGGCTGGAAAAATGTTTGAAATTTATGTTCCTACTTATAACGCGCAGAGTGACTTCTGGATTAAAAATGGGGCTGAAAAAATGCGCGCAATACACGACTAAATACGGTACAATTCAGAATACGCAAAAAATTTAAAAAAAAATGTTGATTAAGCCTGGTTAAGCTCGTATTTCGAACCATGCCTGGTGCTTTATTGTGCGAATGCTGAACAGTGCAGACATTCATCAGACTATGCTCTGCATATGTCGAGGTTAATGTTGGTCTGCACTGGTTACTAAGGCCATAAGCCTCATTTCTCTCTAGACAATGATGTTTGTAAGGATCCGAGAACAGCAATTTCTTTCACTGACCGAATGATTGCAAAGGCCATTAGCTGCATGTCTCTTGGAGAAGTTTAGCTGATGGCATTTGTAATTACCTGTAGCCCCATGTCTCCACTGAGTCACAATCACAAAGCTAAAAACGCCCATTAAACGATAACAGCTAAACTGAGCTACTGTCTGTTTCACGAAAGCTGCCCAAATTTTACGGCTATATAAACAATTCGAAAACAAGATTTCTTTTCATATAAATATTAAATTAAAGGAAAAATTAAGAATGAGCTTTCTTTTTATTTCGTGAAATTTGGTCAAATATTGATTTTATCACGAAAAATTGATTTGTCTATGGGAATTTAACATGGGGGAAAAAGTGGTAAGGAAGTGTGGGAGGAGTAAAAAAACAAAAAAATTTGGAAATTGACTCTGAAACCTGACTAGATAGCTTGGATATGATCTAACTAAGAAAACAAAAGTTAAATTTTAAAAATCGGTGCAGTATTTCTGAAATTCAAAAAAATTTCCCCATGTTAAATCCCCATAGATGTCTATGGGGATTTAACATGGGGAAATTTTGTTTTCGCAATAAAATCAATATTTGACAAAATTTCATGAAATAAAAAGAAGGCTCATTCTTAAATTTTCCTTTAATTTAATATTATCGAAAAAATATGTTTTTTGAATTGTTTATATGGCCGTAAAATTTGGGCAGCTTTCGTGAAACAGACTATAATGGCCTTCGCTATCGTTCGTTCAGTGATTCACTAAACCACCTATTCCACCACATCGATGATTCACTAAACCACCTTCTAACATTACAGCGCCGAGTCCCGCGGCAGCCTCTGGTCGGCTGTTGTAAGTTTGTGTCTTCCCGCTGTCACACCGTTATCCGCCATCACTACTGTGCCCACCGGGATGTGGAGCTGCGTGTCGAACTGGCCACACCGAACAATAACACCCACCCTTCTCGGCGAGATGGCAAATGTTGGATGGGCAGTAGTGTTTCGGGTGTCTCTACCAAACAAACCCATCACTGAGCAAGACAACGGCCGTTTCTTGGGCAGTAGTGGTTTGATCATACCAAACAAACCCATCACTTGATTAGACGATGCATGTTGCATGGAAATCAGTGGTTCTAATGTTGCCGTCACCGTACCAGTAGTCGATTTCACCAACATTGCAAAGTATACTTTTCTAGCAAAGTTTACTTTGAGGGAGTAATCATTTATTTTTCCTGAAATGCATTATTTCATATAGAACTAACAACTGCATATATTTGATGATTAAAAGTATGAAGAATTATTATACTGAATTTATTACATTATCACAGCCAAATTGGCTGTGATAATGTAATAAATTCAGTATAATAAAAATTAATACATTCATGTTAAAATTGAAAATTTCTCCCTCAAAGTATACTTTGCTAGAAAAGTATACTTTGCAATGTTGATGAAATAGGCTACAGACACAGTCAATACTTGATTAGACAATGCCAGTTGGATGGAAATCTGTCGGGGTTCAAAAGCTTCTCCGTACTGAACCAATCTACAACTCACCGAGGTGGTGAATGTTTCATATAGGAATGAATGGCCTTTTTGTTGAATTTATCGGGGTATAAACTTGGAAAAGTTGCAGGAATACTGGACGAAGGCCGGAAGGCCTCGTCCAGTATTCCCGCGACTTTTCCAAGTTTATATCCCCGATAAATTCCACACACAAAAAATGCCATTCATTCCTTATAATTCCAGAATTTGAAATAAATTCATCAAGAAAATGTGTTTATTTTCCGTGTTCTTAAGAATTATTTTAACTGCGCCTCACGGTTACGGAAAGTAGTTCGGCATGGGAGTTTACTGGGATATAAATTTTGGACAGAGACTTGCTACGGACCAATCAAATGTTAGGGAATTGTGTAAATATTTTTGTGCTGGAATTATTGATGTATAATGATGCTTCGAAGCAGGTTTGCGTTTAAAACAAATTTGTAATTATACCCCACCCCTTGTTGTGGGGGTGTATACTGAAGACTGATTGTGCATCTGTCCCATCCATCCGTCAGTATACTTAACATCTATGGACGGATAGTAGAGCCATACTGTATAGGAAGTCATGCATGAAATATTAAGAATTTTCAATGAAGGATATAGAAGTTATAACTTCTATTTCCTTCATTGAAAATTCTTAATATTTCATTCATGAATTCGTATAGGGCTCTACTATCCGTCCAACTCCCGCTGATCCCAAGGTCAAGGTCACATACAAAACTTAACATCGGAGAAATATGTTATAACTTCCATTTCCTTCATCGACAAATCTTAATATTTCACGCATGCATTCCCTAAGGCTCTACTATCATGCAGTGACAAATCCATGACCGTCCACCCCGCTGATCCCAAGGTCAAGGTCACACACTTAGTATCTTTACAAAACTTAAAGGTACATTCCCACTCAGTAGGCACTAAGTGTTCCTTTATAGGAATTAAATAAGTGTACAATTGTGTCGCTATTTCACCAGTGCCTGCATCGGACGCGGGTGTGGACGCGAACATTGTCCGCATCCACACCCGCGTCCGATGCAGACACTTATTGTCCGGAGCATAACTCGAACACCCTTTTGAATAATTTCATGAAACTTCACACATGCATAGATCAAGACCCAAAGGTGTGTCGCTCGCAAGAATGATAACTCACTAATTTTTTAGTTGTCTCCCTTTGTTATTTCGCGCACTGATTTCTTGTCGGGAGCATAACTCGAACACCCTTTGGACTAATTTAATGAAACTTCACACATGCATAGATCACGACCCAAGGGTGCGTCACACGCAAGAATGACAACTATTGCCTGACTAATTTTCTGGTTATCTCGCTTTGTTTTTGTCGCACCTGCTTTAGCAGAAGTCGCCGCTTTTTCCGTCGTCGTCCGAAATGTAAAAAAGTTTGTACCAGCTTCGTCATCATGGTATAACAATATTACTTGACGGTTGGTTCAATACTTGGACACTTAATATATGTGAGTATTTGGAACACACTCATGGATTACTTAAATATTTCAGCACAGTATACCTGTGGACAAATTACACACATCCATACTGACCCTAATATGACCTTGACCAAAACCTCGACAACTTTGAACTTTTTCCCACATTAAGAAGTTTGCCGGAGTTTCTCAATTCTGTCATAACTTCTATATTCCTTGAAGGATTACTTAACTATTTCAACACAGCATACTTGTGGACAAATTCCACACGTCCATGCTGCTCTTAATATGACCTTGACATTTTGACCTTGACAACATTGAACTTTTTCCCACATTAAGAAGTTTGCCCGAGTTTCTCAGTTCTGTCATAACTTCTATATTCCTCGAAGGACTACTTAAATATTTCAACACAGCATTCTTGTGGACAAATGCCACACATCCATGCTGCCCTTAATTTGACCTTGACCTTTTGAACTTTTTGACACTTTAATAAGTTTGCCAGAATGTCTCATTTCTGTCATAACTTCTATATCCCTTGATGGATTACTTAAATATTTCAATACCTCATACTTGTGGACAAATGTCTTAACCTTTTGACCTTCATAAATGTGCTTGTGAATACTTATCACTTTGGTTAATTAACATTGCCACAGTTTCTCCAATCTTGCCACTGGGGGCATTCGTGTGCCGACTGGCCACATTTCTTGTTGACCTTCAGATGGTGGGTGGCAGGTGGGAGCATGCGATGGGTAATTTAACGATCGGGGTTCATCCTTACCGAAATTCCAACTGGAGACCTGGTTTGGCCCTCGCATACGTCTTTGGCATTTTGTATGTGACAGTTGAATCTGGTTATACCCCTTATATGAGTACAAGTATTACAATTATTCCTAATCCTATTTTAGGGGATGTTTACTTTAGCACATGCGCATTATCATGTTGCGGTCAAATGCCTCGGCAGGCGCGACATCGCTACCGTGGCGGAATTCTTGTTTCATGCACTGATTTCTTATCCAGAGCATAACTCGAACACCCTTTGGAATATTTTCATGAAACTTAACACATGCATAGACCACAACAGTGTGTTGTGCGCAATGCAGTAGGTTGAATACGGGATTGAACCCGTTGGCCCGGCCTTAATGAACTTAGGCCGTCAATTAAACACCAAAAACAAACATCTTATCCAGTCATCGCATTTCCTGCGTTCTGGTGCATTTTGGAGCAAAAATATTGACACTGTCACAGTATGTTTAGACATGATTTTTGATTGAAAATGTTTACATTTTGAAACAGTAAGACAACGACCGAAAAATGCATGGAATACATCATGGCACTTGGCATGAAACGTGCCTTGTAACTTGTAAACAAATCTTTACTCCGCGAATTTTAGGGGGGGCGCGCGCCGGGTCCACCCCACCCCCCCCCCCCCCCCCCCCTCCCCCCCCCCCCCCCCCCCCCCCCCACTGAATCGGCCCACGACGGAATATATACTTTATTATCCAGAGCAGAAAATGGATTGCCTACAGTGATCACAATGGTGAATTGATCGTATTCAGTATGCCCACCTTGGGCGTTGATCACTGTAGGCGATCCATTTTATGCTCTGGATAATCAATATTGACTTGGAAAGTGTCCAAAGTGTGTTCACTTTACTGCAGTTTTGAAATGAAGGTAAACTTGGAAAAGTCGCTGGAATACTGGACGAAGGCCAGTATTCCCGCGACTTTTCCAAGTTTATATGCAGCCTATGCTCAATAAATGTAAATCCAATAAGTTGTTGTCTTCTGATTGTTTACACCATATCTTTAAACACATGCATCTAATCTTTTGGTGCAGTTGTTGCTGATTAAATTCAGCATTAAAAAACATTTTACATAAGGTTTTTAAACATACTTGTTCACGAAATATCAAACCATTTATATACTGTAAAGTTTCTTAAGTATAGTTCTGTCAACCGACTAGTGAAATGACAACCTACTCTTTCTAATGTGTTTCAGTATATGTTTGAAGATTACAGGTGTGATTATACATTTTGCTCATACCTGAGTTAACTGATCAAATCAGACAAGCAATGGGATTTTGTACTTAAGCAGATGTGAGAATTTTCATGAAAAATATTTACAGAAACCAGGGCTCCAGATAAGGAATTAGTAATTGAGTATTGTCACTCCATCATTTCTGAAACAATTGGGTTTTTCAAAACTTTAATTGGGTAAAATAAAATCACACTAGTTTTTACACATCAACAGACAGCAATTATTGAATAGTTAGTTTCGAAATTAAAACATGTCTTGGCATTTCATTAAGAATTATCTCCTTGAAGACAATTCTAATGAAATACCAAGATGTATTTTCATGGAAAAATAAGAAAAATATGCTATATTTGTGGTCTGTTTATTGTTTTCTGCAGCATGATAAAGGTACCACATTTGTTCTTCAGTAGCCTATTTCATCAACATTGCAAAGTATACTTTACTAGCAAAGTATACTTTGAGGGAATAATCATTTATTTTTACTGAAATGCATTATTTCATATAGAACTAACAAATGCATATATTTGATGATTAAAATGCAAAATTATTATACTGAATTTATTACATTATCACAGCCAAATTGGCTGTGATAATGTAATAAATTCAGTATAGTAAAAAATAATAAATTTATCATAAAATTGAAAATTTCTCCCTCAAAGTATACTTTGCTAGTAAAGTATACTTTGCAATGTTGATGAAATAGGCTACTGATTTCAATCAGGTTTTTGGCCATTTCAATTGGGTATTTACGCAAATACGCAGCTATCTGGAGCTCTGCAGAAACTGTAATATTATTTTCCAATAACCTCCGAAGGGAAGCACATTTAATACCACGAAAATTTAATAAAAAGAGTGACTTTAAAACAATGTGAAACTGTAATAGTTTCTGTTTATCATGTTCAGAAATGCGTAATATCATTCGATTCACGTTTGCCCTGAACATTTTTTCAGCTTCGGGATTCACAATCGGGATTCATCTTTACGAGAATCCCGAATGGAGACCTGGTTTGGCCCTCGGGTATGTCTTTGGCATTCTTGTATGTGAGGGTTAAGTCTGGTTATACCCCTTGTAGGAGTTTTACAATTATTCCTAATCCCATTACTTTTAGGGGAAGGGGCAAAGTGACATTGGTGTGGTATGGACCTGGCACCAGGTCGGGTTATTCTAATTTCAGGGCTGAATGTATATTTTCTCAATGTAAATATTCCGTTCTGATTTTGGGATTTTCCCCCCAATACAGCAGGTTAAATACGGGATTGAACCCGATGGCCCGGCCTTACATGATCTTAGCTGTTGAATGGCCGTTAAACACCAATGAACAAAACAGGACTGGTAACGATCTAATTGAGATGTTAACTGGAATAAGGCTACTACTAGTAGAGTTACTAATGATGAAATAGTTTGGTCATTTCCACTTTTTTAAACACTTCATAGAGCCTTTTCTTTTCTAAAATGTTTTTTGAAAGTCAACAAGAAAAAAAAGGTATTAACATTTTAATCACGGATTAACTCATATGGCTACTACTTGAGTTTTTGATTAGCAAACAGTGAGGACCTGATCAGCCTGCACATCTGTGCAGGCTGATCTGGTGCTACACTGGTTGCAGATATTGTAATGTCACTTTCATCAGCTGAGGCCACAAATGTTATCTATTTGCTTCTAGTCATAATTGTTTCCATGTGTTTGCACATTATGCTGATAACAATGTTGTACAAGTGATACCATGTAGTAAGGGTGCTTAGCACCATGTCAGGAGCTCGTTTCACTAAACTTTGTACGATAAAGTTTTTATGCCCCACCACGATAGTAGGGGGGGCATTTAGTGTTTCCCTTTCTGTCCGTCCTGTCCGTCGATCCGTACGTCCGTCCGTCCGTCTGTCCGCGGGGTGCTCTTTTTGTGCTCTTATTGGCTTATTCCGTTGTTTTTGTTGGGTACTTGTTATACAGTAAAAACCCAACAAAGATCAGTTGGTAGCAATGTCCGTCACCAACCTTGTAAGTCGTAAAACTTTTAAAGTTGTACTAGTTACAGACTTGAAGCTTGGTGTGTAAATTTTATTTTGATTCTTAATTCGGCTCCCGATCATGGATTATCTCCCCCTTTTTGACTTAGTATTTGACAATTTTGCCTTGTGACTTGCAAAACTTTTAAACCGTAAATGCTACAGACCTGAAACTTGGTATGTAGCTTCCTTATGATGAGTAGATGTGCAAAGTTTATTTCAATTTTTTATTCGACCCCCGGTCATGGCTTATCCTGTTTCGACATAGAATTTGACAATTTTGCCTTGTGACTCGTAAAAGTTTAAACCGTAATAGCTACAGACCTGAAACTTAGTATGTAGCTTCCTTATGATGAGTAGATGGTGAAAGTTTATTTCGATTTTTTATTTGAACCCTGGGTCATGGATTATCTACGCCTTTTTGACTTAGAATTTTCCAATTTTGGCTTGTAAGTCGTAATTTTTAATAGCTACACATCTGAAACTTGGTAAGTAGCTTCCTTATGATGAGTAGATGGGCAACATTTAGATCTACAAACACGTTTTATAATTTTTCCTTATACAACCCTACCATCAAATATACGTAAAAATATTCGCTCTCCCACCGATACATCCAGAGTTATGTCCCTTTTTTAACTGAAATTATTATTTGTTCTCCTTGTCCGACGAACTACTTCTACAGTTTCTGGCCGATTCTCTTCATACTCCATATACATCCCAACCATCAAGTGCAGGAGTGCGTAACGTAAACATTTCCCCTGTCCGATCTGTCCGCAGTTTTGCCCCTTTTTCGACTGAAAATTTAATTGTTTTTCTTGTCCGGCGAACTTCATATACACATTGATCACCATCCATATTTTCATTGCATACCCTACCCATGTTGCCCAGGAGCCCAAGGTCAAGGTTAAATGACTTTTTCAAATTCAATTCAAATTAGCATCCAAATATTTATTGTGACCAATAAACAAAACATTACGTTAAACCTTTCTAGAATTTACCTCTGTTACCAATTGAGATTATGATGTGAAACTTCACATACACCATTTATCACCATTTATTGTTGTCGAGCCTGCTTGCGGAAAGCGAGACATAGTGATCACAATAACGTCCGGGCGTCCGTGCGTCCGTCGGTGCGTCCGTCGGTGCGTCCGTCCGAAATCTTATTAGTCATCATCCATATATTGATTCTGTGTCCCACTCATGCGGCCCCTGTGCCCCTATGTCAAGGTCAAATGACTTAGAAGTTTGCGTTAAAGTTTCTGTAAAAATTTGCGTTAAAGTTTTCACATACCTACTATCTCTGTAACAGTAAGTCAGATTTGCTTGAAACTTTGTATGCTTATTGGGCATCAAACTTCAAATAAATACACTCTCAGACCATCAAATGCCTCGGCGGGCTCGACATGCGGGCCGCGGCCATCTGGTGATTAATAAGCATACTACACCAATACCCAGGGTCAAGGACTTTGAATTTCAATCCAGGCGTTGTCGGGGAGCATTTGTCGGATTTACCGGCCATTTAGTTTCCTTATCCGGCGAACTACTTTTTTGGCCGATTCTCTTCATGCTCTGTATACATTCCAACCATCAAGTGCAGGAGTATGTAATTGTTTTCTTGTCCCACCGATCCATCCGCAGTTATACCCCTTTTTGCGACTCTGAAAAATATATATTTTTTTTCTGCAATCACTCGCTCAGTGATTGCTGTTGTATTCATTAATGTTCAACAGCGTTGGCATTTTGTTTTAAAATTTTACAATCAATTTTCTAGTTCTAATAGCTTTCATGAAGATTTGATTTTCTGTCAATGATTGTGCGCCTGAATTAAATCACATTGACTGAACCATGACCATGATGATTAACATAGTTGTTTCATTCTAATTTTATAATTAATCTGCCTATTGTTCTGTGAGTATTACGATTATTCGTAATCTTATTAGTGATTCTGGTGTGACGAGGACCTGGCATCAGGATCAGGATTATTCTGATTTCAGGGCTGAATATATAGTTTTGTTATTGTAAATATTCAGTTCTGATTTTGGTACATGTACATGTATTTGTTCAGGTAATATATGGGACCCATTGACCCGGCCTTAAAGGACCGTAGCTGTTGATAACCCCATTAAACAAACAAACAAACTGTTAGAATAAATGTGTTATGCTCATAAAGTTATATGTGGCTGTGACTACAAATGGGGCTTATGGTATGTGTGACCAGTGTAGCTCCTGATTACATAGCACACTCCTGTAGCCTGGTTACGTTCTATATTGTTTGTTTGTTTGAAGCGTGATGGGTGATTCGTTGATGGAATTGCAGTCAGTGCAGATCCTGATTACATAGCACACTGCTATAGCCTGGTTACGTTCTATAGATGGGTGATTCGTTGATGGAATTGCAGTCAGTGCAGATCCTGATTACATAGCACACTGCTATAGCCTGGTTACGTTCTATATTGTTTGTTTGAAGCGTGATGGGTGATTCATTGATGGAATTGCAGTCAGTGCAGATCCTGATCAGACTGTGCGTATGCACAGTCTGATCTGGATCTACACTGATCGCAAAACCATACGCCCACATATACTCAGATTGATCCATTCACAGCTCCAGATAAGCCGCGTATTTGCGTAAAGACCCAATTAAAATTGCCAAAAACCCAATTGAAATCAGAAGTAGCGAGTATCAAAAAGCAATAACAAATTTGTGGTACCTTTATCATGCAACAGAAAACAATGAACAGATCACAAATATAGCATATTTTTCTTATTTTCTATGAAAACACATCTTGGTATCATCAAGGAGACAATTCTAATGAAATGCCAAGACATGTTTTAATTTCGAAGCAAACTATTCAATAATTGCTGTCTGTTGATGTGTAAACAGTAGTGTGATTTTATTTTACCCAATTAAAATTTTGAAATACCCAATTGCTTCAGATATGATGGAGTGACAATACTCAATTACCTAATTCCTTATCTGGAGCACTGATCCATTGCATGTGCACTATCTGATCAATACCTGTGCTGTGTGGTGGATGATGAATCATTACTGCTGCCAGTGAAGTGTTAGACCATGTGATTGCACATGTACGATTGGATTATCAGGATCTACCCAGACCACAAATGTGGCCGTGACTGGAGGAACGGGGCGGGACTTGTGACCAGTGTACCTTCTGTTCGAATAGCACCTGACATCGATCTTTATTGTTGGTTATAATTAGAAGCATGACGGGTGTTTCATTGATGGAATGACGAACAGTGCAGATCCTGATCAAACTGTGCGGAGGCTAATCTGGATCTGCACTGGTCGCAAAAATGCATAGTCACTATTTCTCCAATCACAACCATTTATATCCTACTAGTATTCATTTGTCTATGGCCACTTATGTATTATTGCAAGTTATTGTTCTGTTCTAAATATTACTCTCAAGTTACTTCCATTTGATGCTGTTACATAAAATCACAGGTTATGATAAAGTTCTAGTGTTCAGTATGATGGTACTCTGTTGTTTTTATGCTATGCTCCCCCACCCCAACCCACCGACCCAACCGCGTCTAGGTAGTCTGGAGGCGTATAGTGTTTGGACTATGTGTCTGTCTGTATGTCCGTTCATCCGTACTTTAAGAAATTTGCCGGAGTTTCGATATTCCTTCAACAGGGGTGTGAACAGTTCTAAATGCCAAGTCCTGAAAATGGCTAAGCACTCAATATGTTTGCACCCACAAATGCGTCAAGGTGTGCTTCTCGTGTTGAAACATTAGTATTGTTCTGAAATTATCAGGAACCTCAAGTGGGTGGCCAGGTGGGAGAATGCGATGGTTGTTGGTGGCATATAGTGTTGACCCTGTCCCTCCGTCCATTCGTAGACAATTTTCCTTGTCCGCTGAACTACTTCTACAGTTTTTGGCCGATTTTCTTCATACTCTGTATACATTCCAACCATGAAGTGAAGGAGTGTGTAACGTAAACATTTTCACTGTCCTACTGATACATCCAGAGTTATGACCCTTTTTCGACTCTGAAAATACATTTTTTCCTTGTCCAGCGAACTACTTCTAGAGTTTTTGGCCGATTCTCTTCATATTATACAGCCCTACCATCAAGTGCAGAAGTGTGTAACGTAAACATTTCGCTGTCCCACCGATCCATCCGCAGTTATGCCCCTTTTTCAACGCTGAAAATATTATTTTTACTTTGTCTGGCGAACTGCTTCTACAGTTTTTGGCTGATTTTCTTCATATTCGATATACAACTCTACCATCAAGAGCAGGGGTGTGTAACATAAAATGTTCTCTGTCCCACTGATACATCCAGAGTTGTGCACCCTTTTCGACTATGAAAATAATTTTTTCTCCAATCACTCATTCGGTGATTGCTGTTGTATTCATGAATGCTCAACAGCGGTGGCATATTGTTTTACAAACACTTTTTTAGTTTACTGATATTGACTCGTGGTGGCATTAGGCTATTTCCATATACAAATGAAGCATGATATTTTTTTTAATTATACCCACCCTTTTCGACTATGAAAATAATTTTTTCTCCAATCACTCATTCGGTGATTGCTGTTGTATTCATGAATGCTCAACAGCGGTGGCATATTGTTTTACAAACACTTTTTTAGTTTACTGATATTGACTCGTGGTGGCATTAGGCTATTTCCATATGCAAATGAAGCATGATATTTTTTTTAATTATTATACCCCCACAAACAATGTTGGGGGTATATAGGAGTAAGCTTGTCTGTCGGTCTGTCGGTCTGTTGGAAATTCCCTTCCGCTCTATATCTTCTACACCGATGCATGGATTATCAAATGGCTTGGCACAAATGTTTGTCATGATGAGAAGGTGTGTCGCGATCAATAACCACGCACCTACGTCCAAGGTCAAGGTCACAGTTGAAGGTCAAAGGTCAAACCTACAGAAATTTCCTTCCGCTCTATATCTTCTACACCGATGCATGGATTATCAAATGGCTTGGCACAAATGTTTCTCATGATGAGAAGGTGTGTCACAATAAATAACCACGCACCTACGTCCAAGGTCAAGGTCACAGTTGAAGGTCAAAGGTCAAACCTATTGAAATTCCCTTCCGCTCTATATCTTCTACACCGATGCATGGATTATCAAATGGCTTGGCGCAAATGTTTGTCATGATGAGAAGGTGTGTCGCGATCAATAACCACGCACCTACGTCCAAGGTCAAGGTCACAGTTGAAGGTCAAAGGTCAAACCTACAGAAATTCCCTTCCGCTCTGTCTTCTACACCGATGCATGGATTATCAAATGGCTTGGCACAAATGTTTCTCATGATGAGAAGGTGTGTCACAATCAATAACCACGCACCTACGTCCAAGGTCAAGGTCACAGTTGAAGGTCAAAGGTCAAACCTATTGAAATTCCCTTCCGCTCTATATCTTCTACACCGATGCATGGATTATCAAATGGCTTGGCACAAATGTTTCTCATGATGAGAAGGTGTGTCGCGATCAATAACCACGCACCTACGTCCAAGGTCAAGGTCACAGTTGAAGGTAAACAAAGGTCAAAAATATTGAAATTCCCAAATGGCTTGGCACAAATGTTTCTCATGATCAGAAGGTGTGTCGCGATCAATAACCACGCACCTACGTCCAAGGTCAAGGTCACTGTTGAAGGTCAAAGGTCAAACCTATTGAAATTCCCTTCCGCTCTATATCTTCTACACCGATGCATGGATTATCAAATGGCTTGGCACAAATGTTTCTCGTGATGAGAAGGTGTGTCGCGATCAATAACCACGCACCTACGTCCAAGGTCAAGGTCACAGTTGAAGGTCAAAGGTCAAAGGTCAAACCTATTGAAATTCCCTTCCACTCTATATCTTCTACACCGATGCATGGATTATCAAATTGCTAACCACGCACCTACGTCCAAGGTCACAGTTGAAGGTCAAAGGTCAAACCTATTGAAATTCCCTTCCGCTCTATATCTTCTACACCGATGCATGGATTATCACACTATGCCCAGGGTCAAGGTCACAGACTTGATGCGTTTGAAACCTTAACACTCGGCTAAATGGCTTATAATCAAAAATGCCTCGTTTTCTTTGGCTGCCAGTGGGGGTATTCGTGTGCCGACAGGCCACATTTCTAGTTTATACCAATTAAATGTCTCCTGAAAAAAATAATATTTTCGACAGATTGTAAATACAGAGAATAAATAGTAATGTCTGTTCATCCTTTTTGAAAGGATGATATCACTCATTCGAATGGGAGATATCACCCTTTCATTTTGAATCATTGATATCACCCATTCAAAAGTGTGATATCACTCATTTGAATATGTGATATCACTCATTCAAATGGATGATATCACAATTTCATTTTGAATCACTGACATCACACATTCAAAAGGGTGATATCACTCCTTCGAATGGGTGATATCACCCTTTCACGTCAAATCACTGATATTACCTATTCGAATGAGTGATATCATCTATTTGAATGGGCCCCGTGCAGGCACCGGGGCGGGATCAACTGATCCTAAGAATAGTGCTTGCAGTAGCCATTGCTTGTCGTAAAAGGCGACTAAACTGGCTTAACGATTGGGTTCATACTTTCCGGAACCCACTATACCGGATTTGGCCCTCATGTACATTTTTGGCTTTCTTGTATGTGACAGAGTCAGGCTATGCCCCATATATAAAAGTAAGATTAACGCTAATCCTATTACTTTTAGGGGATGGGATAAATGATGCTGGTGTGGCGAGGGCCTGGCACCAGATCAGGTTGTTCTAATTTCAGGACTGAATATATATTTTGATTGTAAATATTGAGTTCTGAAGTTGGGATTTACCCCCCTCGGACAGGTGGATACGGGACACGACCCCGTTGACTCGTCTGCGTGTAGACTCCCTGAGGCTTGTACCTCTATGTCAGAAAAGCGGACGTTAAACCCTATTCACTCACTCACTCACTCTATTTGAATGGGTGATATCACCCTTTTGAATGAGTGATATCACCAATTCAACATAAAGTCGATTGTAGTTCATTAAAAACAAATGGGTGATATCACCTATTCGAATAGGTGATATCACTGATTTGAATAGGTGATATTGATTCAACACGAAAGTGTGATATCACCTATTCAAATGGGTGATATCACGCATTCAACTAGGTGACATCACCCATTTAGATTCAAACACAAATGTAGGTGATAATCACCCATTCAAATATGTGATATCAACTATTCGAAAGGATGATATCACATTTTCGAATGGGTGATATCATCCATTCATTTTGAATTACCAAATTTTAGGGGTTACGTTCGCACCCCCTTTACACCATTCTCCTCTCCTGCCGCTGGCTGCGCCACTGGGTTTTGTCACAAGTGTTCTGGAACATATGACTTTGAATACGACATACATATTACCAGTGTGGGTGATTGCAGTTGTTCTTATTTGTGGCTGTCACATGAGAAATTGGAATTATTACGACTAAAATGTTCGTAAGTGCAAATTTAAGATCGTCTGGAAATATTAATTTGATGGATTTACATTTATTGAGCATAGCTCAATAAATCCAATAATCGTTTACAAGAAAGCATTGTTAATGTTAAATTTATAGACTCGCGAGTTTGCACTTACGAACATTTTAATCGTACAAAGTTTAGTGAAACGGGCCCCTGGATCATGACCAGGTAGCTATTGGTCGTCCAGCATTCTCTTGATGTCTGGTAAGGGTATATATATGAGACGCGCCATGGGATTTTGTACCTTCGGACATATGCGTAATTTCATTAAATATTTCCACAACATTTACAATATTTTTTAATAAATTAAGTCAAAAATTTCAGAGTACATGGGAATAAAAGTCCGCATGTACTCTGAAAATTTGTCTACTTTCGATTCAATTTACGGAAAATCTCATATTTTGTTTTTAAGAAGCATAGCAGGTGATTAATCGACTGCGAAGCAAATAGTGTACACCCTGGCGAGATTGTGCGGAAACTGGTCGCAAAATTCACAAGCCCCATTTCTCCCGTCATAGCCACATATATGAGGCCAGTGTAGATCGAAAATTAATATGTTTACATTTTATCAGTTTTTATTAGCTCACCTGAGCGAAGCTCATGTGAGCCATTGTTACCGCAATGTGTCCGTCCGTCTGTCCGTGAACATTTTCAAACGTCTTCTCCTCGGTAACCATTGGGCCTATAGTCACCAAACTTCATGGTCATGGTCCTTAGGAAGGGGGATTACAAAATTTTTAAAACGACGTCATTACGTAATCCAAGATGGCCGCCATCTAAAAATAGCACAAATTCTTCAAAAATCTTCTTCTCAAGAACCGCCAACCGGATTTCGACAAAACTTGGTAGGAATGATCGATGTACAATGCTCTTTCAAGTTGTTAAAATGATTACCCCAGTGGTCAAAAATGGGCGTGGCCCGTGGGGTCAAATTTTATTTTTGACCGAATATGGTCATGTTATATATATAATCGAAGGTATCAATGAGGCGATCACTCTGGTGCAGTTTTTGTCGAAATCGGATGGTTATGTCATCCAAGATGGCTGCCGAAAGGTCAAAAGGTCATTCTTTTTAATATTAGATTTCAAAATTCTTTTTCGCATGAACCGCTTGGCCCATGGTAGCCAAACTTAAAAGTTATGGTCCATGGGTGAAGCCTTTTCAGATTTGTTAAAATGGAGGTCATCGCTAATCCAAGCTGGCCGCCGTCTAAAAATGGCATAAATTCTTAAAAAAATCTTCTCATGAACTGCCAGCCGGATTTCGACGAAACTTGGTAGGAATGATCGATGTACAATGCTCTTTCAAAGTTGTTAAAATGGTGACCCCTGGGTCAAAAATGGGTGTGGCCCGTGGGATCAAATTGGGGTCAAATTTTATTTTTGACCGAATATGCTCATGTCATATATCAAATTGAAGTTATCGATTGCTCTGGTGCAATATTTTTCGGAATCGGATGATTATGTCATCCATGATGGCCGCCAAAAGGTCCATTTATTCGAGATTTTGAACGTCTTTTTCTCAGGAACCACATGGCCGATGCTGGCCAAACTTCATAGTTAGTTAAGATCCTTCGGTGAAGCATTTTCAGATTTGGCAAAATGAGAGTCATCGCTTAATCCAAGATGACCGCCATCTAAAAATAGCACAATTTTTTTAAAACACATCAACTTAATGTCACATTCTCCTCTGGTGTTCATAGAGTCAGGTGAGCGAATTAGGGCCATCATGGCCCTCTTGTTATGTCTTCGTCTCACCGGAATCCAGATATCCCTGGTTTGCCCATTGATTATTTTTGGCTTTCTTGCTACTTGAGAGTTGAATCTCACCCATTATAAAAATAATAAGATTTGTACTAATCCTGTTACTTTTAGGGAGTTGGTCTAAGTGACTGGTGTGGTAAGGCCCCATATGAGGATATTATAATATCAGCGCCCCCAGCCATCCGTACATGTGAAATGTGGGTTTTGACCCCATTAACCCGGCCTAGGCCGTTAAGTAATAGTTATAGTTCATATAGTGAATTTTTAATAAATTAATTTTGTAGCGAGCGAGAAATCAATTTATTGAAAATTAAATATGTGAATTATAACGTACTTATTGTTAATCGGTAATATGATTTGCGTCTCGTGAACTGATGACAACAAGGCATACAATCCGTTATAATCATAGCGCTGAACATTTAATGATTAATTCAATACATATTGGCGAAAGCGTCGCAATATGCGATTGAATGATATGCCGTTCTTTCATTGGTCGAGAAACTAGGGTAAACGATAAACACCATGAAGTATCGTCATCAATCAATGTGAAATGGAACACAATGTGTTTCGGAACACCACCGGATAGCGCGCTTGATTTCACGAATTGTACCGCCGTTTTCGATGGGGTAACTCTGGAAAACACAGAAGTTCATTCACCACAGGAAAACATGTGGAAAATCACCATTAAAAATGTGATTTATCCTTTGTTTTGTACATGGGTGTTAAATATATCCAAAAAACTTATTACTTTTTGTCATCACACTTATAAGGTTAACTAAACTACATTGTATCACATTAAAACTGTTGACAGCTTTCACAGCTAGAATTGCGGCTGCTGCAGTAAACATTACATGACCTAGTTTCAAGATAGGGTAAAATTTGATCGGTTTGTTTGCTACTCGATCACGTTAGTTAGTTTTAAAAAACAAATATACTGGGATGTGTAAAATTTGAGCATACGAAGTTTATGGCATAATGGTGTTTTAAAGTAGCATTGTCTGAATAACGTATGCAATATACCACTGATAATGTAATTAGAAGCAATGTGTCAAACACTTGTAGTCGCACTAACTAAAAAGAGGAGCGTGTATCCATGGTATCTGCCGTATTCACACATCAGCATGACCAGGGCAGACACGAATGTAATGAGCAAAGGAATGGATGAAAATAATTATAGACACCATTAAGAATACACTGTATTAAATACACCTATTAACATGTTTAAGGCGATTTGATATGTTGAATAACATATGCAGTACGAGTATGCATGATTTCGATGGCATCGGGTCTGGTACCCGGGAGTAATACTCGAGTAGCCAAATCGTTTCGAAACCCATTAGACTAATGTAACGAGTTAGTGACGTCCATACCTTGAGCGTCTGGAAAAAATTGTAAATAATCGGAAATTCGTAATTCCTATGGTAAGATTTATCTGAATTGAATAGTTTTCCTACTTTATTGATTGATTTTGTTTGAAATGTGCTGTTGCACTGAATGAAGTACGCACATGTATTTAGGTGTTCCGAAACTAATTGATCGAGGCTATATTTATACTTCGCTATAGTTCGTCCTACTTTCTAGCCTGTATCGCGCTCTTCTTATTTAATATATTGCAAGATTTAACCCCAATATTAAAGTTGCACGAGATTTAATTAGACAGGAAATCGAAAATCAATACTCGGATGGGACATTGCAGTGTATCAATCAGGCGCGGATACAGAACTAATTGCTGAGGGGGGGGGGGGGGGGGGGGGGGGGGGGGGGGGAGGGTGGGGGGGGGTGTCTGTAATTAAAAGTCGGCCGACCTCCGCGAACGCGAAATCGTAAAGTTGGGGGGGGGGGGTGTGAATTTTAAATACCAGATCACCGCAGATGCGATTTCCTGACACCTCGGCCACGAAAAAGTAATAAACTATTCGAGCATTGTAGATTTTCTTCTTTTGTTTTTTTTTAGCCGGGATATGGGGGGGGGGTGTGCCTCCGGACCCCCCCCCCCTCCTGTATCCGCGCCTGTGCATACCTGGCTGAGCTATACGTATTGATCACACATTGGATTTTTCATGAACTAAATGCTGCGGTCACTAGCGCTCCCTCGCATTTAATTCCTTAAAAATACTATATGTGAACAGTAACTGATACAAATAAAAGTACTACTGTTAGAACTAATCATATTACTTTTAGGGAGTGGGGATAAGTGACTGTTGACAGGCCGGTAAACACCAGTAAATAGTTAAAATGATCCGAATTTACACTGGGCCAACTGTCTACATTGTTATGACATGAATAAACTCAAAACTTCTGTTAGCTTAACAGACTGTTAAATCCTCAGCATTGCTGAGGATTTAACAGTCTGTAAAGCTAACAGAGGTTTTGAGTGAGTGCATCTGACATCAATGGACCAGGTTATTGTGACTTTAACAAAGCTTCTGTTAGCTTAACAGACTGTTAAATCCTCAGCATTGCTGAGGATTTAACAGTCTGTTAAGCTAACAGAGGTTTTGAGTGCATCTGACATCAATGGACCGAAATAGAAAGCAGGTTATTGTGACTTTAACCTCGGTCAATATACTATTTCCCAACAGGACCGTGACCTTAATTAAACCAAACAAATGCACAGGTGAATGATAATGTGAAATACGGCTTGTGGGATTTGTGACCAGTGTAGCTCCTTATCAGATAAGACACTCCTGTAGCAGAGCTCCAGATAAGCTTCGCATTTGCGTAAATACCCAATTAAAATTGCCGAAATCCCAATTGAAATCCGAAGTAGCGAGTATCAAAAAGCAATAACAATTTTGTGGTACCTGTATCATGCTGCAGAAAACAATAAACAGGACTACAAATATAGCATTTTTTCCCCCATGGATATCTTGGAATTTCATTAGAATTGTCTCCTTGGAGACAATTATAATGAAATTCAAAGATATGTCTTTATTTCAAAGCAAACTTATTCAATAATTGCTGTCTGTTGATGTGTAAACACTAGTGAGATTTTATTTCACCAATTACAATTTTGAAATACCCAATTCCTTCAGAAATGATGGAGTGAAAATACTCGATTACTAATTCCTTATCTGGAGCCCTGCCTGTATCCTGATAACGATCTATATTACTTGTTCGAATGGCGAACAGTGCAGATTCTTACTAGTCTGCTGATACACAGGCTGATCTGAATCTACACTGGTCGCAAAACCCACAAGCCCCATTTCTACATTCACACGAACGTATATATATATAGCACGTAGTAGGTATGGTAGAAACCCTTATAGAGCAGACCGTGACCGAGGGGTAATACCATCGGACTGCCACGCTGGCGACCCGGGTTAGATTCAGGGTTCAATTCCCGGGCGTCAGTATTTCTGAGATACTTTGTATTTCCTGCTCTACTAGTCCTTTCGGATGGGGACTTTAAAAGGCGGACCCGTGTATCAGATTTGAAGGAGAGTCTGGGCACGTTAAAGAACCAGAGGGGACTATTCTAATAAGGGCTATAGGCTCCCTGGGCCGGTTTCCTCTGTATATCGACCTCCTTCCTTTCTCCCCTTCTTGGGAGACGACATGCAAGGTCATTGAGCCAGTGCCGTGGTTAAATCCAATCATTTACATTTCGTAGAAACCGGGTATGGAAGGTGTTCGAGCCAATTCCGACCCTTAAATATAAGCCGAACGAATGGTAAAATTAGTCCGGGGGCAAATGCACATATACGTATGCAAATCCGGCATCTCGTGTTAATTTGTGTTACCCGATGTTTTTATAAACTTGAATGTATAAGGTTTCCAAAAACTCCCGGTGTCATTTTTTCTAAACCAAGTTGGTAATTTCAAGGTCATTGAAATTCATGCACGCTTGGTGTCCGAATAATGATATGAATTGAATAATTTGGATAACCGTATAAATTGCTCAGAAGATCGGAATAATAGATATTCAGCATCTTTCTTACCACAGGTTTAAGTAACGGACCAAGCACATGTGATTCTGGCGTGTCTTGGATGGTCAATTATTGTTTGTATATACATGATACACCTTTCTAAACAATGTACAAAACAATTCAAGGGTTTGAAGATTATGTAATTATGAAAGGAACACAACTCGCATTCGTCACCATTGAAACAAAAAGTCACACAAAGTCGTATTTTTTTACTCACCTGTACAATATGTTACAGCGTGTCGAAACCGCTGCTCGGGGTGTGTTTTCGGCATAGATTTTTCAGTTGCTAATACATTAAGATAAATGTCAAAGATTTCGAGTGTAAACTGCACTAAAAACGAGTCTCACTAACCTAAATTCGCTTTTTAAAATCAAACACGTTTGCTTCCTGATTCTAAATGAATATTAGCCGCCATATTTGAAAATGGCCACCAAAATAAAAACGATTTGCCAAGTATAGACCAGTGAAAAAGTCAAATAGCGAACTTCATGTGGATGCTTTAATCCATGTATTCAATATCAAAGATTCTAACAATACACCATAAAGATATGTATCAAATATTCGATGAGTCTTGTCATCGTTTATATCACATGTGTTCGTCAATTATATACATACTTCACACATATATTGCTTACTTGGACGTTTATACACAATTGTTCGAACATACTGTGTCTATACCCACATAGTCAGTATCACAGAATTCAGCTCTAGGCGAAGTAACATATGCAAATTATGTCACCTACTCGATGAGGTTTGACACTATGTATACATGCATGCTCCTTAATGTGTGAACATGCTGCACATGGATATAACTTAATTGGAATATTTACACAGATTTTCGTACATTGTCATTGTGGCTATAATGAGTTGCCTACTTGACTATGTGTTCGCATAAATTACATAGGTTTGTAGAGTGATCAGGGCTACCCCATATCAGGGACTAATATTCTGGTTATACGGCTCTGCTTATGTGCTGTATGTATGACATGTAGAGTTCTATAGCACTTTTGAAGGTGATACTATTCATGAAACCTGCATGGACAAAATTAGTTTTCATCAATATAATGTACCGTATATACAAAACTATAGTATACGTACATGTAGTTACAACGATATAATCTTCTCCATTATAATGTGAAATTAATATTCATGTTAAGCTAAAGCTGATACATGCACTGCATTCAGAAAAGTATAACTGTTCCGAGAATGGTATTTGTCTATACTATGGTATATTTAGGAGATAGTTAGCTGAAACAGATACTGGCTATTTTAAGTGATTGAATCAGTACAGTTGTGATAAGCTTCCTTATTGAAGGTCACCATACTGGCTTGTTTATCTAATTGCTATAACATTGCATGTTTACTTATACGTGTATAATAGGACAGCATTTTAACGAGGCACTTAACGCTTATGTATGCTATATTTAGAGCTTCTATTGTGTAAGTAAGAAGATATGTCAGAATTCTCTGTATTCAGAGCTGATTGTGGGCTTGGCCACGTTCTTGTATGGTACCCGTTGCAGTGGAGAATGTATACAATGCATGCTTATATGTCATACCATGTCATCTGCGAATCATGTCCATCATCTGTCATCATGCTAGTATTTTCACATTGCTTGTCTCTTTGTTATCAAGAGTCAGCATGGTTTATGCAATACTCTATTTTTGCGCATAGTCTGATGGCTCAACAGACTGCTGGTAGCCAGTATACATTAGGAACTATATATGATCTGATATCGTTATGACATAGACACATGTATTCTATGTCTATGATTATGATGAAGAAAGCTGAGACTGTTGTGGGTAAGGGCTTGTCTGTAGATCCTCTATTCTAATACACTCTATAAATATCACGCAATCTGATTGGCTGATGGTCATACATTACAGGTATATCATTGTTGATGAACGGTCGCAAATTATTTAAATATGTATTCCTACGCCAGTAGTAAAGGAGTGCATTAGAAATAGGTTAACCGCATTGTGATTTTGAAATTTGCGGCGTATATCAGAAAATGATAGGTCGGAAAACATGTTTAACTAGCGGAGCCATTAAACAGATTTTCCGACCTATTATTTTCTGATATACGCCGCAAATTTGAAAATTACAATACAGTTAACCCTTTATTATGGTGTCTGGTTATAAAATAATAGGCAGCAATATGTAAATATAAACGTTATGAGGCATGACATTGAAATTATTATAGGAATGAATGGCCTTTTTGTAGAATTTATCGGGGTATGAACTTGGAAAAGTCGCGGGAATACTGGACGAAGGCCGGAAGGCCTCGTCCAGTATTCCCGCGACTTTTCCAAGTTTATATCCCCGATAAATTCCACAAAAAGGCCATTCATTCCTTATAATTCCAGCATTTGAAATAAATTAATCAAGAAAATATGTTTATTTTCCGTTTTCTTAAGAATTATTTAAACTTCGTCTGACGGTTACGGAAAGTAGTTCGGCATTGGAGTTTACTGGGATATAAATTTCGGACAGAGACTTGCTACGGACCAATCAAATGTTAGGGAATTGTGTAAATATTTTTGTGCTGGAATTATCATTTCATAAGACCTGTCCTTTGATAGTTTTCTTTTCATTAATGAAACCCGACACACATATCATATTCAGTAGATGACCAATATATGGTATGTGTACTGTTTTTGTTCTTTTGATACATATAATGTACACTAATATATTATTCTTAATTTTCCATGACCTTGAACTGGCATTCAATTTAACAAAAGTAAATACAAATACATTACATAAATTAATTTCTGAAGATATACTGCTTAGAAATGCATGTCTTTAGAATAATAAATGCGGAATTATGACAAAGAATACGAAACATATGCAGTTTGATTGTTGAATTTAAAAGGATCAACATCAGCGACCTACTATGATATTGACATTTGATAACTACTTTCCTATTCAACAAATACATTTATTATCAATATCAATGAACATATTGACACATATTGTATGCCAAATGTATTACTGAATCTGTTTTAAAAGTATATATCGCATCAACTTTGTATTGATTTTAAATGACCTTGAAATGACCTTGAATTTAATTGGAACGAATGGCACCGTCATTTTCTGACTTAGCTATTGACAGGCCGTTAAATATCATTAAGTGAGTGGTTGGTCGGGCGAACGTGACGGTGTAAATTAACGGTAGGGTTCCTCCTTAATCACGATCAGATCAGGATTATTCTGATTTCAAGGCTGAATATATAGTTTATTTATTGTAAATAGTCAGTTTTGATTTTGGGATCCCCCCCCCCATTTGTACATGTACTTGTATATGTACTTGTACAGGTAATATATGGGATTTAGTACTAAACCCATTGACCCGGCCTTAAATGACCGTAGCTGTTGATAGGCCGTTAAACCCCAACAAACAAACAACAAAACAATATGTCGCCTATTATCATTATCTCTTAAATATTTATATATCTTACCCAATAACGTTGATGCACATCTTTTACCGTCCCCTAGTAATACATGCTGTATCGGTTGTATCTCACTTTCCCAACATTTTGATTTTTGGTCTGTCTAGACTGTCTCACTTTCCCAACATTTGACTTTCACACCTTCGACTTAACTGTATGTTGGCTAATGGCTATACTGCTGGGCTTAAAGTTGCGTTACACACATATTTAATTATAAATTAACAATTTTAACATGTGTCCAGTATCGTTTACATCAGAGACATCATCTGAGAAATGTTCTGGCAAAATAAACATTCATTCGCCATTACCCCAGGTATTGATTGGCATTATTATACATTTTATATCAGACGTAACTTCCCACACTGTTAACAGACATTACTATTTATTCTCTGTATTTATTTTTTGATGTGCAATTATCATACTTTATAACCTGTCGAAAATATTTTTTTTTCAAGTGACGCATTTAATTAGTATAAATAAGTAAAAAATATCATGCCTCATTTGCATATGAAAGTATCCTGATACCAACGCGCGTCACTTTCAGTAAAACAAATATTACTAAATGATTATATCTGTATCGCGGGCACTCGTAATATTTAGAACTGGTGGAATATTGACAGAATTGTACACTTATTTAATTCCTATAAAGAACATGTTGTACCTAATAAGTGGGCATGTACCTTAAGATGAAACACAGTAATTGCGTTAATAATAACGTTACTGAGTATGCCGATGAAGCGTCACATCTGATTAAATTAGGACAATAAACACAAATAGGTGGTGTTTCATTTTTTGAAGAAATATATTGTTTCAATCGCAAATGTGCTGAGTAAAACATTGAGTTGTTTTAGTGGTGTTGTTATGATCTACATTGTTGTGTTAACACTGATAGCTGATCAGGATCTACACATTTTAAATTACATATGTATGTTAATTAAAAGTTACTTCTGATCAGGAACTACACTGTAATTTAATAGAATATAGTGTACAAATGTGCTAAGCTAACTTTAGTAGTTATAGCTGATCAGGATCTACGTAATACAACTTGTGACGTTTTTGTTTCCTGCTTGATTTAATAATTCATTACATGTACATATTAAAAACATTTAATAGCTAATAAAGTCATGTTTATACACACGTTTACTTTACTTTAACCCAAATTGTGGTATGTAACTTTCTGCTGTGCAGAATAGCAATTTTAACCAATTATCACCAATTAAGTCCATTGTTAAGCATAACAATAGTGTCTCACTTTCCCAACATACAAACACCCCAAATGTCTACATGAAATACAGAATTTTGGGAAAGTGAGAACACCCCGCTGTATCGCATATTATTGAACGAATTAACAAAAAAAAAGAATTCTTCTTTTGTGGGGCTCCGTACATTGTCCTATAATACAGCCCAAACTCTGTAACAGGCCGGACCCCCCCCCCCTTTCAGCTTGCACTATGTCAAACTTATTGTCATCATTTTTAATATGGGTGCAATCAAGACCTGCATGATGGAAATAGTTTGGTTATTAATAAGAGGCTTTCTCTGAGCGTTCTCTTTGTGCTGGCTGTAAAATTGCATTTTACGTATTTTAACTACACAGTTAAAATCTCACGAGTTACGACCCCTGCGAGTTATTTTACTCCATTTGTTTTATTAGTACTGCAGGCGGGAACAAATCAAAGGTCACTCGAACCTATATATCTCCATGGTTATAGTTTAAGTTTATTTTGTTCTAGACTGTTTTGTGTAACGTCCATAGTGCAACAGTGATGTATGTATGGCATTATTAACACTGGTGCTGCACTCCGCGCCGGTGGAAAATGTTTCAAGACGATCCACTCCAAAAAATCGTCTTGAAACATTTTTACAAACGGCACCTATTGCATTTTAGAAGTGTATCTTCTTGAAAAAAGCTCCACCGGAGCGGAGTGCCACCAGTGATTAATATAAATTACAACCTGAGAAATTATGAAATGCTGGCAAATATTTGTGTTCTATTATTTGGCATGCACAAATTATCTCCCTTGTAAATCGTAAGAATCATGTACAGAATGTTAATACATGTACATGCAGTGGCAGATCCAGGATTTCGCCGAAGGGGTGGGGACCCAGTCGAAATTCGAACGACTTATTTTCAGCACATAATGCTCATGTGATAAGGCACATTGTGAATGGGCTCTCTATAATATCTGAACCTTGATTAGTTGCGAATGGTAACTCTTGCAATCTACTCACCGTCCGTAGGCAACGGACGGTACCGGAATAGATTGCAAGAGTTACCGTTCGCAACAAGACCTTGATCTGATAATATCACCCTTATTTGTCAATTCTTGTTACCCTGGGTCATCCCCCCCCGGAATCCGCCACTGACATTTACAATCGAAACTGGTATCAATACAATTAGCATGAGACATGTACTACGATGACCCCCCCCAATGGTTCTGTATACACCCAAAGACGAAGTTTAGGTGGGGGTATATCAAGGTGTATGATCACGTGGTTATAACAACGCAACAACAACAACAAGTACTAAAACTTCCAGAAGCCCTCCGATTCAAAGTACGTATTCTTTTATTGTGTCCTTATTATATGTAACGGATTTTGATGAACTATGGCGCACCAAACAAGTCTTGTTAAGCTGCATTTGGTGGTCTCCGTACTTTGGGTCAAAATTCTGTCGTTTTCGCGAAGAATCGATTTCCGTGTCTACTGACACGGAAATAGATTCTTCGCAAAAACGACATAAGTATGTGCCAAACTCCCGGGACCACCAAATACAGCTCATGTAGACGCGTTTGCTGCGCCATATTTCGTCAAAATCCGTTGCCTATTGAGGATAATATCAAATAATACTTACTTTGGAGTAGGTGCGCTTTCAACACTTTGAGCCATTGTTGTTGTTGTAACCACGTGATCATGCACCTTGTTATATGATGCAAAGCTCCATGTGTCGTGCTTTTATATATGCAAGAGCACGACCGAGTGAACACGAACTAGTCCAACCCGGAACGCCTATCCCGGTTAGACTAATACTACATATCGTATATCGTAGCGAAACGATGATGAATATGTTATATTACATGCTACCCAGTGATTTACCGTGATTCTGAAGGGATTTATTTCTTTGAAGGAAATATTTCTCCTAGACGTTCGCGAGACGTAATTGACGTCACGTTTTAACGTCATTTCCGGCGATTGTCAATTTCAACAACGTTATACAATGGTCTAAGAGCAAATTTTACATTTTTCGAAGAGCATGTAATATACAATTTATTCCACTAACATTTTGAAATACCGGATTTATTTCCCTTGACATCTGTAAACCCGCACTCGTTTCTTTATCGGATTTCCAGGTGTTTCGGGGAAATAAATCTGATATTTCAAAATGGTAGTTGAATAAACTATATTTAACTCGGTTTCTGATTAGCAATCAGGTAAACTAATTCACGTGTTTTCGTTTCGATATAGACATCGCACTCACGCAATCAGTGAACTGAAGTAGGGATTAGACGAGTTTGCTTTTGTCAGGTGCAAATGTGACACGCCATGAACATTACTCAAATACATGTGCGACCAGTGTAACCCCAGATCAGTCTGCGCATCTGCGCATACTGATCTGGGGATACACTGTTCGCTAGTTTATCAATTAAATATTTCTGACGTGGAAATTGAAAAATGTAAATCCGTGTCCATATGACCGCATGTTTATTCTAGGTACGCTGTTCAAAACCGCAATTAGGTCAGTTTGTGGTCCACGTCCATTATCTAAACGTTCGTTTCGATAATTACAATACCAACTGTGCTAATCTTGCCAACATTTGTCAATTTATTTATCTGAAAATACTTGAATATTGTTCTTGAAAACAAGCAGCGTGTTTGCCTGAGACTGAGCTACAGCTCAGGCTCAGACAGAACAATTGCTTGATAGCGAGTTTGTAGCTGTTCAGAAACGTTGATAATCTGACCAAGGTTAAAGGTACATACATGCCCATTCAGTAGGCAAAAATGTTTTTTATATCGGAGACATCATCTGAGACATGTTGTGGCAAAATAACAGTCATTCACCATTAGCCCACGCATTGATTGGCATTATTATACATTTTATATCAGATGTAAAGTTCCACACTGCTATCAGGGGCGATAACCGTGTTTCCTTAACATGTTAACGAACTGTACTATATATATTTTTTGATGTGCAATGATCATACTTTATAATCTGGCGAAAATATTATTTTTTCAGGCGACGTATTTAATTAGTATAAATAATTAAAAAATACCATGCCTATGAAAATAGCGTGATACCACTGCGTGTCACTATCAGTGAAACATTTTTGATATCCAGTCAATACAATTTTTGCATTTTACAGCCATTTGAAGGTGTTGACGGGATAAATAGAATAGTAGGTTAGTGCCGTGAATGGGAACAAATATCTGGCGCGGCACGGAAACGGGATGTGCTCGGCAGAGCCTCGCCCATCCCGTTTCCTGAGCCTTGCCAGTTTCTTTTCCCATTCACGGCACTAACCTACTATTCTCTATCTATTTTCCTTATTTGTGAACCAAAGTATATGTTGTGACCACTCATTTGAACCGTCTCGGCGAGACGGTTCAAATGAGCGGTCACAACATATACTTCTGATGAGAAATAAAGAAATTCCTCAGCGTTGCCGGATATTTTTTCCCATTCACGGCACTAACCTACTATTCTCTATATATCTGTATAGCGGGCACTTGTAAGTTTCACAACTGGTGGAATAGTGACACAAGTATACACTTATTGAATTCCTATAAAGAACATGTTGTGCCTACTGAGTGGGCATGTACATTCAGCGCTCCAGATAAGGAATTAGTAATCGAGTATTGTCACTCCATCATTTTTGAAGCAAGTGGGTATTTCAAAATCTTAATTGGGTAAAATCTATTCACACTACTGTTTGCACATCAACATACAGCAATTGTTGAATAGTTTACTTCGAAATGAAAACATGTCTTGGCATTTCATTAGAATTGTCTCCTTTGGGGCAATTCTCATGAAATACCAAAATGTGTTTTCATGGAAAATACGAAAAATATGCTATGGTCTGTTTATTGTTTTCTGCAGCATGATAAAGATACCATAAAATGTTTATTTCTTTTTTAGCTCGACTATTCGAAGAATAGTTAGAGCTTATGTAGTCACCCCGGCGTCGGCGTCGGCGTCGGCGTCGGCGTCGGCGTCATGCCTTGGTTAAGGTTTTTAGTCAAGCTTGTATATGGAATACTCCTGGCCCTCCGCCCACCATACTTGCACAACTTCATCTCCTAGTCATGTACATCAATAACCCCTGATCTATGTTTGACCTTGACCTACATTTCCTCTTGAATTACTTAGTTAATTCCCCTTGGTTAAGGTTTTTAGTCAACCTTGGTTAAGGTTTTTAGTCACGCTTGTACATGGAATACTATACTATTGTGCATACAGACACCATACTTGGACAA
Organism: Conchocele bisecta; assembly: GCA_029237695.1. Classification (NCBI taxonomy): domain Eukaryota; kingdom Metazoa; phylum Mollusca; class Bivalvia; order Lucinida; family Thyasiridae; genus Conchocele; species Conchocele bisecta. Next base: position 32,026,571 of record CM055271.1, read on the forward strand.
CCTTTTCTCATAGGGATTTACATCAATAGCCCCTGATCTATATTTGACCTTGACCTAATTTCCTCTTGAATTACTTAGTTAATTCCCCTTGGTTAAGGTTTTTAGTCAAGCTTGTATATGTAATACTCCTGGCCCTACACCCACCATACTTGGACAACTTCATCTCCTAGTGATGTACATCAACAACCACTGACCTATATTTGACCTTGACCTACATTTAACCTTGAATTACTTAGTTAATTCCCCTTGGTTAAGGTTTTTAGTCAAGCTTGTACATGGAATACTATTGTGCATACAGACAGTATACTTGGACAACCTTTTCTCATAGTGATGTACATCAATAACCCCTGATCTATATTTGACCTTGACCTACATTTCCTCTTGAATTACTTAGTTAATTCTCCTTGGTTAAGGTTTTTAGTCAAGCTTGTAGATGGAATACTCATGGCACTACACCAACCATACTTAGACAACTTCATCTCCTAGTGATGTACATCAACAACCCATGACATATATTTGACCTTTACCTACATTTAACCTTGAATTACTTAGTTAATTTCCCTTGGTTAAGGTTTTTAGTCAACCTTGGTTAACGTTTTTAGTCAAGGTTGTAGATGGAATACTATTGTGCATACAGACACCATACTTGAATAACTTTTTCGCATAGGGATGTACATCAATAACCCCTGACCTATATTTTACCTTCACCTACATTTAACCTTGAATTACTTACTTATTTCCCCTTGGTTAAGGTTTGTACTCAAACTTAGTTAATGTTTATAGTCAAGCTTGTATATGGAATACTCCTGGGTCTACAGCAACCATACTTGGACAACTTCATCTCCTAGTGATGTACATCAATAATCCCTGACCTATATTTGACCTTGACCTACTTTTATCCTTGGATTACTTAGTTATTTCCCCTTGGTTAAGATTTTTAGTCAAGCTTGTATATGGAATACTCCTGGGCCTACAGCAACCATACTTGGAAAACTTCATCTCCTAGAGATGTACATCAATAACCCCTGACCTATATCTGACATTGACCTACATTTAACTTGAATTACTTACTTAATTTCCCTTGGTTAAGATTTTTAGTCAACCTTGGTTAAGGTTTTTATGCAGGCCGCGGCCACCTTGTTTGTCAAGCTATGTGTACATCGACAACCCTTGTAGTCGAGCTGTGCTGTTCTCCTACATGTCTTGTTATACTCGCTCCTTCTGATTTCAATTGTATTTTTGGCAATTTGAATTGGGTATTTAAGCAAATACGCAGCTTATCTGGAGCTCTGACCTTTAACGCAGGCGGCTATGTACACCAACAGATAGTGTGTCTGTTGGACTATTATACTTTAATCAGTACAGGGGAATGTATGGATATATTCACCCAGGGTTAGCATAGGATATTGTCTAGTTTCTGCTCTAGTTTGTGATATATCGTCCTCCGTAAACCAGGTTTGGGGCAGCCAGTGCAAGTCGATAGCAAGTGAGGTATGTGGTTATAATTCGGCTATACAAAGTTCTTTCTCTGTTAAGCGTCCGCGTGCGGGTAGGTTTTTAGAGTGGTTCTATGAAGAAACAAACAACTGTGTATGCTATTTAACACTATTTACTGGCGACGTAATATGAAAACTGATTGGAGACGTGTGCACGTTTTATACTCTTTCATGAATTTACACTTAATAAGTTTAATTAGAGTATTTTCTTGTTATTTAAATGTATGCTAAATACTTCCTCAACCCTTTGCCGACTGCAACGGGTTGAGGAAGTTGTTAAAGGTACATGCCCACGCAATAGGTGTAATATAGTGATACAGATACTTTTGTATATTCTGTACGTATGACATTTTCTGGAAAAATAAACACTCATTCACCATTACCCCACGTATTGATTGGCATTATTATACATTTTTGTTTAGACAAAGATTTTCACACTTATATCAGGGGCGATAACCGTGTTTCCTTAAAATGTTAACAGACATTACTATTTACTATTTATTCTCTGTATTTATTTTTTAATGTGCAATGATCATACTTTATAATCTGTGGAAAATATTATTTTTTCAAGGTGACACATTTCATTAGTATAAAGAAGTAAAAAATATCATGCCTCATTTGCATATGAAAATATCCTGATACCAACGCGCGTCACTATCAGTAAAATAAATATTACTAAATGATTATATCTGTTTTCCGGGCACTTGTAATTTTTTAGAACTGATGGAATAGTGACACAATTATACACTTACATGTATTTAATTCCTATAAAGAACATTTTGTGCTTACTGAGTGGGCATGTACTATAAATTTATGGAAGGGGATATCCGCCACTACATTGCATGCCTGCTTCATGACAATGCAGTCGACCATCGTTACATGTCATCCTGCACTGCGGCTACTCGTTACTGCTTAATGACAACTCCATCGTGCATTATTACATTTCACATTGCATACCTCGATTGGCTATTTGACATTGTTACATGTCATCCTGCATCTTGGCTGTACAATACTGCTTAATGACAACTCTATCTTGCATTATTACATTGCATATTGCATACCTCGATTGGCTATTTCACATTGTTACATGCCATATTCTGCCATGTGTCATTCTGCTTACTGCTTGCTGGGATGCGTATATGACTATATGGATTCCGCCGAATGACGCATGCAAGCACGCAGAATGGCCCATGTCAGAATATGAAAATGACCGAATGAGGGATGCCAGCATCGCAGTAGTAGTAGGCCGAATGAAACTTGGCAAAATGTGCAACGCCCTCTGTTGTCATAATGGGAACGACGCCAGGTGGCGCTCAAAAATAAGTACAGTAGACGTTTTTTCTTGTGGTATTTTGTCACTGTGCCACCGCGGGTATAATGTATTTAAAGTGGTCGATCACCGCGGGCATAGCCTACCTGTCCCCCGCGATCACTGTTTCAGGCAGTGGGATCGCGGTGACAGCATCCTCGGTCACTGTGAACACTGTGCGGTCACTGTCGCAACCCCCCCCCCCCCCCGCACGCACACACACACACTGCGTACGGGCCTGTCGTAACATGTGTCGGCTATCGTATTATTTTCGAGCGACTGACGGGGATGAGTTGGTCGAAGGGCAAAACGGAGGCCGGTCATTAAATTAACGAATAACGGGGACCGATACGATTTCTAATTACTTCTATTATGTCCGTATTTACATGCACAGTTACTAATGAAGAGTACCTGCTAATTGTAGTTCGTGTGAACAAAAATATAATTAGACCGATGGTGTTCAATCTCCCGAAATAGTCACAGGCAAGCCGCTAAATGATAAAGACGGGATTATTTCCTTTGCGGTCAGAATGGATTAAATCACCTTTATTCACAATTCAATCAATCAACCAAGTTAAGAAAATATATATACAATTCAGGCCCGTAGCCAGACCTGTTTCAAGGTGGTTCGTTTCGAAGGCCCAATGGGCCTGTGGTATCTAAGGGGGTCTAAAAAGTGGACCTCGAGGCTAAAAAAGTGGACCTCGAGGATAAAAAAGTGGACATCGAGGCTGGTTGGGGTGGGGGGTCGTCCGGCCGCTCCGACCCCCCCCCCCCCCCTCCTGGCTACGCGCCTGTAATTTGACAAACATTGATGGCATTGTGTCTAAGCAGTTAACACCATAACTCGTGTACATATAGAATAGTGATATTACATTATGTTCGACTTTAGCTACATCAAAGCGCGAATGCACACGTACACATACACACGCACGTGCTCACTTAATTCATCGTTTCTCATACAAACAAAAATGTTTTGTTTTGCTAAAGTACTGCACCTTCGCGTCCATGCATTTATACAGGTAGATACGCAATCGCGGTGATCCCCGTGAACAACCACGGCGAATCACCGTGATAACGTTCGGGCAGTGCATCACAGTGACCGAGGATGCTGTCACCGCGATCCCACTGCCTGAAACAGTGATCACGGGGGACAGGTAGGCTATGCCCGCGGTGATCGCCCACTTTAAATACATTACGTCCGCGGTGGAACAGTGACAAATTACCACAATTCTGCGTGCTTCCATGCATCATTCGGCGGAATTCATATAGTCATATACGCATCCCAGCAAGCAGTAAGCAGAATGACACATGACAGATTATGGCATGTAACAATGTGAAATAGCCAATCGAGGTATGCAATATGCAATGCAATAATGCAAGATGGAGTTGTCATTAAGCAGTATTGTATAGGCAATATGCAGGATGACATGTAACAATGTCAAATAGCCAATCGAGGTATGCAATGTGAAATGTAATAATGCACGATGGAGTTGTCATTAAGCAGTAACGAATAGCCGCAGTGCAGGATGACATGTAACAATGGTCGACTGCATTGTCATGAAGCAGCATGCAATGTAGTGGTGGATATCCCCTTCCATATAAATTTACATTCGTTTTTTAAGACCCCTTGTCAGAAATGTAATAATGCACGATGGAGTTGTCATTAAGCAGTAACGAATAGCCGCAGTGCAGGATGACATGTAACAATGGTCGACTGCATTGTCATGAAGCAGCATGCAATGTAGTGGCGGATATCCCCTTCCATATAAATTTACATTCGTTTTTTAAGACCCCTTGTCACGTTTGTCACGTTTGTCATGTCACGTTTGTCACGTTTGTGTGTGAATACAGTATTATAATTGTATGGTTTATATTTCAATTTGATTCAAAAAGCTTTTTATTAATGTTTATTATACTGAATGTATTACATTATCACAGCCATTTTGGCTGTGATAATGTAATACATAGAGGATATTCATATTTTTGCAACGAATATGAGATATATGTTCATCGAGTGGTGTGAAATGTCCATATTTCACGAGTGCCGTTAGGCACGAGTGACATATGGACATTTCACACCACGAGATGAACGTATATGTCATATTCGTTGCAAAAATATGAATATTCTATTTATTATATACCACTCCATGGAAATTAGCATTTGTTTAGACTGTATACGGTAATGAATGTGTATTTGCAGCCGGCACTGCAGGTGCGCGTTATGAATATAGATAGCGGAAGTAGTCGTATTTTCACCGGAAGTTGTTTATTTCATCGATGAGAACATATGACTTTTATTTACATCGTATAACTATGTATTTCATGGGTAGGTATATAATAAATTCAGTATAATTTCCTGGCAGATCCACGGCCACTTAGTGGCGTGAACGAGAAAAGCCTCTTTTAATCATAACCAATTTTAATCTGATATTATCTAGAAGGAATGAGACGGGCCATCTTTTCAACCTACGGAAGTGGATTATTTACCTTTTAGTCGGTGTCAGAAAGTGAAAAAATATGCATTTGCTGATTTTTTATATATAGTCTTCAATTTTGTGTTTATTTTCTTTCTGAGACATGGTAAAGCAAAAATGAAATTGGTACCATTTTTTTCCTTCACTATCTTGGCCGCCATCTTGAATTCAAAATGGCCACTATTATTGTCAATAATGCTGCATTTGAGTGGGTGTTTGAGAGATAATTTGTTATGATCGTTTATATCAGTAAATTATACAATTTGTAATAGTATATTGAAACAGTTATCAGAAAATAAATGTTGCTATGTTCTCCAATGCACAGAGGACCACCATCTTGGATTTCAAAATTACCACCTCATCCAAAATATATTTCACAATATTGTGATTTAGAACTATTTTTTTTTCAACTCCATTCTATTTGATACTATTTGCAAATAGTATACTATTAAAACCAGTGCCAAATGATAACCATCTGGTATCTCAAAATGGTCGCCAACATGTCTCGAAGAGAAGTAGGCTTATGCAGTCCAGGCATGTATTTGGATATCTCTGATTGATGCACATTCTCACCAGCATGAATTATATAAGTTTAAAAATGCATGTATCCCGTTAACGCAGTGCGTATGTGCCTGTGAAACACGGTACCGTGAAACATTTTTGATATCCTGTCAATACAACCTAATCACTGCGTATGAATATGTGCGGTGGCTGGGGTTATTTCTTTGCCATTGTAAAGCCATTTGTAGGTGTTGACGAGATAAATAGAATAGTAGCTTAATGCCGTGAATGGGAAAAAAATATCTGGCGCGGCACGGAAACGGGATGTGCTCGGTAGAGCCTCGCCCCTCCCGTTTCCTAAGCCATGCCAGATATTTTTTCCCATTCACGGCACTAACCTACTATTCTCTATATACACAAGTGTGCTTTGTCTATACGTTGATAGTTTAGTACACATATGCCAAATGCATCTAGAGTGGACATTGGCCAGGTCAACAACGGTGCTAGCTATTCTGATCATGACAACTCCACTATCACTGTCATACAAAGTGCGCAAGCATGGGTGTGGCTAAGTGATCATCTGTGCAATACACATACAACACTATTCCCAGCACTAGGGTGTATTTGCAAGTTCTATATGGATAATATGTATGCATAGTCACCTTCTTGAACACATGGTAATGAGCCACCACTGTAAAATAAGGTGGTCACCGAGAAGAGTAGTGTATCTTCCATCATATAGTAGATTGATGACACAGTATTCTTTGCCATTAATCGGAGGCAGCTATTGATGAAGCTTGATAAAGATCAATAGATAACATTTTAGGAGATACATTAATGCAATATTCCAATATATGCCCAAGAACTGTTGATGCCGTCGACAGAACAATCGCCGATTTGTGACAGTTCGGTATAACATTCCAAGTGGGTCATACAATTACGTATATATACGCCATACTAACATACTTACTAGCATAAGGATCGAATATTTGGCATATAAATAATAAGTAAGCGTGTAGATAATGCTTCAATATTAAGTTAGCGGGCTTAGTGGTCTTGGAACGAAATTAAAAATGAAATGATATTTATGAGTAGAAGCTGAAAACATCTCCCACATCATCTTACTAAACTAAAGTGATTGTGTGTGATGTGATAGGACGGAATTTAAAAGTAAATCAAATGCAAATTATTACAGTTGTAGACTGAAATGAAAAGCAGATATTAACAACATTATTAAGGATATTAATCGAAAAGAAACATGTTGATCTAAAGTGGGATGCGCTAGATATGGTGTTAAGGCTCAGCTAAGGTCATTTTAAGGCGGGAAAATGTGGTCGAATCACGTATTTCACCTGTACGGATGGGGAAAAACCTTAAAATCAGAACAGAATAGTTACATAAAATAATATTTATCACTAGAATTAGAATAACCTGATTTGGTTCCAGGTCCTCTCCACACCAGAATTCAGAAGGTCAACAACGTATCTGGGGGCCAAAACAGGAATATTGGGATTCCAGTAAGGATGAACCCTATCGTTCAATTACCATTAGCCATTGATTCCAAACACATCCATCTGCAAAAACTAATGGTTATTTTTTTTAAAGCCACGATTCCCATTGGAATTCCAGTAAGGATGAACCCTATAGTTCAATTACCATTCGCATGCTCCCAACCATCCATCTGCAAAACTAATGGTAAAGCCACGATTCCATTGGAATGTTCACACCCCCATCCGTACATATGAAATACGTGAACCAATCCAGTTAACTCGGCCTAATATAACCGTAGATATTAACAGGCCATTATACACCATTACATACATTTACTATTAGCTTACCTACGAACCAATTATAAGGAATAGCAAGTAATGAACATTTTAGCGATATCAGTCTGAATTTAAATATCAAGAAAAAGTTACCCTTTACAAATCAAATGTAGACGTATATGATTAACAATATAGGACACCAATCAAATATTGCATGTTATTACATTTGTAATGTTGACCAACAGAGTGGTGGTCACAAGAACATGCATGGCCATGCATGTGTGTATTAGAGAAATGTTGGCTGTCATGGCTGTCGTGATTAACTGTCATATCAATGTCAATATTGCATAGGCAAACACTTACTTTCTATCACTTTCTGTCTTTCTGTTTTCATAAATAATGATATTGCTTATTGAAAATACAGGTAACAATTGGAAAACGTCAAAGTATGCTAAATATGGCGGCCATTTTTAGCTCGACTATTCGAAGAATAAGTAGAGCTTATGTTGTCACCCCGGCGTCGGCGTCACCGTCACGCCGTGGTTAAGGTTTTTAGTCAAGTTTGTATATGGAATACTACTGGCCCTACACCCACCATACTTGGACAACTTCATCTCCTAGTGATGTACATCAATAACCCCTGATCTATATTTGACCTTGACCTACATTTCCTCTTGAATTACTTGGTTAATTCCCCTTGGTTAACGTTTTTAGTCAACCTTGGTTAAGGTTTTTAGTCCAAGCTTGTATATGCAATACTACTGGCCCTACACCACCATACTCGGACAAAACTTCATCTCCTAGTGATGCACATCAATAACACCTCATCTATATTTGACCTTGACCTACATTTCCTCTTGAATTACTTACTTAATTCCCCTTGGTTAAGGTTTTAGTCAACCTTGGTTAAGGTTTTTTTTCAAGCTTGTACATTGAATACGATGTCATGACATCCCCAGACACCATCTCCTCATAGGTATGTACATCAATAACCCCTGATCTATATTTGACCTTGACCTACATTTCCCCTTCAATTACTTACTTATTTCCTTTTGGTTAAGGTTTTTAGTCAACCTTCTATATGGAATACTACTGGCCCTATGCCCACCATACTTGGACAACTTCATCTCCTAGTGATGTACATCAACCCCTGATCTATATTTGACCTTGACCAACATTTCCTCTTGAATTACTTACTAATTCCCCTTGGTTAACGTTTTTAGTCAAGCTTGTAGATGGAACCCCTATCCTGGCCTACACCAACCATACTTGGACAACTTCATCTCCTAGTGATGTACATCAACAACCCCTGACCTATATTTCACCTTGACCTACATTTAACCTTGAATTACTTACTTAATTCCCCTTGGTTAAGGTTTTTACTCGACCTTGGTTAAGCTTTTTACTCAAGCTTGTACATGGAATACTATTGTGCATACAGACACAATACTTGGACAACTTTTTCTCATAGTGATGTACATCAATAACCCCTGATCTATATTTGACCTTGACCTAATTACCTCTTGAATTACTTACTTAATTCTCTTTGGTTAAGGTTTTTAGTCAAGCTTGTAGATGGAATACTCATGGCCCTACACCAACCATACTTGGACAACTTCATCTCCTACTGATGTACATCAACAACCCCTGACCTATATTTGACCTTGACCTACATTTAACCTTAAATTACTTACTTAATTCCCCTTGGTTAAGGTTTTTACTCAACCTTGGTTAAGGTTTTTAGTCAAGGTTGTAGATGGAATACTATTGTGCATACAGACACCATACTTGGATAACTTTTTCTCATAGGGATGTACATCAATAACCCCTGACCTTTATTTTACCTTCACCTACATTTAACCTTGAATTACTTGCTTAATGTTTATAGTCAAGCTTGTATGTAGAATACTTCTGGGCCTACATCAACCATACTTGTACAACTTCATCTCCTAGTGATATACATCAATAATCCCTGACCTATATTTGACCTTGACCTACTTTTATCCTTGGATTACTTAGTTATCTCCCCTTGGTTACGGTTTTTACTCGCTTGTATATGGAATACTCCTGGGCCTATAGCAACCATACTTGGAAAACTTTATCTCCTAGTGATGTACATCAATAACCCCTGACCTATATCTGACATTGACCTACATTTAACCTTGAATTACTTACTTAATTTCCCTTGGTTAATGCTTTTAGTCAACCTTGGTTAAGGTTTTTATGCAGGCCGCAGCCACCTTCTTTGTCAATCTATGTGTACATCGACAACCCTCGTAGTCGAGCTATGCTGTTCTCCTACAGCTCTTGTTAATTTTAAAATGACAGACATACTTGTGAGTTTATACAAATGTGTCTTAAAATAATATTTCAATCAATATCGTACATAATATCAATATCGGCCACAATATAGCCAAAATAATGTCTGTTTCACGAAACCTGCCCACATTTTACGGCTATGTAAACAATCCAAAAATAATATGTTTTTCGATAATATTAAGGAAAATTTAAGAATGAGCCTTCTTTTTATTTCCTGAAATTTGGTCAAATATTGATTTTATTGCGAAAAAACAATTTCCCCATGTTAAATCCCCATATTCACAGAGTGAAGATGTCTATGGGGATTTAACATGGGGAAATATTTAGAATTTAAGAAATACGGGACCGATTTGCAAAATTTAACTTTTGTTTTCTTAGTTAGATCATTTCCAAGCTATATAGCCAGGTTTCGGAGTCGATTTCCCAAAATAATTAGTTTTCTGACCCTCCCACAACTCCTCTACCTCCTTTTCCCCATGTTAAATTCCCATAGACAAATCAATTTTTCGCAATAAAATCAATATTTGACCAAATTTCAGGAAATAAAAAGAAGGCTCATTCTTAAATTTTGATATAATTGAATATTATCAAGAACAACATTGTTCTTGCATTGTTTATATGGCCGTAAAATTTGGGCATGTTTCGTGAAACAGACTATATAGTGTATTGTTGATAAAACTGTTTAATTAGAACGGTGGCCATTTTGAAATACAAATCTATATAAACAGCAATCTAATTACATAATGATACATGTTTAAATCACAAATTTAATTTACTGCATGATTCTGGAGATAGTTATCCATATTGCCATTGAAATAGCCTGTATTCAATTGAAAACAACACAACATTTAATGTTATGGCGGCCATAAAATAGTAGATCTATCTGTTATTGAACACAAATGTATTTCATTTTTTTTTGTATTTATCCCATAAATAATTTGTCTAACTTGTGGTTGAAAATGTGTTTATTCTCTTGACACAAAGCGCACATAAATTATGTCTTGAATGACAGCCATTTTGAAATTCAAGATGGCCACCACACGTGTGATTGAAAAAAATGGTACCAATTTGTTTGTTGTACTATGTCACATACTCTATTATAAAAAACACATTTCCAAAGAATATAACCAAATGTTCAGCAGGTTCACATTTTGACACCGACTATTTGGCCCTGCTCGCTAATTCAGTTGGGTCCCGGCCTTCTCGCGCGTTACAATTACAATTACTGAATTACTGAACCTCTCTAGACCAGACAATGTTAAATTGGACAACACTCATCACACAGCACAGGTGTTCACATAGAGAATAGTAGGTTAGTGCCGTGAATGGGAAAACATATCCGGCAACGCTGAGGAATTTCTTTATTTCTCATCAGAAGTATATGTTGTGACCACTCATTTGAACCGTCTCGCCGAGACGGTTCAAATGAGTGGTCACAACATATACTTTGGTTCAGAAATAAGGAAAATAGATAGAGAATAGTAGGTTAGTGCCGTGAATGGGAAAACAATATCTGGCAAGGCTCAGGAAATGGGATGGGCGAGGCTCTGCCGAGCACATCCCATTTCCGTGCCGCGCCAGATATTTTTTCCCATTCACGGCACTAACCTACTATTCTATTTATCCCGTCAACACATACAAATGTCTGTAAAATGCAAAAATAGTTTTGACTGGATATCAAAAATGTTTCACGGCACCGTGTTTCACGGCACATACGCACTGTGTTGACGGGATAAGTAGGTTTTCTCTTGCACTGGCTTATGTTGCCATCTTAGGTCACTAACAGTTGTCACTTTCAATCGTGTTCATAATAACATTAATAGTCAATTACATGTTCCAATTGTCTATGCCTTGAACAAAACCCGGTCTTCGTGGCTTTGTCTCGTCTAGTGTTATTTAATGAAATAAAATATTGTCGGACCAAATTATTGTACTGAATGTATAACATTATCGGCTGTGATAATGTAATAAATTCAGAACATAATTGTGCATACTTTTAATCATCAAATATATGCAGTCGTTAGTTCTATATGAAATAACGCATTTCTTGAAAAACAAATAATTACTCCCTCAAAGTATATTTAGCTAGATAAGTATGCTTAGCAATTTTAGTGAAATCGGCTACAGGTAGTACTACACGTACACCCAGATAGTTACGTAACCGAACACTGAACCCGGTAGTCGGAGCTCGGAAGTATTACATCTCGACAATGGTAGATTATACACGCATACTATTTACTGTTTAATGTATTTTTTATATTAAAGGTAGTTTCTCTTGGATATTCGCGGAAAGACATGAAACAGATTAATAAAATAAAATATTAGTATCAAGCTAAAGCGACCGGATTATCTCCTCGTACATGCGGACGAACCGTGATCTAATTTATCTATCACATCCTCATGCACATACCTTGCACGCGAGCTGTGTTAATACAGAAACAACACCCGGAAATGGGTCAAAGATGTGATAATAAAATAAAATACATCTCAATATATTCATCTTCTTGATTTCAATCTATCTTCCTCGATAGTGAAAAACAAAATGTGTTTCTCATGTTATGTATGTATCCATATACGCGTGTATCTGTATAAATGTGAAACACTTTGAGAAATAAAAAAATAATGTTAAAGAAGATTACTAAAATAAGTTACATATAAATGTGCAAAATATTTCTGAACTCTATTGTAGATATGAGCTTTTTAAAAAAAGAAAGAAAAATTAGTAAAGTAAATGTTTATAAACATGCAAAATAACTAGCGTTGTAAGCCACAGTTGTTAAAATCAAACACATTCACTTCCTGATTATCAATAAATATTAGCCGTTATCTTGGAAAATGTTTCAATCACGTGCACGCAGTGGTTTGGCAGTATCTTAATTTAATCTAATCCCATACTTCCTGAGTGTTTATTATAGGAATGAACGGCCTTTTTTTGCGGAATTTATCGGGGTATAAACTTGGAAATGTCGCGGGAATACTGGACGAAGCGATAACAAGATTACAATTTTCGAAAAAAAAATTATTTTTTTTTTCTTCCGAAAATTGTAATTTTTTAAGGCCTCTTCCAGTATTCCCGCGACTTTTCCAAGTTTATATCCCCGATAAATTCCACAAAAAGGCCATTCATTCCTTATAATTCCAGCAATTAAAATAAATTCATCAAGAAAATGTGTTTATTTTGACAGACGGCAGCCACTTGTTTACATTGACAGCACTGACAGCGCACCTGTAGAAAGTAGTTCAGCGTGGGAGTTTACTGGGATATAAATTTTGGACATAGACTTGCTACGGGCCAATCAAATGTTAGGGAATTGTGTAAATATTTTTGTGCTGGAATTACAAAGTGTTTAAGAAGTTTTCAACACAATCAGCACGCTTGTACTACCATATAAACTACGAGGTTTACAACCTCGGTGCACACGTGGCTCAATACAGAGAAAAGAAGGTTGGTTACTGGAGACTGACGTAATGGTCCATTAGCCAACCAAATCACTGCGTGTCACGTGATTTAATATTTTCAAAGAGTATTGATAATCAGGATGTGATTGTGTTTGACTTTAAAGGTACATGCCCACTCAGTAGGCACACGATGTTCTTTATATGAATTACATAAGTGTATATTTGTGTCACTATTTCACCAGTTTTAAACATTACGAGTGCCCGCTATACAGATATAATCATTTAGTAAGATTTATTTTTACTGGTAGTGACTCGCGGTGGTATCAGGCTGTTTTCATATGTTAGTGAGGCATGCTGTTTTTTAATTATTTATACTTATTAAATGCCTCACCTGAAAAAATAATATTTTCGACATATTATAAAGTATGATCATTGCACATCAAAAAATATATACAGAGAATAAATAGTATGTCCGTTAACATTTTAAGGAAACACGGTTATCGCCTCTGATATCAGTGTGGAAATTTACGTCTTATATAAAATGTATAATGATGCCAATCAATACGTGGGATAATGGTGAATTAATGTTTATTTTGCCAGAAAATGTCTCAGATGATGTCTCTGATATACATACCATTGTGTGCCTACTGAGTGGGCATGCACCTTTAAAGGCACCCTGTCTCAGATGATATCTCAGATATTCAATAACTGGGGGCCGTTTCACTAAACTCCGTACGACTAATATGTTCGTAAGTTATATGTTATAATCTGTCGAAACTATTATATTTTCAGGTGACGCATTTAATTAGTATAAATAATTAAAAAATAGCATGCCTCATTTGCATATGAAAATAGCCTCAATACCACCGCGCGTCACTATCAGTAAAATAAATATTTCTAAATGAGTATATATGTTTATCCCGTCAACACGGTGCGTATGTGCCGTGAAAGACGGTGCCGTGAAACATTTTTGATATCCAGTCAATACTATTTTTGCATTTTACAGCCATTTTTAGGTGTTGACGGGATAAATAGAATAGTAGGTTAGTGCCGTGAATGGGAAAAAATATCTGGCGCGGCACGGAAACGGGATGTGCTCGGCAGAGCCTCGCCCATCCCGTTTCCTGAGCCTTGCCAGATATTTTTTCCCATTCACGGCACTAACCTACTATTCTCTATATAGCGGGCACTCGTAACTTTTAGTCATGTTTGAATAGTGACACAATTGTTCACTTATTTAATTCATACAAACAACACTTTGTGCCTAGTGGGCATGCACCTTAATGGTTAATGATAAAACGTCTTAATTACATGTTCTGCAGTAACCACACACGACGGCCACAGGCGATTCTAGCGTGTCTTGGATGGTCAATTATTGTTTATATATACATAAAACACCTTTCTAAACAATGTACAAAACAATTCAAAAGTGCCCGGGTGTAAATATAATAATACTTAGAAAGGTACAAAACTCCCATTCGCCACCATTGTAACGAAAACTCACACAATGTAGACAATTGGAACTCGCCTATACAACGCATTAGAGCGTGTCAAAACCACTGCTTGGGGTGGGTTTTCGGCATAGATTTTACAGTTGCTAATACATTAACATAAATCTCAAAGATTTCGAGTGTAAACTGTACTAAAAACGCGTCTCACTAACCTAAATTCGCTTTTTAAAATCATACACGTTCACTTCCCGCATTCTCAATGACTATTAGCCGCCATCTTTGAAAATGTTTCAATCACGTGCACGCAGTGGTTTTGGTTGGTTACTGGAGACTGACGTCATTTCCATTAGCCAACCAAATCAGTGCATGTCACGTGATTCGATATTTTCAAAGATGGCGGCTAACATTCATTTTTAATCAGGAAACGAAGGTGTATGATTTTAAAAAGCGGATTTAGGTTAGTAAGACGCGTTTTTAGTACAGTTTACACCCGAAATATTTGAGATTTATGTTAATGTATTGGTAACTGTAAACTTTATGTCGAAAATTCACCCCAAACAGCAGTTACGACACGCTGAATGCGTTTTATAGGCGAGTTCCAATTGTCTACATTGTGTGAGTTTTCGTTACAATGGTGGCGAATGGGAGTTTTGTACCTTTCTAAGTATTATTATATTTACACCCGGGCACTTTTGAATTGTTTTGTACATTGTTTAGAAAGGTGTTTTATGTATATATAAACAATAATTGACCATCCAAGACACGCTAGAATCGCCTGTGACGACGGCGGTGTGATTTACGGTCTCTATTTGTGATCACATACTTTTATAGACACTGGGATTATTGTGTATTGTGTCAATACGGAATATATATACAGTGGGGCCTGTCTAAACCAGACACTCTGCAACGTAGGTCAGACTCTGATTAATTTGAATGTAACTATAGTATTCAGGCCCGGATCCAGAATTTCGGGTTAGGGGGGGCGTAACTATTTTGCAATACTTGACTATATTATCGAACGAGCTAAGCTCGTTCGATAATATAGTCAAGTATTGCAAAATAGTTGAGATAGCGCTAGGGGGGTCCGGGAGCATTCCCCCCTGAAATCTTTTGAAATCTACATCGCATTTCCTGCGTTCTGGCGCATTTTAGAGCAAGATTATTGACACTGTCACAGTATGTTTAGACATGATATTTCATTGAAAACATTTAAATTTTGAAACAATAAGACAACGACCGAAAAATGCATGGAATACATGGCACTTGGCATGAAACGTGCCTTGTAACTTGTAAAAAATCTTTACTCGGCAAATTTTAAGGGGGGGGGGGCGCGCCGGGTCCGCCCCCCTGAATCCGCCCATGGTATTAATGAACTTGCATGATTGCAAAGCACTAAACTGTGTAACACTTCTGTTGCCTATTTCATCAACATTGCAAAGTATACTTTAGTAGCAAAGTATACTTTGAGGGAGAAATTTTCAATTTTATGATAAATTTATTAATTTTTATTATACTGAATTTATTACATTATCACAGCCAATTTGGCTGTGATAATGTAATAAATTCAGTATAATAATTCTGCATACTTCTAATCATGAAATATATGCATTTGTTAGTTCTATATGAAATAATGCATTTCAGGAAAAATAAATGATTTCTCCCTCAAAGTATACTTTGCTGGTAAAGTATACTTTGCAATGTTGATGAAATAGGCTACTTATTTCAATTGGTTTTTGGCCATTTTAATTGGGGTATTTCAATTGTGGCCATAATTTGCGTAAATACATTAAAATGGCCAAAATCCAATTGAAATCAGAAGTAGAGAGTATCAAAAAGCAATGAGAACAATTGGTGTGCCTTTATCATGCTGCAGAAAACAATAAACAGACCACAAATATAGCATATTCTTCTTATTTTCCCATGAAGACACATCTTGGTATTTCATTAGAATTGTCTTCAAGGAGACAATTCCAATGAAATGCCAAGACATGTTTTCATTTCGAAACTAACTATTCAATAATTGTTGTCTCTTGATGTGTAAACAGTAGCGTGATTTTATTTTACCCAATTAACATTTTGAAATACCCAATTGCTTCAGAAATGATGGAGTAACAATACTCAATTACTAATTCCAGTAGTATAGGCATATAGCGGTTCTGGACCACTTTTTTCCCATGCCTATAAAGGCACTAAACGGTGTACAAACGGTCCAAGATGGTACAAATATAGGGGTAAAAAATGAATATTGTTCTAAATAAGCTCCCAAGCGTACAATATTTAAGATCAAAATTTTATCATATGACAAAATTATGACAAAAAAATTGATGATGTTTCGGCTACTTTTTATAAGAGAGTAGTATAAACGGTATCAGTACGTTACCGTTTTGTGTTATAAGAGTGTAAAAAATCCCGCCAGCAACCATGTTTTCGACAACCACAATATAGAGAAAACTTATAGGCATGAAAATCCCGCCAGCAACCGCGTTTTATAACACAATATAGAGTATATAAATATGGGTCAGCAAATATTTTTACATTTGAACAATAATATTCATAAGTATATACCAAATAAATTGATTATAAAATGGTACAACAAAAGAAAATTGTGGGCACTAAGCCGATTAGAAAGCTTAAAACTTCAATGTTTCGTGCGCGTAATGCTCGTAAGAGGGCTGGGACGACAAAATTATTATTTAACAAACAACCTCGCGCATGTGGTAATTTTCTAAGCTCATATAAGATGCAAATACCAAAAAATAACAAGTACGCGAAAGGTCCGGTGACGTTTTTGAAGCACGTAATGCCCGAATTAACCAGACAGCTTACAGCCTCCTTATCCGAATATGGATCACTTAAATATAAATTATCTGTAGAAATCGAAATGGTAAAGCGCGGTCAAGATCAAGACGCATATCAAAAACCCGTGTTTCGTCACAATTTAGTTACCCTTTTTTTAACAGATGAAATAGTGGCGTCAATACAAAATATAGCGGCTCCAACCATTCTAGAAACTCTAGAAAAGTGGACAAACAAAGGATCTGGATGGCAAGTGGAAAGAATTAGCACAGTATGGCTCGATGTGGCTAGGTATGAACCCCTTAGGGGAGCCGGATACATACAACTTCCAATAAAATTACGATCCAAGAAAGCCGCAATTAACGTGAAAAACAAAGATAATGAATGTCTCAAATGGGCTCTTAAATCATTTTTAAATCCATGCTCAAAGCATAGCGATAGGCCGTCCAGTTATAAAGACGATTGCGGACTAAATTTTACTGGAATAACATTTCCGACCCCATTATCCGAAATAGGAAAAGTGGAAAATCAAAACAAACTCGCAATTAACGTGTTCGGTTGGGACAAGAATGGAGCAATCGTATACAGAAGTTAGTAATAAGTCCTTGGAATATAAACGGGTAAATATTTTATTAATCGAGGATGTAAAAAATAAAAAAATAATGTCCCACTATGTTTGGATAAAAGACCTGAATAAGTTGCTTTATGATCAAACTAATTACGAACATCGAAATACTTTTGTGAAAGATGTTTGACGGGCCACACTTCCGAAGAACGGTTAAAAGAGCATAAAAAAGAGTGTAATGGAGTAGACGGGTCAGCAGTTAGAGTTTCATTACCACAAGCAGATACGACAGTTAAGTTTAAAAATAAAACTTTAAAAATAGTTTAAAAGCTCCAATAGTAATCTATGCGGATTTTGAATCTTTAACTAATAAAATAATAATGGTCCATACGGAGATCCAAATAAATCTAACACAACTTCTACACAAGAGCACGAAGCGTGTAGTTATTGTTATATGGTTGTAAGATCTGACGGACAATGCGAAATTCCGGTCGAATACAGGGGACCAGATACTGCCCAACACTTTTTAGAATCTGTGAAAGAAGACACTGAAAGGTTGCAAAAAACTATGAAAAGATCAACTTACAAAATTATAACGAAAGCGGATAGAGTCGATATGGCAACTAAACTGTTATGCGGAGTTTGCGATAAAAAACTCGACGTATCAACAACGAACGTATTTTGTCCATGGTCCTCAAAATATATTACTACGGCACATAAAAAGTGTTCGTTAGATTTTCATAGAGATGTTCCGATAATATTTCACAATTTAAGAGGATATGACTCTCATTTGCTATTACAAGCGGTATCTAAAGTGGGTGGAAAAATTACGTGCATACCGAATAACACAGAAAAATATATGTCATTTACTTTAGACGGATTGAGATTCATAGACAGCATGCAATTTCTTGCAGCAAGTTTAGACAAATTAGTGAACAGTTTGGGAACAAACACCCCAATAACCAGGAGAATGTCTGTTGGAGATGAAAAATCTATAAACCTTTTAACCCAGAAAGGCATTTATCCGTACGATTACATGGATAATTGGGATAAGTTTAATGACGGAGAACTTCCAGCCCAGCACGAGTTTTACAGTAATCTGACAGACCGTGGAATATCAGACGCGGATTATGAACACGCGTGCGCTGTATGGGAAGAATTTAAATGTGAAACGATGGGTGATTATCACGATCTATATAACAAAACCGACGTTTTACTTCTGGCAGACGTATTTGAGCAGTTTCGTACAAAAAGTTTAAATATTTATGAGTTGGATCCAGCACATTATTTTACAAGTCCTGGATTATCTTGGGACGCGTTATTATCGCATACGAAAGTAGAACTAGAGTTAATTTCGGATTACGATCAGTATTTAATGATTGAAAAAGGTACGAGAGGGGGAGTTTCAATGGTATCAAAACGCTTTGCACGTGCAAATAATCCCGGTATAGACGATTATTGTCCAGAGTTTCCAAACTCATATATATTATATTTAGACGCGAACAACCTATATGGATGGTCGATGTCACAAGCGCTTCCAACCGGTGAAATTGAGTGGGTTAATCCCAGCGACTTTGACAAGTATTTAAATCTTCCAGACGATGGAAATATTGGTTGCATTCTAGAAGTTGATTTAGAATATCCCCCAAAACTACATTTAATTCACAATAGCTATCCATTAGCGCCAGAAAGAATGGTAATACAAAAAGCATGGATGTCTAAATATCAAATTAGTCTATATCCCTCAGTTTTACCAACATACGGAGAAGGTGCTAAAAAATTAGTTCCGAACCTAATGGATAAAACTAAATATGTTTTACATTACCGTAATTTAAAACTCTATTTAAAACTCGGGATGAAATTAACGAAAGTCCATAGGATTATTAAATTTAAGCAATCCCCATGGATGAAAGACTATATAAATTTAAATACTGGACTTCGTAAAAATGCTAACAGCGACTTTGAAAGGGATTTATACAAACTGATGAACAACTCCGTTTTTGGTAAAACGATGGAAAACGTACGCAAACGAGTGGATGTAAGACTCGTTAGATCGGCAGATGAGGATTTGATGAAAAAACTATTAGCGAGCCCGTTTTTCGCCCACGCAAACATATTTGATTGTGATTTAGCTGGGGTTGAAATGAATAAGAAAAACCTTGTTCTAAATAAACCCATATATGTCGGAATGTGCGTATTGGAACTTTCAAAACTACTTATGTACGATTTTTATTATAATAATCTAGTCGCTAAATACGGTGAAAATGTTCAAGTTCTATACACAGACACGGATTCCTTACTTTTAGAGATTCAAACCGAAGACGTTTACAAAGACATTGCGGATGAAGCAGAATATTATGATACATCCAATTTTCATCCAGATCACCCGCTCTACAGCACAAACAATAAAAAGGTAATTGGAAAAATGAAAGATGAATGCGGGGGAGTTTTTATAGAGGAGTTTATAGGTTTAAGACCTAAAATGTATTCTATTTTAAGGAGTGTCCAAAGAAGGTAATTAAAAAAGGCAAAAGGAGTTAAGAGGAACGTTGTGCAGGACAAGATAAAACATGAGGAATATAAAGACACGCTGTTTGAGAAAACCATTAAACATCATAGTATGGGGATTTTAAGATCCAAAAAACATAGAATATTTGCCCAACATGTGAACAAAATATCTCTATACCCATTCGATAGCAAACGCTGGATAGCTGATAATGGAATTGATACGCTATCATATGGATATCGAACACCCCAAGAACAAGTAGAAGTTGGTGAAATTGGTGAACTAAGTAAACTATTATACGGAATATTCGATGATGAACTATTCGAAGAAGATAATAAAGACGAATAGGGGAGTGAGCCAGAACCCCCCAATACTAATTTAAAATATTATATATTCTTTAGCGTTATTATTTTTTTTAATTTCTTTTAAATCTTTTAGCTCAGTAAATACTCTTTTATTCTTTTTATGTTTTTTAGATGATTTATTACTTTTTATAATTTTATCTCCGCCCCTAGCCAGCTGTTTTGAATTCGTTATCCACGAAATCGTTTCCAACTCAGCGTTTTCCCACAACTTATTAAGACGTGCGCTACCTATTTTATACTTCTTTTTAATATGATCCGCGGTTACCTTTCCACGAGATAAAACAATTTCCTCAATACTTTTATTAGATAAGTATGACTTCGGCATTTCAAAATAATTTTATTATAAGTAATTTATATAAATTATAAATATGCTCAAAATGCTTATTAATTTTTACAAAATCAAAATCAGACCAACCTAAATCAATACGTTCTTGAGCGTACGCTTCATCAAATCCAGCATCTATATATTGTTGAACCAGCTCATTATAATTTCCTTGAATTACCAAACTATACTCTTCTTCTTCTTCTTCTTCTTCTTCTTCTTTTGGAATATATTTTTCCTTAATAATGATTTTTTCAACTTGTTTTTGTTGTTCTGGATTTATCTTTTCATTAGTTAAACACACCTTTGACATAGTTTATAATATATAATATATATATAAACCCGTTCAAAACGATAAATAATTATATATATATATATTAAATTAATCAATATTATACCAATCCAAATTTGCGATCAATCTTAGACCAACCCGAATTTATACGTTCTTGAGCGTACGCTTCATCAAATCCAGCATCTTTATAATGTTGAACTACCTCTTCATAAGTTCCCTGAAATACCCAATCATCATCCCCTTCTACTTCTTTTAATAATTTAAATAAATTAATTATTGGAATATATTTTTTATCAATATCTTTAATTTTATCAACTTGTTTTGTCTCAATATCTTTAATTTTATCAACTTGTTTTATCTTAATATCTTTAATTTTATCAACTTGTTTGGTCTTAATATCTTTAATTTTATTAACTTGTTCTTGTTCTGGATTTCTCTTTTCACTAGTTAAACACACCTTTGACATAATTATAATAGATATATATAATAGATATATAAACCCGTTCAAAACGACAAATAGTTGATTAAAATTAGAATGGATAAAGTAATTTTATGGGAAATGGAGTTTTTAAAAGGGTTTGTTGGAGAATATTTTCCTTATTTTAAAATGAAAGAATTATTTAAAATAGAGTACCTGAAATATCAGCGAAACCTATTACGCACCAATAAAAGAGTTGCATTTTCTATATTTTATAGAAGATTATCTAGGTGTTTTAAGAAACAACTTAGAGAAATTAAGGATTTAAACATAATTAATAAAGAATTAGTTGAAGAGAATGCAGCAAATTTTATAAACCTATTCAAATAAAAGATTCACTTTACTGCTATAGAGTTTTATCAAGAAACGGAAGAATTAAACGCGTTATTTAAACCAATTCCAAGTAGTATTTATTGGTAATTGTTGAGCAATGCTGAGTAATTGCTGAGTAATTGTTGAGCAATGCTGAGTAATTGCTGAGTAATTGTTGAGCAATGCTGAGTAATTGTTGAGCAAGTGTTTAGCAATTCTGAGCATTATTTACTAGTTGCCCAGCATTGAGCATTATTTGCTCGTAATTTGCTCAGGATGCCCAAAATACTCGAAATTTCCAGAATTCCCAGAATGATCAATAAAAAATTAAAACCCAACATTTTAAAAAAATAAATCCCAAATTTAAAAAAACCCAAATTCATGTTTGTACAAGTATATATAATTCCAAACTATAGTGTACATATAGAGTACATTTTTTGTATGGGAATTTTTTTAAATTTGGGATTTATTTTTTAAAATGTTGGGTTTTAATTTTTTATTGATCATTCTGGGAATTCTGGAAATTTCGAGTATTTTGGGCATCCTCGAGCAAATTACGAGCCCAATAATGCTCAATGCTGGGCAACTAGTAAATAATGCTCAGAATTGCTAAACACTTGCTCAACAATTACTCAGCATTGCTCAACAATTACTCAGCAATTACTCAGCATTGCTCAACAATTACTCAGCAATTACTCAGCATTGCTCAACAATTACCAATAAATACTACTTGGAATTGGTTTAAATAACGCGTTTAATTCTTCCGTTTCTTGATAAAACTCTATAGCAGTAAATGAGTCTTTTATTTGAAATAGGTTTATAAAATTTGCTGCATTCTCTTCAACTAATTCTTTATTAATTATGTTTAAATCCTTAATTTCTCTAAGTTGTTTCTTAAAACACCTAGATAATCTTCTATAAAATATAGAAAATGCAACTCTTTTATTGGTGCGTAATAGGTTTCGCTGATATTTCAGGTACTCTATTTTAAATAATTCTTTCATTTTAAAATAAGGAAAATATTCTCCAACAAACCCTTTTAAAAACTCCATTTCCCATAAAATTACTTTATCCATTCTAATTTTAATCAACTATTTGTCGTTTTGAACGGGTTTATATATCTATTATATATATCTATTATAATTATGTCAAAGGTGTGTTTAACTAGTGAAAAGAGAAATCCAGAACAAGAACAAGTTAATAAAATTAAAGATATTAAGACCAAACAAGTTGATAAAATTAAAGATATTAAGATAAAACAAGTTGATAAAATTAAAGATATTGAGACAAAACAAGTTGATAAAATTAAAGATATTGATAAAAAATATATTCCAATAATTAATTTATTTAAATTATTAAAATTAAAAGAAGTAGAAGGGGATGATGATTGGGTGCGTATTTATCATGGGAACTTATGAAGAGGTAGTTCACATTATAAAGATGCTGGATTTGATGAAGCGTACGCTCAAGAACGTATAAATTCGGGTTGGTCTAAGATTGATCGCAAATTTGGATTGGTATAATATTGATTAATTTAATATATATATATATAATTATTTATCGTTTTGAACGGGTTTATATATATATTATATATTATAAACTATGTCAAAGGTGTGTTTAACTAATGAAAAGATAAATCCAGAACAACAAAAACAAGTTGAAAAAATCATTATTAAGGAAAAATATATTCCAAAAGAAGAAGAAGAAGAAGAAGAAGAAGAAGAAGAGTATAGTTTGGTAATTCAAGGAAATTATAATGAGCTGGTTCAACAATATATAGATGCTGGATTTGATGAAGCGTACGCTCAAGAACGTATTGATTTAGGTTGGTCTGATTTTGATTTTTTCTAAATTAATAAGCATTTTGAGCATATTTATAATTTATATAAATTACTTATAATAAAATTATTTTGAAATGCCGAAGTCATACTTATCTAATAAAAGTATTGAGGAAATTGTTTTATCTCGTGGAAAGGTGTCCGCGGATCATATTAAAAAGAAATATAAAATAGGTAGCGCACGTCTTAATAAGTTGTGGGAAAACGCTGAGTTGGAAACGATTTCGTGGATAACGAATTCAAAACAGCTGGCTAGGGGCGGAGATAAAATTATAAAAAGTAATAAATCATCTAAAAAACATAAAAAGAATAAAAGAGTATTTACTGAGCTAAAAGATTTAAAAGAAATTAAAAAAAATAATAACGCTAAAGAATATATAATATTTTAAATTAGTATTGGGGGGTTCTGGCTCACTCCCCTATTCGTCTTTATTATCTTCTTCGAATAGTTCATCATCGAATATTCCGTATAATAGTTTACTTAGTTCACCAATTTCACCAACTTCTACTTGTTCTTGGGGTGTTCGATATCCATATGATAGCGTATCAATTCCATTATCAGCTATCCAGCGTTTGCTATCGAATGGGGATAGAGATATTTTGTTCACATGTTGGGCAAATATTCTATGTTTTTTGGATCTTAAAATCCCCATACTATGATGTTTAATGGTTTTCTCAAACAGCGTGTCTTTATATTCCTCATGTTTTATCTTGTCCTGCACAACGTTCCTCTTAACTCCTTTTGCCTTTTTAATTACCTCTTTGTCACTCCTTAAAATAGAATACATTTTAGGTCTTAAACCTATAAACTCCTCTATAAAAACTCCCCCGCATTCATCTTTCATTTTTCCAATTACCTTTTTATTGTTTGTGTTGTAGAGCGGGTGATCTGGATGAAAATTGGATGTATCATAATATTCTGCTTCATCCGCAATGTCTTTGTAAACGTCTTCGGTTTGAATCTCTAAAAGTAAGGAATCCGTGTCTGTGTATAGAACTTGAACATTTTCACCGTATTTAGCGACTAGAT
The DNA here is from genome assembly GCA_029237695.1 of Conchocele bisecta. NCBI lineage: Eukaryota > Metazoa > Mollusca > Bivalvia > Lucinida > Thyasiridae > Conchocele > Conchocele bisecta. Next base: position 32,051,793 of record CM055271.1, read on the forward strand.
TATTATAATAAAAATAAAACGTACATAAGTAGTTTTGAAAGTTCCAATACGCACATTCCGACATATATGGGTTTATTTAGAACAAGGTTTTTCTTATTCATTTCAACCCCAGCTAAATCACAATCAAATATGTTTGCGTGGGCGAAAAACGGGCTCGCTAATAGTTTTTTCATCAAATCCTCATCTGCCGATCTAACGAGTCTTACATCCACTCGTTTGCGTACGTTTTCCATCGTTTTACCAAAAACGGAGTTGTTCATCAGTTTGTATAAATCCCTTTCAAAGTCGCTGTTAGCATTTTTACGAAGTCCAGTATTTAAATTTATATAGTCTTTCATCCATGGGGATTGCTTAAAAAATTTAATAATCCTATGGACTTTCGTTAATTTCATCCCGAGTTTTAAATAGAGTTTTAAATTACGGTAATGTAAAACATATTTAGTTTTATCCATTAGGTTCGGAACTAATAGCACCTTCTCCGTATGTTGGTAAAACTGAGGGATATAGACTAATTTGATATTTAGACATCCATGCTTTTTGTATTACCATTCTTTCTGGCGCTAATGGATAGCTATTGTGAATTAAATGTAGTTTTGGGGGATATTCTAAATCAACTTCTAGAATGCAACCAATATTTCCATCGTCTGGAAGATTTAAATACTTGTCAAAGTCGCTGGGATTAACCCACTCAATTTCACCGGTTGGAAGCGCTTGTGACATCGACCATCCATATAGGTTGTTCGCGTCTAAATATAATATATATGAGTTTGGAAACTCTGGACAATAATCGTCTATACCGGGATTATTTGCACGTGCAAAGCGTTTTGATACCATTGAAACTCCCCCTCTCGTACCTTTTTCAATCATTAAATACTGATCGTAATCCGAAATTAACTCTAGTTCTACTTTCGTATGCGATAATAACGCGTCCCAAGATAATCCAGGACTTGTAAAATAATGTGCTGGATCCAACTCATAAATATTTAAACTTTTTGTACGAAACTGCTCAAATACGTCTGCCAGAAGTAAAACGTCGGTTTTGTTATATAGATCGTGATAATCACCCATCGTTTCACATTTAAATTCTTCCCATACAGCGCACGCGTGTTCATAATCCGCGTCTGATATTCCACGGTCTGTCAGATTACTGTAAAACTCGTGCTGGGCTGGAAGTTCTCCGTCATTAAACTTATCCCAATTATCCATGTAATCGTACGGATAAATGCCTTTCTGGGTTAAAAGGTTTATAGATTTTTCATCTCCAACAGACATTCTCCTGGTTATTGGGGTGTTTGTTCCCAAACTGTTCACTAATTTGTCTAAACTTGCTGCAAGAAATTGCATGCGTTCTATGAATCTCAATCCGTCTAAAGTAAATGACATATATTTTTCTGTGTTATTCGGTATGCACGTAATTTTTCCACCCACTTTAGATACCGCTTGTAATAGCAAATGAGAGTCATATCCTCTTAAATTGTGAAATATTATCGGAACATCTCTATGAAAATCTAACGAACACTTTTTATGTGCCGTAGTAATTTAGTAATATATTTTGAGGACCATGGACAAAATACGTTCGTTGTTGATACGTCGAGTTTTTTATCGCAAACTCCGCATAACAGTTTAGTTGCCATATCGACTCTATCCGCTTTCGTTATAATTTTGTAAGTTGATCTTTTCATAGTTTTTTGCAACCTTTCAGTGTCTTCTTTCACAGATTCTAAAAAGTGTTGGGCAGTATCTGGTCCCCTGTATTCGACCGGAATTTCGCATTGTCCGTCAGATCTTACAACCATATAACAATAACTACACGCTTCGTGCTCTTGTGTAGAAGTTGTGTTAGATTTATTTGGATCTCCGTATGGACCAGTTATTTTATTAGTTAAAGATTCAAAATCCGCATAGATTACTATTGGAGCTTTTAAACTATTTTTAAAGTTTTTAAACTTAACTGTCGTATCTGCTTGTGGTAATGAAACTCTAACTGCTGACCCGTCTACTCCATTACACTCTTTTTTATGCTCTTTTAACCGTTCTTCGGAAGTGTGGCCCGTCAAACATCTTTCACAAAAGTATTTTCGATGTTCGTAATTAGTTTGATCATAAAGCAACTTATTCAGGTCTTTTATCCAAACATAGTGGGACATTATTTTTTTATTTTTTACATCCTCGATTAATAAAATATTTACCCGTTTATATTCCAAGGACTTATTACTAATTCTGTATACGATTGCTCCATTCTTGTCCCAACCGAACACGTTAATTGCGAGTTTGTTTTGATTTTCCACTTTTCCTATTTCGGATAATGGGGTCGGAAATGTTATTCCAGTAAAATTTAGTCCGCAATCGTCTTTATAACTGGACGGCCTATCGCTATGCTTTGAGCATGGATTTAAAAATGATTTAAGAGCCCATTTGAGACATTCATTATCTTTGTTTTTCACGTTAATTGCGGCTTTCTTGGATCGTAATTTTATTGGAAGTTGTATGTATCCGGCTCCCCTAAGGGGTTCATACCTAGCCACATCGAGCCATACTGTGCTAATTCTTTCCACTTGCCATCCAGATCCTTTGTTTGTCCACTTTTCTAGAGTTTCTAGAATGGTTGGAGCCGCTATATTTTGTATTGACGCCACTATTTCATCTGTTAAAAAAAGGGTAACTAAATTGTGACGAAACACGGGTTTTTGATGCGTCTTGATCTTGACCGCGCTTTACCATTTCGATTTCTACAGATAATTTATTTATTTAGTGATCCATATTCGGATAAGGAGGCTGTAAGCTGTCTGGTTAATTCGGGCATTACGTGCTTCAAAAACGTCACCGGACCTTTCGCGTACTTGTTATTTTTTGGTATTTGCATCTTATATGAGCTTAGAAAATTACCACATGCGCGAGGTTGTTTGTTAAATAATAATTTTGTCGTCCCAGCCCTCTTACGAGCATTACGCGCACGAAACATTGAAGTTTTAAGCTTTCTAATCGGCTTAGTGCCCACAATTTTCTTTTGTTGTACCATTTTATAATCAATTTATTTGGTATATACTTATGAATATTATTGTTCAAATGTAAAAATATTGCTGACCCATATTTATATACTCTATATTGTGTTATAAAACGCGGTTGCTGGCGGGATTTTCATGCCTATAAGTTTTCTCTATATTGTGGTTGTCGAAAACATGGTTGCTGGCGGGATTTTTTACACTCTTATAACACAAAACGGTAACGTACTGATACCGTTTATACTACTCTCTTATAAAAAGTAGCCGAAACATCATCAATTTTTTTGTCATAATTTTTGTCATAATTTTGTCATATGATAAAATTTTGATCTTAAATATTGTACGCTTGGGAGCTTATTTAGAACAATATTCATTTTTTACCCCTATATTTGTACCATCTTGGACCGTTTGTACACCGTTTAGTGCCTTTATAGGCATGGGAAAAAAGTGGTCCAGAACCGCTATATGCCTATACTACTATTCCTTATCTGGAGCCCTGTAACAGTGTGCAATTAAAGTACTGCTCTCATACATGTACGTGATTAACAGTACAAATCTGCAAATCTGTTATGCTTATAAAAAAAAGTCTGTTTCACGAAAACTGCCCAAATTTTACGGCTATATAGACAATTCAAAAACAATATTAAATTAAAGGAAAATTTAAGAATGAGCCTTCTTTTTATTTCTTGAAATTCGGTCAAATATTGGTTTTATTACGAAAAATTGATTTCTCTATGGGAATTTAACATGGGGGAAAAAGAGGTAGAGGACTTGTGGGAGGAGTCAAAAAACATATTTTTTTTGGAAATTGACTCCGAAACCTAGCTAGATAGCTTGGAAATGATCTAACTAAGAAAACAAAAGTTAAATTTTAAAAATCTGTCCTGTATTTCTGAAATCCTAAAAAAGTTCCCCATGTTAAATCCCCATAGACATCTTCACTCCGTGAAGATGTCTATGGGGATTTAACATGGGGAAATTTTGTTTTCGCAATAAAATCAATATTTGACCAAATTTCACGAAATAAAAAGAAGGCTCATTCTTAATTTTTCCTTTAATATAATATTATCGAAAAAAATATGGTTTTTGAATTGTTTATATAGCCGTAAAATTTGGGCAGCTTTCGTGAAACGGACAGTAATTCACATGTACATGGGTGCCACTTCCATGCAAGTTGTCAGATATTTCCGTAGTGCAGTTGGTAAGGTACGGAGCCCAGCAGGGGCAATGTGTTTTTTTTTTATTAATTCGTTCCCGCGAAATGGCAATTCGTTCCCTCGAATTAACACTTCGTTCCCACTATATAACAATTCGTTGCCTGGAATTAACAATTCGTTCCCACGAAATGACAATTCGTTCCCTCAATTTAACAATTCGTTTCCTCGAATTAACTCCCCCTCCCCCATTTGTTTATGTACTTGCACATGTTCATGTACTTATAATTCCAGCACAAAAATATTTACACAATTCCCTAACATTTGATTGGCCGTAGCAAGTCTCTGTCCAAAATTTATATCCCAGTAAACTCCCACGCCGAACTATACTTTCCGTAACCGTGAGGCGCAGGTAAAATAATTCTTAAGAAAACGGAAAATAAACACATTTTCTTGATGAATTTATTTAAAATGCTGGAATTATAAGGAATGAATGGCCTTTTTGTGGAATTTATCGGGGATATAAACTTGGAAAAGTCGCGGGAATACTGGACGAGGCCTTCCGGCCTTCGTCCAGTATTCCCACGACTTTTCCAAGTTTATACCCCGATAAATTTCACAAAAAGGCCATTCATTCCTATAGTACAGGTAATATATGGGATTTAGTACTAAACCCATTAACCTGCCATTAAATGCCCGTAGCTGTTGACCCCCAACAAACAAACAAACAAAACTAACGTGTGCAACATTGCGATCACATGATTGGCTTACAGCGGAGCCCCTCTAAATCGGGTACTACTGTCTGTTCCACGTGTTGCTACCGACGAACATTTGGTCATTAACACATTAAATCTAAATAATATTTAAAAGTAAGTACTTTTTCATCAATAACAAAAAAGTCACCCTCCCGAAAAAAAATTATTTGATGAAATTCCATCAAATATTTATTTTATTGCGAAAAAACGATTTTCGTATGGGAATTTAACATGGGGAGTCAATTTCCAAAACTTTTCGTTTTTTGATCCTGAAGGATAAAAAAACGAACAAAATTGGAAATTGACTCCGAAACCTGGCGAGATAGCTTGAAAATGATGTAACAAAGAAAACAAAAGTTAGATTTTGAAAATCGGTCCACAAATAAAAAAAATATTTAAACAAAATCTATTTTTAGCCCCCATGGTAAATGGGCTTACTGTTATTTAGCTATACTTTTAATTGAATTTGTGACTGTGACTGGAGAAATGGTGCATATGGGATTTGTGATCAGTGTAGCTCCTGACCAAATAGCACAGTCGTGTAGCCGATAATGACCTATATTCCTTGTTAGAAGCATACCGGGCTTCTTGTTGATGTAATGACGAACCGTGCAGATCCGGATCATGCGCAGTATGATCTGAATCTACAGTGGTCGCAAAACAGATCCGGATCAGTAGCCTATTTCATCAACATTGCAAAGTATACTTTACTAGCAAAGTATACTTTGAGGGAGTAATTATTTATTTTTCCTGAAATGCATTATTTCATATAGAACTAACAAATGCATATATTTCATGATTAAAAGTATGTAGAATTATTATACTGAATTTATTACATTGGCTGTGATAATGTAATAAATTCAGTATAATAAAAATTAATAAATTTATCATAAAATTGAAAATTTCTCCCTCAAAGAATACTTTGCTAGTAAAGTATACTTTGCAATGTTGATGAAATAGGCTACAGACTGCGCTGATCTGAATCTACAGTGGTCGCAAAACCCATTAATCCTCATTTCTCCAGTCAAATATATGTAACAGAGTGATAACATTCTTGATATACAGTGGAATTCTCTAAATCGGGCACTATAATCAGTATGTCCTTGTACTTATGGATGAACTTACTTGGTATGCAGCATGGCTATACTAATTGTAGTTACCGACGGTTCATCATTGTAAAACGCTACATTGTGCCACATACTTGAATAACCATTTCATCCCTAAGTATCTGACAGTGATTTTGTTCATGCCAATTTCTGGGCAATTAAATTTACTAAACCAATTGCCATTTCTAAAGTACTGACAAACACTGCAGATCGTGAGTAGCTGTACATTTTCCGCTTTATAGGCAACAGGTTGCACTATATCGCTACACCACGCTACACAGTAAAAATGTGCGAAATAGCATTTACACTTCGCGAACTTAAATATAGAAACAACTTCAGGGCGTTGACGTTCATACTTCGCTATATTGTTATTGAGAGAAAATTATACAATATGACACTAAATATTACAATAAACTTACATAATAACGTGTGTATTAGCAAAGTAGAAATTAATCAAAGAACTCTTCAAACGTACATTTGGAAAGACTACTCACTGATCATCCCTCTATTTCCTTTCTTGTTCCCTAGCAACAAGCAGTCAGACGTTAAATATAGCCTACTACTAATGCAAGTAAGTAATATCATTGAAATGTATATCATTGAAATGTATACACACATGCATATAATATTACGGAGCCCCGCAGGGGACGTATATTTCTTTTTTTATTAATTCGTTCCACGAAATAACAATTTGTTCTCACGAAATAACAATTCGTTCCCACGAAATAGCAATTCGTTCCTTCAATTTAACAATTCGTTCCCACGAACTAACGATATATCGTGGGAACGAATTGTTATTTCGTGGGAACGAATTGTTAATTCGTGGGAACGAATTGTTATTTCGTGGGAACGAATTGTTAGTTCGTGGCAACGAAATAATAAAAAAGAATTCTACGTCCCCTGCGGGGCTCCGTACATATACATATAATACACATGCACTTATTTGTGAAAGGATTTGTGGATATTGGATTGTGTAGGTGTTACTTCATTCATACAATGTACTATACTTTGAAGTGCAACGTTTTCTTGCAATACAGTGCAAGCTCACAGGTTGAAGTAACTGACCGAGGTCTATAAATACATTAAATATGCCTAAAAGTATCAATAAATGAAAAATAAATAAGCTAAACAAATTGTTTTACCTTATTTTTTTTTCATTTATTGATGCTTTCAGGCATATTTAATGTATTTATAGACACATTTTTTAGCTTATTTTGTTTTCATTTATTGATGGTTTTTGGCATATTTAATGTATGTATAGACCTCGGTCCGTTACTTCAACCTGTGTGCCAGCTATATACAACAGCCACCCATGGTCAGACACAAAACTGACTGTTGTAGAGAGATGACTGTTGTAGGGATGTTAAATATATAGACTTGTTCATTTGGGATATTACAGAGAGCGGGTTGTTGTAGAGAGGTGGCCGTTCGGGGAGGTTTGACTGTATAATAATACCATTTTGTCGTAGCGTTGTTTACATGCTTTTGTTTACATAACAGTCAGTTATAAATAATAAAAGGAATTCCTTGGGGATTTCCCACGTCTGTTCATGACCGACAACCCATTCACTTTCACTTTCAAGACCGACGAATAATCATATATTTATGATCGATACAAGTTGTCAGATATTTCCGTAGCGCAGTTGGTAAGATACGGAGCCCCGCAGCGGACATGGAATTTTTTTTTATTAATTGGTTCCCACGAAATAGCAATTCGTTCCCTCAATTTAACAATTCATTCCCTCGAATTAACAATTCGTTCCCTCGAATTAACAATTCGTTCCCTCGAATTAACAATTCGTTCTTAACAATTCGTTCCCTCGAATTAACAATTCGTTCCCACGAAATGACAATTCGTTCCCTCAATTTCACAATTCGTTCCCTCGAATTGTTATTTCGTGGGAACAAATTGTTAAATTGAGGGAACGAATTGTTAATTCGTGGGAACGAATTGAATTATTAAATTGAGGAAACGAATTGTTATTTCGTGGGAACGAAGTAATACAAAAAGAATGCTATGTCCCCTGTGTGGCTTCGTAGTAAGGACTTGAACACCTTCTGTCAATGAATAAGTTTTATCCCGTCAACACAGTGCGTATGTGCCGTGAAACACGGTGCCGTGAAACATTTTTGATCTCCAGTCAATACTATTTTTGGATTTTACAGCCATTTGTAGGTGTTGACGGGATAAATAGAATAGTAGGTTAGTGCCGTGAATGGGAAAAAATATCTGGCGCGGCACGGAAACGGGATGTGCTCGGCATAGCCTCGCCCATCCCGTTTCCTGAGCCTTGCCAGATAATTTTTCCCATTCACGGCACTAACCTACTATTCTCTATATCCCAGGTTCGAATCTCACAACTCGTATATATATTTGTATACCTATTTTTTTTTTTAAATATATTGTTATTGTTTTTTGTCGCTGGTGTATGTTCGTCTGTTCGTTCTTACGTCTGTACGACGGTTGGTCCGACACGTTTTTTTGTGAGAAAAACTTAGCAAACCGAAATTGCTGGATACTTGATAGTTAAACACAACTGTAGCCTATTTCATCAACATTGCAAAGTATACTTATCTAGCAAAGTATACTTTGAGGGAGAAATCATTTATTTTCCCCGAAATCCATTATTTCATATAAATCTAACAACTGCATATATTTGATGATTAATATTATGCAGAATTATTATACTGAATGTATTACATTATCACAGCCAAAATGGCTGTAATGGCTGTGATAATGTAATAAATTCAGCATAATAAAAAATAAGAAATTTATCATAAAATTTAAAATTTCTCCCTCAAAGTATACTTTTCTAGAAAAGTATACTTTGCAATGTTGATGAAATAGGCTACTAATATGTAAACTTGTGCATGTTAGTAAATGTCAGAGGGAATTTCAAGATTATGTTGCATTTTAATAATCAAAATATCGAAGCGATCGCAGTTTTATTAAATGTTATAAAAACAGATCAACACAATTTGCCGATGTGGGAGTCGAACCGAACTCGGAACCTTTTATTAACTCGTCAGCACGGTATTACGACAAAAATAATTCCAGCACAAAAATATTTACACAATTCCCTAACATTTGATTGGTCCGTAGCAAGTCTCTGTCCAAAATTTATATCCCAGTAAATTCCCATGCCGAACTACTTTCCGTAACCGTCAGGCGCAGTTAAAATAATTCTTAAAGCCCCTATACGGCTCAAGTTGCCGAATTTGGCCTCCTATTGGGTTTTCCCACACATAAATCCAACAGGTTTCTATTTACACACACTTTGAAACTGTTTGCATTCATTTTGGTACAAAAATTAGTTTGTACGCGATGAAAATATCAATATTTGTTGATAAACAAACAGCAGGTGCGTGTTTCAAAGCCTGATCGATTTTCCGATAGACGCTCGTGTCAACTCTTCAACTACCCGTTTCGCGGCCGATGAATTCCGATAGCCGGAGTTTATCGACTCGCTTCCGAGCCGAAGCCGTTGGGTTACGGAAATGAAATTGTCAATATTGACATTTTGCACTGAGTGGTACACAAAACAAGTTTTGTTGTGTTCACATTGCGATTAAGATGTAAATCTCAAGACTTGAGATGTATCTATTAGGCAGTATATGTTAGTTTTGTGTACTAAATCAGTTGGCAAACATGTTTTGTGTTTGAAAAAATCGGAAAATTGTAATACTGAGCCGTTCAGGGCCTTTAAGAAAACGGAAAATAAACACATTTTCTTGATGAATTTATTTCAAATGCTGGAATTACAAGGAATGAATGGCCTTTTTGTGGAATTTATCGGGGATATAAACTTTGAAAAGTCGCGGGAATACTGGACGAGGCCTTAACAGATTACAATTTTCGAAAATAATTAAAAATTGTACTTTTTTATCGCTTCATCCAGTATTCCCGCGACTTTTCCAAGATTATACCCCGTTAAATTCCACAAAAAGGCCATTCATTCCTATAACAAACGTTATGTGGCGGACCTATGCATGCAATATTTCCGGCATATGTAATCACTTTATTTCAGGATTGTTGTTATAATATGTGCTAATAGTGCGGCGTGCAGCACCAGTCATACACATGAGACACGTCATGTGATTTTTGTACCTCCGGACATCTGCGTAATACCATTAAATAAGTTTACAAATTTTAAAATATGTTTCATAAATTTGTATTCCGCATGTATTCCGAATATTTTGTCAACTTTTCACACTATTTACGGAAAATATTGTAAATGTTGTAAATGTATTTCATGAAATTACGCAGATGTCCGAAGGTACAACATCGCATGGCGTGTCTCAATTATGTCAATCACAGGTGGAAGACGTGGACCGGACCCAGTAAATGCATCATTCAAAAGGTTACCTACCCACCTGTTTCTATTAGACTATATGCGACATGTATATAGTGTACAACATGGGTGGGTGGGGTAACTTAATGGTTAATGCGGGAGTAAATTTTATCGTCTGATGTTTATTTATTTTCTTCCATAATTCTCACCAAATACATGCTTTGACAGCATTTTAGAATCATTTCCAATGGAAATGATTCTAAAGTGCTGTCAAAACATGTTTTTATTGAGAAAGAATGACAATTTTCATGCTCAGCAGTCTAAGGGTTAGACATAGAGGAAATCATCCATTTGGGATATAAAATAGCGGCTGTTACAGAGAGGGTGTTGTTGTAGAGAGGTGGCCGTTCAGGGAGGTTCGACTGTACATAGTGTACGGACATGGGTGGGTGGGGTAACGTTTTTCAAACGAGCCACTTACTGGGCCATATGTCTTCCACCGGTTTCCGTCACTTGGCAGGATGTCGAGCAGACGGAAGTTGATTATCGACAGTGACGCCGGTGTCGACGACGCGCAGGCGATATTAATGGCGCTCGGTAGCCCGGATGTTGACGTCATCGCCATCACGACTGTTGCCGGAAACACAGACTCGCCGCAAGTCGGACGAAACGTGTTGCGGATCTTACAGGTCGCGAACAGACTCGATGTAAGTTTCATCATAGACTGGTAAACGGTTAGCTTGCAGATTATCGATCGTACATGCAGACAACCGTGCTCTAAGCATGTTATCCCACCCCCATACCCAAGGTGCATGATCACGTGATTATAACAACAACAACAGTGGTTGAAAGTGTTGAAATCTTGCCCACTCCAAAGTAAGTATTATTTGATATTTTCCTTAATTTGTAACGGATTTTGATGACATGGCGCAGCAAACGCGTCTTCATAAGTCGCATTTGGTCATCCAGTGAGTTCGGCACAGACTTATGTCGTTTTTGCGAAGTCGATTCTTCGCAAAAACGACAGAAGTTTGGGCCAAAGTACAGAGACCACCAAAATGCAGCTTAAAATACGCGTTTGATGCGCCGTATTTCATCAAAATCCGTTCCGTGATAAGGACAATATAAAAGAATACGTACTTTGAATCAGATGGATTCTGGAAGTTTCAGTACTTGTTGTTGTTAGTACCACGTGATCATACACCTTGATATCCGTACCATTACCGTTTCCTATACACCAGGGGGCAACACGCGGGAATAGTGAAGTGGGATATAATACAATATTGCTACATAAACGTGTCTAAGATCTGCAATCGTGAAGCAATCAGAAGGAAACCGAACGTCTATGCAAGAACACCCTTACAATGCTGAATTAATTTGTGTCGTCTGCTGAATATTTTTTATTTTTCTCATCAAAAACTTGGTTGGGCAGCACTTTAGAATCATTTCCAATGGAAATGATTCTAAAATGGTGCCAAACCATGTTTTTACTGAGAGAAAAGACAAAATATGAATTATCAGCAGACGACTAATTCGGTTCCCGCATTCTAAGGGTTAAACTACGTATTTGTTATCGATGTGACATGTAATGACGCGCAATGATTTGAACAGATCATCGTCGATGACACGCCTACTACGCAATGCATGCAAATCATTAAATCGATGTGTTCGATTTAGGTATACATACATTAATGAAAGTGTCGTTAATGTGTGCAACTTGCATCTCTAACCATAGCTACAATAATTCGCGTCCGATATGTTATCGCGAGAGGTATGGAGCGGGGTAGCAATTTTGTTTCTACTCTAACCACTGTATGTTGTCGATTAAAGTAACATGTATCACTATAAAAGTATATAGTGGAACCTCCTGAAACTGGACACCAAGAAAAAATCCGTGATCTTATTATCGATGGGTTTCTTGGTCATTATAAAGGGCTCCAGGTAATGAATTAGTAATTGAGTATTGTCACTCCATCATTTCTGAAGCAATCGGGTATTTTAAAATTTTAATTGGGTAAAATAAAATCACACTACTGTTTACGCATCAACAGACAGCACTTATTGAATAGTTTGCTTCGAAATGAAAATATGTCTTGGCATTTCATTAGAATTGTCTCCTTGGAGACAATTCTAATGAAATACCAAGATGTGTTTTCATGGAAAATAAGAAAAATATGCTATATGTGTGGTATGTTCATTGTTTTCTGCAGCGTGATAAAGGTACCACACAATTGTTATTGCTTTTTGATACTCGCTACTTCTGATTTCAATTGTTTTTTTGGCAATTTTAATAGGATATTTAAGCAAATACGCAGCTTATCTGGAGCTCTCTTATCTTAGAAGATGGTGTATGTTGAATTGTTAATGATTTCACAGCATGCAAATATGTCTTCGACTGATCAAAAACCTGATTTACAATGAAATATCTCTAAACCGGACACCCTGGGGACCGCCCAGGGTGTCCGGTTTAGAGATATTTCACTGTACATACATTCAAATTGTGCTATGAAAATGAAGACATTTCCAGACGCATTGTCCATGTTAGTTTAGCTTTCTGAGCAGCTTCTGAGTGAAATTGCAGTTTGATTAGTTACGTCCGAGCTCAGCTTATATAGCTTTCTGAGTACAATGTGGGGGATCACGTGGTTTCCGAACGGCATGACGTCATGTTTTTAGATGTGTTTACAGAAGATTTCCTTTAATATCTTGCTAATGGAATGACATATTTTTATGAAATATACCGCAGCAAATGCGGTACACGTTGCCCTTTATTGTATAGGCGGCTATAATTATGTCGTTTTGGCGAAGAATCGGTTACCGTAAATGTAAATAAAAACTAGAGCACGTGAATGTAAGAAATAAACGGTACTCGATTCTTTGTGAAGTTATTGTAAGAACTTTCAGAGCACCCATAAAACACATATGCCATCGTATTTGGTGCGCTACATATCATAAAAATTCGTCCGTTTGTTAGGAAGATTTTAATGAAAATTTACTGTAACAATGACGTCACAGATTACGTCACGTCGGAAAATCGGGTTCGGAAACCACGTGATCATACACCTTGTGAGTACTTCTTGCTGGAAATCACGCAGTTGGATTGGTCGCGACTGATCACAGGTAAGCATCAACGTAACAAATTGCTTGATTTGGAGCTTGAGAACTGAGTACGTGCTCAGAACGTTTGATACAAGCAACAACATATGCCTACTGTCTGTTTCACGAAAGCTGCCCAAATTTTACGGCTATATAAACAATTCAAAAACAAGATTTCTTTTTATAATATTAAATTAAAGGAAAAAATAAGAATGAGCCTTCTTTTTATTTCGTGAAATTCGGTCAAATATTGATTTTATTACGAAAAATTGATTTGTCTATGGGAATTTAACATGGGGGAAAAAGTGGTAAGGAAGTGTGGGAGGAGTCAAAAAAGGAAAAAATTGGAAATTGACTCCGAAACCTGACTAGATAGCTTGGATATGATATAACTAAGAAAACAAAAGTTAAATTTTAAAAATCGTTCCAGTATTTCTAAAATTCCAAAAAAATTCCCCATGTTAAATCCCCATAGACATCTTCACTCCGTGAAGATGTCTATGGGGATTTAACATGGGGAAATTGTTTTTTCGCAATAAACTCGATATTTGACCAAATTTCACGAAATAAAAAGAAGGCTCATTTTTAATGTTTCCTTTAATTTAATATTATCGAAAAAAATATGGTTTTTGAATTGTTTATATGGCCGTAAAATTTGGGCAGCTTTCGTGAAACAGACTATAGTGTCCATGCTCGTATAACGTTCTGAGCACTGCTTGCTCGAAATGACGCAGTTTGATTGAGCATCATTTGATGAGCGCAGTGTTATAGCTTTCTGTAGCCGATTTCACCAACATTGTTAAGCACACTTATCTAGCTAAGTATACTTTGAGGGTGTAATTTTTTATTTTTCACGAAATGCATTATTTCATATAGGAGTAACGACTGCATATATTTGATGATTACAAATGTGCAGAATTAATATACTGAATTTATTGATAATGTAACAAATTCAGTATAATACAAATTAATAAATTTATCCTTAAAGGCCCTGAACGGCTCAGTATTACAATTTTCCGATTTTTTCAAACACAAAAACATGTTTGGCAACTGATTTAGTACACAAAACTAACATATACTGCCTAATAGATACATCTCAAGTCTTGAGATTTACATCTTAATCGCAATGTGAAGACAACAAAAACTTGTTTTGTGTACCACTCCGTGCAAAATGTCAATATTGACAAATTAATTTCCGTAACCCAACGGCTTCGGCTCGGAAGCGAGTCGATCAACTCCGGCTATCGGAATTCATCGGCCGCGAATCAGGGAGTTGAGCAGTTGACCCGAGCTTCTATCGGAAAATCGATCGGACTTTGAACGCGCACCTGCTGTTTGTTTATCAACAAATATTGATATTTGCATAGACTACAAACTCATTTGTGTACCAAAATGAATGCAAACAGTTTCAAAGTGTATGCAAATAGAAACCTGTTAGATTTATGTGTGGGAAAACCCAATAGGAGGCCAAATTCGGCAACTTGAGCCGTATTGGGGCTTTAAATTGAAAATTTCTCCCTCAATGTGTACTGAACAAGACAAGTATACTTTGCAATTTTGGTGAAATCGGCTACAGAGCACCTATTGCTGGCAATCAAGCACAGCTCAGCCTAGGCCAATCAACCTTCGTGATTTAGAGCTTAAGAGCTGAATGCCCATGTTGGTTTCCACTGTAGATCCCTGTATACGTCGGGTGTAACGAGCCGCTACTGGGCGACAAGAAGGCCCGCTCTAACTACCACGGGACCGACGGATTCGGGGACGTGCCGGCCCCCAATGCCCCGGATAATAGCCATATCCAGTCGGAGCACGCCGTACAGGCCCTACTACGCATGTCTAAAGAGCATTCAGGTATTACTGTGCATGTCTATACGACATTCAGGTATTACTGCGCATGTCTATATGCCATTCAGGTATTACTGCGCATATCTATACGACATTCAGGTATTACTGCGCATATATATACGACATTCAGGTATTACTGCGCATGTCTATACGACATGAAGGTATTACTGCGCATGTCTATACGACATGAAGGTATTACTGGGCATGTCTATACGACATGCAGGTATCACTGCCCATGTCTATATGGCATTCAGGTATTACTGCGCATGTCTATATGGCATTAATGTATTACTGCGCATGTCTATACGACATGCAGGTATCATTGCGCATGTCTATATGACATTCAAGTATTACTGCGCATGTATTCATGACATTCGTGTACTGCTGCGCATGTCTATACGACAGTCATGTATTACTACGCAGGTGTTACTGAGCATGTCTATATGACATTCATGTATTAATGCGCATGTATGTATGCCATTAAGGTATCACTGTGCATGTATATACAATGTTCAGGTATTACTGCACATGTCTATATGACATTCAGGTATTACTGCGCATGTATATATGGTATTCAGGTATTACTGCGCATGTCTACATGGCATTCAGTTATCACTGCACATGTCTATATGCCATTCATGTATCACTGCGTATGTCTATATGAAATTCAGGTATTAATGCGCATGTATATATGGTATTCAGATCTTATATATGGTATTCAGGTATTACTGCGCATGTCTATATGCCATTCAGGTATCACTGCGCATGTCTATATGCCATTCAGGTATCACTGCGCATGTCTATGTGACATTCAGATATTAATGCGCATGTATATATGGTATTCAGGTATTAATACACGTGTATATATGGTATTCAGGTATTACTGCGCATATCTATACGACATCGATGTATTACTGCGCATGTCTCTATGACATTCAGGTATTACTGCGCATGTCTATATGGCATTCAGTTATTACTATGTGCATGTCTATACAACAGTCCGGTATTGCTGCGCATGTCTATAATTATGACATTCAGGTTCGTGTATTACTGCGCATGTACATGTTCGTGTTACCTATGGAGACCAGACGGGTTTTTATGATTATGATTTTATGATTGCGATCAGTGCAGCCACATACTATACATGTAATATAATTGACACAAACCTTGTGTGTTTGTACCTACACGCAGATTTGCAGCGTCATTCACAGAAAATATCACAGTTTCTGTTAATATCATGTAAATCGTACACGTTCTTATATGGAAGCCCTGGAGGGACTTCTGACTTCAATACTTCTAACTTCATTACTTCTAACTTCCTTATTTGTCGCTTCCTACTTCCTTACTTCTAACTTCCAACTTCATTACTTCTAACTTCATTACTTCTAACTTTCCTTCCTAATTTTGTACGCTTCCTACTTCCTTACTTCTAACTTCCAACTTCATTACTTCTTACTTCTAACTTCATTACTTCTAACTTCCAACTTCATTACTTCTACTTTTAACTTCATTACTTCCAACTTCATCACTTCTTACTTCTAACTTCCTTACTTCTAACTTAATTACTTTTTACTTCATTACGTCTTACTTCTAACTTCCTTACTTCTAACTTCATTACTTCTAAGAAGTAATGCAGTTAGAAGCAAGGAAGTTAGAAGTAAGGAAGTTAGACGTAAGAAGTGATGAAGTTGGAAGTTCAAAGTAAAAATTAAAGAAGTTAGAAGCAAGGTAGTTAGACGTAAGGAAGTTAGACGTAAGAAGTGATGAAGTTGGAAGTTCAAAGTAAAAAGGAAAGAAGTTAGAAGCAAGAAGTAATGAAGTTAGAAGTAGGAAGTAGTAAAGTAGGAAGTTAGAAGTAAGGAAGTAGGAAGTAAGGAAGCTAGAAGTATTGAAGTCAGAAGTCCCTCCAGGGCTTCCATATACAAAAACACATGGCTTGTCTTATGACCCTACTCAGACGTGTTTATGTGATCACACCATGCATATTCAATGAAGCAAACACGATTAGTATGATCTGTCTGATCGATCAATGGTTCAATATTTGTACACACTTGGTAATAGAGACGCGAACTTCCTTTGGTAACTGTGGCTGTGACTGGAGAAATTGAACTTATGGGATTTGAGATCAGTGTAGATCCAGATCAGCACAGTCTGATCAGGATCTTCACTGTTCGTCATTCCATCAATGAAACACGCGCCATGGTTCTAACAAGCAATATAGATCGTTGCCAGGCTATCGGAGATTTACGGAGCCCCGCAGGGGACATGTGTTTTTTTTAAAAAAATAATTCGTTCCTACGAAATAACAATTCGTTTCTTCAATTTAACAATTCGTTCCCTCGAATTAATAATTCGTTCGCACGATATAACAATTCGTTCCCTCGAATTAACAATTCGTTCCCATGATATAGTAATTCGTTCCCTCGAATTAACAATTAGTTCCCACGAAATAATAATTCCTTCCCTCAATTTAACAATTCGTTTCCTCGAATTAACAATTCGTTCCCACGATATAACAATTCGTTCCCACGAATTAACAATTCGTTCCCATGGGAACGAATTGTTATTTCGTGGGAACGAATTGTTAAATTGAGGGAACGAATTGGTAAATTGAGGGAACGAATTGATATTTTGTGGGAACGAATTCTACGTCCCCTGCGGGGCTCCGTAGAGATTAATATCCCATCAGGAATTACACTGCTCACACACACCATGAACCTCATTTCTCCAGAGACAGCCACATAAATTGATATACACATGTTCCACTGGAAAACAGGCAAATAAACACACCCAAGAAATGAATGCGTGCTTTGCGAACAGGAAGACACATTAACATAATATATACATTTAAACTAAACTCAACAAATTAAAACTCAACATGGCAACTCAATAGGCCCAACATTTTCTTTATAGGAATTCAATAAGTGTATAACTGTGTCAATATTTCACCAGTTCTCTAAATTGCAAGTGCCCGCTATTCAGATATAATCATTTAGCAATATTTATTTTACTGATAGTGACGCGCGGTGATAATTAAATGCGTCACCTGAACAAATAATAATTTCGACAGATTCTAAAGTATGATTATTGCACATCAAAAAATAAATACAGATACTAAATAGTAAGATCCGTTAACAGTTTAAGGAGACACGGTTATATCGCCTCTGATATCAGTGTGTAAATTTACGTCCGATATAAAATGTATAACAATGCCGATCAATACGTGGGATAATGGTGAATTAATGTTTAGTTTGCCAGAAAGTGTCTCAGATGATGTCTCTGATGTAAACAAAAGTTTGTGCCTACTGTGTGGGCATGTACATTTAAGAATACAGATGTTTTATGGGTGTTCGGCTTAGCGAGGTTCTACTGTACATACTTTCGTTGTGGTACATGTAACTTCTGTAGTTTCACTGAGACTTTCATTGCAGGGGACGTAACTCTCGCATGTATTGGACCGCTAACGAACGCCGCGATGGCGATACGGTTAGACCCCTTGTTTGGGCGGCGACTGAATGGCTGTTACATCATGGGTGGAAACTACCAAGGTACGGTAACGGTATTGGTCATTTATCCCGTCAACACAGTGCGTAATGTGCCGTGAAACACTGTACCGTGCAACATTTTTGATATCCTGGCAATATGACCTAATCACTGCATGTGAATATGTGCGGTTGTCATACTAGTCGATTCTCCGATTTTGACGATGCGGCTGGGGTTATTTTTTTCCATTTTAAAGCTATTTGTAGGTGTTGACGGGATGAATAGAATAATAGGTTAGTGCCGTGAATGGGAAAAATATCCGGCGCGGCACAGAAACGGGATGTGCTCGGCAGAGCCTCGCCCATCCCGTTTCCTAAGCCTTGCCAGATATTTTTTCCCATTCACGGTACTAAGCTACTATTATCTATATACGTTACCATTGTAGAAAGCTATGACGAATGTATGATATGTGACTGGAGGAATGGGGTTTGTGGGGTTGGTCCTGTTAAAATATTACACTCGTGTAGCATGATAATTAGAGGTTTATACGTGGCTTGTTTGATATCGGCCTAGGTATTGGCCCGAGGTAACTTGGTATCAGCCTGAGACCGAAACAAGACACGTATTAACGTCTTTATTACTTAGATTACTTAGATATCAATTTCAATATCAATCATCCGGCAGTTGTGATAATCCTATATTAAAATATTACCGTTATCCATGATTGAATGATGAAATACACAGCCTACAAATTTAAATTCCCGGCATCTGTCAAAATTTACGCAGCCGATAAAGTAAACATACGCAATGCGCATGCCCAAAGGAACTGGTTTAATATGCGCGCGAGACATGGTATCGAACTGGAAACGGCGGTATCAGACTAGTAACGATGGTATCAGACTAGAAATGGCAGTATCAGACTTGAAGTTTCAGTATCAGACTGGAAAACAATGCCGTATCAGCCTGGACTGTGTATGTTATTGCTGTAGGCAAATACAGGTAATTTCTAGCCAAAAATTTATATCTAAGTAATAGCGATCTATATTGCTTAATATAAGCATGTCGGGTGTTTCATTCACATTGATGAAATGGCGAACGGTGCAGATCCTGATCAGACTGCGCGGATGATCTGGATTTACACTGGTCGCATAAGCATCAGGGATCCGTTTCACTAAACTCCGTACGACAAAAATGTTCGTAAGTGCAAAATTATGATAGTCTGTAATTTCCACATTAACACTGTTTTCTTGTAAACAATTACTTGATTTACATTTATTGACATAGGCTGCATATGCAGCCTATGTTCAATAAATGTAAATCCATTAATTGAAATTGCCGGACGAAATTTGCACTTACGAACATTTTAGTCGTACGAAGTTTAGTGAAACGGGACACATGAGGTCGTTTCAGTTTCAGTAAGCGTCGTACGACTATAATTTTCGTAAGTGCGCATTTAGGATAGTCTGTAAATTCCAATTGATGGATTTAGATTAATTGAACATATGCAGCCTATGCTCAATAAATGTAATCCAATGATTGTTTACAAGAAAAAAAATTGAATGTGGAATTTACAGACTATCATCATTTTGCACTTACGAACAGTTTAGTCGTACTTACATGTACATATAGGTGAGTGAAACGAGCCCCAGATCTCCACGTACAGACACGCATACGTTACTCTTGAATACGAATATATGACATTCAAAAGACGTGTCCGTCACATACGTTACTATTGTAAAATGTACGAATGTACATGGTATTCCTGGTGTTCAAAAGACGTGTCCGTCACATACGTTACCATTGTAAAATGTACGAATGTACATGGTATTCCTGGTGTTCAAAAGACGTGTCCGTCACATACGTTACCATTGTAAAATGTACGAATGCACATGGTATTCCTGGTGTTCCATAGACGTGTCCGTCACATACGTTACCATTGCAAAATGTACGAATGTACATGGTATTCCTGGTGTTCAAGACTGTCCGCACATACGTTACTTGTAAAATGTACGAAGACATGGATTCTGGTGTTCCATAGCGTTGTCCGTACCATTCGTTACCATGCAAAATGTACGAATGTACATGTTATTCCTGGTGTTCAATAGACGTGTCCGTCACATACGTTACCATTGTAAAATGTACGAATGAACATGGTATTCCGATACGTTAGCTGTACACATATACGTAATACTTATATACAAGTGTATGGTAACTGGAGTTGATGCTCTTGTGCTGCTATGTAGCTCGAGAACTGAGATACATGTACTTGTATTTACAATGTCGTGTCTTTGATGGCTGATTCCTTACCTAGAATTTTACGCTGGATTCGAAAATTCATAATCTTGAAAACATCTGGTTGGCCGTTTTCCCACGAATTCAAGATGGCCGCCAAAATAACCGGACCAATGCTCTATGATTTAGGCAACGGCAACATGACGGCGAGTGTCGACTTAAATGTTTACACTGACCCAGAAACAACGTATGTAGTCTTTACTTTTGACATGCGATAATTTATAGCACGCTGTAAGTCATATCTTCAGAACATGTTATACCAGATGTTATTACATGTAGTTTAGCTGTCATATTTTATTTGTCTGTGTCAAACAACAACAACAACAACAGTGGCTGAAAGTGTTGAAATCTTCAAAGTATTATTTGATATTTTCCTTAAAGCCCCTATACGGCTCAAGTTGCCGAATTTGGCCTCCTATTGGGTTTTCCCACACATACATCCAACATGTTTCTATTTACACACACTTTGAAACTGTTTGCATTCATTTTGGTACACAAATGAGTTTGTAGTCGATAAAAATATCAATATTTGTTGATAAACAAACAGCAGGTGCGTGTTTCAAAGCCCGATCGATTTTCCAATAGACGCTCGGGTCAACTTCTCAACTCCCCGATTCGCGGCCGATGAATTCCGATAGCCGGAGGTTATCGACTCGCTTCCGAGCCGAAGCCGTTGGGTTACAGAAATGAAATTGTCAATATTGACATTTTGCACTGAGTGGTACACAAAACAAGTTTTTGTTGTGTTCACATTGCGATTAAGATGTAAATCTCAAGACTTGAGATGTATCTATTAGGCAGTGTATGTTATTGTGTGTACTAAATCAGTTGGCAAACATGTTTTTGTGTTTGAAAAAATCGGAAAATTGCAATACTGAGCCGTTCAGCGCCTTTAATATGAAACGGATTTTGATGTAATATGGCACAGCAAACGCATCTTCATGAGCTGTATTTGGTGGTCCATGGAGTTTGGCACAGACTTATGTCGTTTTTGCGAAGAATCGATTTCCGTGACACGGAAATCGATTCTTCGCAACAACGACAGAAGTTTGGGCGAAAATACAAAGGCCACCAAATGCAGCTTAACCAGACGCGTTTGATGCACCATATGTCATCAAAATCCGTTACGTAATAATGACATGTTATACATATATCTCATTACAGTTATGAAGCAATTATGTTTGAATTAAATGATCGTACAGGGGCGCCGGAAGCATAATACTAATATTGGTCCGGCGAATCTACTGGTTGGCGCCGCTACCCACCCAAAGTGTATGTTGTTAACTCTCAGTTGAACCGTCTCGCCGAGACGGTTCAACTGAGTGGTAACAACATACACTTTTGATAAGGAATGAGAAAATTGCAGAAAAATATTTACATTCCGTTTTTTATACATGAATAACAAATATGTTAAAATGATTGACCCGGCAGTGGCCGGACCTGCCGGACCTGTTCCGACGCCCCTGTGGTAAGGGGTAGAATAAGTCCTTTATCAGGGGCGACACTGCTCACAATCCCCATAGCCCACTATCCCACAGTATGCTCTATGCTTCAGGTAAGGGCAACATGACGACGAGCGCGGAATTCAATTTTTACACGGACCCGGAAGCGGCGTATGTCGTGTTGAACCAGCTGGGCTGCCCAATAACTCTCGTGCCCTGGGAGGTCTGTGATGCCCACTCCCTGCCCTGGGTAAGTACCTCTGAGTCTGCACTCCGCGCCGGCGTCAAACGATACAGCGATTTCCTGACGACATTGCACTCAGCTCTACTTATAACCTGAATCTGTAACGCATAAACGCATTTTTTTCATTTAGTAACCGGCGCAGATTTCTTGCGCCGGTTACTAGACGAAAATGTGTTTATGCAGTATCTTCCACATGTCGATGGATGGGAATTCGTCCCGAATCCGGCGCCTATTTCGACGTGAAACATTTTACTCTGGCGCGGAGTACAGCACAACTGACTGCACTGACAGCGTACTGTTACCGTTTTCACGTTGAACAAGAAACTTGGAAGGCAGCTGAATTTCTCTATTTAATCTTCAGGGCCCGATTGTTCAAAACATCAGTTAGCTTAACGGACTGTTAAATCCTTAACTGAATGGTTAAAATCTCTGTTTTAACAGAGATTTTAACCATTCATTAAGGATTTTCAGTTAACAGGTAGGATTTAACAGTCCGTTAAGGATTTAACAGTCCGTTAAGCTAACGGATGTTTTGAGCAACCGGGCCCTGGCGAACTACAGAAGTTATGCTGCTAAATTGGGCGTTGTCGGCTCATAGTGTTAACAGCTGGTCATCATTAAAGTTACATGCCCATTCAGTAGGCACACAATGTTCTTTATATCAGACATCATCTGAGACTTTTTCGCAAAATAAACATTCATGCACCATTGCCCCACGTATTGAGTGGCATTATTGTACATTTTATATCAGACGTAAATTTCCACACTAATATCAGGGGCGATAACCGTCTTTCCTTAAAATTTTAACAGACATTACTATTTATTCTCTGTATTATAATTTATTTTTTGATGTCCAATGATAATACTTTATAATCTGTCGAAACTATTATGTTTTCAGGTGACACATTTAATTAGTATAAATAATTAAAACCTATCATGTCTCATTTGCATATGAAAGTAGCCTCATGCCACCGCGAGTCACTACAGTAAAATAAATATTACAAAGTGATTATATCTGTACAGCGGGCACGGAACTGGTGCAATAGTGACACAATTATACACTTATTTAATTCATATAAAGAACAGTGTGTGCCTACTTAGTGGGCATGTACCTTTAAATGAAAGAAACCGCAGTTGTATTTGTGAACAATAAAACAATAGACCACGTGATCCCCAATGTGCATATTTTTCTAGTATTTAAAGGTACATGCCCACTCAGTAGGCACAAAATGTTCTTTATATCAGAGACATCATCTGAGAAATTTTCTGGCAAAATACACATTCATTCACCATTACCCCACGTATTAATTGGCATTATTATGCATTTTATATCCGGCATAAATTGTCACACTGATATCAGGGGTGATAACCATGTTTCATTAAAATACTAACGGACATCACTATTGATTCTCTGTATTTATGTTTTGACGTGCAATGATCATACTTTATAATCTGTCGAAAATATTATTTTTTTAGATGACGCATTTAATTAGCATAACTAATTAAAAACTATCATGCCTCATTTGCATATGAAAATAGTCTGATACCACCGCGCGTCACTATCAGGGCCCGGTTGTTCAAAACACCAGTTAGCTTAACGGACTGTTAAATCCTTAACGGACTGTTAAATCCTTAACTGAATGGTTAAAATCTCTGTTAAAACAGAGATTTTAACCATTAATCCTTTCCTTTACTGAATGGTTAAAATCTCTGTTAAAACAGAGATTTTAACCATTCAGTTAAAGATTTAACAGTCCGTTAAGCTAACGGATGTTTTGAGCAACCGGGCCCAGTAAACTAAATATTACAATTATTATACATGTATCTGTACTGCAGGCACGGAACTGGTGGAATGGTGATACATTTATACACTTTAATTCATATAAAGAACATTTTGTGCCTACTGAGTGGGCATGTACCTTTAAATGAAAGAAACCGCAGTTGTTGTGGTGAACAATAAAACAACACACCACGTGATCCCCAATGTGCATATTGTTCTAGTATTTAAAGTACGCTATAATTATATCTAACATCATTTATACATTTACACTGCCGCTTGCGCTAATCTTGCCAAAATTTGTCAACTGTTTGATTTCAACATACTTGAATATTGCTCTGGAAATGAAGCAGATTGATTAGCTAATCCTGAGCTGTTCTACAGCTCAGACTCAACCAATCAACTGCTTGATTGCGAGTTTAGAAAGATGCTCATGAATGCTGCCATATGTAGCCGATTTCATCAAAATTGCACAAAGTATACTTATCTAGCTAGCAAAGTATACTTTGAGGGAGTAATCATTTATTTTTTCCAAAATGCATTATTTCGTATATATCAAAAGTATGCATAATTATTGCACTGAATTTATTACATTATCACAGCCAAAATGGCTGTGATAATGTAATAAATTCAGTATAATAAAAATTAATAAATTTATCCTTAAATTGAAATGTTTTCCCTCAAAGTATACTTTGCTAGATAAGTATACTTTGCAATGTCGGTGAAATAGGGTACTGGACAATATTAACACAGGCGGTTGTGTAAATATGCATATAATTTCCAGCAATGGTACATGGACCTGTGTAAAATCGAATCCCCGGGCACCAAGTTTATTGAGATGCTGGAGCAAAATGTTGTTGAGCGTTTTTACCGTCCCTTCTTTGATAAAGGCGTTGCTAAGCAATACGAGATTGTCGACCAATACGCGATGGCAGCTTTTCTAGATCCCTCAACGATCAGCGATGACGTCACTGTTTACGCAACTGTCGAACTCAGGGGAGAGCACTCGCGTGGCCAAATGATCGTTGATTGGTCAGGCACTTTAAATATGGCGCAGAATATCCGAATACCTATTAAATTCGATCCGAAACGTACTTCCGATGTAATGGTTAAAACGCTCAGCAACGAGGTCTTCGCCTAGATGGTATTCAAACATTGCTTTAAAAGTGGTATTCTATGCACGGCTTTCACAAAATGTGATGTGTTACCAAGGTGCATGATCACGTAGCTACAATAATAACAACAATGGCTGAAAGTGTTGAAAGCGCGCCAACTCCAAAGTAAGTATTATTTGATATTTGCCTTAATATGCAACGGCTTTTGATGAAATATGGCACAGCAAACGCGTCGTCATGACCTGCATTTGGTGGTCCCGGGAGTTCAGCACATACGTATGTCGTTTTTTCGAAGAATCGATTTCCGTGTCAGTCGACACGGAAATCGATTCTTCGCAAAAACGACAGAAGTTTGGGCCAAAGTACAGAGACCACCAAATGCAGCTTAACAAGACGCGTTCGATGAATAAAAATCCGTTACATAATAAGGATAAAATAAAAGAATACGTACTTTGAATCGGAGGGCTTCTGGAAGTTTCAGTGCATGATGTTGTTGTTGTTGTTGTAATCACTTGATCATACACATTGGTTACTATAGTCAGGGATTTCAATATCATTTCTATAAACCGGACACCCTGCATACCCCCCCCCCCCCACATGTGTGGGTAACCTTGTTGGTCTCCTTTGTCATGCTGTCTGTTCGTGATCGCAAAGCACAACAAAATGTCGTGGTGTGGTCATCTGCCTGATTTACAGTGGAACATCTCTAGGGTGTCCGGTATAGAAATGCTTCACTGTAACGTTGGCTACGAGATAAATAATAAACAGTAAATAATAAACACATGTTGCCACCATGCTGTCGCAGTATGCATAGTACTAATGCATACCCGTTTTGTTATTCCGACAGTTTAAAGGTACATGCCCACTCACATGTAGGCACAAACTGTTCTTCATATGAATTAAATAAGTGTATAATTGCGTCACTATTCTACGAGTTCTAAGCATAATGCTATACAGATATAATCATTTAGTGATATGTATTGTACCGACAGTGACTCGCGGTGGTATCAGACTATTTTCATATGCAAATGAGGCATGCTATTTATTTTTATTATTTATACTAACTAAATACGTCACCTGAAAAAATAATATGTTCGACAGATTATAAATAGTATGAGCATTGCACATCTAAAAATAAATACAGAGAATAAATAGTAATGTCAGTTAACATTTTAAGGAAACACGGTTATCGCCCCTGCTATCAGTATAAACATGGTGAATGAATGTTGTTTTCGCCAGAAAATGTCGTATCTACATAATATATAAAGCTATCTGGCTCCCTGTATTATAACATGGTATTTTGTACCTACGGCGTGGGCATGTACCTTTAAAGGGGCATATCAGGAATTTTTTTTACAAAATACTATAAAAAATAAAAACGCGTTTTCATCATGGCCCCGTGTAAAGTGGTTTAATTGAAGATATATGACGATACTAGGAGTGCTGGGTTGTTTCAATTTTCACCGATATTATAGGAATTCATGGCCTTTTTGTGGAATTTATCGGGGGTATAAACTTGGAAAAGTCGCAGGAATACTGGACGAAGGCCGGAAGGCCTCGTCCAGTATTCCCGCGACTTTTCCAAGTGAATGATCGATGTACAATGCTCTTTCAAAGTTGTTAAAATGGTGACCCCGGGGTCATGTTATATATCAAATCGAAGGTATCAATGAGGCGATCACTTTGGTACATTTTTTGTCGAAATCGGATTGTTATGTCATCCAAGATGGCCGCCAAAAGGTCGTTCTTTTATTAGAGATTTCAAAATTCTTCTTCACATGAACCGCTTGGCCCATGGTAGCCAACCTTAAAAGTGATGGTCCATGGGTGAAGCCTTTTCAGATTTGTTGAAATGGAATGTCATCGCTAATCCAAGATGGCCGCCGTATAAAAATAGCATAAATTCTTAAAAAATCTTCTTCTCATGAACCGCAGGCCAGATTTAGACTCAACTTGGTAGGAATGATCGATTTACAATGCTCTTTCAAAGCTGTGAAAATGGTGACCCCGGGGTCAAAAATGGGCGTGGCCCGTGGGGTCATTTTGGGTTCAAATTTTATTTTTGACCGAATATGCTCGTGTCATATATCAGATTAAAGGTATCGATGAGGCGATTGCTCAGGTGCAATATTTGTCGGAATCGGATGATTATGTCATCCATAATGGCCACCAAAATGTCCATTTATTCGAGATTTTTAACGTCTTTTTCTCAGGAACCACATGGCCTATGCTGGCCAAACTTCACAGGAAGTTTAGATCCTTGGGTGAAGCATTTTCAGATTTGGTAAAATGAGAGTCATCGCTTAATCCAATATGACCGCCATCTAAAAATAGCACAATTTTTTTAAAATACATGAACTCAATTTCACATTCTCCTCTGGTGTTCATTGAGTCAGGTGAGCGAATTAGGGCCATCATGGCCCTCTTGTTTAAAATCTTGTTGTTTTTTTTTCAGCGGTCCTAGTATCTTCGTATATCTTTAATTGAAACACTTTAGTGACTTTACACAGGGCCATGATGTAAACACATTTTATATATATATATATATTTTTTAAATCTTGACAATTTTTTTCAGCGGTCCTAGTACCGTCGTATATCTGTAATTAAAACACTTTACACAGGGCCATGATGTAACACATTTTTATTGTTTGTATTATTTTTTTAAAAAAATGATGATTTGTTTTCAACGGTCCAAGTATCGTCGTACATCTTTAATTAAACCACTTTACACATGGTGAAAACACGTTTTTATTTTTTACAGTATTGGTTAAAAAATCCTGATGCCCCTTTAAACTCCGTACCGAGGTATCAGGTTGCATGCATGCTCTCATGTATTCAGCTGCTGGGGCCCGTTTCACTAAACTTCGTACGACGAAAATGTTCGTAAGTGCGAATTTATGATCGTCTATAAATTTCAATTGATGGATTAACATTTATTGAGCATAGGCTGCATATGCAGCCTATGCTCAATAAATGTAAATCCAATAATTGTTTACAAGAAAACACTGTTAATGTGAAATTTACAGACTGTCATAATTTTGCACTTACGAACATTTTAGTCGTACGAGGTTTAGTGAAACGGCCCCCTGGTTTGGTGAATTGTGCGTAAAATTCTTCTCTCATTCAACAAACACACAATTGTGGCTGTGGCTGGAGAAATGTGGCTTTTCTGATTGTTTATCAATGTACATGTAGCTCCTGATCAAACAGCACACTCATGTAGCCTGATCAAATGTAAATGCTTTGATTTAACGACGGCACTGGCTCGATGACCTTGCATGTCGGGACTGACTATTTAAGTCCCCATCCGATAGGACTAGGCTAGCACGAAGTTGTCTTGCCCAAGGATTCGCCGAATCGAACCCGGGGTCTCCCGAGCCGCAGTC
Organism: Conchocele bisecta; assembly: GCA_029237695.1. Lineage (NCBI taxonomy): Eukaryota > Metazoa > Mollusca > Bivalvia > Lucinida > Thyasiridae > Conchocele > Conchocele bisecta. The sequence continues at coordinate 32,080,782 of CM055271.1, forward strand.
CGACGCTCTACCTACTGAGCTAATCCGGCCACCGTAGCCTTATAACGATCTTCATCCCGTCAACACAGTGCGCATGTGCCGTGAAACACGGTGCCGTGAAACATTTTTGATAGCCAGTCAATACTATTTTTGCATTTTACAGCCATTTGTAGGTGTTCACGGGATAAATAGAATAGTAGGTTAGTGCCGTGAATGGGAAAAATATCTGGCGCGGCACGGAAACGGGATGTGCTCGGCAGAGCCTCGCCCATCCCGTTTCCTGAGCCTTGCCAGATATTTTTTCCCATTCACGGCACTAACCTATTCTCTATCTATTTTCCTTATTTCTGAAACAAAGTATATGTTGTGACCACTCATTTGAACCGTCTCGGCGAGACGGTTTAAATGAGTGGTCACAACATATACTTCTGATGAGAAATAAAGAAATTCTTGAGCCTTGCCGGATATTTTTTCCCATTCACGGCACTAACCTACTATTCTATATATATTGCTTGTTATAAGCATGGCGGGCGTTTCATTTATCAAATGGGAAGAGTGCAGGGGCCCGTTTCACTAAGCTTCGTACAGCTCAAATGTTCGTAACTGCATAATTATGATAGTTCATTTCACATTTACAATGTTTTCTTGTAAACAATTATTGGATTTACATTTATTGAGCATAGGCTGCATATGCAGCATATGCTCAATACATGTAAATCCATCAATTGAAATCTACAGACGATTCTAAATTTTCACTTATGAACATTTTACTAATACAGAAGTTTAATGAAACGGGCCCCAGATCCTGATCAGACTGTGCTGATCTGGATTTACACTGGTCGTAAAACCCATAAGATCATTATCTCCAGTCACAGACAACATGAATATTGACTGTTAACAGTATCATCTTTTATGTATTGTTAATTGTTATATACAAACATTAAAATAGTAGTGTTATTATTCGAACCTCGTGCACCCATCTCATTACATTCATTTGTTTAGACACGCACTCCCGGGTATTAGGCGAAAATAGATTATGGAAAACAGTTGAAAATAAAGAAATCTTCTTGTTGTTCACCCTATAGTAAACGTCATTATAAAGTATGATGATAACACATCAACAATAAAGTTAGATGAAAACTTCTTATTTCCGTTATCCTTTTAAAGAAACGCTGTTATCGCCCCTGATCTCAAGAGTAGCAATTCACGTTCGATGTAAAAAGCATAGCAATGCTATTGAACACGTCCGATAATGGTAAATTAATTTTATTTTGCTGAAGAAAAAAAAGAGTCATCTACATAATGAATATGATACAAACAGGGTTGCGAGACTGCGTGTTTAACCCTTTCACCCATAAGTAACTGGAATGGATTTGGGTATGTTACTTTTGCAACCAATCCAATGGTCACAAAATGATTTTCAGACTAGTCAGTTTATGAAAAAATGGGTGTTTTTGTTCTAGACAATATGAAAATTACTTGCAAAAATTGCAGATCCTGATTAGACAGCTCGTTACGAGCGGTTCATCTGGATCTGCACTGTTTGCAAACCCCGCTATACTGTAGCGGGTTTTCGGGTTCAAAGGTTAAAGGTTTCCGATTACTGTGATTATTCCCTTTCAGGACTTCTACCACCGACTCCGCGCCACTCCCACCACCCAAAAGTCTGACTTTCTGAAGACACTAGAGACGAAGTCCGCCCAGTACGCCCTCACCCATCACTGGGGCGCGTTCGTTCCCGCTGACGAAGTCTTAATGGCCGTCCTTGTACAAAATGACGTCATCACAAAATCTGTTGACGTGTACGCAACTGTCGAGACAAAGGGTCAATACACGTGGGGTCAAATGGTTGTGGACTGGGAGAACTTTCTGAAGAAGTCGGCGAATATGAAGCTTGTGACTGATATAGATCAGACGAAATATGAAGCGTTGTTGTTCAAGACTGTCGACAAAACGCCCAGTTGATACTAGAACAATATTACAACGGTTAATTTACCCCGCTCCATACCTCTCGCGAGGGGTAGCAATTTAACCCCATCTCTTTAATGTAACGCATGGAAGAGTGATTTTTGCAATCGGTTATCCGGCGTGTTTGATATGTAAGTGATATAAAACTGTCAAAGCTGTATCAATAAAGAACACACACATGCAGAAATTGGATATTTTACCGTATCAAGGTGTTTATCTGACATTTACATGTATATCTGGTAAATTTGAAAGCTTCATTTCGTTATGTTGACTGTTGAACAACAACTAGAGAAAAGATGGCTTCCATGGGAAAATGATTTCCCTGTTCTATTATTTTTGGCAATTTAATAGTTCTACATCAAAGATTATTTGCTTAAAGGTATAAAATATACAGTTACTAAATTTTGACATAACATCAACAGGTTTGGGTATGCACTTTGGTTGCTCACATGTTTTGAATGGGTCAAATTGTAGCCGTAGATAACATATCAGAAGCGAATTATTGTAGCTAAGTTGACACCTGTATTCACCTAACCCGAACTTTCAGTCTGTAACGCAGGGCGACTTGCATGCATGTAAGTCGCCCTGCGTTAGAGACATAAAGTTCGGGTTGAATTCACCATTTTTACACGTTGTTGCGCCAAAAATAATAGTATCTTCTAATATTATATGCCCCCATTGTTACGGAGCCCCGTTGGGGACATGGATGTTTTTATTAATTCGCTGCCACGAAATAACAATTCGTTCCCTCAATTTAACAATTAGTTCCCTCGATATAACAATTAGTTCCCTCTAATTAACAATGCGTTCTCGGATTTTTTTATTAATTCGCAGCCACGAAATGACAATTCGTTCCCTCAATGTAACAATTCGTTCCCTCGAATTAACAATTCGTTCCCACGATATAACAATTCGTTCCCACGAATTAACAATTCGTTCCCGTGGGAACGAATTGTTATTTCGTGGGAACGAATTGTAAATTGAGGGAACGAATTGTTAATTCGTGGGGACGAATTGTTAAATTGAGGGAACAAATTGTTATTTCGTGGGAACGAATTGTTAATTCGAGGGAACGAAATGTTATTTCGTGGGAACGAATTGTTAATTCGAGGGAACGAATTGTTAATTGTTAATTCGAGGGAACGAATTGTTAATTCGAGGGAACGAATTGTTAATCCGTTGGAAAGAATTGTTAAATTGAAGGAACGAATTGTTATTTCGTTGGAACGAATTAATAAAATGAAAAGTCATGCAGAGCATGATGTTATTAGCCGATCAAATCAGGGTTCAATATATGTCCACATTTTAGTAGTTACGGAATCTCAGGGAAAAGTGAGAGAAGTGTTGATTTCCTCTCCAACCAAATTCTCCCAGTTATATTTAGCTATCATTAATATCTGATCATAGCAATACTTATGGTAGTCAAAGTAAATGAACTAGCCACAAGTTTATAAAACATTCTAATGTGTTAATCATTTCTCTATATGCTGGTATATTTGAGCAAAATAAGTAGATTCCGTTATATATATTGGGCCAAGTGATGTTGGTGTGGTAAGGGAACCTGCCACCATATCAGCAAATGGTAGTTTCAGTGTTGAATGGATATTGTATATCCCCCACTGTAGCGCCGTTAAACGTAAAAACGCTAAAGATAAGCTAACATTACATAAAATAATGTTGATGTTTTTTCCCCAAAGCATCTGGCATCTAAGGGCCGTAATGGCTCCACTTTTCTCTCGGTACAGTATAAATATACTGCAGGGACAATCCCCACTCGTATATTGTTAATTAACAGTTTGTAGCGTATATTCTCGGCGGTATTTATACTCAAATGTACTTTGCAAAACAAATTACCTGTATCTAATGGTTGTATCTTTTTGCAAATGAAGCTGATGTGCGCTTATCAAGATCACGTGATCGGCAACTGTTCGATTGATTGGTCAGCTGGGTGAGCCAACATTGGTCCGGTCCAATCAAATCACGAATACAAAATATCACGTTTTGTAACGAATAGTTTGGGGTGAATTGTCGAGATTCCGGCACCGCATGTTAATTTTTGTTTCTTGGTGGTTTTGTATACATTTGGGGTCTGGCTTTCCGAAAAATCCGGGTGCCATTTTTCTCGGACATGTTCAAGGTAATTTCCTGGTCATTGACCTTTTTGGCATAATTGGAGCCCGTGTACCCTGAATTATACACCAATATGTCGTGTATACGTATGACCCTAAACTGGTATAAATTACACAGAAGAACCGACTAATAGACACACTAATCATTTTCGGAAGATTCGATTTTCAACTCACATATCTGGCGGTCATATTTTCAAGATGGATATTCTGAAGCTCTGTGAGTGTAGTATATTCTGCGACTGTCGTCTGTGTTGAGAACAGACGTCCATACTTTGTCTGCCCTACTTTTGTGGGTGTCAAAATTGTCTATGTTCATGAAAGTAAATTACTATTGATTTGCCATTTACTTGGCGGCCATTTTGAGTTTTCTGACAATGGAGTATGTTAACTGCAACATTATTCCAGTTGAAAGAATTAACCTTTGAATATAGGTGAAGGCGCTTAGCATTACACAAATATGTAGCAAGTCAACCGAAATCTCATAAATACCCGATTTGTGGCGGCCATCTTGAAAATATGATAATTATATACTGAATATTAGTGTAGTTTACGTAAATTCTTTAATATATCCATCAGAAATGTTTTTGAACAAGCTCATATATTTGCAGTTTTCGACTTCCGTCAAGCATAAAGTTCAATGACCTTGAAATGACCTTGAACTTGGTTTAAAAAAATGGCACCCGGATTTTTTGGAAACCTTATACATTCAAGTTTATAAAAACACCGGGTGCCATAAATTAACACGAGATGCCGGAATCTTATATATATACCTACTTCCGCTCCAATCAGATGTATAATTACGGGAGCAGCTGTATTTTTACAGGTGCAGCTGCATTTTGTACAGGTGCAGCTATACTTTTTACAAGTGCAGCTATAAAAATACAGGTGCATATACAAAAATACAGGTGCAGCTGTATTTTTTACAGGTGCACCTATACATTTACAGCTGCAGCTATACATTTACAGGTGCAGCTATAAAATTACAGGTGTAGCTGTATTATTTACAGGTGCAACTAGAAATTTTCAGCTGCAGCTATAAAAACTACAGGTGCAGCTGTATTGTTTACAGGTGAAGCTGTATTTTTTTACAGGTGCAGCTGTATATTTACAGGTGCACCTGCATATTTTTATAGCTGCACCTGTAAATTTTGTTTTGACCCCGTTCGTACATCATACAACTGTTCCTTGTAGTTATACAGACATAGATCATACCCAGTGAAAATGTGTAGCATATCCTCACAATTTTATGGATTAATGTTTACCAATAATATTTATTTCAAAGATACATAATATACATCAAATTATATGCATCTGTGTTTTACCATTTTCCCCACTCCATTACTCCACAAGAGGTGTTTGAAAATTTACCAAACAAGAAATTACGAAAACACATTGAGTGAATACAGGCTGCAAGGATTATGGAATGATTCTTTGGAGGATTTTGAACTTTTTCATTCTTTCAATGGAACGCTCAACATGAATTCTATGTTTAGCAATGTCTTTTGTCGCAGCTTCCTCTTGTGGAGTAAATCTGTGTCTCGTACCAAGAAATTGTGGCCTAATCATTTTCACTTGACGCTCATTCAGGAGATCATCAATTAAAAATCCTCGGTTCGCCATAATGACATCACCTCGCTCAAGGAAATCTAAACAATCAGACTGTTTTATAATTTCCTTGTCACTAATGCTTCCTTCAAATGCATCACTTACATAAACAATAGCACCATTTGGAGCAATAGCTACAAGAAATGTGTAAGATGTATATCCCTTGTAGGAGGAGTACTGATTTCCTTGAGCCTCGAAGTTACCAGGCGATTGGAAATGAACTTCAGTGCAATCTATTATACGCTTTATATTTCCTTCTTGAAGCAAACGTGGCTTTGCGAAGTGCATAGAATTGTTTGTACAGTAACTGGATCCATGTGATGATGATGGTGTATTGGTTTTGAACCGATAAGCTAAATCCTGGTGTAATAAGCCGAGACGTAGACGTATTAAGGTCATGAATACTTGGTTCATTGGTGACATAGTTCTTTTGCGCCCTCGTCTTTTACTCGGAGTCTTATTGGCATCAGACACATTAGAATTCCAATAGTTCATCTTTTCTGTACATTTCCCTAAAAAATCCCACAGACACATGAATTGAATGTAAGTTAATCCAATATAAAATTTAAAGGCTTTATCATCATTATTGATATTGACACTATCAACATTGAATGTGTCCTGAAATGCAGTAGATGTGTCCGAGGTTTGTTTTTTACCCACATGCTTGCGTAATGCAAATGGTGTAACACTTTCATTTAATTTGGCATTGTTTTCCAATATTTTATTTTATATACTTAATTTAATTACTTCATTTGTTGGTGGATTGTCTGTTTGACATTCATGATCACGTACATAAGGTTTACATGTGGTTCCAACACTTATGTCGCTGGTCTGGAATGGTCTTGGTATGTGAAGTTGATGGAACTGCTGTTGCGCTGGAGCCCACGACACCCACATCACTTTCATTTGTATCCGTCAACAGCAGTAGACACTGCGCTGCATCCGATCTTTCCAGTTTGATTTGCTTTGGTGATCGATATTCATGACGCTGAGCTGGTCGTTTTCTTTTAATTGTAGCCTGCAAATAGAAAATGTACAAACAATACCATTAATTTCATTTTGAACCATTTCAATAGATCCAGATGAGCCGACTGATCATGCTGAGCTCATTATCAGGTGCATCAGCAAGATATGGACTGTTGTCAGCATAGACCCAGATCATAGACTGCACACTTATGACTGACTGACCTTAGGGCTAGGGGCATGACATAATATGAATTGGATCGTATGAACAGTAAAACAGTATGGCCCATTTTACAATTATTTAAGTTGAACGACTGAAAAACGGATACACACACTCCCCACACACAGACAGACATACGGACCTTTGTGACATGTGTTAACCAAACCAGCATGTGTATCAATACAGTCTGATCACTCAGATCAGGGTCAACATTCATGATTATATCTCAACAAAATGCACAGGCCGACTTGAGTGTACCGAACTGTTTTTAAAACGTTTATTTATAGCCAGTTTACCGAACTCTTGTAGTTAAAACGTTTATTTATAGCCAAATTGTGTTATTTCGCTATATTTAAATTTTTAAACAGAGATAATTAAACAGAGAAAAATTATCCGGTTGATGTAGTTTGGAAGTGATACAACAAATTTCGCGTTTGTAGATTACCGAATAAAATTATAGGAGAAAAGGGAGGTTACAAACTTTTTCACAAACCAATGGATAACCAATATATAGCCGATCTATAAATAGATCGGCTAATACAAATCTACGTCCCTGCGGGGCCCCGTACGTTGTCGATAGGCTTATAGTGTTGTGACTGCGTGCCCGTGAGATCGTCCGGTTAAGAAGTTTGCCGGAATTTCTCAATTCTGTCACATCGACTATAAATCCCTTGTATTATTATTTAAATATTTCAGTACTTGTGCATAAATGCCACACATCCATGTTACCGTTAATATGATATTGATATTTGACCTTCACACCTTTAAGACTTTAAGACACGTTGTTCAATATATCATATTTGTATACAAATGCCGCCACACATCCATGTTGCCAATATTCTCCAATATTGACATTTTCTTGCTTCCAACTTTATTGTTTTCTAATACATCATCAAGGTGTATGATCACGTGGTTACAACAACAACAACAAGTACTGAAACTTGCAGAAGCCCTCCGATTCAAAGAACATATTTATTTTTATTTTGTCCTTGTTATGTAACGGATTTTGATGAAATCTGGCGCACCAAACGCGTCTTGTTAAGCTGCATTTGGTGGTCTGTACTTTGGCCCAAACTTCTGTCGGTTTTGCGAAGAATCGATTTCCGTGTCTACCGACACGGAAATCGATTATTCGCAAAAACGACATAAGTACAGTAGCGCCTTTCTGCTCCTTACCTATTTGTATATACTAATATCGTATACATATCGTAATCGTATAGTATTGGTATATTTAATGAGCATATCGTATGATCATATACTATTGGTGTTGAAAGGGCTCCCACTCCAAAGTAAGTATTATTTTGATGTTGTCCTTAATAGGCAACGAACTTTGATGGAATATGGCGCAGCAAACGCGTCTTCGTGAGCTGCATTTGGTGGTCCCGGGAGTTCGGCACATACTTATGTCGTTTTTGCCAAAAGTTTGGGCCAAAGAACCGAGACCACCAAATGCAGCTTAACAAGACGCGTTTGATGCGCCATATTTCATCAAACTCCGTTAAATAATAAGCACAAAATAAAAGAATGCGTACTTTGAATCGGAGAGCTTCAGTACTTGTTGTTGTTGTTGTTGTTGTAACCACGTGATCATACACATTGACCCCTAGCCTACTCCATTGCTCCAATTGTCCATTTACAGTGTAACGGATTTCGGGTGGGGGAAGAGGGCGGGGTGGGGGGGGGGGATGCGACGGGTGCGTACGAATCCCCTTAATAAATTAATCCGCAGATGTCCGTCACAGTAGGTATAGATGTCTGCAACACAGCTCAGGCTCTGACAATCAAGCTGATTGATTCCAAACACAATATTCAAGTACAGTCAAACCTGTGAATCAAGGCCATCCAGAAATATCTGGCACTTGTTCACAGGTGGCCTTTGTCCACAGGTTCATTTATGTAGTAATTGAATGTTTGAGAAAACAATGGGCAGATAATTGCTACTCGGATCTGGCAGCTCAGGGAAATCATTTATTTTTCCAGAAAAGCATTATTTCATATAGAACTAACGACTGCATATATTTGATGATTAAAAGTATGCATAATTATTATACTGAATTTATTGCATTATCACAACCATAATGGCTGTGATAATGTAATAAATTCAGCATAATAAAAATTAATAAATTTATCCTAAAATTGAAAATTTCTCCCTCAAAGTATACTTTGCTAGAAAAGTATACTTTGCAATGTTGGTGAAATAGGCTACTGGTTCGTCTGTATTTTGAAACAAAAAACATGACAAATATTGGCAAGTTTAGCGCAGTCTGCGGTGTAAATGAACCGTTCTGGGTCGTTCCGTTCCACAGCCCCGGTATTGACTGGCAATTGGCTGATGCTTTGTATCCTTGCACGGTTATGCATACATTATAACGTTCTCGGATGTGTCTGTGACTGCCGAAATGGGCCTTACGGATTTTGCGACCAGTGTAGATCCAGATCAGCCTGTTCATCCGCACAGGCTGATCAGGATCTGCACTGTTCGACATTCCATTAACCAACCGTCATGTTTCTAGCAAGCAATATAATTATATCGTTATCAAGATACAGGAGTACGGAAGCCCATTAGGGCCACTTCACTTTTTTTTAATTTCCATTTATTCAAGATGTTTAAACATTCAATATTTCAAGATGTTTTCTTGAATTTTCTTGAATTTTCAAGATCTTTTCTCGAATTTTCAAGAAAAGAGCTTGAAAATTCAAGAAAAGAACTTGAAAATTCAAGAAAACATCTTGGAAATTCAAGAAAAAATCTCGAAAATTCAGGAAAGTATCTTGAAAATTCAAGAAAAGATAAAAAAGTGAAGTGGCCCTAATGGGCTTCCGTACAGGAGTGTGCTATTTCGGGGTTATACTGGTCACTTATCCCACTTTCAAGGTACATGCCCACTCAGTAGGCACAAATTGTTCTTTATAGGAATTAAATAAGTGTATAATTGTGTGACTTTTCCACCAGTACGAGTTCCCGCTATACAGATATAATAATTTAGTAATATTTAGTTTACTGATAGTGACTCGCGGTGGTATCAGGCTATTTTCATATGCAAATGAGGCATGACATTTTATATTTATTTACGCTAATCAAATGCGTCACCTGAACAAATAAATACAGAGAATACATAGTAATGTCCGTTAACATTTTAAGGAAACACGGTTATCGTCCCTGATATCAGTGTGCAAATGTACGTCTGATATAAAATGTATAATAATGCCAATCAATACGTGGGGTAATGGTGTATAGTGGGCACTCGTACTTTTCAAAACTGGTGGAATAGTAACACAATTAATACACTTATTTACTTCATATAAAGAACATTTTGTGCCTACTGAGTGGGCATGTACCTTTAAACGTACATGCCCACTCAGTAGGCACAAACTGCTTAGTATAGGAATTTTGTGGCAACTGAGTGGGCATGTACCTTTAAGCTCAGTTTCTCCAGTCACCGCCATGTATGCATAAATCATGTTGTAGTAATGCAGCCATGTACGATTGGTTAATATATCGATGCTGAGGACAAGTGAACGTGAAAGGGCTTAACGTCCCAGTAACAGCCAAGTTCATGTGAGATAAGCCATGGGAATTTGTACCGAAGAAGATGTGCGATTTTTCATGAAAAACATTTACAGAAACTGCGATATTTTCTATAACTGACGTCGAAAGTTGACGAAATTGTCGGAGCAAAATGTGGAATTCATACAGAATGAATTCCACGTTTTGTTGTGAAAAGTTCGTCAACGTTTGATGTCAATTTCGAAAAATACATCGTCAAATCTTCTTAAATACAAAATGACACGTCTTGTGTCATATAGTGACATGACTCAGTTGCCTATTTCACCAACATTGCAAAGTATACTTTAGTAGCAAAGTATACTTTGAGGGAGAAATTTTCAATTTTTTTTTAAATTTATTAATTTTTATTATACTGAATTTATTACATTATCACAGCCATTTAATGGCTGTGATAATGTAATAAATTCGGTATAATAATTCTGCATACTTTTAATCATCAAATATATGCAGTCGTTAGTTCTATATCAAATAATGCATTTCAGGAAAAATAAATGATTACTCCCTCAAAGTATACTTTGCGAGAAAAGTATACTTTGCAATGTTGCTGAAATCGTCTACTGGTTTCAAGTCTCGTCCGAAGGGCCAGTTGTATGGAAATGCTACGAATGTATTTTTCATGACTAGGGCCTGGATTGAACCCACAACCTCTGGCATTGAAGTCAATATTCTAGCCTCTATGCCACAATTCATCCCCAATGGTGAGGGCAGGGATATTAAGATGCGGGTAATGTTGCCCCAGAATAGTCCGGGGGCGCAGTCTGATCAGTGTATACGCTGGTCTATTGTCTGTTTCACGAAAGCTGCCCAAATTTTACGGCTATATAAACAATTCAAAAAGAAGATTTATTTTGATAATATTAAATTAAAGGACAAATTAAGAATGTGCCTTCTTTTTATTTCGTGAAATTTGGTCAAATATTGATTTTATTGCGAAAAAACAATTTCCCCATGTTAAATTTTAGAAATACTGGACCGATTTTTAAAATTTATCTTTTGTTTTCTTAGTTAGATCATATCCAAGCTATCTAGCCAGGTTTTGGAGTCAATTTCCAAATATTTTTCGTTTTTTGACTCCTCCCACACTTCCTTACCACTTTTTCCCCCATGTTAAATTCCCATAGACAAATCAATTTTTCGTAATAAAATCAATAGTTGACCGAATTTCACGAACAAAAAGAAGGCTCATTCTTAAATTTTCCTTTAATTTAATATTATCGAAAAAAATATTGTTTTTGCATTGTCTATATAGCCGTAAAATTTGGGCAGCTTTCGCGAAACAGTCTATAATGCAGCTTAGCCAGCTAGCATTGATAATTGCGAACCTCGGAAGCTAGTGAATACATTGATAATGGTGTGTCCCGGAATTGCTACGCGTTTCCCAGCCTTGCCTGATAAACTTGATATTGAAAGTTACTAGCCTGATATTCTATATTTAAGACATATCGAACTAAACGGACTCGGCTCGGAAACGCTAGGAATTCCTTGGCAAGCCTCGAAATTCCTACGCGTTTATATCCCGTCAATCATTCTCAGAAATGGTAGAAATTCCTCGGCAAACCTCGAAATTCCTACGCGTTTCCTAGCCTTGCCTGATAAATTTGATATGAAAAGACACTGTCCTCGTATTCTATATTATATCCCGTCAATCATTCTGAGAAACTCAGCGAACCTCGGAATTCCTACGCGTTTCCTAGACTAACCTGATAAACGTGATATCACAAGACATCATGCCTATGACGATGAGATAGGGACTGACTCCCACTGACTTGGTGGTACCATTGTCTACGGAATATTCATTTCAATAAATAAATTATATAAATTGCGTTACTTTGTATATGCAGCCCTCACAAATGCAAGTGAAATATTAATCATAATGTTCAGAGCGATCCTTATCGTCTGGTTTGTACGGAACCCCGCAGGGAACGTAAAGTTCTTTTTTTTTTATTAATTCGTTCCCTCAATTTAACAATTCCTTCTCACGATAAAACAATTCGTTCACACGAAATAACAATTCGTTCCCACGGGAACGAATTGTTAATTCGTGGGAACGAATTGTTATATCGTGGGAGCAAATTATTAATTCGAGGGAACGAATTGTTAAATTGCGGGAACGAATTGTCATTTTTTGGGAACTAATTGCTATTTCGAGGGAACGAATTGTTAATTCGAGGGAACTAATTGTTAATTCGTGGGAACGAAGTGTTATATCGAGGGAACGAATTGTTAAATTGAGGGAACGAATTGTTATTTCGTGGGAACGAATTAATAAAAAAAAATCCGTATGTTTCTGCCGGAAAATGTAAATTTGCTATAACGATAGTCATATACACATGCAGGGAAAATAGCGGATAATAAGTTAATCCATTAATCTGTTAACATACTATTTTAGAGCTATAACTTGCGGACTATGACGTCATATTGCTATTGATGTACCGGTGAGTGATGTCAGATACTGGCGAAATATCTTTGAATGACATCAGGGAGTTGCGGAATTTGTGTGAATGACACTTGTAGCCGATTTCACCAGCATTGAAAAGTATAGTTGTCGAGCCCGCTTGCGGAAAGCGAGACATCACAATGACATCCGGGTGTCCATGCGTGCGTGCGTGCGAAATCTGCGTTAAAGTTTTTAAATGCCTTATATCTCTGCAGTCCTAAGTCACATTGACTTGAAACTTCATATGCTTATTAGTCATGATCCATATATTCATGCTGTATCCCACTCATGCGGCCCATGTGCCCAAGGTCAAGGTCAAATGACTTAGAAGTTTGCGTTCCGAAATTTGCGTTAAAATTTTAAATACCATATATCTCTGCAGTCCTAAGTCACATTGACTTGAAACTTCATATGCTTATTAGTCATGATCCATATATTCATGCTGTATCCCATTCATGCGGCCCATGTGCCCAAGGTCAAGGTCAAATGACCTAGAAGTTTGCGTTCCGAAATCTGCGTTAAATTTTTTAAATACCTTATATCTCTGCAGTCCTAAGTCACATTGACTTGAAACTTCATATGCTTATTAGTCATCATCCATATATTCGTTCTGTGTCCCACTCATGCGGCCCCTGTGCCCCTATGTCAAGGTCAAATGACTTAGAAATTTGCGTTAAAGTTTCTGTAAAAATTGCACTAAAAAGGCGGGCTCGACATGCGGGCCGCGGCCATCTGGTTATCTTGCTTAGTACACTTTGAGGGAGAACATTTCAATTTAAAGATATCTTTTTTATAATACTGAATTTGTGGGTGGCAGGTGGGAGTATTATGGCTAGGTTTGTATTGTTAAGTCTCTGTTTAACGACTATTGGACTTAGTATAGATGAAGCGGGTTTTTGAACACAGTTTATATATTTTATTGTACATGTGACTGTAAATGATAAATAACAGTCAAGAAACACAAAGTTGTCGGCGTAATCCAACTAAATTTTAAAGTTACAACACAGTCGGGAAATCCGAACGATAACAATATTACAATAATGAACTAGAGACGGTAGCTCCGTAAACGCATGGAAAAGTCCAGCGACTCTACGTAACACGTAGTCCTTCACTGAGATGTACACATAGATCCTACCTTCTCATAAAGCGTGCAACCACTATATATATGATGGCAGAGGAAACTTAATTAATTTGCATCGACAGAATGTGTCAAACATAAACAGTTTGGCCATCAGATAAAATCCTGCATAAACACATAACTACGGAAGCCCATTAGGGCCACTTCACTTTTTTTTTTATCTTTTCTTGAATTTTCGAGATCTTTTCTTGAATTTTCAAGATACTTTCTTGAATTTTCAAGATCTTTCCTTGAATTTTCAAGTTCTTTTCTTGAATTTTCAAGATCTTTTCTTGAAAATTCAAGAAAAGATCTTGAAAATTCAAGAAAAGAACTTGAAAATTCAATATTTCAAGATGTTTTTTTGAATTTTCAAGATATTTTCAGATAAAATCCTGCATACATCCATAACTGATGAAATGTTTGTGTTGACAGACACATTATATGGAGGAAACGCAATGACAGACAATGACCATTTTGCCCTTATTCGATAATAAGATTATGCAAGTATATGATGTTTGACATTTAAATGTGTTTATAAGTCTATAATGTTGCCTTTAAGCAGAGGACTGGCATATCTTTTATACCAATCTGATACAATCAGGCAGTTTTCATAATCAATTAATGACAGATGAAATGGTTGACAAATAACGATGTGAAATATGTATATTACTACCATAATAGGAACATGCGATGCGTAATTTAAAGGTACATGCCCACTCAGTAGGAACACCATGTTCTTTATAGTTAGTAAATAAGTGTATAATTGTGTCACTATTCCAACAGTTTTAAAAAATGTGAGTGCCCGCTATACAGATATAATCATTTAGTAATGTTTATTTTACTGATAATGACGCGCGGTGGTATCGGGCTATTTTCATATGCAAATGAGGCATGATATTATTTAATTATTTATACTAATTAAATGCGTCACCTGAAAAAATAATATTTTCGACAGATTATAAAGTATGATCATAGCATATCAAAAAATAAATACAGATAATAAATAGTAATGTCAGTTAACAATTTAATGAAACACGGTTATCGCCCCTGATATCAGTGGGAATTTACGTGTGATATAAAATGTATAATAATGCCAATCAACACGTAGGGTAATAGTGAATGAATATCCCGAAATCCTGGATCCGCGCCTGCCTTTAAATAGGATTATTGGTATTTTCTGACAGCAGTGTACAGTGTATACATGTGGAACAGATACTTAGTTGTCAATGATTAGCTTAAAGGTTAGAGGATACAAAATGGAGCTTAGTTCCTTCGATAATATAGTCAAGTATTGCAAAATAGTTACGCCCCCCCCCCCTAACCCGAAATCCTGGATCCGCGCCTGCAGGCATGCAGTTAGAAGTTAGAAGTTCACCTTGTTTGTAAGGCAAAAATGTTATTTTTTCCTTTTTTTCCCCAATAACTCATCAACCACTTCACCGATTTTGATAATATTTGGACACAGTGTGTGTCTAGGAATGATGCTTTGTTTTGCATACGACCCACGCCCAACCGCCCAAGGTCAAGGTCACTGAGGACTGAGGATGTTTTTATTATCAAGGCTGCCAGCAAGGGGATTATCTTCGCTTAACGATGCCAGTTCTTGTTTTTCAATGTATCTGTTCTACATTATATATATCTTACCCTGAGATCACCAGATGCCTCGGCGGGCTCGATATGCAGACCACGGAAGTGGATTATTTACCTTGGTTCCGGCTCGCTAATTCAGTAATTGTAACGCGCGCGAAGGCCGGGACCCTGCTGGCATTTGAGCGTGTAACAATTACTGAATTAGTGAGCCGGGCTCAATGTACACTGCACCACTTCCGTTGGGTGAAAAGATGGTGAATGTCGTACCTTGTAGATACTTAATATCGGAGTAATATTACGTGATGCGGGATCGAATCTGTTGGCCCGGCCTTAAAAGACGTTAGCGATAGGCCGTTAAACATCAGGGACGCGTTTCACTAAACTTCGTACGACTAAAATGTATGTAAATGCAAAATTGTATGTAAATGTAAATTCCACATTAACAATGTTTTCTTGAAAACAAATATTGGATTTACATTTATTGAGCATAGGCTGCATATGCAGCATATGCTCAATAAATGTAAATCCATCAATTGAAATTTCCAGACGATCCTAAATGTGCACTTACGAACATTTTAGTCGTACGAAGTTTAGTGAAACGGCCCCCTGTAAATAGATCGTACCATGACACACGACAAGTCTCACATGTCAACATACCATGACACACGACAAGTCTCACATGTCAACATACCATGACACACGACAAGTCTCACATGTCAACAGCCCACACTTTACCCATGGGATGTCAGCCGTCTCATGTCAAACATGGGATGTGAGCCGTCTCATGTCAAACATGGGATGTGAGCCGTTTCATGTCAAACATGGGATGTCAGCCGTTTCATGTCAAACATGGGATGTCAGCCGTCTCATGTCAAACATGGGATGTCAGCCGTCTCATGTCAAACATGGGATGTCAGCCGTCTCATGTCAAACATGGGATGTCAGCCGTCTCATCTCAAACATGGGATGTCAGCCGTCTCATCTCAAACATGGGATGTCAGCCGTCTCATCTCAAACATGGGATGTCAGCCGTCTCATGTCAAACACCTCCACAGAAACCCATACAGATGTGACGGTTGCTTTTGAATAATTTCAATGTTTAATGTATGCCCGTGGGGAAGCTGTCTCGATGCAATAACTAATTATATATATTCACTTTTACTTTTACATGTACAACTTTGTCATGTGCAGATGCAAAACATTTCAGATATAAACTCAGTAGGCACGAACTGTTTTGTACAGGAATTAAATAAGTATATAGAATAGAATAATCGTTTATTGCTTAAGCCATGCTGGCTCTTGAGCACAATAGTAATTAACAAACATACAGGCAACATGACAATGCAAGCAAGATGACAGACAGTGGACATGAAAAGTATTGTATGTGTACACTAAATGGAAGTTTTGTAAATACAAAGTTGCAATGCAATGAGAGAGAGAGAGAGAGAGAGAGAGAGAGAGAGAGAGAGAGAGAGAGAGAGAGATTTATATGGAAAATTCAGAATACACTTGAAAGGGTACGTTGAAATGTTGTCAATCAACACAGTATGAAAGAAAATGCTCACTACTAATCAGACATACGCACATAATACGAATTCGCCTGCATATATCTATCAATGTATATAAACATTTAAGTTGACATACGTTATAGATGTGATAATATTTCATCGCTACTTTTAAATGATTTAGTAATGAACGTTCCTAGGTTTCTTACTTTCCTTTGATTATTTGACTTGATCAAAGTAAGTCCTTTAAGCATACTTGGGCGCTGTCGGTAAAATGTATCTACATACTGCAAGCGTAAATCAGTGTACATAGCGCATTCAAATAGAAAATGATATTCATCTTCTAAAACGTTACATAGATTACATTTTCTGTTTTCAATGGGTATTTTGTTTGGCTTGTGCCATCTTCCTGTTTCTATAGCTAATCTATGTGAGGATACTCTAAGTTTTGTAAAAGAAACCCGAAATTGTATAATTGTGAAAATGTCCAAATATGACTGATACTCAAACTGTGCAAACTGTCTGTAAAAAAGTGCTCTACTAGATTCCACTAGTCTGGAATTCCAGTTTTGGATAAAATTATCAGTTAACCTCTGCTTTAATATGCTTAAACAATACTTGATATCGCCAACGCATTGTGCCAACCATACATGATGAAAGCCAAGACTAGATAACAGTGCTTTAACAAGGGACGCCCAGTTATTTTTATTTGGTCTTTCAGTAATATCATTCAACATCATTTTATACAGAACATTTATATATTTACGATATGTCGCCCCAGTTACCTTAAACCAATACTTAATAATATTATAGAATCTGTGTGTCTTTAAAGATGTCCGTCCTAGCTCTCCATATATAAAATCATTTTGGGTTGATAGTTTGACACCTAATAATCGTTTACAAAACTATAAGTGTATTCGTTCAATCTGGTTTGCTTGGCTAAATCCTCAAATTTCCCCTCCGTAATTTAGAATAGGTAACACGAGCTTATCAAATAAATCTAACACACACTTTGGTTTGAGGTCCGTGAACTGATACAGATACTTGTTTAATTTGAACATAGCCTTTCGCGCTTGCCCAGCTAATGTAGTTTGAGCATTCACAAAAGACCCGCCTGTAGCAAATACAATTCCAAGATAAGAAAACTTGGATACAATTCTATTTCAGAGTTATTGTAAAACAAATGTGTATTTAAAGGTAGTCTACCACCCTTACGGAAAATCATAATTTTGGTTTTATCAGTATTAACAGTTAATATATAATTGTGTCACTATTCCACCAGTTCTAAATATTACGAGTCGCCGCTATATAGTATCATTAAGTAATATTTATTTTACTGATAGTGACGTGCGGTGGTATCAGGCTATTTTCATATACAAATGAGGCATGGTATTTTTAAATTACTTATACTATAAATAAAATGCATCACCTGAAAAGATAATATTTTTAACAGATTATAAAGTATGATAATTGCGCATAAAAAAAATAAATACAGAGTATAAATAGTAATATCCGTTAACATTCTAAGGAAACACGGTTATCTCATCTGATCTGATATCAGTATGGAAAGTTACGTGTGATATAAAATGTATAATAATGCCAATCAATACGTGGGGTAATGGTGAATGAATATTTATTTCGCCAGATGAGTGGGCATGTACCTTTAAATAGGATTTTATCCCGTCAACACAGTGCGTATGTACCGTGGAACACAGTGCAGTGAAACATTTTTGATATCCAGTCAATACAATTTTTGCATTTTACAGCCATTTGTAGGTGTTGACGGGATAAATAGAATAGTATGTTAGTGCCGTGAATGGGAAAACATATCTGGCCCGGCACGAAAACGGGATTTGCTCGGCAGAGCCTCGCCCACCCGTTTCCAGAGCCTTGCCAGATATGTTTTCCCATTCACGGCACTAACCTACTATTCTCTATATATTTGTCATGAGATATCGCCGATCTTCTTATTAGGCAGAACAATAAGCTGGCTTGTCTCCATTGGTAATACATGAACTGTGACTATTACTGGATATAGGAAGCTTCCGGACCAGGGGCCCGTTTTATTAAACTTCATACGACTAATATGTTCGTAAGTGCAAATTTAGGATCGTCTGGAAATTTCAATTGATGGATTTACATTTATTGAGCATATGCAGCATATGCTCAATCAATGTATATACAATAATTGTTTACAAGAAAACATTGTTAATGTGAAATTTACAGTCTATCATAATTTTGCACTTTTTAGTCGTACAAAGTTTAGTGAAACAGGTCACATGTTCGCTAAACTTCGTATGATATTCAGGGATTCCGCTGGGGAAAATAAAAGAATCGCCACTTCAAAAAAAAAAAAAATAATAATTGGCGATAAAAATAAACAATTGGCGATAACAAAATTACAATCTTTTATCGCCAATTGTTTATTTTTATCGCCAATTGCGAAAGTGGCGATCGCCAGCGGAATCCCTGGATATTATTACGTTCGCGAGGGTAAAACAAAACTGTACAAAGACATTTGTTCCGACAACCGAATAAAATTCGCCGAGTAAAGTTACAAGGCACGTTTCATGCCAAGTGCCATGTATTCCATTTTTCGGTCGTTTTCTTATTGTTTCAAAATTTAAACGTTTTCAATCAAAAATCATGTCTAAACATACTGTGACAGTGTCAATAGTTTTGCTCCAAAATGCGCCAAAACGCAGGAAATGTGATGTAGATTTCAAAAAATGACCCCCCTAGCGCTATCCCGATCTCCGCTCGGTCGAATATTTTGCAATACTTGACTATAGTATCGAACGAGCATAGCTCGTTCGATAATATAGTCAAGTATTGCAAAATAGTTACGCCCCCCCCCCTTACCCGAAATCCTGGATATGCGCCTGACTTGTGTTATAATTTATACTGGACACGTATGCAAAATAAGATAGCTATAGGGTATTTGATGAATTTGTTTTAGCCGATCTATTTATAGATCGGCTAATATATTGGTCATCCATCGAATTCTGAAAAAGTTTGTAGCAACCCTTTTCTCCGCTATTCGGTAATCGACGAACGCGAATTTTGCTGTATCACTTCCAAATTGCATCAACCGATAAAGTTTGCATTTTTGGCAATTATCTCCGTTTAAAACTTTAAATATAGCCAAATAACACAATTTTGAATACGTAATGAGCTGAACGCCGGAAGAGATTGAACCCGGAAGTTGTTGTTGTTGAAGTCCATAGTTGGCTCTAATGGCCATATACGCCAACATACGCCGATTATTGGGCTAATTTAAAGCTTTTATTTATTAAACAGAACAAGTTTCAGCCATGTATAATCGCGTAAAATGTGTTTATTCAGCTAATTTATAATCGACCTCTGCTCAAAATCTCCTCCGACTAGCAACCCCAGCATCTCGGGTTTATCCCATTGGATCGCGTATGCGCGTCATTTGATGCTAGTTAATATTCACACAATTTTCCACCAATGAAAACGAAGAATTGCCCTTCATAGCGAACTTTCATTTGTTTACGTATCATGCAGGGATGGCTGGGATGCATCCAGCACGCGCGATTGCGGCAATCCCCCTTAATTATTGTCAATGACGCAAATTATTGATTGTCTTGCGCCCGACATCGCGCAAAAAATCACGGATGGGCCCCTTTTTAAATGACCAGTGCGCACATTAAAAAAACGTAATTGACTATTTAAACGCGCTGCGTATTTAAATCATTGGAAGGCGTGCAGTTCAATCGAGTTTGTGCGGCCGTTGAACGTAAGCTTCGAGTCGATTTAAACCATTTAAATCGATAAACAAGGGATAAACAAGTGACAACGTTAACCTGTTATGCTCCATTAAGAAGTAATAAGCTTATGGCAAATCATATTACTTTGGGGCCGAGCTACTAAAGTGACTGGTGTGGCATGGAAATATTGAGTTCTGATTTTGGGAATTTAGCTGTTGATAGGCCGTTAAACACCAATACTCACTCGCTCATTCATTCCCCCCCCCCCCCCAAGACTCAGTAACTACTAAAATGCGGACATATATTGAACCATGATTTGATCGGCTAATAACATCATGCTTTGCATGACTTTTCATTTGTTTGTTTGTTGGGGTTTAACGGCCTATCAACAGCTAAGGTCATTTAAGGCCGGGTCAATGGGTTTAGTACTAAATCCCATATATTACCTGTACATGTAGATGTAGATGTACATGTTCAAGTACATGTACAAATGGGGGGAAAATCCCAAAATCAGAACTGAATATTTACAATAAAAAAACTCTATATTCAGCCTGAAATCCTGAAATCAGAATAATCCTGATCTGATGTCAGGTCCTCGCCACACCAGAATCACTTTTATAGGCAAATAGTGATTCCTATCCTATTCCTATCTGGCTATTTTCATATGCAAATGAGACATAATATTTTTACTAATTAAATATTTTCGTCAGATTATATAAAGTATGATCATTGCACATCAAAAAATATATACTTAGAATAAATAGTAATGTCCGTTAACATTTTAATGAAACACGGTTATCGCCCCTGATACCTTTAAAGGTACATGCCCACTCAGTAGGCACAAAATGTTCTTTATATATTTCTAATATTTTCGACAGATTATACAATATGATCATTGCACATCAAACAATTAATACAGATAATAAATAGTAATGTCCGTTAACATTTTAAGGAAACACGGTTATCGCCCCTGATATCAGTGTGGACATTTACGTCTGATCTATAATAATGCCAATGTGGGTAATGGTGACAGAATATTTATTTTGCCAGATATAAAGAATAGTTTGTGCTTACTGAGTGGGCATGTACCTTTAATACTATAACATATAATCGTATTCTTGCTTGTGCTGCACTCTACGCCGACGTAAACTGTTAATAATTACAGCACAACAATATTTACACAATTCCCTAACATTTGATTGGCCCATAGCAAATCTCTGTCCAAGGAATGAATGGCATTTTTGTGGAATTTATTGGGGATATAAACTTGGAAAAGTCGCTGGAATACTGGACGAGGCCGGAAGGCCTCGTCCAGTATTCCCGCGACTTTTCCAAGTTTATATAAGGCCTCGTCCAGTATTCCCGCGACTTTTCCAAGTTTATATCCCCGATAAATTCCACAAAAGGCCATTCATTCCTATAATATCGAAATAGGCGCTGGATTCAGGACGAATGCCAGTTCATCAAGACGCAGAAGATGCTTCATAAATACATTTTTCGTCTAGTAACCGGCGCAAGAAATTTGCGCCGGCTAATAGACGAAAAATGCGTTTATGCGATAGCTCTAAGTTGAGCTAAGTAGCACCTCGTCCGTAAACAGGAGCAGGTTTCGACGTAAAACATTTTATGCCGGCGCGGAGTGCAGCACCAGTGATTCTATTGCAGGTGACTGTGAGTTTATCACATCGAGCTTGTATTCACCAGGTATGTTCAGAAAAAATACATTTTCCCATGTACAAATACAGTGGAACCTCTTTAAACCGAACACCCGGTGGACATGTCAGTGTGTCCTGTTTACAGAGACTCCACTGTGAAACATGCATATCACTACTTCTACACACGCGTGGGTGCTTCGCAATCATGAACAGCCATTTATGATCGGAGATAAATGGAAACGAAATGTATCAAAATTAATCACAACTGACTGGTATCTGTGTTCGGTTTAGAGAGGTTCGACTCTAAATCTGTAGCCGATTTCACCAATCTTGCTAAGCATGCTTACAAGTATCTAGCTATGTATACTTTGAGGGAGTAATCATTTTTTTCCGGAAATGCTTTATTTCATATAGAAGTAACGACTACATATATTTGATGATTAAACGTATGCAAAATTATTTTACTGAATTCATTACATTATCATAGCCCGAATGACTGTGATAATGTACTAAATTCAGAACAATAAACATTAATAAATTGATCCTTAAATTGAAATTTTCTCCCTCAAAGTGTACTTAGCAAGATAAGTATACTTTGCAATTTTGGTGAGCTCGGCTACAGATATAATACAGGCATTTATGACATAAAAACCTGTGATGACGTGCTGCAACCAATTTCATAAATGTGATAAGACACACGTGTAATAACACCTGCAGCGAATTTGATTGGCTAGCGATCGTTGCAATTTATACGTTTATTATTTATTGTACAGTGAAACCTCTCTAAACCGGACACCTTGTGAGGTCCCCAGGGTGTCCGGCATAGAGAGGTTTCACTGTAAATCCGGCATTTTGATCATTCTGAGCCACAGTTGTGTGATATGCGATCACGAAGAGACGTTATCACTCGAGATAAATGACCAAGAAATTCATAGAAAAATAACATCACAGACGTTTTCCTGTAGCCTATTTCATCAACATTGCAAAGTATACTTTAGTAGCAAAGTATACTTTGAGGGAGAATTTTTCAATTTTATGATAAATTTATTAATTTTTATTATACTGAATTTATTACATTATCACAGCCAATTTGGCTGTGATAATGTAATAAATTCAGTATAATAATTCTGCATACTTTTAATCATGACATATATGCATTTGTTAGTTCTATATGAAATAATGCATTTCAGGAAAAATAAATGATTACTCCCTCAAAGTATACTTTGCTAGTAAAGTATACTTTGCAATGTTGATGAAATCGACTACAGGTGTCCGGTTTAGAGGGATTCCGCTGTACAGGTACAGTAGCGTCTTTCTGCTCCTTACCTATTTGTATATACTAATATCGCATACATATCGTAATCGTATAGTATTGGTATATTTAATGAGCACATCGTATGATCATATAATATTTGTATGTTTGTACCGTATCATCGTATAGTACAAACGTACTATACGAATATTATACAAACATACGATATCCGTTCGTATATACGATATATCCGTAAGGGTATGGTATGAATATACCATAATCTGGTATGTTTGTACGATACAAACGTACCAGAATTATACACATGTATACACATCGTATAAACGTACGATTTGAATGGTATATCTGTACGATATTGGTTGGTATGTACGGTACAAACATACAGTACGTTTATATTATATGCATATCGTATAGAAAACATATCGTATTGGTAGAGTATACGTATAGTATTGGTATAGTACGTATAGTTGACCTGCAGAAAAGCGCTACTGTATTTGTGACATGAATACCTTGATATGACATGCTGTAACACATTTCATAAATGTGATATGACACACGTGTAATAACACCTGCAGCGAATGTGATTGGCTAGCGATCATTGCACTTTTTACGTGTATTATATATTGTATATCAAGGTGTATGATCACGTGGTACTAACAACAACAACAAGTACCGATTCAAAGTACGTATTCTTTCATAGTGTCCTCATTACGTAAAGGATTTTGATGAAATATGGCGCATCAAACGCGTCTTGTTAAGCTGCATTTGGTGGTCCCTGTATTTTCGCCCAAACGTCTGTCGTTTTTGCGAATAATCGATTTCCGTGTCTCCGACACGGAAATCGAATCTTCGAAAAAACGACATACGTCTGTGCCAAACTCCATAGACCACCAAATGCAGCTCATGAAGACGCGTTTTCTGCGCCATATTTCATCAAAATCCGTTGCACATTAAGGAAACTATCAAATAATACTTACTTTGGAGTGGGCGACGTTGTTGTTGTTGTAACCACGTGATCATGTACCTTGTATATGCATGCATGTAGCAGACTAAAAAGCAAATTACTGAAAACGAGTATTGTGTCAATAAACCCAAGACTGGCATACTTATTTGCTTCAACATTGTGTCAGAGGGCACTT
Source organism: Conchocele bisecta (assembly GCA_029237695.1). Lineage (NCBI taxonomy): Eukaryota > Metazoa > Mollusca > Bivalvia > Lucinida > Thyasiridae > Conchocele > Conchocele bisecta. The sequence goes on from CM055271.1 coordinate 32,105,661, forward strand.
AAATATAACAGTGTTACATTTGGCAATACACATTATGCCGATTAGCATCTCGTTACCACGAGTTAGCTATCTCGTTCCCACGACATATAGCATCTCGTTTGAACGACAAAATCGATCGCCATCTTGATTGACAATGATGCTACGGTTTCATTTGCTGACTATGTCGTGGAAACGAGATTGCGACCTCGTGGTAAAATTATATATATTGGTAATGAGATGCTATATCGTGGAAACGAGATAGAAAATAATAGATAGAAAATAATGCGGGTTCCGGGTCATATCAGGATTTTGGAAAGTCTACTATAAAACAAAATAACGTGTTTTCATCATGGCCCTGTGTCCAACAAGATAGAACATCGGATACTTATGTACCGATATCGGTGAAAATTGAAACAACCCAGCAGTCCTAGTATCGTCACATATCTTCAATTAACCCAATTTACACAGGGCCATGATGAAAACACGTTTTTATTTTTTATAGTAATTTAAAAAAAAATCCTGATATGCCCCTTTGACTTGTCGCTTGATACTTGCTCCAGAGACAACATGGTCTGTCGTGTTTTGCGGTGTGGCCGGCAATGGAGTTGGTGACGTGTATCATGCCTGATTGGACGGCACCGGAGTAGCCGATGACGTCACGTGCTGTGACGTAGACAGCAAGTGCACGGATCACTACGGAATCCCGTGCTGGATGATTGGTCGTCTCTGGGAATTACGAGGGCGAGTAGAACAGAGCAATATGAAGCAGCTACACATATGAGAAAGGCCATGTGATTTTGTATCTAAAAAGATGATAGCGATTTTTAAGGACAAATATTTACAGAAAAAGGAATATTTTCCGTGATAGATGTCGAAAGCTGACGCAATGGTCAAAGCAAATGTGGAATAGAATTCCACATTTGCTATGAACATTTCGTCAACTTTCGACGTTATGTACAAGAAATATCGTAGTTTCTATCCAATGCGCAGCTAGATAACTTTTAAATGCCCTTATTGTTTTCCCTAGTTCTCGACCAATGAAAGCACGGTCAGCATTTTGTCTCAATTAAACATATATTGCGACGCTTTCGTCAATATAATTATATTAAAGGTACATGCCCAATCAGTAGGCACAAACTGTTCTTTATAGGAATTAAATAAGTGTATAATCGTGTCACTATTCCACCAGATCTCATAATTACGAGTGCCCGCTATAGAGATATAATTATTTAGTAATATTTATTTTACTGATAGTGACTCGCGGTTGTATCAGGCTATTTCCATATGCAAATGAGGCATGATATTTTTTTTAATAATTTATACTAATTAAATGCGTCACCTGAACAAATAATTTTTGTTTTACATATTATAAAGTATGATCATTGCACATCAACAAATAAATACAGAGAATAAATAGTAATGTTCATTAACATTTTAAGGAAACATGGTTATCGCCCCTGGTATCAGTGTGGATACGTCTTATATAAACTGTATACTATTTTATAATATATACATATATGTATATAGTTAATGCCAATAAATACGTGGGGTAATGGTGAATGAATGTTTACTTTGCCAGAAAATGTCTCAGGTGATGTATCTGATATAAAGAACAGTTTGTGGTTACTGAGAGGGCATTTACCTTTAACCTAAACTGCGTTGCAATACGGTCACATAAACAAATGCCCCGCCGTGTTGACGTAAGTTCCTATGACACGAACATTATCACCGCGTGTGCATGATATATTCGGTGTAAAAGCGCAAAGCACGTAATAGTTTCGTAATTTGAAAGCAGTTTTATGGGCGGTGCTACAAATGTCCTACGATGCGGCAAAGAACAAAACAGTTATAGTTCGCATATTGAATATTTAATAAGTTATGTCATTATATATTCAGTATGTGAACTATTACTATTACGTGTTTGTTGCAGGTGAGGTTCTCCTATTTCAAAAGCGGTGTCGAAGTCCTCCATGTTGTATTTGACGGCACCGAAAGTACGCACACCGACTGGTTCCACGTGACTAGGATTATTGAGTCGTCGTACCCAGATCTAGCACAGCGCACGTTCAACAATTTCACCATTGCCGGGTATGTTCATGCGGGGCGTTTCACTAAACTTCGTACGACTAAGATGTTCGTAAGTGCAAATTTAGGATCGTCCGGAAATTTCAATTGATGGGTTTACATTTATTGAGCATAGGCTGCATATGCAGCCTATGCTCAATAAATGTAAATCCAATAATTGTCTACAAGAAAACATTGTTAATTTGAAATTTACAGAATATCATAATGTTGCACTTTAGTCGTACGAAGTTTAGTGATACACTACCAGGCACAGCGAATGCACAATTTGCTCGGAACATTCGTCAACTTCCGACGTCATTTATGGTATATATCGTTAATTTTGTAAATGATTTCTATGAGGATTGTCTGGAAATTTCAATTGATGTATTTACATTTATTGAACATAGGCTGCATATGCAGCCTCAGCCTATGCTTAATAAATATAAATCCAATAATTGTTTACAAGAAAACATGTTAATGTGAAATTTACAGAATATCATAATTTTACACTTACGAACATTTTAATCGTACGAAGTTTAGTGAAACGGCTCCCTGGATAGTTGCGAACACCCTGTATACACTACCAGGCCTCGGTCCACTCGTCCGCTCGTATTGGCGAGTGAATTTTACATCTGGACGAGTGGCAATTTGAAGAGACAATGCGGCATATAGAGTTGAACTCCAATCTGGACGAGTGGAAATTAATAGTTATCGAGGCCGGACTTCTTGCTGCAAATGTGCGTGACGAAATTGGTGTTATGGCAGTTGTGGATATTCAAACATCTGATCCTCTATAGTGCATTCCTGATGTCTGATAAGGATCAAAACTATACGTTTTACCAAGCATTACGGGTGTTTCATTGACTGAATAACGAACAGTGCAGGATTTAATAAGGTTGATATGGGGCTATACTGGTCGCATAACGCAATAATTCCAGCAAAAAATATTTACACAATTCCCTAACATTTGATTGGTCCGTAGCAAGTCTCTGTCCAAAATTTATATCCCAGTAAACTCCTACGCCGAACCACTTTCCGTAGCCGTGAGGCGCAGTTAAAATAATTCTTAAGAAAACGGAAAATAAACACATTTTCTTGATGAATTTATTTCAAATGCTGGAATTATAAGGAATGAATGGCCTTTTTGTGGAATTTATCGGGGATATAAACTTGGAAAAGTCGCGGGAATACTGGACGAGGCCTTCCAAAAAATTACATTGTAATTTTTTATCGCTTCCTCCAGTATTCCCGCGACTTTTCCAAGTTTATACCCCGATAAATTCCACAAAAAGTCCATTCATTCCTAATTGAAGCCCAATTTCGTGAGTCACATTCACAAATGAGCATGTGTCTGACATTGGGCGTATTGCATTTGCTAGCAGTGTAGAACCAGAAACGTGTATGCTGATCAGGGTCTCCTCTGCTCGCCATTCATTCAGTCAGGTACCATGCTCACAAAGAACAGGATATGAGAAAAGCAATGTGATTTTGTACATAAAAGATGTCCGATTTTTCACGAAAAATATTTATACAGAAATTTTGATATTTTCTGTAAATGACACATTCGTTAAGTAAATTTGCATAGCAAATGCACAATTTGCTCTGAACATTTCGTCAATTTACGACGTCATTTACGAGAAAAACATCGTAAATTTCGTAATGTTTTCTATGATATATCGCACATCATCTCGGGTACACAATCGCATGGTTTGAGTTGTACGTTACGTCACTGACTTTAACTTAAAACGTCATAAATCATGCATGATTTATGACGTTTTAAGTTAAAGTCAGTGACGTAACGTACAACTCAAACCATGCGAGTATTCGAGTACACATTCGTTGGAATCTGAATAAAATCTATTTCGGAGGATTTTAATTCCGGATAGTCAATTAAAAATTAATATAATGATTGATCGTAGCTAGTTATTTACCTTTGTACTGTCGAACCTCCCCGAACGGCCACCTCTCCACAAAAACACACTCTCTGTAACAGCCGCTATTTTATATCCCAAATGGATAATTTCTGCTAACCCTTCGACTGCTGAGCACGGAAATTGTCATCTAATGTTGAGTTTGCCTTCTTTCTCAATAAAAACATGTTTTGACAGCACTTTAGAATCACTTCCATTGGAAATTATTATAAAATGCTGTCAAAGCATGTATTTGATGAGAATTATCGATGAAAATAAATAAACAGCAGACAACAAATTTAATTCAGCATTAACCTCTCTACAACAGCCACCTCTCTACAACAGCCAGTTTTGCATCTTCCCAAGGGTGGCTGTTGTAGAGTTCCGTTCCTATGCTGTATTTCAGCGTTTATTTCTTACTGAATAGCACAAAAAATCAGTTTTGCGAACTGAGTAGACCCAGATCAGACTGCACATATCTGAGTCTACACTGGTTGAAATAACATTAATAAGTTTGAAAATATAAATCTGGCAAATAATGCGTAGATATGTACGATATGGATCAACACTTCACGAAATCACTATTTCTAACCATTTTCACAAAAAATCATTCTACAATCGCTCTTTTTATCAGCAGTAAGGCTCTAAAATACACACTTTGAACCGGATTTCTATAAATAAATTCAACGGGAGATAATTAGCTGCTGCTACGGTCCCTCATTAGGTTTAACATATATGAAAGAAAACACAACATTATACGATAATTTATCGGGGATATAAGAGCAACACTTCTGGTGGCAGGCCTTTAGGCATTTATCAAGTTCGTCCAGTATCATTGGATTTCATAAAAAACATATTCCTATACTATTTCAGGGACATCCCTAATGCGCGGCGATTTTTCATCAACGCCGTACTCATAGCGGCTGTGTGAGCGATACAGGTTACGTCATCGCGGTAGGACCCGACGACATGCAATGTGCCTTCGATCAACACGAAACATACCCACAATTTCTTTATTCCACAGTGGCGTCTCACACAGTATGGATGTCCACCGGTAAGACTCCAATGTAACTGTCTCATAAACGTCACATCAAACCACTTAAAGATGGGGCCCGCACATCCGGATGTATTGTAGGGGTTATAGAGAATAGTAGGTTAGTGCCGTGCATGGGAAAAAATATCCGGCAAGGCTCAATAATTTCTTTATTTCTCATCAGAAGTATATGTTGTGACCACTCATTTGAACCGTCTCGCCGAGACGGTTCAAATGAGTGGTCACAACATATACTTTGGTTCAGACATAAGGAAAATAGATAGAGAATAGTAGGTTAGTGCCGTGAATGGGAAAAAATATCTGGCAAGGCTCAGGAAACGGGATGGGCGAGGCTCTGCCGTCAACACCTACAAATTGCTGTAAAATGCAAAAATAGTATTGACTGGATATTAAAAATGTTTCACGGCACCGTGTTTCACGGCACATACGCACTGTGTTGACGGGATAAATATGTTTTCGTTGGTTCATCATTTAGAGATGTCATTAATATATACCGAGAGCGTTTAATATTTTTTTACCGGGTACACATATTGGTACTACAGGGATTCCGCTGGAGAAAATAAAAAAATCGCAACTTCAAAAAAAATAAAACAATTGGCGATAAACAATTAAAACTTTCTAAAAAGTTTCGAAAATTGTAATTTTTTATCGCCAATTGCGAAAGTGGCGATCGCCAGCTGAATCCCTGGTACTATCATTTGTATTATTTGTATGACGGAAATAAAATCAATACTCTTGAGGTCAGGGTAGATAACCGCGTTTTCTCAAAATATTAACACAATTCGATATTTTTTCAAAGGAAGTCGATATTTATTTGTTCAATGTACTTCCTGGTGTGCAATAACTATACTTTATAACATATTGACAGCAATCGTGTTTAAGTTGATATACTTGATTTAAATAATTAAAATTAATCACACTATCTTCACATGCACATAAACCGGTGATCACCTCTACTAACGCAGTATTACAATATTAGTTAAAGGTACATGTCCACTCAGTAGGCACACAATGTTCTTTATATGAATTAAACAAGTATATAATTGTGTCACTATTCCACTAGTTCTACATATTACGAGTACACACTATACAGATATAATCGTTTAGTAATATTTATTTTACTGATAGTGACGCGCGGTGGTATCAGGCTATTTTCATATGCAAATAAGGCATGATCATTTTTAATTATTTATACTAATTAAATGCGTCACCTGAACAAATAGACAGATTATGAAGTATGATCATTGCACATGAACAAATAAATACAGAGAATAAATAGTAATGTGTGTTAACAATTTAAGGAAACACGGTTATCGCCGCTGATATCAGTGTGTAAGTGATATAAAATGTATAATAATGCCAATCAATACGTGGGGTAATGGTGGATTAATGTTTATTTTGCCAGAAAATGTCTCAGATGATGTCTCTGATATAAAGAACAGTTTGTGCCTACTGAGTGCGCATGTATCTTTATTGCTGTGTAAAGATGGACACGTTTGATGTTAAAATGTTGGAATGGTTATATTTACATAATCTGAGCGCACCAATCGCTAACCCTATACTAGTGTTATGTCTGTGACACAGGGCGACTTATACGGCCTTGTAAGTCGCCCTGCGTAACATACCGAAACTGCGGGTTAAATACCACTACATGTATATATCGGGTGGATAGAAAATTGTCTCCAACTTTCAAATTCCCATATCCTACATACACAACCGCCTACGTTTTCTTGCCCAGATTTTCAACGTTTCTCAATAAATCTTGGCAATGCCGACTCGCAATCAATCAGTTTGATTGTCTGGGCCTGAACTGTAACTCAGCTCAGGCTCAGGCAGTCAAGCTGCTTGAATACAAGCATATTATTCAAGCATTTTGAAATAAAGAATTTGAAAAATTGGCAAGATTAGCGCAGACTGTAGTATACTATGTTCAGCATCTCAATTCAATTTCTCATAGTATCAATGCAATCAAGTTCTCGTGTATATAGTAGCACCACCAGTACAAGAACGGCAGATACAGCTCTCACTATACTACTAGTATCTCAATATAATTCCTCATAGTATCAATTCAGGCAGTTATCTCGGACATCGAAACGTTTCCCATATTCACGAATATTCGCGTTTCTAGTAGGGTGAAAATACTAAAAATGACAATTACTCCCAAAAATATAAAAATAATGGCGCCCACTTGGGGATCGTGACTTATAAACACTCCCCAAAATGTCCAAAACTATGGAATTGAATAATTCAGAGACGAATTAAAAATTGATGCGGGACGACTTTCAATTTATTTGGCAGGGGCTTATGTCACGGTACATAACTCACTACGGGGAAACGGTGTGTATACTCAGTGACTATTTCAGTCGGTAGAGCGACGGTACGGTAAACCTGAGGCCTCGGCTTCGAATCCCTGACCTGTGCACATTTACCTCTCGCTGTGACAAACTAACTGTTAACATTTTATGTCACGTACCTGTTTATAACTAATTCACATCATTTTATCAGGTAACGAGCTTTGTATTTTTCCAGTACGTACTGACTGATAACATATTGACCTGATACGAATATCCGGATTTTAATTGAAAACTGACATTTCATTGGCCGAACAGCGTCACATGACGTTGCCGAATAACATCTGTAATGACGCAACGCAATCATGTTCAGCGGAAACTATTTTATATTTGACCATCGGTAGCATAATAGTTACCTGATAAATAGAATACCAGCATAGTGTCTGAGGCTTGGCTCGGAAACCGTGCCTCGGAATTCCTAGCTTGCCTCATGAACTTACGGAGAGGGGACGAAATAACAATTATTCCCACGAAATAACAATTCGTTCCCTCAATTTAACAATTAGTTCCAGTGGGAACTAATTGTTATTTTGTGGGAAACTAATTGTTAAATTGAGGGAACGAATTGTTAATTCGAGGGAACGAATTGTTAAATTGATGGAACGAATTGTTATTTCGTGGGAACGAATTAATAAAAAAATCCGTGTCCCCTGCGGGACTCTGTATGAACTTGATATCAAAAGAAGATAGAGTGGTATTCTCTAGATCCACTCAATGTGTCTACTGTCACTCAGTCACACCCTGAATCAATCGTTCTTTCTACTTTCAGACACGGGTGTGGCGGACTCCTTAGTTGTATCCGTGTCAACGAATTGAAGACGTAATTGATGCTGTAATGACCAGCCAGTATCTCCGCCATGATAATTTGCTGCGAACTGAAAAAATATATTTTGATAATTATCAGAAACAAGTAGAAAGTTCGCCTTTGTTTGTATTTTAACAGATATGACACTCAACACCGCAAATATGTGTGTCACATGTCAGTTCACGCGAGCTAAAACATTGTTGTTGTACTACGTGAATCAATTTGAAAACACATGGATGTGTACATGGCTTCGCACACCCGAAAATCTTCCAATCTAACTTATATAATTTAACCCCAAAAAAAAATGATGTTCACCTTCAATCTATTATATTTTCAAATAATAAATATGAAATAGGCACTACCTATGACGGGCGACGTTAGTGTATGAAACTAGATTTACAAATTGATAGCTTTACCTAGCTGCACGTTTTCCGCTTTATAGTCAACAGGTTGCACTATATCGCTACACCACGCTACACAGTAAAATTGTGCGTAATAGCATTTACAGTTCGCGCACTAGACTATGAAACAAGAGGGCTATGATGGCCCTATGTCGCTCACCTGTGCAATGTCACAAAAATCAAGCAAATACTGGTATGTAAAGTTGTCACTACATATACATCAAAATAAGCCCATGACAGGCACAAAATGTCAATGCGACAAACTTGAGAAGTCACCAGGGTAGGAGTTGTCTCACGATATGTACAGATATATCTAACACAACTTTGAGACGTTTGAAGACTACAACAGAATGCTTGCAGCCTACTTGTTATTGCAATCCTTAGATTTTATGTATTATATAACCATATTCCGTAAAAACGTTGACCCCTATTTGACCACCCGGGCCATGCCCATTTTTGACCCAGAGGTCACCATTTTAACAGCTTTGAAAAAGCATTGTACATCGATCATTCCTGTCAAGTTTCGTCGAAATCGGTCTAGTGGCTCGTGAAAAGATTATTTTAAGAATTTATGCTATTTTAAGACGGCGGCCATCTTGGATTAACGACGACCGCCATTTTAACAAACCGGAGAAGACTTTACCAATGAACCATAACTGCGAAGTTTGGCCACCAATGGCCAAGCGGTTTGTATGAAGAAGACATTTGAAATCTCTAATTTCGGCGGCCATCTTGGTCACCATTTTAACAAATTTTAAAAAGCATTGTACATCGATAATTTCTGTATACATCGGTCTGGTGGTTCGTGAGAAGAAGATTGAAAACAAACTGAAAAGGCTTTACCAATGGACCAAAACTGCGAAGTTTGCTACCAATGGCCAAGCGGTTTGTATGAAGAAGACGTTTGAAATCTCTAATAAAAGAACGACCTATTGACCTTTCGGCGGCCATCTTGAATGATGTAATCATCTGATTTCGACAAAAAATGCTCCTAAGTGATAGTTTCGTCCATACCTTCGCATAAATATATGACATGACCATATTCGGTCAAATGTGAAGTTTGACACCAACTTGACCCCTCCTGCCCCGCCCATTTTTGACCCGGGGCCACCATTTGAAGGAATCTGAAACATCGTTAACTATCGATCATTCATATCAAGCTTCGTCGAAATCGGCATGGCGGTTCGTGAGAAGAAGATTTTTTGAAAAGTTGACTTACTTTTCAACGGCGGCCATCTTAGATTTCGCGATGACTATCATTTTAACAATAATGAAGAGGCTTGACCCACTGACCATTACTGTTAAGTTTGGCCAATATCGGCCAAGTGGTTCACGAGAAGAAGATGTTTGTAATCTATATTGAAAGAACGACCTTTTGACCTTTCGGCGGCCATATTGGATGACGTAATTATCTGATTTCGACAAAAAAAGCTCCAAAGTGACCGTCTCATCGATACCTTCGATTTGATATATGACATGACCATATTCGGTCAAATGTGACATTTGACCCCTACTTGACCCCTCTTGCCCCGCCCATCTTTGGCCCGGGGTCCATCATTTGAAGGAATCTGAACCAGCGTTCACTATCGATCATTCATACCAAGTTTCGTAAAAATCGGCCTGGCACTTCGCGAAAAGAAGATTTTTTTAAGAATTTGACCTACTTTTCAACAGCGGCCATGTTTGATTTCGCGATGACCACCATTTAAACAAAAATGAAAGACTTGACCCAATAACCATTACCGTGAAGTTTGGCCAATATCGGCGGCCATCTTGGATGACATGACCATCCAATTTCGACAAAAAAATGTACCAGAGCGATTGCCTCTTTGATACCTTCGATTTGATATAGACATGACCATATTCGGTCAAGAATAAAATTTGCATCACTGTCAATTCGAAAGTTGTACACATTTTTCCCATTTTTGGTATCAATTGTGCTAAGTTGTATTTCCCCATTTCTGGTATCAATTGTGCTAAGTTGTATTTCCCCATTTTTGGTATCAATTGTGCTAAGTTGTACATTTACATGTAAATGTACTTTTGATCCACCAAGTGCTGTGTCAGAGGTGTTTGTATCCTGGACTACGACAACAAGTGCACTAGACCCATCACTTGCAATGTATACTTTTTTTATTATAGTCGTGTTCGGCAATTATCACGGATCGCTTGACTATGTCTTGTAATTTTAAACTCACATCAGCGAAGTTCAGTGTAGAGTGGCGGCTATAGAAAGTCTCCAAAACAGTATATTTTCACTAACCCATAGTGGGTTAACATATCCAGTACAGAAAGTGTGTCGTGAATGGAAAAATAAATTCGAGAAAAAAAAAAATCATCTACCTACATGTACCTACCCTATTTTTTTTCCAGGTGGAAACAAACAATTTTATTTTTGCCTAAACTCACCGTCACGTCAACTGCCATTCTCTGAACGTGACCAGTAGCCTATTTCACCAACATTGCAAAGTATACTTTTGTAGCAAAATATACTTTGAGGGAGAAATTTTCATTTTTATGATAAATTTTATTAATTTTTATTATACTGAATTTATTACATTATCACAGCCAATTTGGCTGTGATAATGTAATAAATTCAGTATAATAATTCTGCATACTCTTAATCATCAAATATATGCAGTAGTTAGTTCTATATGAAATAATGCATTTTGGGAAAAATCCCTCAAAGTATTCTTTGCTAGAAAAGTATACTTTGCAATGTTGGTGAAATCGGCTACAGTTCTTGCAGGAGTAATAGGAACGTAGAGCGGTTTAAAAGGGACCAGGATTAAAAATCATGACCCTGTGTAAAGTGGTTTATGAAGATATATGCCGATACTAGGACCGTTATATACATAAATATCGGATTTCCTATCTGGTTGCGTTCAACAAGATAGAAAATCTGATACTTATGTACCGATATCGGTGAAAATTGAAACAACTCAGCAGTCCTAGTATTGGCATATATCTTCCATCCAGCATGAAGGTCAGAAGAATGATCGAACGGCGCATGCAGCTACATTAGTACATGCGTACATGTACCAATCATTCCAGCACAAAAATATTTACACAATTCCCTAACATTTGATTGGCCCGTAGCATGTCTCTGTCCAAAATTTATATCCCAGTAAACTCCGACGCCGAACTACTTTCCGTAACCGTGAGGCGCAGTTAAAATAATTCTTAAGAAAACGGAAAATAAACACATTTTCTTGATGAATTTATTTCAAATGCAGGAATTATAAGGAATGAATGGCCTTTTTGTGGAATTTATCGGTATCGGAGATATAAACTTGGAAAAGTCGCGGGAATACTGGATGAGGCCTTCCAAATAATTACAATTTTCGAAAAAAAAAAAAAAAAAAAAAGATTTTTTTTTTTTTTTTCGAAAATTGTAATTTTTTATCGCTTCCTCCAGTATTCCCGCGGCTTTTCCAAGTTTATACCCCGATAAATTCCACAAAAAGGCCATTCATTCCTCTAGTAACTACGTCCATCACGCTAGTGCCGGATACTCGCGTACTATCTGAGCTATGGAGCACACTTGTCCACTGGGGGCCGTTTCACTAAATTTCATGCGACTAAAATGTTCGTAAGACTGCAAAATTATGATAGTCTGTAATTTCACATTAACAAAGTTTGCTTGTAAACGATTATTGGATTACATTTATTGAGCATAGGCTGCAGCCTATGCTCAATAAATGTAAATCCATCAATTGAAATTTCCAGACGAACCTAAATTTGCACTTACGAACATTTTAGTCGTACGAAGTTTAGTGAAACGGCCCCCTGGCCCACACATTTCTGGGACTGAAACCCGACCGATTAAATGTACATCTCTGTCTGTTGAATTTTATGTATGTATTGTCATGCATTTTTTTTGATAGTTTCTGTTCATGATCGCCAGCCAGAGAAAACTGCATAGACATGCTCAAATTCCCGGTTAACAGTGGAGCCTCTCTAAACCGGACACCCTGGGGACCTCACAGGGTGTCCGGTTTAGAGAGGTTCCAATGTAGTATATACAGAATTATACAAATGGGATTGGATTGAAAGCAAGCTTACAATGTATATAAATCCTCTCCACAATGTTCGGCATCGGGGAAACAGGGGGCCGTTTCACTAAACGTCGTACGACTAAGATGTTCGTAGTTGCAAATGTAGAATCTTCTGGAAATTTCTATTGATGGCTTTACATTTATTAAGCATAGGCTGCATATGCAGCATATGCTCAAGAAATGTAAATCCAATAATTGTTTACACGAAAACATTGTTACAATGTAAAGTTTAATATATAATTCTGCACTTACGAACAATTTAGTCGTACGAAGTTTAGTGAAACGGCCCCCTGAATTGTTTGATTTCTCTGACTTTCTGCTCTTTTTTAAATATATTTAGGGAAATGTTAACCATTTGCCTGCTACGCGTCATCCACCTGTGGTTAGTACCGCAGTACTCGGCCGCCTGGTATAGAATCACAGGTTGGCGGGCCGTAACGTCACACCCTCCTCATTATATAAACGGCTGTTTGAACAGATGGTCATTATCTTGATGTCATGTGGGGATTTTGGTGGATTTCTTTGGTTTTGGGTGATTTACATAGTTTTGTGCAACTACTAATGCCCAATCATTACACACGACAGAAATAGTCAATTATCTACACATTTTCACATCGCTGCTACGCGTCATTCACCTGTGGTTAGTACCACAGTGTTCGGGCGTCTGGGGCCCGTTTCACTAAACTTCGTACGACTAAAATGTTCGTAAGTGAAAACTTAGGATCGTCAATTGATGGATTTACATAAATGTAAATCCAATAATTGTTTACAAGAAAACATTGCTAATGTGAAATTTAGCAATAATTTTGCACTTTACGAACATTTTAGTCGTATGAAGTTTAGTGAAACGGGCCGCAGTAGCCGATTTCATCAAAATTGCAAAGTATACTTATCTAGCAAAGTATACTTTGAGGGAGTAATCATTTATTTTTCCCGAAATGCATTATATCATGTAGAACTAACTACTGCATATATTTGATGCTTAAAAGTATGCATAATTATTATGCTGAATTTATTACATTATCACAGCCAAAATGGCTGTGATAATGTAATAAATTCAGTATAATAAAAAATAATAAATTTTTCCTTAAATTGAAATTTCTCTCTCAAAGTATACTTTGCTAGATAAGTATACTTTGCCATGTTGATGAAATCGGCTACTGGTTGGCTGGCCGTAACGTTACGTCATCTGTGACTGGATAAATGGAGTTTATGACATTTGTGAAAAGTGTAGCTTCTGATCAAATAGCACACACTCCTGTGGCCAGATCACAGACTACATTGCTTGTTACAAGCATGACGGGTGCTCATTGATGGAATGGCTAACAGTGCAGTTCCTGATCAGACTGTGTGGAAGCACAAGCTGATATGAACATACACTAGCTACAATAATTCGCCTCCGATATCGATGGTCTAGTAACATAAGGTCGTAACTGCTATGCTAAAGCATAGCACTTACGACCTTATGTTACTAGACCATCGATATGTTATGTACGACTACAATTTGACCCACTGTGAGCAACCGAAGTGCATACCCAAACCTGTTGCATGTAGGTCAAAATTTAGTAAACTGTATATTGTATACGTTTAAGCAAGTACTATTTGATGTAGAACTAGTAAATTACCAAATATAATAGAACAGGGAAATCATTTTCCCATGGAGGCCATCTTTACTCTTGTTGTTGTTCAACATTCAACATAGCGAAATGAAGCTTTCAAATTTATAAGATGAAATGTCAGATAAACACATTGACACTCTAAAATAACCAATTTCTCCATGTGTATGTTCTTCATTAATAATTTATTCATACAGCTTTGACAGTTTTATATCGCTAACATATCACTCTTCCCTGTGTTACATTAAAGAGTTGGGGTTAAATTGCTACCCTCGCGAGAGGTATGGAGCGGGGTAGCAATTTTGTTTCTATATCTACACTGGTCGCAATTTTTCCAGTCACATCCACATATCAGATCTGCGTCAAACAACAACAACACCAACAACAACAGCAGCAATAACAACGCACATAGTGAACCCTGATTTTATTTTTCATATTTTGAACATTTTAAGATGTTGTATATGACAACATTTAACACACAACTTTCAATTTCTTTTATATGCATACACGGCATTGTTTGACAATTTATATCTTTTTTTCAACCAGTATTGTCTTACATTTAAAAGTTTATATTACATGCTACCCAATGATATACCGTGATTCTAGAGGGATTTATTTCCTTGAAGGAAATATTTCCTCCTAGACGCTCGCAACACGTAAGTGACGTCACGTTTTCCGGTCATTTCCGGCGAAGAAACAATTCATACGCATCCCAGCACATTTTTCGAAGAGCATGTAATAGACAATTTATTGGGGGGGGGGGGGGGGGGGGGGGGGGGGGGGGGGGGGGGGGGGGGGTGGGGGGTGGGGGGGGGGCAAGTAACACATATTTTGGAGGCCTATCTTCGACCCCGCCACCCCTCCACCCTCCCTGCGTCTAACAGCGCCCTTTCCCCCCCCCACCCCCCACCCCCCAAACAAAAAATAGCCCTAGGGACGGCCCACAACCCTCGCCATCCCGGCCAGCTAGTTCGGGCCAAAAAACGCTCCCAGCCCATGTTCCGGCCGTGTCTATAGCAGTATACAAACATAGGAGAGTCCCAGGGACGGCCCACCACCCACGTCGGCCGGGCTACTAATGGGATATTATATACCTCTGCTTCTGTAAATCGGATTTCCAGATGTCTCGGGAAGTAAACCCGGTATTTCAAAATGGTAGTGTAATAAACTCTATATATGGATTCCCCCAATACATTCTCAAAATAGTTCGCATATTCCTTATAATACCAGCGATGGTTCTATTTAAATAAATATGAGGGACATTTTATATTCTTCCATTTTTATGCTCTTTAGGGCTCCAACAAAATTTACAGCAATACTCACATGCACGCTTTTTTGTAACGTTTGACGTCAAATTCAACGACAAACATCAACATAACCATATTGTTGAGAGTGGAACGTCGCCCAAAACAAATGAAAAGTGAACACATGTAGATAACTATTCTCGATATACAATTTCAACTGCTGTATAGTTTATTCACGTATGCACTGTTGTCATGTTGCCCGACGTTACTGTTTGAAACTCTTAATCTCCTAACACATTTGTTGATAAGTTATTTCATTAAACTAGTTATTACCAGTATACGAATAACCACAATGATTAATGTATGCATTTCATGTCTGACGATAATTCATATTGCTTTGACAGTCTCAGAACAATACCATGCACAGCCTAATAATACAATTGGAGAGACACATTTTTATGACAGTTATTTTTTATTAAACATTGATTATTACATGTTTTTGATCAAATTGAATCTACTATCAGGGGATATTGAAAGAAATCCAGGTCCAAATATTAATAGTGACTCATGTTTATCAATTTTACATCAAAACATAAGAAGTGTGCGAAATAAATTAGAATATATCCAGGACAACTATTTAGATTTTGATATTTTGTGCTTGACAGAAACTCATCTATCGCAAATCATAGAAACATCGTCCATACAACTTGAAGGATTTGACCAAATATTTAGGAAAGACAACTCTGCACACTCAGGTGGATTACTTATATATGTTACATGTTCAATGATATCCAAACGAATAGTCGATTTAGAAACGGTCTTACCCGAATCAATATGGATTCAAATTACTGATAAAAATGGCACATTTTTTGTATGCAATGTTTACCGCCCACCACACACAGCAAATGACTTTTGGGAACGACTGAATATATGCATAGAACGGGCATCCGAAATAACCAAACATATAATAACAGTAGGTGATATAAATGAAGATCAACTTAATCCAACCAGCAACAAGTTTAGAAATGTTATTATGATTAACAATATGAAAAACATAATAAATGAACCGACTAGGGTGACAGATCTAACGCAGACACTTATCGACCCCATTGCAGTTACTGCAGAAGTATCCGTATACGATAGTGGAATCATCAAAACTCCATCGGAAATTAGTGATCATTATGGCACATATGCATATATATATTGTAACTTACCGTCTGCAACTCCGTTTAAAAGAAAAGTCTGGAATTATAAACGAGCTAATTATAACATATTAAATATGATGATACAAACAACAGATTGGTCATTTATTAATAATGAGGGTAGCTTAAACATAGCTTGTGAATCCTTCCAAAACAAATTTATGGAAATTTTGCATGTATGTATTCCGACTAGTCTTGTTACAATACGCCCTAATGACAAACCTTGGTATAATTCATTAATACGTAAAACATCTCGCCAGCGTGACCGTCAAAAAACAACAGCTTTACGCACCAAAAATGAACAAGATTGGAAGACATATAAACAATTACGTAACAAAGTAAATAATATGAACAAATATGCAAAACAAACATTTTATGACAATTTAGAATTTACAATGCAAGATCTTAATGTTACTAATCCCCGTGAATACTGGAAAATAGTAAAAATGTTGGTGAAAGAAAATTTAAAAAATTGTGATACAATTCCACCTCTTTGTAAATCAGACAACACGTATACATTCACTGACACTGAAAAGGCTGAAGTATTGAATGCATATTTTGTTGCAATATCTACAGTAGATGATACAAACGTGGCTTTGCCGATTTTTTTATCTCGAACAAATGATAGAATAAGAACAATTTCGATTACAGAGAAAGATGTGAAAGATATAATTTCAATATTAAATGTTCATAAAGCAACTGGACCTGATGAAATCAGTCATAGGATGCTTAAAGAAACTTCCTCTACTATATGTAAACCTCTCGCATTACTTTTCAATCGATAAATACAGGAAGGAGCATATCCTGAGAAATGGAAATATGCTAATGTTATGCCACTTTTCAAAAAAGTGAACGAGACCAACCCTCAAATTACAGACCTATTCCTTTGATTAGCTGTGTAGGTAAAGTTATGGTACGAATTGTATTTAAATATGTTTACAACCACCTACACTCCAACAATTTGATTTACAAAAACCAATCCGGATTTTTACCTGGTCATTCAACCGTATATCAACTGATTGACATATACAATCAGATATGCAAAGCAATAGATGAACGAAAACACACATGTATCGTTTTTTGTGACATATCGAAAGCATTTGATAGAGTTTGGCATACAGGTCTTCTATATAAATTGAAACAGAATGGTGTCGATGGCAATCTTCATAGTTGGTTTGGAAATTATTTATCAAACAGATCACAGAAGGTTTTTGTAGGTTCATCCTTTTCTGAAAAGTGCAGGTGTTCCACAAGGATCGGTTATTGGTCCTCTTCTCTTTTTGATATATGTAAATGATATTGCTGACAATCTAATCAGTACAACAAGACTCTTTGCCGATGACTCATTTATTGCAGTGTCAACACCAGACATGAATATAATAGAACATAATATAAATCACGACTTAGATAAATTAGCGGAATGGTCAAATCAGTGGCTTGTGAAGTTCAACCCCTCTAAAACTGACACAATGATATGTTCACTAGTAAGACATGTAGATCCAGCTCTATATTTTAATAACGTCCAACTCCAATTTGTCGAACATTACAAACACTTGGGGTTAACTCTTAGTCAGGATGGAACCTGGCATGAACATATTTAAAATATTATTGTATCAGCTTCTAAGGTATTAGGTTCTATGAAGATGCTTAAATTTAAACTGAATAGAAATACATTAAATCAAATATATATATCTTACATGAGACCAATTGTTGAGTATGCAGCAATTGTTTGGGACAGTTGTACCCAATATGAACGTGATTCCCTTGACAAACTGCAATATGAAGCAGCTAGAACAGTTACTGGTCTAACCCTTTCAGTTTCAATTAATAAACTTGTTCAAGAAATTGGATGGGTGTCGCTATCAGACCGAAGAAAAATACAAAAATTAGTGTTAATATTCAAAGAAAAGGCAGGTAAACTTCCAACCTATCTACACGAGCTATTCCCACAACTAGTCGGAGAAAATAATCCATATGAATTGCGTAATAGGAACAATTTTATTACATTAGCCAGGCGAACAGAAATCTACTCTAAATCTTTTATACCATCTTCATTAGCATTATGGAACGAGTTAGATGACGAAATTAAGTATTCCCCCTCCTTAGCAACATTTAAAGCCAAACTAAAACAGCTGTTCAAACCGGCAATTGTTCCAGCATACTACCTGATAGGTGAAAGAACACAATCAGTTTATCACGCCCGCATAAGAAATCAATGTAGCAATTTAAATTCAGATCTATTTATAAATCATCTACGAGAATCCCCATTATGTCACTGCACACAAGACGTTGAAAATGCCGAGCACTACTTTTTCAAATGCACATCATTCAACCAACAACGCCAGCAAATGTTTACCGCAACCCGTCAACACAACCCCTTGTCAATAGATACTATACTGTTTGGAGACGAGTCAAAAGAATATGAATCTAATGCTACAATTTTCAAAGAAGTTCAGCGCTACATAAAACTCACTCGTCGTTTTAATAATTTTAATAATGAGTAGACTCACTAACATGTTCCTGTTTTAAAAATAAGGGAAAATAATCAACTTACATAGTGGCCAGATTTTTGGATGTCAAGCGGTCTGAATTCACTGGAGAGTGCAACACGAATATATATGCATGCTAGTTTTGTTGTGTTTTTTTTTTCGTTTATTTTTCGTACATGTTTTTTGCTCTATATATCATTACATTATACCGTATATTTCACCGCCATTATACCACATGTTTAATACTTGTAATAAGCATTTGGGAAGGGCTGTAGCTAACGTTGTACAAACTTGTAGCCCAACCCGTTTGTTCTCTTTACCAGAAAGAAGAGCAATAAAATATGTTTAAACTAAACTAAACTGTTAAAAATACGGTTTTGAACTGTGAAAATAACATTTTGCGACGAATTACTTTTAAAAAATCGGTGAAAATGTATGGCATACCAAACACGGCATGTGATAGCGACAAGAGGCAAGTCCAGAGTCGGGCTCGTATTTAACATATGTACAGTGAAACCTCTCTACAACAGCCACCCATGGGAAGACGCAAAACTGGATGTTGTAGAGAGGTGGCTGTTGTAGGGAGGTTAATGCTGATTTAAATTTTGTCCTCTGCTGTTTATTTATTTTCTTCGATTATTCTCATAAAAAACATGCTTTGACACATTTTAGAATCATTTTCAATGGAAATGATTCTGAAGTGCTGCCAAACCATGTTTTTATTGAGAATTAAGGCAAAATATAAAGCAACAGCAGACGACAACTTTCGTGCTCAGCATTCTAAATATTTGGGATATAAAATAGTGGCTGTTACAGAGAGGGTGTTGTTGTAGAGAGGTGGCCGTTCAGGGAGGTTCGACTGTACCTGTTATTATGCTCTGTCAAGTCCATTATTAATAAATATATTTTCATTGTAAATGTTTTGTTCTTGATCTGCAACATGACGTACCAGGTGAGTTACCCAATCTTCCAACAACTGTTAACGATTGTAGGATCAAAGGACTGAAAGTCCTGAAATCCTTCGCAGTACGTGCTTGTGGAGGACACATATGCTAAGAATTCATTTGTTGGAAAGTACATTGTAGTCTTAATAATTGGCACCAGGAGGGATGCGGAACTTTGCGGAATATATGTATTGCGGCTTGTCAGTATTTGAGACAGCAACTATTCAAATGGTCAGCTACATACAAGCTTCATTTGCTCAATAATTTCCCGACTATATATACTCACAGGATATATTGCTTTGTCATATGTTATTATACACTAGTTCTGAAATATATATGCATTACCATAGTAACCATGGTAATCAATATTGGAAAACACAAAAATAGTATTTGTTGAAAAGGTGTTTACTTTTTGAAAATCAATGCAATACACCCGACTACTGTTAGCATCTTGCAATACACTTAACATGTGAACGTTTAATAATATTGGTTGTCATGGCAACCATTTTAATATTTCACACAAAAAATCATATATACTCCATTTAAAATCAATATATTCGTCGAATCAGTATACATTATCAATGCTGCAAAAACAATATTTATCTTCACAAACATGATTGTTCAAAGTAATTTCACCTTGACCTTGGACATGAAGGTCACATGGGTGTGGTACATGTATGGAATGAAAATATGAATGATGATAAGGCAGTATATGAAGTTTGAAGTCAATCTGACTTACGGTTGCAGAAAACTTTAAGGCAAATCGTACGGATGCAAATGTCTAAGTAATTTGACCTTGACCTTGGAAATGAAGGCCGCATGAGTGTGGTATGGAATGAAAATATGGTTGATGATAAGAAATATATGAAGTTTGAGGTCCATCCGACTTTCCTTCACAGAGATAATGGGTACCCAAACTCTTTAACGTGGACGGACGGAATTACGAAAACTATATACCCCTCCTCGACATACTTTGTATGCCGGGGGGGGGGGGGGGGGGGGTGGGGGGTGAGGGTATATCTATAGTTTTGTATACACAGTTTAAACTTGATATATTTTACAACAATTACAAACAAGAGCGGGCAGTCATGCATGGAACACGACAGGTGACATATGTCATCAGTCCCTTTTTCCTGTCTCAGTAACTAGACTGGTGACATATGTCATCAGTACGTTTTCTCCTGACACAGTCTCCTAAATTTAAAATTCATATCATTTTCCAATTCAAATAGGAATCCTCAGCGATTTGTAACCCGGTGGATATAACACAAACGTTCTACTTTCACTTTCATTTCAGCTACACATTCAATTTTAATTTATTGAGTAAATGATGCCGAAATATTTATTTAAATAACGTCAAGTCGCAAGACTGTCGGCAGCGTATGCGCTAACACACACGACGTGTAATTATCAAAAAATTGCTAGCACCTCTTTGGAAAGTTTGGATTTCCGCGCGAACTGTTTTACTAAATTCATTATAGATTAGTTGATTCTTTAAGTAAAATGGACACTGATTAATAATATCGATGGCTCAAGATGATTAAAACAGTATGTAACTGTCAACAAACAATGTTTCTGCTTTAAATCATCATCATTTCGCTGTCCAATGCCGGATTTTATCGAGCCATTGACCTATGTAAAGTTCGGAATGTAAGCTTTAATCTGATTGGTCATTCAAGAAAAACGTCACAGGGAAATCCCGCCCCCTACTATATCATTGCGCAAAATATCAACATACATAACAAAGAACTCATATTAATACATAACAGTTAATAGTTTATAAAGTATTCACAAACTTTTGCAATAACACACATATAGCACAAAAAAGCAAACAACACATGTATTACGCTGAAACTGTAAGATAGCTTGCTGTTTTACTGTTTTTGAACTACTTTTTTATGGCGCAGTAC
This sequence comes from Conchocele bisecta, assembly GCA_029237695.1. Classification (NCBI taxonomy): domain Eukaryota; kingdom Metazoa; phylum Mollusca; class Bivalvia; order Lucinida; family Thyasiridae; genus Conchocele; species Conchocele bisecta. The sequence continues at coordinate 32,127,688 of CM055271.1, forward strand.
CGCGTGTTTTTCTAAAGTTAAACCCGCAAACAGAGACTCTGCGACCGCCACTTTAGCATATCTCATTAGCATATCTGCAATGACTGATCATTTTCATATAGTTACTAAATCCGAGCTGATAGCTCGGATAAAAACAGTCGCCGGAAAATCAGACAATCACACCCTGTTTGTTCATCCCTGGTGACAGTGAGAATTCTGGTCAGCTCCTTGAATTGCCTTACAAACGATCAAATTTGGTGCAGTACAGTGATAGTGGGTAGATTCCTGTTGATAAATCGTATTACTCTAGTTAGTTATTTTAAATCCAGATCGACACGGAATGAATCACAGTGGCCGTCATTGTACAGTTTCACCACTTCGTGCGTTTGACACACACAGCAAATAGTATGGCAGTAAATCCAATAACATTTGGTGCAATACATAATAGACAGATATTACAACGGCAAGCTATAAATAATATGCCAGCACACTATATAAAAGACGAGATATCTGAGCATTTCTCCCATCAGTCTCAAAATAAATATTTTGATGTGTAAACTTTTCAATCTGATGCACAGCCTATATTAGTGTACACGTCGCCCATAGGTAAAGCCATATTTACTTGCATAGTAGTTGAGTAGGCACCAGGGACAATACACTCAGGTAACTGCTTACATGTCACTGGATTTGATACCTAACAACAGAGTTCAGTAGTGGATATATATGGTATGTGTTGTGTGGTTTACCAGGTAAAAGTGATATACTGTGCGATTTTCTGTGTATAAGGCTATCTATAATGGTGGTTCATGTTGCTAAAAACACAGGCACAATTTACAGTTTGGTGTAATATAATGGATAGGAGTCCGTTCTCCTGGCTTTTCTACATGTGTTTAGCTACATTATATCATATGTTCTACTTCACATTTTCAGTTCTTTGTCAAACGGCAGAACAGGTGAAACTGGCTGATGGCTTGAAAACACAAAGATGGCTGACTTGGCCACTCCATGTGCTGTATAGGATACAGTAACGAGGCAGTATTCACATATATGTTATACATATATTCTATCACATTTACGTAGCAATTATCTTTGAATCAAACGATGATCATGTATATAACGTGTCCTTAAGTTAAAATTATTGCGCCATGGGGGCGTGGCTTAAAATGTCAAATCTATTAATAAAATGTGTATTATTGTTAATCGTATTATTTTATTGTTTAATTAGGTAAAATGTATTTTATCTATTATATTTTAATATAATGAGACGAATATCAGCATAATAAATTATAACATTATTATTATATGGAATTATTTTTTATGTAACAAGTGATTTTAGTAAATTGGTCATGCTGAGAAATCAGGCCCCACAGGTTTCCTAGAGAAGTTCTAGATGTACGATGCGGGTGCTGATGTAAATACTAAATCAGCAAAGAGCGTAAATACTGTTATATAGTCATACAATAAACAGAACATTTTGTTGTTTTCAATGTAGATCAAAGTATATTTCATCTCGTGAACACCAAACGTTATATTTTGAAAATAGTATGGCTGCTGCTCACTCGATGAACATAAATTCGATCTTAAACTGAAAACAACAAATATCCTCTATTTATTGCATCGAGGCAACTGCCTCGTGAGCGTACATACATGGCTATGATGATAATACACGTACAATACAAGATGAGAATAATACTATAGGGTTAACTGTATTATAATTTTGAAATTTGCGGCGTATATCAGAAAATGATAGGTCGGAAAATCTGTTTAATGGCGACGCGCTAGCGGAGCCATTTAACATGTTTTCCGACCTATCATTTTCTGATATACGCCGCAAATTTCAAAATTACAATGCGGTTAACCTATTTCTAATGCACTCCTTTACTACTGGTGTAGGAATACATATTGAAATAATTTGCGACCGTTCATCAACAATGATATACCTGTAATGTATGATCAACAGCCAATCAGATTGCGTGATAGTTATAGAGTGCATTAGAATAAATATTTACACTGTCCTTACATTCATAATGTAAACGCCCATTCAACGTATTGCGTTTATATCACAGTACATTACATTAGCCCCACGTGACGTCGCGCGACGTTGTTGATTCGTTACAGTTTGTTTGACGTCATTAAAATACATGACGTTCATTGTCGTTGTCAATGACGCTATTGACCGGCAACGTTGCTGTTCCAGCAATTGCAACAAATTGACGCAAAATAATGGTATTTTAACGCCATATTTGGTTATTTACATTTTTGAAAATGCAGTGTAAACATAGATAACAAGAACAATGGGCTGTTGCGTTTACTGGAGTGACAATACATGTGGTCTGTTTAAAGTTTGCGAGGAGTCCTTCGGACAAACCAAATGCATTGTAACCCCAGTAAACGCAACAGCCCATGGCTTTGTTCCTTAGCCCGCTATCTTAATTTTTTCTCGTCTGCTGTTTGTTTTCTATTTTCCATTTGCATAATCCAAAACATGCTTTGGCAGCACTTTAGAATAATTTACAACATTGGAAATGATTCTGAAGTGCTGTCAAAACATGTTTTTATTGAGAAATAAGGCAGTTGCTGTGAGTAGCGGTCTAAGGGTTAAATATAATAAATTCAGAAGCTATGAAACCGAAACTGTCCTGGAAACGTTTCCGTGGATGGGAGCTGGCTATGCTAGGAAAGTGTTCTAACATTGCACCATTGACTATTATTCTGTACAACGAAAGGAATACGCCCATAGTCAATGTCTGGCGGGAATAAAGTGAAAAAAGGCAGCGATTTCAAAATGGTTGTCAAGATCGGATAAGAAAATATTATGTAATTAAATGCATTATATATGATAATTGTATCTAATATAATATACAAAATATGCGATTTAATACAGTGAGCAAATGTTGGTTTATTTAACTGGGGATATTCACAAATATGTATTTCATGCAAAATAACACGGTCCACCTTGTTTTATTTGGCAAATCTTGTCATATTTTATTTTCTGGTCGCCATCTCTTGTCATGTTATTCCCCACAAATATTAAAGGTACATACCCACTCAGTAGGAACAAATTGTTCTTTATATCAGAGACATCATCTGCGACATTTTCTGGGAAAACAAATATTCATTCACCATTACCACACGTATTGATTGGCTTTATTGTACATTTTATATCAAACATAATTTTCCACACTAATATCAGGGGCGATAACCGTGTTTCCTTAAACTGTTAACGGACATTATTAGTTATACTCTGTATTTATTGTTTGATGTGCAATGATCATACATGTACTTTATAATTTGTCGAAAATATTATTTTTTCAGGTGACGCATTTAATTAGTATACATAATTAAAAACATACCATGCATCACTTGCATATGAAAATAGCCTGATACCAACGCGCGTCACTATCAGTGAACTAAATATTACTAAATGATTATATCTGTATAGCGGCCACTCGTAATCTTTAGAACTGGAGGAATAGTGACACAATTATACACGTATTTAATTCCTATAAAGAACAGTTTGTGCCTATTGAGTCGTTATGCTGTAGAAACGAATATCGTGACCCGACCTTACAAACCCCGACTTTTGGCTTCTGCGACAATTATAGACCCAGATAAGCATGCTCATCCGTCTGATATGGGTCTGCGCTATTCGCAATCAGTTGCACAATCAGATGAACACAATCAGTTGCAAAGCACAAACTTTGAATTTAAGGCAGCCGGCGTGTGCAGGAATGATATTTTTATGATGGCGGAGATACTGGCTGGTCATTACGGCAGCAATGACGTCTTCAATTCTTTGACACGGATACAACTAAGCTGTCCGCCTCACCCGTGTCTGAAAGTAGAAAGAACGAGTGATTCAGGGTGTGACTGAGGGACAGTAGAAACATTGAGTGGACCTAGAGAATACCACTCTAGCTTCTGTTGATATCAAGTTCATGAGGCAAGGCTAGGAAACGCGTAGGAATTCCGATGCTCGGTTTCCGAGCCGAGCCTGATACACGTGATATCAACAGACACTATGCTGGTATTCTCTTTATCAGGTAACTATTATGCTAGCCGATGGTTAAATATAAAATAGTTTCCGCTGAAAAATATGCGGACTTGATTGCGTTGCGTCATTACAGATATTATTCGGCAACATCATGTAACGCCGTTCGGCCAATAAAATGTCAGTTTTCAATTAAAATCGGGATATTCGTACCTGTAGCAGATTTCAACAAAATTGCAAAGTATACTTATCTAGCAAAGTATACTTTGAGGGAGTAATCATTTATTTTTTCCTGAAACGCATTATTTCATATAGAACTAACGACTGCATATATTTGATGGTTACAAGTATGCAGAATTATTATACTGAATTTATAACATTATCACAGCCAAAATGGCTGTGATAATGTAATAAATTCAGTAGAATAAAAATTAACAAATTTATCTTAAAATTGAAAATTTCTCCCTCAAAGTATACTTTGCTAGAAAAGTATACTATGCAATGTTGGTGAAATAGGCTACAAGTCAATACCTGATACGATATTATGTTATCAGTCAGTACGTATTGGAACCAGACAAAGCTCATTACCTGATAAAACGATGTGAATTAATTATAAACAGGTACGTGACATAAAATGTTAACAGTTAGTTTGTCACAGGGAGAGATAAATGTGCACATGTCATGGATTCGAAGCTGCGGCCCCTGGTTTACCGTACCGTCACTCTACCGACTGAACTAGCCAGTCACTGTTTATACACACTGTCTCCCCGTAGTGAGTTACATGCATGTACCGTGACATAAGCCCCTGTCAAATAAATTGAAAGTCGTCCCGAATTCCATTTTTAATTCGTCTCTGAATTATTAAATTACATAGCTTGGGACATGAATGTATCAGTCACGGTCCACCAATGGGCGCCAAATGTCCCTATCTTACATTTTGGGGAGAAATTGTCATTTTTAGTGTTTTCACCCTACTAGAAACGCGAATATTCGTGAATATGGGAAACGTTTCGATGTCCGATATAACTGTCTGAATTGATACTATGAGGAATTATATTGAGATACTAGTAGTATAGTGAGAGTTGTATCTGCCGTTCTTGTACTGGTGGCGCTACTATATACACAAAAACATGAGGTCATATTTCAAGGTTGCATGAATTGATACTATGAGAAATTGAATTGCGATGCTGAACATAGTATACTGCAGTCTGCGCGAATGTTGAAATTTCTTTATTTCAAAATGCTTGAATAATGTGCTTGCATTCAAGCAGCTTGACTGTCTGAGCCTGAGCTGTGCTATATCCAATATATTTCTGTATATTACGCAGGGTGACACACAAGGTCGTGTAAGTCGCCCTGCGTTACATACAGAACATTCGGATTAAAAACTGGGGTCCTAAAATTATGTAAACTATATTGTTACGGAAAGTATACGTGTATGTAATTATATCACCATTCCACAAGCGTCTAAGATACAAAGTGTTCGTTTTACACATTATTAACTACTACTTCAATACAGCGTTAGTAGTGGGAATCACAAGTTTATGTGCATGTGAAGACAGCGTGATTAATAATAATTATTTAAATAAAGTATGTGTATCAACTGAAACACGATTGCTGTCAATATTTATAAAGTATAGTTACTGTACACCATGAATTGCATTCAATAAATATCGACTTCTTTTGAATAACTATCGAATGTTGTTAATCTTTTGACACAACGCCGTTATCTCCCATTATCTCAAGATTATAGATTTCCGTCATACAAATAATACAAAATAGTACCAATATGTGTACCCGGTAATACCAAATAAACGCTCTTGGTATATATTAATGACATCGCTAAATGCTTAGCGAAAACATACAACCCCTACAATACATCCTGATGTCTTTTGTGGCCTTTTGATGTGACGTTTATGATACATTTACATTGGGGTCTTACCGGTTGACGTCCATACAGTGTGTGACGCCACTGTGGAATAAAGGAATAGTGGGTATTTGTCTCGGTTCTCGAAGGGACATGGCATGTTGCGGGGTTCTACCGCAATGACGTAACCTGTATCGTCGGAACAGCCGGCATAGGCGATGTTGATGAAAAATCGCCGCGTATAAGGGATGTCCCTGGAATAGTATAGGAATACACGATATGTTTTTATTGAAGTCCAATGACACCGGACGAACTTGATAAATGCCTAAAGGCCTGCAGCCAGAAGTTGCATTGCATGTCGCCGGGTCCTACCGCCATTACGTAACCTGTATCGTAACATCAACATCGTTGGTCCGTCCGCATGTACGAGGAGATAATCCGCGAGCGTTAGCGGAAACGTGTCAATGATGTGATAAGAAGTCGAATGATACCGGTCGAACTTGCCAAATGCCTAAAGGCTTGCCACCAGACGTGTTGTTCTTATATCCCCGATAAATTCTCGCGTAATGTTGTTTTTTCCATATAATTTCAACTCAATGAGGGATCGGAGTTATTTATATCCTGTTGAATTTATTTATAGAACTCCGGTCCAAAGTGTGTAGTTTAAAGCCTTATTGCCAGTAAAATGAACGAATGTAGCAGGATTTGTAATTATTCGAAATAGTGTTGATCCAAATCATCCTACATATCTGTACAATATGGACTACATTATTTGCCGGATTATATTTTTACAATTATTAATGTTATTGCAACCAGTGTATACTCAGATCAGACTCTGATATGGGTCTAATCTGTTCGCAAAACGCTGAAAGACAGCATAGGAACGGATCTCTATAAATATATTTGCAAAGGGAAATAACTAGCTACGATCCCTCATTATATTAATTTTTAATTGACTAGCCTGATTTTAAATCCACAAATGTGTATCTACTCCAATGTGCGTATAATTTATGATGTTCTAATACCCCATTATAATGCACTTTATAAATATCACGCAATGATCAGCCAATCAGATTGCGTGATATTTATAGAGTGCATTAGAAATGCAATTAATGATTGTGTGTGTTTGAAACAATACAATTAACAACATACGGATACTATAATAACACGTCATTAAACGGCACAATGAATTGATGTTATATACAAGTTAAACTGGTATTATTAACAGATAGAGAAAAACGCAATGAGTGTTGCCTTAGCCTGGTGGTGAATATAGAGAATAGTAGGTTAGTGCCGTGAATGGGAAAACATATCTGTTAACGGGATGGGCGAGGCTCTGCCGTACTCTGGATAGGTCGAAATGTTCAGAATAGAACCAAATTAGTGACGTAACGTATGCATGGTGTTCGCAACTATCCAGGGAGCCGTTTCACTAAACTTCGTACGACTAAAATGTTCGTAAGTGCACAATTATGATATTCTGTAAATTTAACATTAACATGTTTCCTTGTAAACAAGTATTGGATTTACATTTATTGAGCATAGGCTGCATATGCAGCCTATGTAGGCTGCATATGCAGCCTATGTTCAATAAATGTAAATCCATCAATTGAAATTTTCAGACGATCCTAAATTTGCACTTACGAACATTTTACGAAGTATAAGTGAAACTGCCGCCAACAACATACCCAGCAATCGAGAAAAAGTTGAACTGGCGCTGTGCTAGATCTGGGTACGACGACTCAATGATCCTAGTCTCGTTGAACCAGTCGGTCAGCGTACTTCCGGTGCCGTCAAATACAACATAGAGGACTTCGAAACGGCCTTTGTAATATGAGAATTTCACCTGCAACAAACACGGACACTTAGGAGGTATGTACCGAACTAGTGCCACACTCGGCGCCGGCGTAAACTGCACCGGTTTCCTGACGTATTCTCACTAAGCTCTACTTAGAGATATCGTATATACGCATTTTTCGTCTATTAACCGGCGCAAAAAAGTTGCTAGGCGAAAGTGTCTTTATCAATATCTTCTGCATGTGTCTGAATTGGAATTCGTCACGAATCCGGTGCCTATTTCGACGTGAAACAGTTTACGGTGGGGCTGCAGACCGAGAACAAAATGCAGGCATTGACAATGTTTAACATATATCTAGTTGCACGTTGACCATATTTGTTGTATCAGTCAATTCGAATGATAAAACTAGGTTGAATGGCGTTACTTGACACCACATAATTATTGTAGTGTAAAAACACAACGCAAGCGAGTCCACCACGTTCATTAACACTTTCACCCCTAAGTAACTGGAATGGATTTTTATATGTAATTTCCGGACCAATCCAATTGTCACAAAATGATTTTCAGACTGGTCCATTTGTGAAAAGGGGGTGTTTTTGTTCTCAAAATTTACTTGCAAAAAGTGCAGATCCTGATGATACGGCTCGTCACGAGCTGGCTCATCTGGATCTACACTATTTGCCAATACCACTATACAGGCCTGTGGTGTTGAAAGGGTTAAAGAAAATAACATACAAACTTCACAATTCATAAAGTACATATAGAGGATCTCAAACGAGTTTACATTGATATGACATTTATGGAACGAGTCGGGCATAATTTATGCACCGAGCCCCAGATATCAAATGGATTTCAATCATGTGTTTTTTCCATTAGCCAATCAAATCACTGCGTGTCACGTGATTCTATATTTATCGATATTAGTCCGTCGTCAATTGTTCTCACGTGAGAATTTCGTGAACTTTTTGCTTTGATGACATAATCTTTATCCATATAACATTTGAAAAAGTATAAGACATCGCGCCAATTATTACGTCCCAGATTGTGCAAATGGCGGCCATTTTAATAAATGGCCGTCAAAAATACCAACGTTCACTTATTGTCCACAATAACAGCTGATAGCAGTGTATTAACACGATTTATTATATACCTACCCATAAAATACATAGTTTTATGATGTAAATAAAAGTCATATGTTCTCATCGATGAAATAAACAACTTCCGGTGAAAATACGACTACTTCCGCTATCTATATTCATAACGCGCACCTGAAAGAAAACAGCGCAAATAGGCTGCAAATACACATTCATTACCGTATACAGTCTAAAAATACTGCTAATTTCCATGGAGCGGTATATAATAAATAGAATATTCATATTTTTGCAACGAAAATGACATATATGTTCATCGAGTGGTGTGAAATATGGACATTTCACACCACTCGATGAACATATATGTCATATTCGTTGCAAAAATATGAATATCCTTTATGTATTGTGCATTCTGATGTAGGCATTTTTGAAATTCAAAATGGCCGCTAAATGCTAAATGTTCACTTCTAGTCCACAATAACAGCATTAAAGAAGGGTATTATCACGATTAATTGTGCATTCTGATGCGTAATTCCTTTTCCAATCACGATACCAATGTTCACAGCCAATTTTGAATTGAAAATGGCCGCCACAAATGCTACATTTTCATTTCAATAACAGTTGATAGCAGGGCATTACCACGATTAATTGTGTATTCTGGTGTGCAATACATTGTCCAGTCGTGATACCAATGTTCGCAGCCAGCATTGAATTGCAAACTAATTGAAATGTCGATACTTACACGATCTGTTTTGTAAAATAATTTGAAAGGAAACTTTTAATTTATTTTGATGCGTTATTTTGGACGCTCTGTCTTGTTCACAAGTTTAAAAACACCATAAACTCGAACAAATGATACAGTAATCGTGCTTATATTAAGAACATATATATCTGATATTAGCAAACCTTACAATATACCATTGTCATAGTCTGTTATAATGCCCCATCCAAACTAGTTTAATGATAGAGCAATGCCTGCATATCTAAGTTAATCCCGTCAACACAGTGCGTAGGTGCCGTGAAACACGGTGCCGTGAAACATTTTTGATATCCAGTCAATACCATTTTTGCATTTTACAGCCATTTGTAGGTGTTGACGGGATAAATAGAATAGTATGTTAGTGCCGTGAATGGGAAAAATATCTGGCGCGGCACGGAAACGGGATGTGCTCGGTAGAGCCTCGCCCATCCCGTTTCCTGAGCCTTGCCAGATATTTTTTCCCATTCACGGCACTAACCTACTATTCTCTATCTATTTTCCTTATTTCTGAACCAAAGAGACGGTTCAAATGAGTGGTCACAACATAGTATACTTCTGATGAGAAATAAAGAAATTCTTGAGCCTTGCCGGATATTTTTTCCCATTCACGGCACTAACCTACTATTCTCTATATATGTAATCGTATAATGCCCCATCCAAACTAGTTTAATGATAGAGCAATGCCTGCATATCTAAGTGTACATGTCTCTAATGGCTGAGAGCTATGACTTTCATGCATGTCTCCCTATAAGTGCAACAAGGTAAACTGTTGGATAGACGTTGGTAACCAGGCTACGAATTACAAATTGACGTACATGTAATGTATCATGTATTCACAAAATTATGCACTATTGTTGTCCTAAAATGCGAATAAACATGTGTTGATTCGATACAAAAACACATATCCTGACTGTCATGAATAATAACTATAATACCGCAAATGAAGACTTTTCAGTTCCCTCTATACGTGACGAGCATATGGCAATATATATTTCGAAATTTCGAAATGAACATGTACTATATGTATTGTGTGTATTTAAATGCTGACATTTTAATACGTGCATTCCTTATTAAGCTTCTAAAATAACGCAGATTGATTGTTTCTGTCAATAAAATAAGCAACAAACAACGTCATAAGTCATGCGATTTATAGAACTTAAACCTTTATTTCTTTTTCTGCAGTTAAAGTAAGTACCTTTGCACACAATTGAAAGGTTAGCTGACGTTAAATTCGAATACGAGGATATTACAAATTACATTGTTTTGCTGGTTACCATTGCAAGAGTTCTTCGAATTATTAATATGAAATGTATTGCGTGTACATAATTAAAGATCTCATCTGGTATATGAATAACAAGGACATAGCTAGCTGTAATGCATATTGAATTATTGCGTTATTTATGACATTCCAATTGGTTATCAATGTTTGGCTTGCAGTCTTTTGATTAATTGAAGTAAAATGTATAATGTTAATTCAACGCTCGTACACATTTATATCGGTCATGCTTTATTTAATGCTCATATATTAATTATCAAACGAGTGACTTCTAAAGAGACACAGATAGTATATGCCTACGCATAGTATTGCTATATTACTTCCAAATGTTATCTTTATTAACAGATATCCACTCGACAGCAGTATTCCATAAACATGACCACGATGACCTCAAAACATATGTCTATAGCATCTATTCGTCTTGATAATGCCTGACAATGCATATTCATGACATACAATTGAGTTCACATATTATTCAATTACTGTCAGACAGTCATATTTCCTACCTGGTAGAGACGGTAACCATGGCCTCTTGAAGCTACATGCAATATAACATTGACTTGTTGTAATAAACTAAACATATACATTATCCTCGGTTATGTCACGCTGATTTAACCATTCTTCTTAGCTAACATAATTCCAATTGTTTAGGCTAATGTTGTCAACTACCATGTCACAAATACACCACAGTATATTTAGTCAATGTATATACATATTCAATACAACTGGGGAACTTCCAACACATCCACAGATAATATAGTCGTCCTCTGATTCAAGTGTGAACTATCTACTCCAATATTAAAGATCAGCTGTCCTCTGACATATGTTTGCAGTTGTTATAAAATGAAAAATATAACATTTAATCACCTTGCAATATAGAGGTTTTACGATATAATATGTACAATTAAAGGTAATGGTATCATGTTTATGTGTTATAACAAGGAGTTTGCTGACATTACTTTGTGGCAGTATATAAATATTTTCAAGACAAAGGGCCATGCTAGCATGCGTGAAGATCATGTAAATGGCTAAATTTTGTATAAATATATTATGTATGACCGGGTTAGCACAACATAGCATTGCATATCATTTATAAATCTCAAGACATTACTAAGTAGCATACAAATGCAAATGGACAACTTCCAGTAAATGAAATATATTTTAAATTTGCGTGCCTAATTTCCGATCACTGGTATTAGCTAATTCTCGAGGATCAGAGTGGATTTCACATATATAGGACACTTAATATCCGAACCCGTGAACATCTAGTACGAATAACTCGTCGGTACTAACAGCTCGCCTAATAATTGACGTGTGCTATGCACCACATGGGTATACACCGACTGTACTTCATTATCGTTTGTTTTGTTACTGGGATTCGCATACATGTGTTACACATAGAGAGGTCATGGTGTGACAGCCCTGAATTTCTTTTTTTATTTGTCTTTCTTCCTGATCAATGTCGATCCTTATCACACTAGTGCAACTTTATACAAATATAGATCATACATGTATGCACATTATATAGAATACCCTAATCATTCTGAATATTATATTCTATTCTGGAATGATGAGTGCATGTGATTCTAGATTACTGTTGATTGAACATTGCAAATTCCATGCCAGGTTTTGGTTACCTGCTTAAATGTTCATTGCGGCTGCTGCAAGCACCGTGATAAAATAATAGTACATGTACACATTTCTGTTTATTGAAGCTTACTGATGGTCAGCATTGTTCGCCAGACTTATTTATTATTTACTACTGTGAATATTATTACTGGTTCCAAATATATCGACTGTGTATGTGTGATGAGAGACATAATATAGTATGCTGAACCGAAAAAGTAACGCTACATACATAAGCATACTATGATATTATCAAATGTATAACCGCGTTCTATTACAATTGGATATGTTATTGTTGGTATAACATCCTTCTATAACCATACGAACCATTGTATTGTTAACTGGAATAATGTGCTCTGTGTGTGTCGCTGAATACCATGGGGGTCGAAACAATCACTTGCAAGTTTCAGTTTCTACCACAAACTTGTGTGGAATTAATTAACATTGGACTTTATCTACGCATTGGCCCAAACAAACGACATATAGCACGTTGTGGGATGTGTTCCACCAGTCACTGACACTTGTCTGACACAAATCTAACGTCTCTGGCTGTTGGCGTCGTTGACTTAAGTGTCGTGTCCATCCAATAATTTCGAAAGTATCCCAAAAAGATACTCATCCGTTTGATGTAGCAGAAATCATAATTTGTCGGAACATCTTACTGTACTCCACCAACGAATGCATGTTCGTACGTGTGACGTGTGTAATGTGGCCATACCAACCGTCGACGTCAATGACTTGTGTCAAATATGAAAGTTTGATTTCATGTCTTGTTTGTCTACCAGTATAACGTATGCACATGCTTTCTGCCTCTTTTTTTTAGCAAATACACGACGTCAACTGCGATTGAAAAAGTTTATTGACCCGCTGTTACAGAATGGAAGCAATTACAAAAGCATGTAATACATATCCATCTGCCTGTTCGCAGTGCCAACATACACGATCATCCTTTATGTAGCAAATGTAAAACGTTCACGCAATGCCCTTTGAGCCTTGCTATAGTCGTCCAAAGAACACCCTAAACTGGTGTGATAAAATGTTGTCAAATCCGATTAACGCATGCCAATCGTATGTCAGTGCTGTTTGTTTTCCATCAGTGACAGTGTCCATGTTATTACAGTTTCAATGATATTGATGTTTTTCCAATCATCACAATATTCTTATTCGAATCCACAATATTGGTACTTTAAACAAGAGGGCCATGATGGCCCTAATTCGCTCACCTGACTCCATGAACACCAGAGGAGAATGTGACATTGAGTTCATATGTGTTTTAAAAAGTTGTGCTATTTTTAGATGGCGGTCATCTTGGATTAAGCGATGACTCTCATTTTACCAAATCTGAAAATTCTTCACCCAAGGATCTTAACTTACTATGAAGTTTGGCCAGCATCGGCCATGCGGTTCCTGAGAAAAAGACGTTCAAAATCTCGAATAAATGGACCTTTTGGAGGCCATCATGGATGACATAATCATTCGATTCCGACAAATATTGCACCAGAGCAATCGCCTTATCGATACCTTCAATTTGATATATGACATGAGCATATTTATCCAAAATAAAATTTGACCACACGGGCCACGCCCATTTTTGACCCCCGGTCACCATTTTACCACCTTTGTAAGAGCATTCTACGTCGATCATTCCTACAAAGTTTCGTCGAAATCCGGCCAGCGGTTCATGAGAAGAAGATTTTTTAAGAATTTATTCTATTTTTAGACGGCGGCCATCTTGGACTAGCGATGACCTCCATTTTAACAAATCTGAAAAGGGTTCACCCATAGACCATAACTTTTAAGTTTGGCTACCATGGGCCAAGTGGTTCATGTGAAGAAGAATTTTGAAATCTCTAATAAAAGAACGACCTTTTGACCTTTCGGCGGCCATCTTGGATGACATGACCATCCGATTTCAACAAAAAATGCACCAGACTGATCGCCTCATTGATACCTTCGATTTGATATATGACATGACTATATTCGGTCAAAAATAAAATTTGACCCCATGGCCCACGCCCATTTTTGACCCCGGGGTCACCATTTTAACAAATTTGGAAGAGCATTGTACATCAATCATTCCTACCAAGTTTTGTTGGCGGTTCTTGAGAAGAAGATTTTTGAAGAATTTGTGCTATTTTTAGATGGCGGCCATCTTGTATTACGTGATGACATCATTTTAAGAATTTTGTAATCCCCCTACCTAAGGACCATGACCATGAAGTTTGGTGACTATATGTCGAATGGTTACCGAGGAGAAGACGTTTGCCAATGTTCACGGACGACGACGGACGACGACGACAGACGACGGACACATTGCGGTAACAATAGCTCACATGAGCTTCGCTCAGGTGAGCTAAAAAGTGCTACGTGACACCATTAGACGGAAAACAACTTGTTTTACATGTTTTCCTACCGCCAGCCCAAAATAAACATACATTTCTTGTCCGTAAAATTATTCGTGCGAGTCGGCCCATCTCCGAATATACACGGATTGTGCACATTAATGCACATAATTAAAACGTTATGAATTTTAAAACTGTAGCGTTTCTTTAGTTGTTCAGTACATATACGTAACATTGTTTGTGTTGTTGATACCATACTACACATATAGTTTCTATCTCAGACATCTTAGTGCGAATATGCTATCACCCAGTTTCACCTCTTATATTGTACGATATATACAGTAAATACTATGACAGAAACACTAATAAATATGGTGCAAAGCTTTCTAAAGACAAGTGTCTACAGCGTGCTACAATATGTTTTCCTGTACACTATGCACCAAACTAGACATCTGAAATATTCAAAATACAATACCGATGTTATCAATTGATATACAGACGTTTAATACATTCATTTTAGACTGTTTCCACCCTCAGATCTACACATTTATACATATATACATACTTACTTATCTTTTCATTGGTCTCTTTGTAACTTATGAAGTACATTCCAACAGTATAATATAAGCTTTGATAGTGTTATAATACAATGTGAGTAGTCACATTGTGTCCAATGGTATGTGTGATGAAGCTTACACATTTATTTGTACCACTAATCGAGACAAAATAGTCGAATGTTCGCGGTTACTCCGGTTTTCTCATACACAAATGATAAATAAGTATATAGGTTCACACGAGGAATATCAGCTGTGTACATATATAGTCATGTCATGATCGTTGGATAGTATATATGTATCATATAAAACGGTATATTGTCATATACCAATGGAATCATGACGTCATATATAATTTGCACATATGTGTGCAAAGGAATTTCACAAGGAATCTAAAATCGTGACAATTGACGACTGACTATATGAGGAATTGAATGTTTTTGGTACAGTTTGCACTCGAAATCTTTGAGATGTATATACATGTATTAGCAAGTGTAAAATATATGCGCTGTAACACGTTATATAGGCGAGTATGAATTTACGACTTCGTGTGGGATTTTAATACAACGGTGTCGAATGCTAGTTTTGTACCTTTCATAATTTTTAATCTTCAGACCCGGGCGCATTTGAATTGTTTTGCACATTGTTCAGAAAGATTTTTCATGTATATACATGTACAAACAATAATTGACCACCCAAGGCACGCGAGAATCACCTGCGATTGTGCCTAAGAAAACATTTCTTGAAAATATTTACAGAAACTATGATATATTTTTTTGTAAATAACGTCGAAAAGTGACGAAATGTTCATAGCAAATGTGAAATTCTCATTTGCTCTGACCTTTGCGTCAGGTTTCGACATCATTTATGGGAAATATGTATTTATTTGTAAATATTTTTCATGAAAAAATCGCTCTCATCTTCTTAGATACAAAATCACATGGCCTGTCTCATATGTGTAGCTGCTTCATATTGCTCTGTGCTACTCGCCTTCGTAATTCCAAGAGTCGACCAATCATCCAGCGCTGGATTCCGGTAGTGTTTAGTGCACCTGCTGTTTACACCACAGCACGTGACGTCAGCGGTTACTGCGGTGCTATTTAACCAGGCATGATACACGTCACCATCTCCATTGCCGGCCACGGCGCGAAACACGACAAACCATGCTGTCGCTGGAACAAGTATGAAGCGACAAGTTAGGGGCATATCAGGATTTTTTTTTAAATCTACCATACAAATTTCAAACGTGTTTTCATCATGGCCCTGTGTAAATTGGTTTAATTGAAGATATTTGACGATACTAGGACCGCTGGGCTGTTTGAAGTTCCGAGTTTCTATCTTGTTGAATGCGACGATATGTATGTACCTATATGGGTGAAAATAGAAACAACCCAGCGGTCCTAGCATCGTCATATATTTTCAATTAAACCACTTCACACAGGGTCATGATAAGAACATGTTTCTTTTTTTTATCTTTTATAGTATATTTTCCAAAATCATAATATGCCCCTGAAACCGCACCGATTTATAGCATACTTAGCATCTCATCTCGTTACCAGTAGATATAATTTCCCCACGAATTAGCTCGTTCCCATGACATAGTCAGCCAATGAAAAGGTAGCATCATTGTCAATCAAGATGGCGGCGTAATATCTGCTATTCTATTGACTGATTATGTCGTTCTAACGAGATGCTATATGTCGTGGGAACGAGATAGCTAACTCGTGGTAACGAGATGTTTATCGGCATAATGTGTATATATTGCAGCGGCCAAATGTAACAATGTTATATATGAGTGCCCGCTGACTACGATGACGTATAAGCTGACACACAACTACGGTGACACTGTACTATACATGTGTCATCATTCTCCAGCAGTTGCTCATGACCCACGTGAACACCATATGGTCATCGTACTCTTTGCTGCAACGAATTATCATTTTCACCCTATCGGGCCTGTCCGGCTGTGGATAACGACTCTTTCTTGATATTACATTGAAACGTATTCTCAAACACGCAACCTTCCATTATGCTAATTACAGTTGTATCTGCCTTGTTATATCTAACATATCTAATAGACTAAAACGCAAACTAGTTATTAATACGGGCGACGAAGTAGCCCGCTTCATGTTACGCGTATATGAAAACTTACCATTCAGTGAAACTGGTCTATTTTACTAATACGGGCGACGAATAATCTGGCCCGAAGGGCCAAATGCTTCTTAAAACAAAATGTAGATAACATCGGAAAGTATATTGAATATAGCTTACGAAGTTAATGCATTTCAAAATATTTGTGTTGTCGTTGAAGACTAAATATGCTTTTATCTCAACGCTGAAGAGAGTCCCCAAGGGCGATAATACACGAATACACGAACAGCTTCGGAATTATCCCACTTCCATACACAGCTTCGGAATTATCCGTACTTACATACACAGATAAATAATAAGTTTCTATTTTTATAAACAGTATATATTAACTAGCCGACATCGGTGTTCAAAGAAATATAATAATAAAATAATAATAATAACAAATTTTACCATCTTCGGAATTCTCCGCTGTTGCAACAGCCGACAAACCGCGGAACTGTGCGAATGGGCCGAATGCAGCGAAAGTAACGGAAGGCAGAAACAGTCGTTGTATCTGGGCTATTTTAGTTGTAGCCCGATTTATGCTACATCAGAAAACATACTGGATATAGCAGACGAACTATTCTAGTTATTAAATTCAAAAACAGTTTGTGTTGTTGTCCTTAACAACACTCGAGAGACGCTTGAAAATATGCGTTTCAAATTATCTGAGTACAAATGCCTTAAATGCGCATTGAATATTTTATGGAAAAAGAAAAAGAAAAGTAATTTGCAACGAAATGGAGTTTCATTATGCCGTATTTATTTTAACACATCTTTCTCTCTCCCACACCCATGTTGTGTCACGGCATGTGCTGTATTCACAGTCCATGACACAAGTACCTCATACCAACAGCTGAAGTGAAGCTGTATGTAAAAAGGACACAACTAATACGAACAATAGTACAAATGTGCTCAAACACCACCAGGGATAGAGAAAATAATAACTTCACTGGAAGGACGCACCTGGAGAATTTCTATAGCCGCCACGCTGCACTTAACTTCGCTGATGTGAGTTTAAAAATACAAGACATAATCAAGCATCCGAGATAATTGGGGAACACGATTACCGGAACAAAGTATACATTTCAAGTGTGCGTCTAGTGCACCTGTTGCTGTAGTCCAGGATACAAACGCATCTGAAACAGCACTGGGCTAATCAAAAGTAAATGTAAACACAATTGATACCAACAATGGGCAAAATGTGTATAACTCTCAAAGTGACAGTCGTGCTCAATGACGACTGAGATTGCGAATAATATCACTGAAGATGCTTAGCCTTGTTATTTATTCTTAAAATGATCGTAAATGCACTAATACACTTTCTATAATGCCTAGGCTATTAATGTACTATATATTAAAAGGAAATATCTAAATTGTATCACTGCTTCAAATAAGAGAAGTGCGCCAATGACACCATTTAATTATAATAGAGAAGCTGTAACACCGTGGTTGTTGCGGAAAGTAGCTCTGTTGCGGTAAAGCTATCAATTGGTAAATTTACAAACCTACGTCGCCCGTCATAGGTAGTACCTATTACGCCTTCAGCCAGAAATGGAAACCCTCCCCTCCTGTGGGATTTTTTTGCAGACATATTTCTTCTGAAATTATATTCAATTACGAGTGTTCTGCCGTATGTCTGCGCTCTGTAACCCGCTGGATGAATGTTTGACACCGTTTTGAAGTATACCACCTTCGGACTTTTCGCAATTGTAAAAAATCACATTTTGCATTTGAAAATCGACTGTTTTTTATCATTAGAAATAACTGATATGACAGTTTTGTATGTTTTCTGATGTGTTCATAACTATACAATGGGATAATGTTGAATTAAATAATATCTGCTAATTCAGATGAAGAATTGTGCACGTTTTATTACCCCACCCACTGAATTTCAATGGCAAAACACATACCTTGATAACTCCATAAAAGTATGGTACATTTATATTTTCTTTGTGTCAATGGTACCTAGTAGTTATTACATGTTAATTGCATATATGTCGATTATATGATGTCTGCAGTCTATGATACAATGTTAAAAAACAAATTATTTTTCACCATTCCCCACCCACACATTTTACAATGGGAATGTTACATGTAATGAATTTAATTTATGTTATGCACTGTCACTTACTTATAAATGCATATGCAACTACTTAGGAACTACTTACAGCTATCCGTGCACACTTCATATACAGTGTGTCTGACTGACCTCCGCTTCGCAATTACTTAGTGATGGTAACAACTACGTTATATGTCCCATTACGCAAATATCTCTCTGTATCTATTAATTGTATCAATGCTAATTGTACTTACTAGTGTTTGCAATATATAGTGAATGCCCATATTCTAATTACATAATGTCTACAGCAGATGATGCAATGTTGAACAAAATACTGTTAACTATATATTCCCCACCCACTGAATTCAGAATGACCAATTTACATGTAATATATTTTCTTACTTTATACGCTTCCAGATACTTATGAAAGGTTCATATGAACGTGTAGCTACTTACACCTATATATGTGGCTGTGACTGGAGAAATGGGGCTTATGAGTTTTGTGATCAGTGTAGATCCAGATCAGCCTGTGTATTCGCACAGTCTGATCAGGATATGCACTGTTCGCCATTGCATTAATGAAACACCCGTCATGCTTCTAACAAGCATAATATATCGGTATCAGGGTACAGGAGTGTGCTATTTCATCAGCAGCAAATCCCATAAGCCCCATGTCTCCAGTCACAGCCATATTTAGTTATCCACACATTTAGTTATCCACACACATTTAGTTATCCACACACATTTAGTTATCCACACAACACACATTTAGTTATCCACACACATTTAAGATACATAATGAATGTCTGTTCGTCACTCTATAAATTATGTCCATTTCATATTTATGCAACCATGACAATTACCATGATTACTATGTTGTGTATTCCAATATGAACGTCTCTGATACATATATATATTACTGTCAACTGTTGACAGGCTTTTAAACACCATTTAGTAAAATAAATAAATACATATAAGTATTACTGTCAATAGTATAGGTCGTAGGTACTTCATTGCAAATTGGATATAGAAAATATACATTTTCTACCATGCTGAATGGATCATTTGTAGCACATATTACTCCATGTATGACGTAGTAAATACTAAAATACAGAACATTAAGATAGCTGTAAATAATATGAGCAAGTTAAGCTGGAGTAAAACAGGACACATATATTGTTATGCACTTTCAAGATGACAGCCACGCAAGTAAATGAGTTTGTGTGATATAAAAAATAAAATTAGGTAATATAAACGATGAAACTGAAATATATATATCCCAGTTCCACATAATGTACACACTATTTATCGTGCAGTCCAATAATATTCCTCAACCCATTCCGAGTCATCAGCAGGAACAGGATTCAAATGTGTAGTTGGCACCTGTACTTATAAACTCATGTATATAACTACTGAAATACGCTATGTGTCATACGAGAACATGTGTGTTCCAATGTATATGACCGTCATTCATCAGTGCAAGTGCACACCAGTGTAAGTGCACACCAGTGCATGCATCATGGTCATTGCCTAATACATGCATGTGTGTTACTCCATTAGTCTCATTTGAGAGGCACCCATTACGATATTGTATTTCATAAGTGAGACATTGTAAGTAAATATTTGACCATGATTTCATAATAGTGACATTTGATAACCTGCAAGGTTGATGTACCATTTCATAATTTTCATATAAACAAAGAAATTGAAGGTGCAAGATCTTTCTAAAAGCATGTATATGCTCTTCAAATATATAAACTATATTCATATAGCACTTATGTACCCATACATAAACTATTTTGTCCAATATGTTTGAACATTCGGTGTTCTTGGTTATAGCACACATGTTATTCTACACATGTTGTGTCAAATTACCAATAACCAAAAAGGATGTAGGTTTGTAATCAACTTGTAATAGTTCCGATTAGCAGATACCTGCATAACATTCGGATAACAGCATCATTACAGATTTCATATATACAAGTACATCGCTTAAATGTAGTCTTTGCATTTCATACTGTTCCGAAATAAATATTTGATAAGTGCGGCTAAATATATGTATGACTTCTGAAAAGATGTATATGTCCTACAAGCTCATGTATATAATTATACTATATATATACAAACCAATATTAGTATGTATGTAGTCTGAAAAAGCCATTCCGGGGTATTCAAACATCAATCTGGTCTAGTTTAAGTATGTACATCTACCACGTGTAGCCACACACACTCATAGGTCCATCAATATACGTTTAAATTCCCACGAATGATAACGTATCTCCATAACATATTATGTAATGTATCAACATGTTCATCTAAACAATATCAAATAGCTTCTATTGAGACACATTCAATTTTGGATTTTACTATGCAATTGAACTATCTACATGACATTCTAACTATTTACGCAGGCGGTAAGGATCAGGTTTGCGGAAGGCGTTTTCTGCCGCATTGTACCACAGCTGTGCATTTTGCTGGCTCTTTGGTGTCATCGGAATATATATTTGACGAAAAACTCCATAAGCATGTACATTTATTTACTGAATGCAAAATTATATTTACATTGTACCTGTTTAGCACATACATACCACACGTAGTTTGTACTTAATATACATGTCTTTGCCTCCATATACCCCTATGTGGCATTGAATCCGCATAACACTCCATATGGTTGTCTTTCAAATTTCTCCTAATTGCAAAAGCGACCATGTTGATGGTCATCTTGAAACTGACAGTCATGGTGACACTGTATATGATTAGGATGTTGGTGTATTAGTTTCAATAATGTTTAATTAGAAAAATAAATACAGCACATGTAGTGGTTAATTTAGAACAGATTACACCAGTGACTGCATGAATTACATATCGTTACCATGTATTGTATTTATTTTCCAATGTTTGCAACTCACGACCAAGTGTTAATTTAAAATGTATTTATTTTCACCTGTGAAGACACATGCGGGATGCTTACTGTGGGAGAAAGACATGCAGGTTTGCAATAAGCATACCCATACTACATACTGCCTTGGCCAATGACCATCATGTTCAATTAATTGTGAGAAGTGTGCTCGTTACCAATACTAACATTGTATTCCTTGTCAACAGTCAATCCATTTTGGAAACACTTTGAAACAGTTCTTCAATATTCAAATTGATTGAAATACATCCGTATTTGTCTTTGAATTATCACACAGAATAGAACACTATGTACATAACAATATTAGTGTTTGATTACTGAAAACTGCAGCTTCATCGTCAATATTATTGAACATCTGATAATTTTTGCGGCCATTTTGAATATATAATTATAGCATTATATACCTGGATATGTATATGTTATCAAATGATTTGATGTGTATACCTCAAACTGGTATGTATACATGTAATAGGTGCATGCAATACTGTTTATAACAACTTCATACAGTAAAGAATAGAACAAAACAGGAACATTTTGGCGGCCATTTTAGCTTTTCTGACAATTGTGGAAGGATATTGCATCACAATCTCCTGTATTGCTGACGGAAAGCAATGTATATGTGTTTCAACTTTATGAATGTCTGTATTTGTTCGTAACAGAACACGACTCGCAGAAAAATGTTTTAAAACAACCTATTTCGGCAGCCATTTTGAAATATATTGCCATTTACGGATGTAATTAAATGTAAGATGTATTCTAAATCATTTTACATTCAAATTGTGATTTATTTATAGCAATTTACCCGGTTAATATTGATCAGACTGAAAGTTAATAGTCCTTAATAAAACAATATATTAATGATCGGCGGCCATCTTGAAAAATGGCCGCCATTTGTTCATCCAGCGGCTTTTTGAGCGCAGACAACGAGGATTGATAGGGAATAGGCTACTGAATCCGAAAATCATACTCACCAAAAATCCCACATGGGGGGGAGGGGGGGGGGGGGGGGTTATTGCTGGCAATGTCTATAATTCCCATATGTTGTATACTATTTTTTATAAGATTGGCCATTTGTGAGTAGATGGATTATTGGTTCCTGGGCGGACGGTTAGTGCATATACACAGCATATACTGACGTCCTCGGCGGGCAACACGATAAGTATACTATGCAATTTTGATGAAATTGGCTACTGGTCACACATGTTCTAAGATCGTATCTTTTACACCGATACAGACGCAATTATTCCAAATGCAGTGAAGGTGAGAAAAACTAACTGACATAGCTGGCTTTCGCCTAACCTCGTACGACTAAAATGTTCGTAAGTGCAAAATTATGATAGTCTGTACATTTCACATTGAAAACGTTTTCTTGTTAACAATTATTCGATTTACATTTATTGCGCATATGCTGCATATGTTCAATAAATGTAAATCCACCAATTTAAATTTCCAGACGATCCAAGATTAGTACCTACGAACAGTTTAGTCGTACGAAGTTTAGTGAAACGGCCCCCAGAATCGTCAATGTATGTAATACATAGAGAATACCAGGTTTAACTTAGTGTATTTTGATATCAAGTTTATCAGGCAAGGCTAGGAAACGCGTAGGAATTGCGAGGCTTGCCGAGGAATTCCTACCGGTTCCGAGCCGAGCCTGGTAAACTTGATATGAAAATACACTAGCCTGGCATTATATTTATCAGGTAACGTTTTATGCTCGGGAATGACCACAGATGACGTCGTCCACGTGCATCCGACCAATGGAACGTCAGTTTTCACTTCGCTGTAACCCGGATGTTTGTATCAGGTTAATGCCCGATACAACAATACGTTATCAGTCAGTACGTATTCGGTCAATACAGGGCAGGTTACCTGATAAACAGATGTCACATACAACCGAGCTGACTCTATTGGGCCTACCTTAAAATGACTCTGATACACTAACCCCGTTGAATGCGAATTCAGAATTATTTTCACTAACGCTTGATCTAACAACGTCACATGATATTATTAAATGACATCAGTGTAATATGGCAGCGTCATCATCACTGGCATAGGACAAAGCGTTACCTGATCAATTGGTTGCAAGGCTACGGTTCGGTTTGGAAATGTTATCTATTCCACGGTGAACCTCGCGATTCATATGCATTTTATATTATCAGAGCTCCAGATACGTTTTGTATTTGTATTTGTATACGTTTTGTTCAAATTCAATGCGTGTTCTACTTTTACAAATGTATTTATTTTATTGATTTTCTTCCTAGGGAACAAATGATAAACAAATAAAACAAATTTAGAAATTCACTTATTTGAGCTGCAACAAGCAAACAGTGTTTGCTTTTTGCAACTCAACTAAGTGAATTTCCAACTATAGTACAGTATTTTCACTACTCAATGTGTACATCAATGTATTTTCACATTGCTGTGAGTATTTTGTACTCCCGCTTTTGATAATCAATGCGTATTCTGCTAAGATAAGTGCGTTAAATACACAAATAAGTACTATCTGGAGCTCTGTATTATTGTCTGACATATAAGTCTCAAGGTGCATGATTACGTGGTTACAACAACAACAACGTCGCCCACTCCAAAGTAAGTATTATTTGACATTTTCCTTAATATGCAACGGATTTTGATGAAATATGGCGCAGAAAACGCGTCTTCATGAGATGCATTTGGTGGTCCAGGGAGTTTGGCACAGACTTATGTCGTGTTGGCAAAGAATCGATTTCCGTGTCGGACACACGGAAATCGATTCTTCGCAAACAAGAGAGATGTTTGGGCGAAAATACAGAGACCATCAAATACAGCTTAACAAGACGCGTTTGATGCGCCATATTTCATCAAAATCCGTTGCATATTAAGGACAATATAAAATAATACTTTCAATCGGATGGATTCTGGAAGTTTCAGTACTTGTTGTTGTTAGTACCACGTGATCATACACCTTGAGTCTGGTATTGTCTACGTGATTTCTGTCACCATTACTAACTTACAAGTGGCTGGGTCCATACGAGGTGTGCTCCATACACCGTTATCTTGGCATACAATACTCTCGGACCAGTTCGGCTCTAACCGGCAGTATCTCACGTATTTCACTGTCGCCCCGACATACATCTGGTTCCCCAAAGTGGTGAAGTTATCTAAGCTCGGGATCGGTCCACATCCTGTAATTGACAGCAATCTAACCCTGTGGCTGTCTGGAAAAATGTGGGCTTATGTCGTTGTGGATAAGCTTAATTGCATTTTTATTAGCCGATCTATTTATAGATCGGCTAATATATTGGTTATCCATCGAATTCTGAAAAAGTTTGTAGCAACCCTTTTCTCCGCTATTCGGTAATCTACGAACGCGAATTTTTCTGTATCACTTCCAAATTGCATCAACCGATAAAGTTTGCATTTTTGGCAATTATCTCCGTTTAAAACTTTACTTATAGCCAAATAACACAATTTTGAATACGTAATGAGCTGAATGCCGGAAGAGATTTAACCCGGAAGTTATTGTTGTTGAAGTCCATAGTTGGCTCTAATGGCCATATACGCCAACATACGCCGATCATTGGGCTAATTTAAAGCTTTTATTTATTAAACAGAACAAGTTTCAGCCACGTATAATCGCGTAAAATGTGTTTATTCGGCTAATTTATAATCGACCTCTGCTCAAAATCTCCTTACTAGCAACCCCAGCATTTTCGGGTTTATCCCAGCATCTCGGGTTTATCCCATTGGATCGCGTATGCGCGTCATTTGACGCTAGTTAATATTCACAAAATTTTCCACCAATCAAAACGAAGAATTGCCCTTCATAGCCAACTTTGATTTGTTTACGTATCATGCAGGGATGGCAGGGATGCATCCAGCACGCGCGATTGCGGCAATCCCCCTTAATTATCGTCAATGCCGCAAATTATTGATTGTCTTGCGCCCGACATCGCGCAAAAAATCACGGATGGGACACATTAGGCCAATCTGGGCATGTGCCTGAATACGCAGGAGCTTGCGTCTATTTTTAGATGACACTGTAACCGCTAGATATATAGCCCTGGTAGCTCCGCCCACTCGCATGCTGCCACAGAATTCGGACACACACACAGTGACTACAACTTTGTGTATTGCGGAGTGTAATTTGTAGATAAATAGAGCATTCAGTACAGGTGTTACGCTGGAATATTTCGCAACATAATGGTGACAACAAAACATTGCTGCTATGGCATTGCTGCTATTGGATGGATTTGGGAACGGGTTTCCAAAACCTGCACAAAATCGAGAAAAATGTCAACGCTGGGTACAGAACTGTGGTCGAAAATAGTTTACCATTGACAATGTTACCAGAGACACCTACATATGTTCGATGCACTTTACCCTGATTTGATCGGCTAATAACATCATGCTCTGCATGACTTTTCATCTTGTTTCGTTGATTTTCCACTGACTTGTCAATACTTGAGCAACGCAAAACTACTATCCAGCCTTCAAATTGTCATCTGACCTGTTCCCATTGATCAGCAATTAAATAGAAATTGAGGGTATGTTGTGACATAAAAATAATCAAAACAACATATTTTTTGGGGAGTTTAAAACAATAATTTATTCCAAAGTAAACGTATGGATGGTAATGTATGGAACGCCAGAACTGTCTTAACTGAACTAATGTTGCTATCTTATGTGGATTCATCTTATGTGGATTCATCTTATGTGGAGTTATCTTCATCTTATGTGGAATCGTCTTATTAATCGTCTCTTATGTGGATTCATCTTTATCTTATGTGGATTCACCTTTGTCCTATGACAATTCGTCTTCATCTTATGTCGGTCCATCCTTATATTATATATGCTCGTCTTGATATTGTGTCGATTTCTTCTTCAGCATTGTATTATGTGGCTTAGTCTTTATCTTATGTCAGTTCGCCCTTACATTATGTCAGTTTGTATTTATCTTGTCAAATCGCCTTTATCTTATGTCACTTCGTACTTATCTTATGTCAGTTCGTACTTATCTTATTTATCTTACACGGGTGTCGACATGGTTGTTGTTGCGGGAAAGAAATAGCCAGTGTCAACACAAATATCTCTCCAATAAATAAACCCCATATTAACAATGTTCGACATAAAGACGAAATGACAGAACATAACGAGAACTGCACTTAAGATAAGATAAGAATCGACCCGTACGAATGATAAATACGAACCCACATACGATTAAGATATACCCACAAAAGATAATGTCAACCCGACACAATATATTCCCCCGGGTGACAAAAGAGACATTACGGCACATGCGATCAGAGTAGCCGCAGATCAGCATGTGCCTCCGCACAGTCTTATCAGGGCCTACCCTGTTCGTTATTCCATCAATGGAGTAGCATTAATAACACCAGCAAGACGATTAGAATCCAGTCATTGTCTGTGTGAGTTTTCAAAAGGAATTATATATCCAATTAGTGCCAATTATTGTAAACGCCATACTGTCCCATTTCTCAGCCCGGCAGCCCATATAAAGACGAACCAACATACGATCATAAAATAAAAAAAAAGTGAATTGACGTAAGCTAAAGACAAATTGACCTAATATAAAGACGATATTGCATAAGATATAGATGAACTGACATACGATAAAGATGAACTGACTTATGATAAAGACTAATCTACACGAGATAAGGACGAACTGACATAAGATATAGACAAATCCGCACAAGATAAAGACAAACTGATATACGATAAAGATGAACTCACATAAGATAAAGATGAACTCACATAAGATAAAGATGAACTGACATAAGATACAGACGAATTGGCCTAAAGTAAAGATACAGTGATATAAGATAAAGTCGAATCCACACAAGATCAATACGAACTGACATAATATAAAGACGAACTGACATAACATAAACACGAATCCACACAGGTTAAAGACGAACTGACATAAGATAAAAACGAACTGAAATGAGATAAAGATGAATCCACACAAGACAAAGACGAACTGAAATAAGATAAGGACGAACTGACATAAGATAAAGACGAGTCCACGTAAGATAAATACGAAACCATATAAGAGCATTACATGTCTTCAGTTAAGGCAGTCATGGCGTTCCATAGGAATGGGTTTGCACCATGAAAGTACATTTGCCTCTGGATGATGATTTAGAAAATATGCAACTTTCAGTCACTAGTTCTACAAGTGACGTGGCACGGCGTGGTATGCAAGTGGAAAGTTCACCTCAGAATATGATAATTTTAAAGAGGCTGCACCGAGATATTTCACATTCCTGCATAGGTAAGGAGCATTAATGGAGCAGCATATTTGTGCTTATGTAAAAACTTCTAGTGTGTCTTGTTCATAAATGTCAAACACATTTTGCTGTCTGCCCATTTATTTGCAATTAACTGATCACTGCACCCTTTATATCGCGGTCAGGCAATTGCCATCTAGCAATATTTCTCCAGTCACAGTCACACATACGGGTCGGAAACGGCCCGAATCATCAATACACGTACAGTTATTCGTGTGGTGATGTGAAGTCCTGGGTTATGACGTCATAACTCCTCCACGACCACCACTGCAAAACCGACTGCGTTAAACGTGCCATGATGTCGGAACATCCATATTAGCAATCTCAACTCGCAATCAATCAGTTTGATTGACTGAGCCTGAAGTGTAGCACAGCTCAGGCTCAGTCAGTCAGTCTGTTTGATTTAGAGCACACTATTCAAATATTTCGAAACAAAACAATGGACAAATATGTGTGGGATTAGCGCAGACAGTGGTGTGGCATCTAAACCGGGAGCAAACAGATGTGTTCGTTACTACTACTACTGTCTGTTTCACGAAATTTGCAAGAAATAAAAAGAAGGCTCATTCTGAAATGTTGATAAAATTTAATATTATAACAAAAATATTGCTTTGAATTGTTTAAATGGCCGTAAAATTCTGTCAGGTTTCGTGAAACAGACAGTAGAGAATGTCTCACCAAGACGGTGGCTTGGGTTCTGGCAACTGTTACACTGTGTCTGAAAATGAAAATAATAACAACACATGTGTTGCATATAATTATAATGGTTATTTCACACGTTGACTTGAATGCAATTGAAAACGATGGTACCGGTAGTTTGAAATTACATATAGGTTAGAGTGCACTAAATGGTGCGAAAGCGCCAAGCGATGCCAAAGTAGTCCAGTATAAAAAAGTGTGGGTGTTTTGAGGTTATAGACACAGTTTGCTTGCAAATCTTGATCCATTACTACAAAGTGTCACTTGGGGAACATTTTTGGGTGCTTTTAACACAAGTATTCGGCATATTTGTAGCATTTAAAAGAAAACACTGAACTTGTTGGTGACGTGTTGTTAACAGTTTCCGTCGCCAATAAATGTAAACAATATCGGGGGATATGACGAGGTTGGATTTGTCTGTCTTATGAGTAAGTAAACCTATTGTTTAATTCATGCAGAACCAGTACAGACCGGCTGCATGTCATCTACAAGTAGGTCTCACAGCGTCCATACGAATAGTGAAAGTATGAGAGACTGACCGTATTGGATGGGAAGCGTTAATATTGATATGAGACACGCCATGTGATTTTGTACCTTCGGGCATCTGCGTAATTTCATTAAATACGTTTACAATATTTACGATATTTGTCATAAATAAAGTCAAAAGTTGACAAAAATACCTCAGAGTACATATTCCGCTTTTGACGCCATTTACGGAAGATATTGTAAAGTTTGTAAACGTATTTCATGAAATTATGCAGATGTCAGAAGGTACAAAATCACATGACGTGCCTCATATGGACTCATCTAAGCTATTAGCTAGTTTTCAAATTCATGTACATATCACATGTAAGCAGGGGCGCCGGAAGCATCATAAGATTGGTCTGGCGAATGAATCTAATGGGTGGACCCTGTACCCACCCAACGTGTATGTTGTTACCACTCAGTTGAACCGTCTCGCCGAGACGGTTCAACTGAGTGGTAACAACGTACACTTCTGATAAGAAATGAGAAAAATTGCAGAAAAAATATTTACATTCCGTTTTTTATATATGTATGAATTCCAAATATGTCAAAAGTATTGACCCGGTAGTCGCCGGACCTGCCGGACCTGTTCCGACGCCCCTGGTAAGTGATGTCCTATATATTGTATGCAATAAATATTGTTTAAGCTAAGGGAAAATAACAGATTGTAAACCATGTTGTTTATTCATAGTGTCTGTTTAATTAGCCACCGTGTGGTATCGCGTAACAGATTGTAAACCATGTTGTTTAATCATAGTGTCTGTTTAATTAGCCACCGTGTGGTATCACGTGTTTGTTGGGTCTGTGTAATGGCGGCGCCTAAGAGTTTTGAGGCAAATCTTATCTTTCATGAATACGACTGCAGTTTCTTCCTTTTAATGATGTTCCAGCCATTAAAGGTACATGCCCACTCAGTAGACACAACATGCTCTTTATATCAGAGACATCATCAGCGACATTTCCTAGCAAAATAAACATTCATTCACCATTTCCCCACGTAATGATTGGCATTATTATACATTTTATATCAGAGGTAAATATCCACACTGATATCAGGGGCGATAACCGTGTTTCCTTAAAATGTTAACGGACATTACTAATTATTCTCTGTATTTATTTTTTGATGTGCAATGTCATACTTTATAATCTGTCGAAATTATTATTTGTTCAGGTAACGCATTTAATTAGTATAAATAATTAAAAAATACCATGCCTGATTTGCATATGCAAATAGCCCGATACCACCGCGTGTCACTATCAGTAAAATACATATTACTAAATAATTATATCTGTATAGAGGACACTCGTATTGGTGGAATAGTAACACAAGTATACACTTATTTAATTCGTATAAAGAACATTTTGTGCCTACTGAGTGGGTATGTACCTTTAACACTACGAGTCCGACAATAACACATTCAGCAATAGTACATGAACATCCAGGAGACGCTTGCAAATGCAAAACAAATTTTGGCTGTGATAATGTAATAAATGCAGTATAATAATTCTGCATACTTTTAATTACCAGCTATATGCAGTCGTTAGTTCTTTATGAAATAATGCATTCGGGAAAAATAAATTATTACTCACTCCAAGTACACTTTGCTAGATAAGTATGCTTGACCATTTTTATGATATCGGCTACAGGTAATGCTACTGAACTTGCTATTGCCGGACTCGTAGTGCTAACATGGTCATCATTAAAAGGAAGAAACCGCAGTCGTATTGATGAAATATAGATTTACCTCGCAACAGATGGGCGCCGCCATTACGGAAAACTAAAGCAATAGACCACGTGATACCACACCGTGTTATCATGGATACGATAAACTTAGACACTACGCCATTTTCATACTTCCATCACGTCCTAAGCTAACCCGAATTTTCTGCTCTGCGTTACAGACAGAAAATCCTGGTTATTCATTACCGGATTGCTCTGGGTCCAGTCGGATTTGTGCCAGTATATGGCCGTACTGCTGATCACTCCTGCCCCGGCCAATGACCACATATCGGTCACTGCGGTGTGGATCAGGTAGCACAGGTGTCCGGCATTTTGGTGGTACTTGATATATGTACACCGGTCATCTTCCCGGCACACGTCAATACACTCGTAGATCCCCACCTCCCGTAAGATGGCCACTGTTTGTTTGTCTGTCGGCTCAGATACTGACCAGTGGAACAGAGGCCTGACCGTTGGAGTCGTGTCGGCACGGACGTCGTGCACGTACAGACATAGTGTCCAGTAAATCCCATACACGATACTTATTGCCATGTATTTGTCCATTGTCCATACACGATATTTGTTTTCATTTATTTGTCCATTGTTACAAAGCCCCATACACGATATTTGTTTCCATTTACTTGTCCATTGTTACAAAGCCCCTTAGACGATATTTATTGCCATTTATTTGTCCATTGTTACAAAGCCCATATACGATATTTGTTTCCATTTATTTGTCAATTGATACAAAGCCCCATACACGATATGTGTTGCCATTTATTTGTCTATCGTCATAGACGCCGTCCGGCAATTTGTATCATACCTACCACATACATTTATCAGGTAACCTGCCCTGTATTGATTGAATACGTACTGACTGATAACATATTGTTGTATAAGGCACTGACCTGATACAAACATCCGGGTTACAACAAAGTGAAAACTGACATTCCATTGGTCGGATGTCTACACGTCACATTACCGAATGACGTCAGTGTAATGACGCAACGTAAACAATTCAGTGCTATGTCCATAGATAACGACGTCATCAGTGGTCATTTTCGAGCATAAAAGGTTACCTGATAAATATAATACCAGGCTATTGTCTTTTGATATCAAGTTTACCAGGCTCAGCTCGGAAACGATAGGAATTCCTCGGCAAGCCTCGGAATTCCTAAGCGTTTCCTAGCCTTGCCTGATAAACTTGATATCAAAAGACACTAGCCTGGTATTCGCTATTTATCGCCCGGACGATACGGAAGTAGTTCGCAGTGTTACTTCTCGCACCTATCTATACCATGCGCCAGGTTCAATCCAAATTCGAAAACTGACTGTTCATTGGTCGAATGACATGACTATTATGGTGACGAGTGGCGTTAATACAATGACACAAGTTAACTAATGTAAACAAGCCCATGTTCCTTTCAACATAAACTTCATTACACTTGCATTATTTATGGCAGACACGGTTCATGATAAACCGGGCTAGTGTTTTGATATTGGTGTCTGGCTGCAACCACAGGGGAATAACGCGTGGGATTGTAAAATGGATAGCAAATCCTAATCACAGGGTGAAGTAACGGACCGAGGTCTATAAATACATTAAATATGCCTAAAATCATAAATAAATGAAGATTTTTTTATTTTTTTTTACCCCTTCCATCTAACCATTATAGGAAGGGGTCTAACTTTTTAATAGGCCGAACCCGCACGGGCTCGAGACAACGGACTTTCACGAAACGTCAACCGAGTTATATCATTGTCGCCTATTGCAGAAGTTGGGAGAATGTTAGTATTCCGCAACGATATATTCCCCGATGCGCTATGTCAACGCGTTTTCGAGCTATCGATTGTTTTGTTGTAAAAAAATTATCATCATTGCTAGGTCGGGAAAGAACGGACACATTTCCGAGGCCGATATTGCTATATAAAGGAGTAAACATCGGGTTCAAAATACACTTTTACGTCGTCCCGGCCCGTAAAGAAACATTTTGCATAGAGAAAACATTGTTTCCAATCGAACATTTGATAAAACCTACATTTATACCCGTCCTGTGCGTCACGACAGACAATTTAATCGCACAGACATTTCTACATTTCTCGGGAAGCCAGTTTTGTATAAACATCGTGGGACAGGTTTATTCGCCGGAACTCGTGCACTTACTATGTGGTAAAAAAACGGAACTTTTATAAACGGTTATAATTCATATTTTATAATACCTATGTTGATGGTAAAAGTATCAAGTTAAAGGTATGTCTCTCTACTCCGATTTCAAGTTTTGTCAAAATATATTTTTTTCTAATAAACATGTTTTGGCAGCATATGAGAATTGTCCGTGGGGTCAAATTTTATTTTTGACCGAATATGGTCATGTTATATATCAAATCGAAGGTATCAACGAGGCGATCACTCTGGTGCATTTTTTTTGTCGAAATCGGATGGCTATGTCATCCAAGATGGCCGCCGAAATGTCAAAAGGTCGTTCTTTTATTAGAGATTTCAAAATTCTTCTTCACATGAACCGCGTGGCCCATGGTGGCCAAACTTCAAAGTGATGGTCCATGGGTGAAGCCTTTTCAGATTTGTTAAAACGGAGGTTATCGCTAATCCAAGATGGCGGCCGTCTAAAAATAGCATAAATTCTTAAAAAATCTTCTCATGAACCGCTAGCCGGATTTCGACGAAACTTGGTAAGAATGATCGATGTACAATGCTCTTTCAAAGTTGTTAAAATGGTGACTCCGGGGTCAAAAATGGGCGTTGCCCGTGGGGTAAAATTGGGGTAAAATTTTATTGTTGACCGAATATGGTCATGTCTATATGAAATCGAAGGTATCAAAGAGGCAATCGCTCTGATACATTTTTTGTCGAAATTGGATGGTCATGTCATCCACGACGGCCGCCGAAAGGTCAAACGGTCGTTCTTTTATTAGAGATTTCAAAATTCTTCTTCACACGCACTGCGTGGCCCAAGGTGGCCAAACTTCACTGTTATGGTGAAGCTTTTTCAGATTTGTCAAAACGGAGGTCGTCGCTAATCAAAAATCTTCCTTCTCATGACCCGCCAGCTACGCCCATTCTTTACCCCTGGGTCACCATTTTAACAACTTTGAAAGAGCATTGTATATCGATCATTCCTACCAAGTTTCGCCGAAATCCGGCTGGCGGTTCATGAGAAGAATTAAGAATTTATGCTATTTTTAGACGGCGGCCATCTCGCCTTCCGCTTTTGCTGTAATCTGAATTATAAAACGCAGGTAACGCAGGGCGACTTTCCCCGTGTTACAGACAGAAAATTCGGGTTAGTTTTACTCATGCGTGTTGATGAGATCATGAAGCAAAAATGCGCGATCTTCCATCTCTGGGGGAGAATGATCGATGTAAAAATTGTTAAAAAGGTGACCCGGGGTCAAACATTTTACAATCTCGCGTTCTCGCGATATCGAGCATATATTGATCGCATATATTCTTACCAAGTTTCGTCGAAATCCGGCTAGCGGTTCATGAGAAGATTTTTTAAGAATTTATGCTATTTTTAGACGGCCGCCATCTTGGATTAGCGATAACCTCAGTTTTAACAAATCTGAAAAGGCTTCACCCATGGACCATCACTTTGAAGTTTGGCCACCATGGGCCACGCGGTTCATGTGAAGAAGAATTTTGAAATCTCTAATAAAAAAACGACCTTTTGACATTTCGGCGGCCATCTTGGATGACATAGCCCTCCGATTTCGACAAAAAAATGCACCAGAGTGATCGCCTCGTTGATACCTTCTATTTGATATATAACATGACCATATTCGGTCAAAAATAAAATTTGACCCCACGGACAATTCTCATATGCTGCCAAAACATGTTTATTAGAAAAAAATATATTTTGACAAAACTTGAAATCGGAGTAGAGAGACATACCTTTAACTTGATACTTTTACCATCAACATAGGTATTATAAAATATGAATTATAACCGTTTATAAAAGTTCCGTTTGTTTACCACATAGTAAGTGCACGAGTTCCGGCGAATAAACCTGTCCCACGATGTTTATACAAAATGGCTTCCCGAGAAATGATAGAAATGTCTGTTCGATTAAACTGTCTGTCGTGACGCACAGGACGGGTATAAATGTAGGTTTTATCAAATGTTCGATTGGAAACAATGTTTTCTCTATGCAAAATGTTTCTTTACGGGCCGGGACGACGTAAAAGTGTCTTTTGAACCCGATGTTTACTCCTTTATATAGCAATATCGGCCTCGGAAATGTGTCCGTTCTTTCCCGACCTAGCAATGATGATACCTTTTTTACAACAAAACAATCGATAACTCGAAAACGCGTTGACATAGCGCATCGGGGAATATATCGTTGCGGAATACTAACATTCTCCCAACTTCTGCAATAGGCGACAATGATATAACTCGGTTGACGTTTCGTGAAAGTCCGAAATTATGTTTAGATTGATTGATTGATTGAGTATTGGTTTTTAACGGCCTATCAACAGCAAAGGTCAATTAAAGCCAGGCTTAAAGATTGGACTTATAGGTTATTGGATTTGTACGGAAATATATGTCGAACGAACGAGTACGCCGAAATATATTTCCGTACAAATCCAATAACCTATTTATTATATACCCGTTCAACAAAACATGCATCCTAATCATTAAATAAACCGACAGTGAGATGAAATGCGACTCTGTATTATTTTTGTTGAACAATCCGAGCGCCTGTGATGGCTTCAGTTTATGCAAATTGTAGTGTGTATGAATACTAACTTGACAACGTCATTTCACGCACCTGAATAGATACAATACACGAACACCAAGATGGCTGACATCACTACAGACACAACAAAACCGGGGAAAATATGGAAGGTAATATCCGCCATAATTCTATGTGACTTGATGCCTGCGTGCTGATGACATTACAACTTATATTCATGTTATTTAATTCGTCATTTGTATTTATTACATTTTACTGCTTGTTGTAATTGTATTTGTCTTTCTTACATGTCCATTCAGCTGATTGCTTTGTTAATTCGTCTTATTTACATTACAATTATTGATACGTCCTTATTCGTGTCCCTGTTTTATTGCACTATTAAGCATTTGCAATAGAAAGTAATAACAAAGCACTTAGCACTTTGAATAAGGCCGAAAGCAGTAAGGACAAAGTCGCAGGAAGATAGCATCAAGCTACAGTCCGAAAGCGGAAAGCCGCAAGCAGAAAGCATTAAGCTACAAGCAGAATGATGCAAGCAATATATGGGTTAGTAGTGCGTCATTATGACGTCAGCTGTCCGCTCAAGTAATTCTCCCTCTAATAAATTATAGTCCGACATCTGATTGGCTGTTCAAGTCACACCTCCAATGCCGGTGTTGATGTAATATTTCACCCATAAATTATCACAGCATAGGTTAGAAGACACCAAATAATTTTACTATATACTTTAACCGAATCCCATCCAATAAGGCCAGTCTCTCCTACTTTCACTATTCGTATGGATGTTGTGGGACCTTCTTGTACATGACCTGCAGCCGGTCTGTACTGGTTCTGCATGAATTAAACAATAGGTTCACTTATTCCTAAGAAAGAAAAATCCAACCTCGTCATGTCCTCCAATATCGTTTACATTTTGTATTGGCCACGGAAAGTCTGTTTACATCACATGACCAACACCCCCACATGTACCTCAAGTGAAACTGGGTAGTAATGGATCAAGATTTGCAAGCAAACTGTGACCTCAAAACACCCGCACGAATTTGTTCATACTGGACTACTATTACCCCCTTGACGATTTCGCACCATTTATTATTCTCTAATCTATATTAACTAAATTGCATATGTATGTATGGTGTTTGACTTACTAATGTGTTTTATACATACATGTATCCTCATAATTAAATTACATATGTACGTAATTGAAAACAATCACATTTTTATAGTAAGTTACACATATGGTAACTTACACAGGTTGACTGTCAAACTGGCCCGTTACCGATGCAAACCAATAACCGTCAAGGATCAGACTTAGGTGGCACACCACCATTGATTTTCTCTAAAACACTAACCCGTTACCACACATTTTGCTATTCTCTGCTACTTTAATTTTTCTTATGGATGTTGTGGGACCTATTTTCCAATAACCTGCACTTATTCTGCTCTGGATCTTGACTAATTAACATATAGATTTAATTATTGTTGAACTGGGGTCCTATCTAGTAGGTACAAATTTTTTTCTATGAAAATTAAATAAGTGTATAATTGCAACTAGTCCACCACTTTTAAAAATTACGAGTGCCAGCTACACAGATATAATTATTTAGCAATCTGTAATGTACTCATAGAGACTCGCGGTGGTATCAAGCTAGTTCCATATGCAAATGATGCAGTATTTTGAAATTATTTGTATCAACTAAATGCTGAATAAATATTTTTATCGACATTTCATAAAGTATGATATTGCACATCAACAAATAAATAAATGGAATAAATAGTTGCTTCCGTTATCATTTTAAGGAAACACGGTTATCGCCCCTGATATGAAAGTGGCTTTTCGCGTTTGATATAAAAAAGTATAATAATTGTCAATTAGTACGTCTGGTAATGGTAAATCAATGTTCATTTTGCCATAAAAATGTCAGATTGAAAGAATAAAGAAAAACATGTCTTCCTATATTATAACCTGGCATGTAGCACTCTAGGTTTAAGGTTAGAGAAGTTGACACCAGTTTCAGAATATTTGAAGCATTTAAAAGAAAACACTGAGCCTGTTGGTCACGAGATGTAAACAGAGTTTCCGTGAACAAATAATGTAAACAATATTGGGGGACATGCATGGGCGGATTCAGGGGGGGGGGGCGGACCCGGCGCGCCCCCCCTAAATCCGCGGAGTAAAGATTTTTTACAAGTTACAAGGCACGTTTCTATGTTCGCGTTGTAAATTTATTGTTTATTGGGGGGTGCAGCCAAAAAATAAATGCTGGGCAGCAGCAGCAGCAGCAGCAGAAGCAGCAGCGGCAGCAGCGGCGGCGGCGGCGGCGTCGGCGGCGGCGGCGGCGGCGGCGGCGGCGGCGGCGTCGGCGGCGGCGGCGGCGGCGGCGGCGGCGGCGGCGGCGGCGGCGGCGGCGGCGGCGGCGGCGGCGGCAGCATATGACAGCATCCACAACAACAACATGAACTACAATTCTACGCTCGTTCGATAATATAGTCAAGTATTGCAAAATAGTTACGCCCCCCCCCCCTAACCCGAAATCCTGGATCCGCGCCTGACATGACGAGGTTTGTCCCACAACATCTATACGAATAGTGAAAGTAGGAAAGACTGGCTGGGATTCGGTTAAATTATACAGTAAAACTATTTGGTGTATTTTAACCTAAACATTGCACAACAGAAAAGGCGGCATCAATCTACATCAACACCGTTAGGGACATGGAACCAATTGAGAGAGCAACGCACTGTAGGACAGGTACCAGCATATTAAATACTTTTAGGGAGAACTATTTTAAGTTTTTTAGCAGCGCACCTGGCGTCATAATGGTTGTTCCCAAAATTACTGTTGCAATTGTTGTTGTCAAGGGGCGTGGCTTAGCGAGCATAGCAAAACAGCGATGCAATAATCAATAATGTTACTACCAGTGAAGCATCCAGCTACTTAGAATGTAATCAACACACAACGCATTGAAACAGTTCGAATGAATAAAGCATCACGCCACATACATAGAAATGTAATAAGATGGACAGAACTTAGAATGTCATCAGCCAGCAAGCATCAAGCCACATATAATTGTAATAAGACGGATAGAACTTAAAATGTCATCAGCCAGCAAGCATCAAGCCAAATATAA
Source organism: Conchocele bisecta (assembly GCA_029237695.1). NCBI lineage: Eukaryota > Metazoa > Mollusca > Bivalvia > Lucinida > Thyasiridae > Conchocele > Conchocele bisecta. The sequence goes on from CM055271.1 coordinate 32,167,159, forward strand.
TTATGGCGGATATGACCTTCCATAGGAAAAGGCGTTACATTTGGATAAAAACCATACTTAAACACGTAAGTTTATTTGACACATGTTTCATTTGCCGACCATGTCAATGAATATTGTTAATTCCCCAAAACTTTCATATAATCGTCCGGAAAAAATATGAAGCACGAGGCCACATCCATCGGATCAAATGTCAATAATTTAGACACGTTCAACAACTGCTAAATTTAATTGTGTTCTGAAGACAAACAAAAACAACATAATACACAATATTGAATTATTGCGTGCATCTGTGTCGGTAGTAGACTTCACGGCAACATTTTCAATTCCATTGACTCATAAAGCAAAAATGAACCAAATTCATCAATAAAGACAATATTTTGTGTTTGCCTTGAACATTTGCTTACTATCTCTCAAAAGACACCATCACCTCCATACTTCATTTCTACGTGTATTTTACACCAATTACATGATATTAAGTACAATACAGATCCCTACAATTAGTTGCGAACAGTAACTTGCATTCTACCATCCGTAGCGAGTAACGATTCCACTCATAGGCTGCTGAATAATTAGCTGCTAAAGTTTTAATCAAATCTGATTCGCTATTCTGCGAAGCCTATGTTTGGAATTGTAACTCGGACTACGGACGGTACGGGAGTAGATTGCAAGAGTTACTGTTCGCAACTAGCATACAATAAGGTGATTTTCGTACAATCAAATGTTATTGACATTCATCACATTTAAATTTCAGATGTGATTTGGTACAGCTCCAAATTTCCAAAATTGAATGTGCAACCATGGAATGTTGCAGGAAATGGATTTTGGGCAGAGAAAGTGTTCGCTGACCAGGTGTTAAGAGACATTTTCGATCTCCAGTAGCGGTAGAACATTCACACTACTAGGGACAGATACAGTGGCCGTGCTCGGTGGGGCGATTAATTGACCCGGTTGTACTGTGCTCGGTGGGGCGATATTCTAACCATAATGTAATATATTTGATATCTGACGATGTTCTCCGATAGACAGTTCGGCGTCATAGTGTGTGATGGATTGTATATTTTTATGTCCCGTAATTTTCATTATTTTTTTTGTGGGGTAACTCCTGCTTTCGATAAAGTGGTGACTGTTGACTTTCTAATACTGTGATTGGTCAACCGTGACGAGATTCCAGCTTGCTCTGCATCATTCTTCATCAGACTGCCAAGTGAGTAATACCTGAAAATAAATATTTGGGAGAAAATGTGTAAGAAATACTTTTGAGAACTTTGCATATCGACCAGGCTGTAGAATCATTTTAAGATCACTATTCAGACATCTTACATCTCATTTTTCGCCAATTATCATAATTATCAAAACATTGTCGTATTTATAACTATTTTACTTTTCTAACTAAATATTAATGTCACTTTCTATAAAACTTCATTTGTTCTTCAGCCTTGTCCGTAATGATTTTCAGTGTCATATGATAATGTTTAAATAACATTTAAAAACAAAATGGAAAAAAATCGTAGTGCATTATTTCACATAATAAATGTCATACCATGGCTAATTTGCTGTGCCTTTCAATCGTTGTTCTGGTACTGTTGTCAGGTAAAATGGACTGTCAGCAGCCAACATCTCGGAAGGTCGGCGACTTCTGGAGATCTCAAAAATCTTGACAGGGTCTCTGAAATTGAAATATTGGTCCATAAAAAAATGTTATGTTTCTCATATATTGTCACGCCAGATGGCCGATATTGATTTCAAACACAAATATAATATTTTTTCCAACAAATTTCACAGTACATTGTATTCACATAATTATATCTCAAATTCAACTTCAGATGTATTTATGGATTTAAGTCAATATCAGCAAAATACTGTGATAAGAAACAATATTTTTTTCACGTGCTGGCCCAGATATAGTTGCGAACGGTAACTCTTGAAATTTGCTCCCATACCGTCCACGAGTAGATTGCAAGTTACCGTTCGCAACAAGCTTTATTCGCTGATGTTTCCATGCCAATTCAGACCTATTTATCTTATTAACAATGATACAGTAAACTTTCTTTACTGAATGCATGAAAAGCAAAATACTTTTTATGGACTACAAGTAGTAGTGATCACAATACATCGGACCTCCGCTCGTATTCACCTAACTTTATCGTGTCTTGAGATATTTGAATGGAAAATTAATAAACAATGTATAACTAAACAAATATTTATATTTGAATGATGATATTTTGAAGATCGATTAACATTACGCTCGTGCATATTTGATCGATTCTGCAAGTTTCGTCATGACAACCGTGATAGTTTTCAAGTTATTACATTTTCTATTTCTTACGACAATATCTCACGACTCGAACAAGTTTTGCGCTTACGAGGCCAGCAAACATACCTGATGTTGTCTTTTGCAAATATCTTCGGTGTGGTCTCTCGTGTATTCGACAGATTCGCCCGATCCCTGGTCTTGCTTGCCCTCTCATTAAATTCGAGAAACTTTTCCCCATTGGCTGTCGTTTTCATCTCTACATCACCGAATTTCAATAGTCTTGCTTCATCTCGTCCACGCAGACCGAACATATTTACGAAATAGTAAAATACCTGGGGACCCAGATGAATACATTTTCTCTTCTTCTTCAGGTGTAATGTTCATGCACTTTTTATTCGCCTTCCCAAGTTTCTTCAGCTCCATTTTATTGGCCGTTAATGCTCTGATACACTGCCCAAATACTCTGTCTCTTAATGAGGCTTCATACTTCTTTTCCTTTAGACAACGTTCTACGCTGTTTTTTAGTGCTTCAAACGAAGTTGGCTCGTAATTGGTACCGTCTGTCTTACGGATGCCTATGAACAGTTCACATAATAGGCTGTTCAAGTGCTGTGGTGGTATGTGCTCTACCAGTCGTGGTTGCCGTTTGTTGTCATACAGCCACTTCTGAACGTTTTTCATGTCCCTAACTGTGGCTTGCTGGGTGTTTTTCTTCGCCTGATTAGCTATAAATTCATATACGCTGCAGGTTAACGGTGAGTCGCGGGTTCGTTCATTCGAAACATCAAAAGGCAAATCCAATTGCGCTATTTCGTAATCCGTTATTTCATCAAATACAATTAACTCCCGATCAGCTGTTGTCTGGGACGCCATATTGAATGTTTACAAACCAATTTTAAAGTAGTTCCGACTTCCGCTTAACGACACAGGCGCGCGACGCAGTTCGGCGACAATACGACTGCTTGACAGCGTACACTACGGCAATTTATTGGTGGGTAGCAAAAATGCAAAGTTAATGGGGCAAATATGAAGGTATATAATAATATCCCGTATTCAACATGTGGCAGTTGGAATCTGTGGGGGATAAATAAAATATCGCATTACATGTATATTTGTTAAATTCTTTAATCCCACCCACCCTTTGACCATTGTCTCCTTTGGGGTTATACATCACCGTCCTCACTAGTCGTTTCATAGCTATAGACTTAGCCATGGTGGACTTTACATCTATATGTAACTTTACTGTATTATTATGTAGCAGTATGTATGACATAGTGGTTAGTCTAGCGTAGTAAGATTATTTTGTTAGGCAGTCACGTGACTAACAAATGCACTGTTTCGCATGCGTGCGCAGCTCTCGTGATTCGTGCACTATTCCACCGGCCGTGGTATAGACACCATTGCTATAATATTAAACTTCTAATTCGTAAATGTTGTATTTACAGTTCTATTATGTCCACTGCCGTCCGAATCCCAGCCCAGCCCAGCCCAGCCCAGCCCACCACCTCCAAATAGGAACCCACACTACCGGCCAGTAGCGTAGGAGCTACCCGGCCACAAACATGTCCATCATGAGGAAAATTCCGAAAATCAGAACTGAATATTTACAAAAAAATATATATTCCGCCCTGAAATTAGAATATCATGACCTGGTGCCTGGTACATTTCACACCAGCGTCACTTAGCCCCAACCCGAAAAATAATATGATCTGCACTAATCTTATTAGTTTTTCATTTTACCTCTCAAGTATCAGAAGGCCGAAAATGTATATGAGGGCCAAACCATGTAAGTCGGCATTCCGGTAAGGATGAACCCCGGTCGTTAAATTAACCTTCGCATGCTCCCGACCAATCACCTACAATTATGTTTAGAAACCACGAAATCATAGAAATTAAATGTTCTTATCATGCTCAGCTCGGAAAGGAATTCTTCGCCAAACCTCGGAATTACTCCCGCGTTTCTAAGCCTCGCCTGAACAACATACTGGTATTTATCCTGTCAACACAGTTCGTATGTGCCGTGAAACACGGTGCCGTGAAACATGTTTGATATCCTGTCAATACGATTTGGAGATGCGGCTGGGATTATTTTTTTTGCATTTTAAAGCTATTTGTAATGTTGGCGGGATAAATAGAATAGTAGGTTAGTGCCGTGAATGGGAAACATATCTGGCGCGGCACGGAAACGGGATGTGCTCGGCAGAGCCTCGCCCATCCTAAGCCTTGCCACAATATTTTTTCCCATTCACGGCACTAACCTACTATTCTTTATAACTGTTAGTCTGCTACTAGGCCAGTAGAAACACAATTGCTACCCCGCTCCATACCTCTCGCGAGGATAGCAATTTAACCCCATCTCTTTAATGTAACGCATGGAAGAGTGCTTTATGCAATCGGTTATCCGGAGTATTTGATATGTTAGCAGTATAAAACTGTCAAGCTGTATCAATAATATATTAATAAAGAACATACACATGCAGAAATTGGTTATTTTACCGTGTCAAGGTGTTTATTTGAAATTTACATATATAGCTTGTAAATGTGTTAACGTTATTTCGTTATGTTGAATGTTGAACGACAACAAGAGAAAAGATGGCTTCCATGGGGAAATGATTTCACAGTTCTATTATTTTCGGCAATTTACTAGTTCTACATTAAAGATTATTTGTTTAAAGGTATCAAATATACAGTTTAGTAAATGTTGACCTACATGCAACAGGTTTGGGTATGCACTTCGGTCGCTCACATTTTTTGAATGGGTCGAATTGTAGCCGAAGTTAACATATCTGTGGCGAATTATTGTAGCTACAAGCCCTGTAGATCCACATATATTGTTACCAGTACGGTTGATCCCAGAAGAAGTTATAACATTGTGAAGACATTTTAAATCTAAAACAACGTATATTGTTCACCATTAAAATGTATTAAAAAATATGCTACAAGTTAGCTCTACGAGTACTAAAACATTCATATACAATTATTGCCTTTTTGTGAGGTCAGTACATGCTTTTATCGACCAAATAAAAGCGTCGATACCACGTATCGACCGAAAACAAAGACAATAATTGCTTTATTATAAATTGAAAATGTTCAATGTACGCGATGTTTGTTTCTCTAGTTCCGAAATGTTTTAAAATCGTCCAGTCGCCATCTTTGTTGGAAAGAACGCTGTTGGTTTGAAACACGAAATGTGATTGGTTGAAATGTTTTATACGTCACAAATCAGTTCGGTCCTTAGGAATTTACACGTTTATGATCGGAAATTCCGTCCCTAGGTCAATATAACTATTCAATATGTTTTTCTCAGGTCAATATCACGTTCTATTTAAAATCACCTGTCCAGCATCTACCAATCACGTACATGGACATTTCTCAATTTATAATAAATTGATTATTCATGCTGTAACACCGTCTTCTTTTGTTGATCCCAGAAGAACATCTAACATTTTGAAGACATTTTAAATGGTACACAATAGGCGTTGACTTCAACTCCTATTGTTTCACCACTGAAATGTCTTCAAGATGTGCAACATGTAAGCTACACGTAATCAAGGTGCATGATCACGTGGCTATAACAACAACAACTGTGGCTGAAAGTGTTGAAATCTTGCCCACTCGAAAGTAAGTATTATTTGATATTTTCCTTAATATGAAACGGATTTTGATGAAATATTGCGCAGCAAACGCGTCTTCATGAGCTGGAGTTGGTCGTCCAGGGAGTTCGGCACAGACTTATGTCGTTTTTGCAAAGAATCTATTTCCGTGTCTACCGACACGGAAATCGATTCTTCGCAAAAGCGATAGAAGTTTGGGCCAAAGTTTAACAAGACGCGTTTGATGCGCCATATTTCATCAAAATCCGTTACGTAATAAGAATAAGGACAATATAAAAGAATACGTACTTTGAAACGGATGGATTCTGGAAGTTTCAGCACGTGTTGTTGTTGGTGTTAGCACCACGTGACCATACACCTTGTGTAATACTGTTAATACAATATTCAAAATGGATATTCGTGCTGTCACCGGCGTCTTTTGACACATGAGCAATAGTCGTCGAAGAACAACAGGCGGAATATTGAAATCACTAGCCGATTTCACCAAAATTGCTAAGCATACTTATTATACCTTGAGCCAGCAATAACCCCCCCCCCATGTGGGATTTTTGGTGAGTATGATTTTCATTTTCAGTAGCCTAGTTTCTATAAATCCTGCTTGTCTGCGCTCATAAAGCCGCTGGATGAATAAATGGTGGCCATTTTTCAAGACGGCCGCTGAAAATTATTATATTGTTTTATTAAGGACTGTTAACTTTCAGTCTGATATTAACCGGGTAAATTGCTATAATTAAGTCACAATTTTAATGTAAAATGATTTAGAATACATCTTACATTTAATTACATCTGTAAATGGCAATATATTTCAAAATGGCTGCCGAAATAGGCTGTTTACAACATTGTTTCTGCGAGTCGTATGCTGTTACGAACAAATACAGACATTCATGAAGTTGAACCACATATACATTGTTTTCCCTCACAAATAATCTGGTCTATTCATAACGAATAGACCCCTTTATTATAGGGATTGACCGTTTGGGGCCATCGCCGCCTGATACGTATCATGGGTCTGGGAATTCACCCCTTTTGACCAAAGCCGCCAGTGTGCTACCAAATAATACTCTGGGAGTCTGGGTTTGGTCGTACCTATTTTCGCGTGCGTAATAATGATTGTCCGTCCTGTCATCTAGTGTGTGTCGTGTTTATTATATGCTTATGCGCAGGCTGATCTGGGGCTACACTGGTTGCACATGTTACAAATTATACGCTGTTCTTGGTCCGGGCCGACTTAGTCGTCAAGCACGGGTTAATTCTCAGCCACCCATATATAAAGCCACCCATGTGGTTGGCACAACCTTTCTCTCGACAAAAAGCAACCAGATCAGACGTTACCCACCCCCCCCCCACACCCTTACAAGATTTATATTAATACAATATGCAACACAAAATTGCTATGAGAGATTCAACACTGTTCCTATGCTGTAATTACAAATCGGTAGAAAATGTTTATCGCACTTCCATGTCGTAAATTTGCGATGATGATGCTGCCCCGAGTTCTCGTTTCACCATCTGTGTGTATATGCTGTGTACCATGCCTCGCCGGTAACATGCCACGAGCCGGCCAAGTTGTCGTCGCGACGGAGAATACGATAGAAGTCTCGATTGTTTTGTTTCTTACCATGCATACACACATTGGGACGTTCCTTGAATACCAAAGTGCTAACTGCAAGTAGTAAAATGATGCTACATAAACCTATATACTTAAATAGTCGACGTGTATTCCCACTTTGGTACACAATACGTCAATGCAATGTGTATACTCATGGAGGCCTCTTATACATAATGTACCACTATATATAAAGTAATTTATTATTTGCTCGGCGGCGGATTGTTGCGGGTGGTGAGATGTTTGATAGTTTTGATATAGCATATCAGTTGCACAATACCTAGCTGGTTCTCTGCAGATGGCGCGTGCACGGACCGTCCCGGCACAAGCTCGCTGAAGCTGGATGGAGGTTCCCTCAGCTTCCCCCCGAATATCCACTGGTCCTGCTAAATTCACTCAGTGTAGCTGCTGAGGGCCACCAGTGCTATCGGGGGACTGCAGTATGTGCTTCCTAGCATTGCCGTGCGGTAATGGGCATTACCAGGTGGTGGTAATGGGCATTACCAAGCGGCAATGTTGCTTGCATCCAAGCGGATCCTTCTTTACCAGGCGGTAATGGGCATTACCATGCGGTAATGGCGCTCACATGTCACCACCCGCAAACATCTGTCCGCCACTTATGAGGCCTGTATTTGCTTCTGTCCAATATTTATCCAATAAAGTCGCGGCCATTTATTGCCAAAATCGCCTTCCTTGTCCATGTTGTATTTGTTATTATGCTTGTGTTGGCGTGTGTGAGGTAGAGGATACGAACGTGCGTATTATGGTCATGCTTCTGTTTGTTACTATCATGATCAACTCACGTTGGTTTCCGTCTCCGGGCAGACGCGGTCACCTGTATGATACATATAGTTGATTCCCTAACATAAACCCATCTCAATTTAGGCTGTCCTCCTAATGTACCGCACTGAACGGCCAATCATCTTGTAATAAATGGAAAACACAGGTGATAGTGATGCAATATCTTTCCACAATTTACAATTTCGCATGTCAACTTTTGACGCCATTTACGGAAATATTGTAAATCTTGTAACGTGAAATTATGAAATTACACAGATGTCCGAAGGTGCAAAATTACATGGCGTGTCTCATATAATGTGTAGGATGTGTCGTTACGGTCAGCTAACCCGTGACTCAATAGCAGACGCCCGAGCGCTGTGGTATTAATGCATCAGTCAATGTAAGTCCCCGCCCCCCCCCCCCTCCGGGGGAATAGCGGGGCTTATATTTTCGTTGCTGTTAAAGCCCCGGTGAAGGCCCCGCACTGCGGGGCAACATGGTCGGTAAAAGCCCCGGTAAAATGCCCCGCACTGCGGGGCCATCTGGTTGGTAAAAGCCCCGGTAAAAGCCCCGCCCTGCGGGGCACATTCCTATTAAATTTACGGTTCTAATATTGTAGACATATTGAAATACTATAATGTTAATAATTACTATAATATAACTCTGTGACCAGGTAACACTCTATGTATTAAACATATCATCAAAGTTTCTTGTATTTTTATATTATACTTCCCAAGAGTTGATTTGTGTGAGCGAGTTCAAATGTCGAGTGTTTATAATACTGCAAAAATTGACAGAAAACTACCTGACCATTTTCCCTGCTTGTGCAAGTACATGTACAAATATTAACTAGAAAATAAAATCGTGTCTGTATCAAAAACACAGCGATGGCCCCACGAGACCATTTCCCGAATAAACATGATTTCACAAAAAACACTAAGTCGATATAAACGTGGAAAAAGTTAGGTCAAGGTCAAATGAAGGTCAAAGCTTTATTGTTGGTTTCTGGTGTACAGCTGATCACATTGTCCAAGTTTGTGGTGCTGATATGTTCCAGTGGCTGAGAAACAGACTTGAACGCACAAGGTATACATAGTGTGACGGACGAACAGACCAAGACCGGACGGACAGACGGACAGACACGTGCAAAACATAATGGCCACGAAATTCCATTTCTTGGGGCCATAATAATAGTCAACAATGGATAGATACGTGTATCTTAACCCTTTCAACCCCAAGTAACTTGATGGATTGTTCCATGCTTTATACGTTCGGAGCGATTGCATTGGGCCATTCAAATTTTCCGACTAGTCCATTCTTGAGATGGGGATTTTTCAATTTGATTGAGTATTGGTGTTTAACGGCCTATCAGCAGCCAGGGTCATGTAAGGCCTGGCCAACAGGATGGAGTATCCTGTATTCAACCTGTAAAAAATGAGGGAAATTCCCAAAATCAGAGCTCAATATTGAATATCCTGACCTGGTGCCAGGTCCATGCCACACTAGAATCACTTAGCTCAACCCAAAAACAATACGATTAGCTTTTATTCCTATTACTTGCTTAATGGGGAATAACAGGATTTAGCTCTCAAGTACCAGGGGGCCGAAATGGTTGGCACATGAGGGCCACACCATATAAGTCGGCATTCGGTAAGGATGAATGCCGATCGTTAAATTACCCTTCGCTGCGCCCTCCTACCTCCCACCCATGACGAAGAAAACCCCTCGTGTGACTAAATTTGAGAGAGTGCTGCGAACAACATACAGTGAAAGCGACAGACAATGTGTTGATCACCGTCTTCATGAATCTAAATAAACAGTACAACTTACACGGTGCCCAGACACCGTCTACAGCGTCTTGTAATAGGTAATAGGTTTAATACTCAAAGCGTACGTGTATCAAAATATCAAGCCAACACAAACACATTCTATTTTTGAAGATTTATTTTGTGCCAAAACATTATGAGAATGTTTAGCAAGCGGTGCAGGTCCTGATGAGACGGCTCGTTAGAAACCGCCTTTCAGGATCTACACCGTCCACCAAAGCCTATAAAAAGGTATGTGGTGTTGGAAAGGTTAAAGAGATATCTTTTCTTTTGAAGGGAAGCAAATGGCGTAAATTAAACAATACGTGGTTTTCAATTGTATGTGATGCAGATAGTAAAAAATGAGGGAAATTCCCAAAATCAGAGCTCAATATTGAATATCCTGACCTGGTGCCAGGTCCATGCCACACTAGAATCACTTAGCTCACCCCAAAATGCAATACGATTAGCTTTTATCCTATTACTTTCTTAATGGGGCATAACAGGATTTAGCTCTCAAGTACCAGGGGGCCAAAATGGTTGGTACATGAGGGCCAAACCATGTACGTCGGCATTCCGGTAAGGATGAACGCCGATTGTTAAATTACCCTTCGCTACTCCCTCCTACCTCCCCCTTTTAATTTTGAAATTTTTTACCGGGTGGAATAATGACAGTATTATGTACCGACTCAACCTGTATATTGGTCTCTATATCCGTGCATATGCCTAAAAGAAAAGATATCCCTTTTAACTGCTAGGTATACAATTATTTACAATATATTTACATGTGAATAGCTCCTGTGTACCGTATGCAATATAAATCAGAGCTTCAGATAAGATTGATTGATTATTGGTGTTTAACGGCCTATCAACAGCCAGGGTCATGTAAGGCCGGGCCGACAGGATGGACTATCCTGTATTCAACCTGTAAGAAATGAGGGAAATTCCCGAAATCAGAGCTCAATATTTACATAAACTATATATTCAGCCCTTAAATTAGAATATCCTGACCTGGTGCCAGGTCCATGCTACACCAGAATCACTGAGATCACCCCAAAAAGCAATACGATTAGCTTTTAATCCTATTACTTTCTTAATGGGGCATAACAGGATTTAGCTCTCAAGTACCAGCGGGCCGAAATGGTTGGTACACGAGGGCCAAACCATGTACGTCGGCATTCCGGTAAGGATGAACGCCGATCGTTAAATTACCCTTCGCTACTCCCTCCTACCTCGCCTTTTAATTTTGAAACCAGGTGGAATAATGACAGTATTATGTACCGACTTGACCTGTATATTGGTCTCTATATCTGTTGGCCCGGCCTTACAATGATCCTGGCTGTTGATAGGCCTTTAAACACCAATAATCAATCAACCTGTAAAAAAAAATGAGGGAAATTCCCTAAATCAGAGCTCAATATTTACATAAACTATATATTACAGCCCTGAAATTAGAATATCCTGACCTGGTGTCAGGTCCATGCCACACCAGAATCACTTAGCTCCGGTAAGGATGAACGCCGATCGTTAAATTACCCTTCGCTACTCCCTACCTACCTCCCACCTCCACCTTCAGATAAGAATATCATTGCTTGTTTGTTAAACTGATGCATACTTGTAGTGTTTCAGTGCTGTACTTCAATTTATCAACTCAACAATAAAGACTGCTCGTCTTGCAACCAATATAGATCCTGATTACAAAAAGGAACAAGGGTAATGCCCCAACATGTACATATATACAACAAATACTGTTTCAATTTTGTTTGATACCAGATTGCGTTTTATGTCAAGGCCTGAGAATGCCGTGTGCAAATAACTAGCTATACAGCATTTCACCCCCAAGTGACCAAGATAGACTACTCCATGCTTGGGTTCACACCAATCCATGTACCAGTAGCAGAATTTCAGACCGATCCATTCAGAAAATGGGGTTATTTTGTGCTAAAAAAATTATGAGAATGCTTGGAAGCGGTGCGGGTATTGATGGGACTGCTCGTTATGAACCGCCTCATCAGGATCTACACCGTACGCCAAAGCCTATAATGAGGTATGTGGTGTTGGAAGGGTTAAACTGCTAGGTATACAGTTGTTTAATTACAACACATTTACATGTGAATAGTTCCTGTGTACAGTATGCTGTATAAATCAGAGCTTTAGATAAGAATACAGTCAGTCGCCAAAGTAAGTATACATAGAGGATCTGACATGAGTGATGGTTCCATATGATTTTATATTGAACGAGTTGTTGAGTTCATAAGTAACGAGGCTATGCCGAGTTACTTATGAACTTAACAAGTTCAATATAAATCATATGGAACCATCACGAATGTTAGATTCTAGTATTGCATAACCACTGTCACGGTCACTAAAAGCGACATGAGTACAGTTTGATTTCTCTAGTGAACGGCAGACATTAAATTTGAGATGAAAAAATGCGCCGATCAAACGTAAAACCAAATAAATATACAGATACTGGTACATTAAATATTATTTCAAATGACGCACAATAGAATCAATTATTAAATTGTTGTATTTTTAGTTGTTTTTGTAAAAAAATTTATTTCCGTTGAATTAACGTTTTAACGCCGAATGACGTCATTACGGCACGTTAAACACGTCGCCAGTTGACGAAACATTGCATACATTTCTGCAATCTGACGTTTGGAAAAGTCCTGGCAATCTAGGTTCAATACAACGTTGTGCGTACTGATATATATGGTGAAACGGTTGCGCGAGCTCATTTGCATAAAAAATATAGCATAGCTAGCCGTTCCAAGTCGAAAAATATGGAACGGCAATATGGCACCGCAGGACCCACCTGTTATGCAATACATGGATATAAATACCGATAGTTTTGTCGTCCAACAATATTTTTAACTAGATGTGTGTTTTTGTCGATAAAATCACAGATTCCACTGTTTATTTTTTACAAGAAGTGCACGTCCACTTTCTCTTC